>OX637579.1:487252-1087252 GCA_951800085.1 Comarum palustre | reverse complement strand
CCATCCGGAATCCGCCTGCGTAATCTCATTCACATCAAACACACAACACACACTGACCATCACAATACAGCTTCATTAACTCAATAAAACCACAAGCATTCAACCTGTGTTCACTACATTTCAACAAAAAATGACAAAGCATGCAACTTTATCAAACAAAACACTCCAATTTCTCCACTAGTACATAATTAAGAGCATATTCAACACACCCAGAAAGAATAAAGTATATTGGGACCTTGTTGAAATCTTAAAAGAATAAAGTATATTGGGACCTTGCTTAATCTGTGTCTGCTCCTCGTCACCGCCATGGCTGTATTTTCGATCGAAGCAGCGCCGCCCACTCCAGACGACAGAGATGTCTTCTGCTGACGTCGTCTGTCGCTCTTCACCACCACGGAACAGAGACCAGCGGCGACCAAATCGGTAGCCTAGCAGCAGAGTTCTGGTTTTGACAGGGAGAAGGAGCGTCGGCGGGGACATCGTTGGGCCTACCCACCGTGCAACAACACCTAGACTTGGAATGGGGTGGCCATGCGAGCTCGACAAGACCGGTGGCGGTCGAATCGGTGGCCTTGGGGCGGAGTTCCGATCGGTAAGGCGAAGAGATGCGCGCGGCATCGAGAGGAAAGGTGGAGAGAAAGAAATCTGATTTTTAGGTTTCTAAATAAAACTCTATTTATACCCCTTTCAAAATAGAAATGACTTTCTCGTACGACATCTGTTCCAAGCCTACCTCACCGAATTCGTATCGTCGGTCACTATAACTTTCCTGAATGGAGTTTTCGAAGATAACTTTCTTGAATAGAGTTTTCGAAGATAACTTTTGAAAAAAAAATCAATTTTTTACCACTTAACCGTAACATTTTTTAAGATATAATTGTCGAAAATCAACTTCACCATTACGAGCAAGAATTCCCAAATAATCCTTTAATAATATGAAAAATAATACAAGGAAAAAATCATATGGAAATCGAGATCACTACACATTAGGTCTGAAGTTCAAATGTTAGGGGAGAACTTTCGTAATTGCTGAATTATCAAACGTGGCCAGACACCATGTTGTGATGCATGGTTAGACCCTTTCACAGGGGTCGAGGGAGATTAGTCATTGGGCCTAGGAAGCCTTTGGAAAACTCTCTTTGGAGATCCAAAAAAATCATTGCATCTCTCTAGTGGAAGATTGAGGAATTAAAGCATGTGACATGTGATTTTGAATTGAATAAATAATTAAATTATACAAAAATATTTAATTTTGTAGATTAAAATAGAAGAGCTGTTGGAATTGAGTCCCTTTCATTATAGAGATTTTGTGATTTACTCTTCTATAATAGATAAATTATGCAAGAACTGTTGGAAATGTTTTTATCATAACTAGTAAAACACACTAAGTAAATCCAAGTAATACAGTGACGTAGCCAGAAATTTTCGGCTAGTGGGGCATAAATAATAATTATAATATGTTTGTAATAATATTGGTTCTGGACGAGTGTTATGTGTTTAAGTTGTTACATGATAGCTAGTCTCATAGACTATATTAGAAAAAACTATCATTCTAGATATATGAAATTAAACAATCACTCACCGAGACTTTACAATGTTTAAATAAGTGGCTCATAATCTTGGCTTTCACAACTCTAATAAATACATTTAAAGGTATGTTGCAAAATTAAGGGAATTCTCAAGCTGGTTAAGTGAGTTCAGTCTTGAAGTTTATCTGTGAGTGAGACCCTTGCCTGTTTAATTTTTTTTATTTCAATAAATAATCCATTTGAAATAAGATGTATATGTGAATATATATATATATATATATATAATATTTGTGCAATTTAACATGTGCTCTAGGTGGTCTAGTGGATCAGCCTTAGATCTTTCATTGATAGGTTAGAGGTTCGACTCTCATATGTACATATTTTTGTATTTTGTTCAGTGAAGCACTGGTGAGACATTGATGAACCAAAATTTTTGACTTAATGGTGAATGTGGCACGAGCCCTACTTTGTCCCTGTGTGCCTCTGCCCCTGTCCAAGTATCTTGTATATTTCAGATTTTTGCTATCAAAATTTCACTAGCTCTAAGAGCATCTCCAACAGCTCATGTAAAATTAGAATAATCTCTAGTTTAGAGGAAAAACACAATTTTTTTGTTCCAACCATTCATGTAAAGCATCCTTTATTTTAGAAAAAGTAATAAGAGAGATAAACATATCCTCTATATCTATAGAATTCTTAAAAATTGTATATTCAACTAGAAATCTCTAAAATTTATTGTTTTGCCTTATAGAGTTCATGATATCTCCTCCACAAAGGGAAAAACTTCAAAAAAATAATACTTCTAACATTAAATTTAAGGTTTAATTTGAATAAATATATAATATTTATATTGATTTATAAATTATAGAGAAAAACATTCAATTTTGTATAATAAAATATAAGAAATATTGGAGTTGAGCTCATTTTTTTTAGATGTTTAATGATTTTCTCCTTTAAGATGCTCTAATTTCATGCACATTCCGCAGTGTACGTACGTACATAGACGTATACTGTACGTACTTTGGTTGTGCTGAGGTCCGACGTATCGAAGTCTTTCATGATAGTGTCGGACAACTCGTATCGCCTTCTTCTCCATATCATCACCTTCTTCTCCATATCATCATGATGACTACTTCGAAGAAACACAAGAGCATGGCTGGTGAGAGCTGGTAAAGGTATTCCACATCATTTTTGAATAATGTTTTCAATTATGTATGATATGAGTTTGGAAATGATGACGGATCTAACTTTCATTTACATATAAATGATGTAGTCGACAATATTAATATATTATACGGCCTACTATTCATGGTCTTTTGTCATGCAATTACAAGAAAAATTAACCAAGCTACCATACACCAATCAATTCACTTTGCTATATATAACGTAAACAAGAGTTGGAGTTATTTTTTACATGAGAATGGAAGAGAAAAACCCGTTTGACCACACCCCATAACTCCTCCCTCTGTCGGCGGCGCCACCCTTCACAGCCACTTGTACCCCGGAACACATTTGAATGCAGACGACGTACGACGTCGTTGGCCCGTTGTCCTTGTTACGTGGAACAAGAACGTAAACGTGACATTGTAGTATTGGTCATACGATTCTTTCCATGACAAAATGAAAAACCTATCGGTTGGGGATTCGTTTCGTTTGATCCGGTCTTGAAGCTTTTACGTTTCGGCGTCAATGGCGGCAATTGTGAAGGAGATTCTGGCCCGGCCGATCCAGCTGGCCGATCACGTCACCAAAGCTGCCGACGAGGCACAGTCATTCCGTCAAGACTGCATGGAGCTCAAAGCCAAAACCGAGAAGCTCGCCGCCCTCCTCCGCCAGGCCGCGCGTGCAAGCAACGAGCTCTACGAGCGTCCCACACGTCGCATCATCGACGACACCGAGCAAGTCCTCGACAAGGCTCTCAGTCTCGTCATCAAGTGCCGCGCCAACGGCATCATGAAGCGAGTCTTCACTATCATTCCCGCCACGGCATTCCGCAAAACCTCACTGCAGCTTGAGAATTCCATTGGTGACGTGTCGTGGCTGCTTCGAGTCTCGGCGCCTTCCGACGACCGAGACGACGAGTACCTCGGCCTGCCTCCGATCGCAGCCAACGAGCCGATACTCGGCCTCATTTGGGAGCAGATAGCTATTCTCATCACCGGCACGTTGGAGGAGCGATCGGATGCGGCAGCGTCTCTGGTCTCATTGGCCAGAGACAATGAAAGGTACGGAAAGCTCATAATAGAAGAAGGTGGGGTGCCACCGCTGCTCAAGGTTGCCAAGGAAGGAGGAAACAAAGAGGGTCAAGAAAATGCAGCCCGTTGTATTGGGTTACTAGGCCGAGATCCTGAGAGTGTGGAGCAGATTGTGAACTCTGGGGTTTGTCCTGTGTTTGCGAAAATACTTAAAGATGGTCACATGAAGATTCAGGCAGTTGTGGCATGGGCGGTGTCGGAGCTAGCCGAACACCATCCCAAATGCCAGGATCCATTTTCGCAGAACAATGTGATAAGAATGCTTGTCAGTCATCTCGCGTTTGAGACCATTCAGGAACATAGCAAGTATGCAATCGCAAGTAAGCAGTCGCTACATTCGGTTGTCATGGCGAATAATAGTAGTAACAGACCTGATATGATCGAGCATAGTTCTTCTGGTCATGTTGCACATCCGGTGTTAGGGAATCAACATCAGACGATGCAGAATGTGGTGAAGAATAAGCAGGCACATAATCCTGCAGGCCATCACCATCATCCTAGTTCGCACGGGAATGCAAGGTCGAACCACCAGCTGTCTGGGGCTAGCCTTAAGGGGAGGGAGTATGAAGATCCGGCTACTAAGGCTGAGATGAAGGCAATGGCAGCAAGGGCTCTCTGGAAGCTTGCTAAGGGAAATGTTAGTGTGTGTCATAGTATCACAGAGTCAAGGGCGCTTTTGTGCTTTGCGGTTTTGATAGAAAAGGGTCCTGAGGATGTTAAGATGTATTCGGCTTATGCGTTGATGGAAATCACTGCGGTAGCAGAGCAGAATTCGGACTTGAGGCGCAACGCCTTCAAGCCTACTTCCCCTGCCGCCAAGGCTGTGCTGGAACAATTGTTGAGAATCATAGAGAAGGCGGATGATGAGCTTCTAATACCGTCTATACAGTCGATTGGAAACTTGGCAAGGACTTTTCGAGCAACAGAAACAAGGCTAATCGGGCCATTGGTGAAGCTGCTCGATGAAAGAGAACCTGAGGTTTCTCTTGAGGCTGTGATTGCGCTAAACAAGTTTGCATGCACTGAAAATTTTCTCCATGTCTATCATTGTAAAGCGATTATAGATGCAGGAGGAGCCAAGCATCTAATTCAGCTGGTTTATTTTGGAGAACAAATGGTGCAGATTCCTTCATTGGTTCTTTTATGTTACATTGCATTGCATATTCCAGATAGTGAGACACTTGCTCAGGAAGAAGTGCTTATCGTGCTGGAATGGTCAACAAAGCAGGCACATCTTGCTAATGAACCATCAATTGAACCATTGTTACCAGAAGCCAAAAGTAGGTTGGAGCTTTACCAATCTAGAGGTTCAAGAGGATTTTATTGATGTAATCAAGGTGTACAATATTAATTGTTTAGGGGATTATCAAAAACTTGCAGTGTTAATGTCTTGCTATCTTCATTAATTGAGGTGTACATAGATGAGTTGGTTAGCATATACTGTTGTTATTCTGATCATCACTAGCTATATCTGTAGCGATTTTGTTTAGGATAAACCGATTTCAATGTGTTCATTTCTAGCTAGTAGTTCCTCTTCTTTTTCCGGTTTTCTCATTTAGAAGTTAACTACTGACTTGTTAGTAGTGGTCAAGCCCAGCTGGTGTGGAGGAAGGGTTGAGACTTGAAACTTAGGTAGATCTTATCACAGTAGAGCTGGTGCACTCAAGCTTGTTGCCTCATCTCAAGCAGCTTTGCAGATTTGGGGATCCGATCGATCCTTAGCTCCCGTTTCCTGCACCTTGTATCATGTTTTATAGAGTACTCGCACAAATTGTCACTCCTAATCAGAAACTCATTGGCAAATATATGACGGACATTATAATATGATATGACAAAGTTTTCATATTGCAATGAGTCTAATGTTGCTAACATTACCAAATGCATTACTTGGTTTTCACCAATGTACCATACAGTACTTTATCAGAACTAGAAAAGAGAAAATTCAAAATATACAGGCATCGTACTGGGGATTCAACTATTCAAGCTCGTGCAGATTTCACTTTCTTCAAGTACTTCAATGGTATGCATCAATTTTTATTCGTGTTTGAGGGAGCCTCAAGGAACAGATGGTACCAGAAGCCATAAATGTTTGAAAGAAACAACTCTTTCTCCTACCTATTTGGATCCCATTCATCCCAACAAGACCAAAGAAACATAATGATCCGTGGGCAACCACCATAGCAGAGTAGACAGAATCACACACAGGTTGTATCGAGTATGTTCTGATGCAGCAGAAAATAAAAGTAATAGGAGATTGGAATCTATCAATTTTGTTTTTGATCTCGAATTCACGAGAGGTTCTGGAATCTACCAGAAATTGAGATAAACTCAAATGTTTTTTTTATAAAATCAAGGTTAACGAATACAACTGATACAAGCTCCTTATATAGAAGCAAACAAACCCTAGGACGATTAACAATGAAACCTAAAAGCCCATGGATTAAAATAAAATAAAGTCCAAAATAAAATAATTAAAACAAAACAAAATAATAAAAATAAAACTCAAAAATAATTAAAACAGTGTTCAAGAAGCCCAACGAACTTAGATGTCCGGAAATAATTTGTCACGATCAAACGGTTCTCCAATCTTTATTTATTTTCTGTCGGAAAGCGACTCCCCTTCGTTCTACATCAGTCTCCTCCACTTCAAAAAAAACTCGACCTCGAGTTCATCTTGAATAAAGAAGAATAATTTGTAGAAAACAAACTCAATAATAAATCCAATAATTGAATCTGTGGTTTAGAAGTCGGAGACTCTGTAAACTTTGAAGGCACAATCATGAATCCAACACCATATGTGCACATGTGCACGATCATCAATCCAAAATGGATTGCTCAACTTCACTGTCGGTAATTGAAGGGAATGAACAACCTTGCTTACAACAAAATTCTCATGCAAATCATTATCAATTATTGTTGATCATACCTTGTTTTTGATGAAACATG
Source organism: Comarum palustre (assembly GCA_951800085.1). Lineage (NCBI taxonomy): Eukaryota > Viridiplantae > Streptophyta > Magnoliopsida > Rosales > Rosaceae > Comarum > Comarum palustre. The sequence continues at coordinate 1,080,522 of OX637579.1, read as the reverse complement.
TTGTTCTGAAATCATCGTAATCCGGTAAAGTAAATATCCGACGTTCCATGCTAGCTTCCTTTTTTCTCTTTTCTCTTCTCTTTCTTCTTCTTTTTTGTTTTTTTTTTTAAAAAAATTTCTGTCGAGCCGGATCGGGTCGGGTCAGGTCGTATTCTGGGTCAGGTTGGTGTTCCGAGTTGGGTCAGGTCGACTGTTAACAGGTCGGGTCGGTTCGGGCTACCAGGTAGGGTTGTTACCGGGTCAGGTCCGATAACCGAGTCGACTTTCGAGTCGGGTCGACTGTAGAAAAATTAGGTTTTTCTAGGTTTTTGTCAGCGTTTCTCTTGTCGAAAAGGTATGTTCGAGGGCGACAAGAGGGTGGAGGGCAACAGGAGGGTGGAGTGGCGCTGCTATCAACTTCGAGTGGGGTGCGACGCAGCGGCGGCGACGTCAAGCTGGAGAGGTTGAGTGAGAGGCGGCTCGGCGGGGTTGTGATGCGGCGTCAAGGCTGGGCTTGGCTGGAGGCGCAGGGCTGTTGACGTGGCTCGAGTTGCTTCGCCGGGTCAAGGCAGTGCGGTCGCGGCGCCTGTGTTCTTTTTTTTTTGATACTGTTTTTTGCTTCTGGATCGATCGATATATCACTCACCAGGAATCCACCAAGCTTTAATTACCAATTGATGCTGCATAAAATAAAGAGATATGAGATTGGAATTCACCAATCTGTTTTTAATCTCGAATCCAGAAGAGGTTCTGGAATCCACTAGGAATTTAGATAAACTCAAAGTGTTTTTTTATAAAATTAAGGTTAACGAATACAACTAATAGAGGCCCCTTATATAGAAGCAAACAAACTCTAGGGCTACTAACAATAAAACCTAAAAACTCATGGATTAAAATAAAATAAAGTTCAAAACAAAATAATTAAAATAAAACATAACAAAATAATAAAAATAAAATTCAAAAATAATTAAAACAGTTTTTTAGAAGTTCAACGAACTTGGATGTCCGAAAATAATTTGCTACGAACAAACGATTCTCCAATCTTTATTTTCTGTCAGAAAACAACCCCTTCATTCTACATCATTCACCGTGGATTCTATTGAAGGAAAGAATCATTCCTAGTTAATAGGTTTCCTACTACAACTAAGAATTGTATACCGAAACCCTATTGTACAGGGTTTACACACCTAGCTGTCTTTATATAAGGCACCTCTCGTATTTGTTTTTCATTCAAGTAATACAGAAGCTTTTACACACAAACTTCTATATGGTACAAGAGCAACCAAGTTCTTGAGGACCTAAACAACCACCACCACAAACCAAAGCCCTAACCTAATGACAGGAGACATCGAAACCAAAGACACCAGGGACACCAAGTCCTCAAACCAAGCACCTGCATGGGAAAACTCAAACCATGCGCTCTACCTTCACCACTCCGATCAACCAGGCGCGATTCTTGTGTCGCAAGCTTTGGAGGAAGACAACTATGTTGAATGGAAACAATCCATGACATCTGCCCTGACGATCAAGAACAAGATAGGGTTTGTCAATGGAACCCTACCTTGTCCTCAGATGAACGAGGAAGAAAGAACGCAGTGGACTCGCTGCAACGCCTTGGTGAAAATCTGGCTAGAGAACTCAATAAGCAAACAGATCCGCAAATCAGTTGTGCACTGCAAGGATGCAAGAAGTGTATGGCTTGAATTGCAAGAAAGGTTTTCACAAACCAATACTGTGAATCTTTTCAATATCGAGATTGTCATCCATGAGTGTGTTCAAGAAGGAAACTCGGTAACTTCATTCTTCACCAACCTAAAAGCGCTTTGGGATGAGAAGGACGCCTTGTGCTCATCTACACCGTGCACATGTGCGGCTGCAGCCGAGACCGCTATCGCCCTTGAGACACAGAGAACAATGAAGTTTCTAATGGGTCTCAATGATGACTATGCTGCGGTAAAAAGCACTATCATTGGAATCGACCCATTGCCTACACTTAACAAGGCCTATGCTATGGTATTGAGACAAGAAAAGCAAGCAGCAGTGTCGGCAAATAAAGGAGCATCCTCCACTGAAGCAGCGGCCTTCTACTCTAGCAAAGAAAACCGGGACACAGGGAGGAACTACTGGAACAAGGCCGATGGTCCAAAATGTGCAAAGTGTGGTAGAACAAATCACACAACCAAGAATTGCAAGGCTCACCTCACATGTACCTTTTGTGACGGCAAAGGCCACACTTATGATGAGTGCAGGAAGAGAAAAGCCGTCATTCGAGCAGCTGGAGAGGTTCCCAGTCGGGCAGCTGGAGAAGGTTCCAGTCGGGCTGCCAGTAACCTTGTCTTGGCCAAGGATGAGAACGTGAGCCTTACCTTCTCGAAAGAGGAATGTGACAGATTGTTCAGCATCTTGAAGGACGCCACCACTGCCTCGGCTAACCAAGTTGGTAAAGTGAATTATGAAGAGCTCTCGGGTAAGATTATTTCACAATGTGACTTAGATACATGGATCATTGATAGTGGCGCTACTGATCATATTGTATGCAATGAAACACTGCTTACTTACTCTAAGCCGGCAGTGAACTACACTGTTCGATTACCGTCTGGTCACAAAGTCACAGTTACACATGTTGGAACAGTACAATTTACATCGGACTTCACACTCCATAATGTCCTATGTGTTCCATCGTTTTATCTGAACCTGATATCTGTGAGCAAATTGGCATATGATTCGTTCTTTATCACCATCTTTCTGAGACATGTTTGTGTTATACAGGACCTACGATCAGGGAAGACGATTGGGATGGGCCGTGAGGAAAATGGACTTTACTGCCTCAAGTCGGATCGGAAAGGAATGTGTAGCATGGCCAACATCATCACCTCAAAAACCGACCCTATCTTGTGGCATAATCGGCTTGGTCATCCCTCTTCAAAAGTATTATCTAAGTTTTCCTTTCTTTCAAACACAAGTCATATTCACAACAATTGTTTAATCTGCCCTTTAGCCAAACAGACTCGTCAAGTTTTTCCCTTGAGTACCAGCAAAAGTAATGCATGTTTTGTTTTAATTCACGTTGATATATGGGGTGGTTATCATGTTCCCTCACTTTCAGGTGCCAAATATTTCCTCACCATTGTTGATGACTATTCCAGGGGTACATGGGTTTTCCTCATGAAACAAAAATCTGAGGCACGGTCTCTCCTCATTGATTTTCTTCAATTAGTTGAAACACGAGTCAAAATCGTTCGTAGTGACAATGGTCCTGAATTTATCATGCCTACCTTTTATGCTTCTAAAGGGATTGAACATCAAACATCTTGTGTCAACACTCCTCAACAAAATGGCGTCGCTGAACGAAAACACCGCCATCTTTTAAACATGTCTCGAGCTCTTCTTTTCCAGGCAATCTTACCAAAGAAGTTTTGGGGTGATGCGATTCTTACAGCTTCCTATCTGATTAATCGCACACCTACTCCTCTTCTTCAAGGACAAACACCTTTTGAACGACTTTATGGACAACCTCCTAATTACTCTCATTTGCGGGTTTTTGGATGTCGCTGTTTTATTTCCACTCATCCATCCAAGCCTTCAAAATTCGATCCACGCTCTACCGAGTGCATATTTCTTGGTTATCCCCATGGCAAGAAAGGTTACAAGGTTTATGACTTAAAGAGCAAGACAATTCATGTTTCCAGGGATATTCTCTTCTTTGAGACTCACTTTCCATACCAGTCTCCTGCGTCTGTCTCCAGCCATGACACTCTACTTCCTCAGCCACAAATCACTTCCATGTACGACACTACCACACCAGCCACGCCTCCTCCAAACCTTCGGCATAATCCATCTTCTACTTCTCCTGTCGATACCTTATCTTTTCATTCCCCTGCATCACCTCCAGACATCCACAGTCCTAACCCTACTCCTGTCCCCGACGACATTAATCCCACAGATCCAACTACCTCCACCTCCCAACAAAGTGACCACACCGAGCCACCTTCCCACACATCCACCGAAGCTCTACCGCCGAACACCCTTCCTCGACGGTCAACACGACCAACCAAGATTTCTTCCATGCTACAAGACTTTCATATTGAGGCAGCCATTCCCTCTCGCACTGTCCCGTCGACTTCCCCGGACATGGTCACCACACAAGGTACTCCTCATTGTCTCTCTACGGTTCTCTCTTATGATCGTCTTTCGCCTGCACATAAGGCTTATACTGCTGCACTAACCTTGCACCGAGAACCAACTTCCTTCTCACAGGCTGTCCTTGATCCACAATGGCGTGACGCCATGCAGAATGAAATCAAAGCCCTTCAGGCCAATCATACTCGGAGTCTTGTCCCGAAGCCTGCTCATAAGCGTCCCATTGGTTGCAAATGGGTGTACAAGATCAAGTACAACCCTGATGGCAGTATTGAACGATATAAAGTGCGGCTGGTTGCAAAAGGTTACAGCCAGATTGAGGGCATCGATTACCGAGAGACCTTTGCTCCTGTGGCCAAGCTCACAACAGTCCGCGTTCTTCTCAGTCTTGCATCCATTCGCGGTTGGCATCTCCATCAACTTGATGTCAATAATGCCTTTCTTAATGGTGATCTCAATGAGGATGTCTACATGCAACTTCCTCCAGGTTTTGGACGAAAGGGGGAGCACAGAGTTTGCAAGCTACACAAGTCTTTATACGGTTTGAAACAGGCATCACGACAATGGTTCATTAAGCTCTCCAATGCACTAAAAACTGCTGGCTTTACTCAGTCATGGTCTGATTATTCACTATTTGTGCGGCAACGTCAAGGTAACTTTACAGCCTTGTTGGTCTATGTTGATGATGTGATACTAGCAGGAAATAACCTTGACGACATCAATGCTGTAAAGACTTTTCTGTCAAACCGTTTTAAGCTCAAGGACATGGGGGTTCTGAAATACTTTCTTGGCATTGAGGTAGCTCGATCGAAACAAGGCCTGGTCCTATGTCAACGAAAATATGCATTGGAAATACTAGAAGATTCTGGGTTTCTTGGAGCTAAACCTGCAAAATGTCCTATCGAGTACAACACTTCGCTCAGCACAGGAGATGGAATCTTGCTAACTGAACCGGGTCTTTACAGAAGGTTAGTTGGTAGACTCATATACCTCACTATTATACGTCCCGATCTCGTCTATGCCGTACATGTCCTCAGTCAATTTATGGACAAACCAAGAAACGTTCATCTTGAAGCAGCTTACAATGTGCTTCGATATCTTAAAGCTACTCCAGGCCAAGGGTTACTGCTACCGTCTACTGGTTCACCAAATTTGAGAGCCTTTTGCGATGCTGATTGGACACGGTGTAGAGATACTAGAAGATCAGTAACTGGCTATTGCGTATTCCTTGGTAATGCACTCATTTCCTGGAGAACAAAGAAGCAAAGTACGGTTTCGAGGTCAAGTGCGGAGGCGGAGTACCGCTCTATGGCTTCTACGTGCTGTGAAGTAACTTGGTTACAGAATGTCCTCAAAGATTTGAATGTTTCATGTGCTAGTCCAGCTCGGCTTTACTGTGACAATCAAGCAGCATTGTACATAGCGTCAAATCCAGTCTTCCATGAACGCACCAAACATATAGAAATTGATTGTCATGTTATTCGTGAGAAGATACAAAGAGGACTCATCCAGACTGCACACATCCGGACAAAAGATCAACCGGCTGACCTATTCACCAAACCATTACATCCGAAGCAATTCACAGAGCTCTTGAACAAGTTGAATGTTCTCAACATACATTGCAACTTGAGGGGGAGTATTGAAGGAAAGAATCATTCCTAGTTAATAGGTTTCCTACTACAACTAAGAATTGTATACCGAAACCCTATTGTATACTGAAACCCTATTGTACAGGGTTTACACACCTAGCTGTCTCTATATAAGGCACCTCTTGTATTTGTTTTTCATTCAAGTAATACAGAAGCTTTTACACACAAACTTCTATAGATTCAACTGTTTAAAACTTCCCTCCTAATTGTATTCATGATGACAGAGCTACGTCCAGTCTTCCATTTTTGAAGTAAAATTCAAACGATTTGACACAGCTCATTAATGGGTTTTGTATCCTTTTTCGTTTCTTCTCAAAAAGGGGGGTTTGTATCCGGTATCCGGTATCCCGGTATCCCTCAATTATTTGAGCATGCTATGAACGACACTTCTCTTCGAAACTGTATTCGATTTTTTTTCTTGTGTTTATGCAGTGGCGGGACACACATTACATGATATCGGCACAGCAAACAAAAATGATGAGGCTTTAGACTACTAATCATTAGAAAACAATAATTTAGTATATTTTAATATATTATAATTTTGAGAATTTATACAGAAATACATTCATAATATTAATAAAAGTATAAGTAAATATTTACATAATATTTTATACTCACTTAAGTTGGTACATAGATATCTATTATGCCTAACTTGCCAACTGAATTATCAAACATTTTTTGACACTCCTTTTGTAAGAACATTTATTAATTGGTCTTCTGTATATACAAAAGGGAAACAAACGATTTTTGTCTAAGTTTTCCTTAATGAAATGTCGATCTATTTCCACATGCTTAGTCTGATCATGCTGAACAAGATATTTAGCAATTTTAATAGCACATGTGTTATCACAATGCAAGTTTATGAGTTTCTTGAGTTTAAAACTCAATTCCTTCAATACATTACGAATCAAAAACATCTCACAAACTTCATACGCCATACCTCAAAACTCTGCTTCAGCACATGATCTTGCAACGACTTTCTGCTTTTTACTACGTCAAGTGACAAGGTTTCTTCCAACAAATGTGAAATACCCTGATGTAGACCTTCTGTCAGTCTTATCACTAGCCCAATCTGAATATGTGTATCCAACAACTTCTAGTTCACTTTTTTTTTTTCAAACAATAACCCTTTGTCTGCTGTTATATTCAAGTACTTCAAGATACAATAGACTACATCTGTATGTTATTCACTAGAAAGTGCATAAATTGACTAATCACACTCACAACTTAAGTGTCGCATCTCGGAACTTTTACTGACCCGAAATACGGCAGTAACCGTTGTAATCCCGGTCTAATGAGCAATCAATACGTCGATTCGGTGTATTGACCACACACTAGGCCGAAACTACAAGGCTAGGGAAATTAAAAACTAGAATCTACAATATTTTGTTTCTTCTTTTTCGCCGGTGAAAACAGAGTTTACAACGAAAGTTCAGAAAATAGTAAATAAAACATGGGCCAACTTTAAAAATATGTGACAACACGTAAAACATTCCACACACACACGGAAAACATATAGAGGATAAACCAAGTGACATGAGGCAACATTCAAGACCAAGGCAAAATGAACACTAATAGTCACCTCAAATAAACTCAAACAGAAACGAAGATATCATGCCCCAAACATCCACCATCTTGTCCCATTTCAGTAAACAATAACTCCGGAGGTTCACAGTCATCGACACCGTGGGAAGCAAAGTCTAAATACTAGGTCCCGTCACTCTCAGGCCAAACACCGAAAATCTGGACAACGGTACTACTTTTAGATCCAGCTCATGCAGCTCATACTTTTATAAATAAAAAGCCTCTAACCCAGAAAGGTTAAGGCTCACCCATTGGGTGTGCTCCTCATACTTGGAAATGCCGATTATTCCATAACAAACTCCAATGTTACACTCCTCAAAGCGTCTACGTTCTCGAGTCGTACTTCATGTCTTTCAATAACTGTAGAAACTATTCGTTAAAACAAGTCTCTAGAAATATCACTGACTTGACTTTTTCCTTGGTTTGACCAGGGTTGACCAAGTTTGACCAAAGGTTGACCAACATTTTCCTTGAGTTGACCAGAAATTGACCATTTGATTAAGGGCTGACCAATTAACGTTTTTCGACGTGTTCGACTTAATTTCGATTAAACGATTCAAGTCACTTTACTTTACTTCTTACTAAACGTTAAATACTTAGGCGTCGATTAATGTTTCGTGAACTACTAAGGACACCTAAATTAACGATTAACAATCTGTTTAAGTAATCATCGATTTCGTTTAACGTATTATAATTTTGTTAACTCGAACATTTTAAAATACGTTAATTCAAAATCTTCGAAAACTACTAAGTACACTCAATAGGGTTTCCTTATTTGGAAAGCCTTCCTAAAATAGAAAGTTTATATTTTTACTTAATTTAACCGGTTAACCCTTATTGACTTTTCTTTTTACCGGTCAACTTTCCAAAAATGAAAACTTTCCCAAAATGGTAAGTTTTCTTAAATCGACGTTTCACTACTACTCAACGGAAAAATACACGCTTTAAAAGAGTCGAAGACAACTTCCTCAGCACTGCCTCGCCTGATTCCGGTGACTTGCCAGAATCTTCTGCCGAATTCCAATCAACTTGTCGAAAATTCGCCAAAACTTCCCTGTAATTTCCAACTCCAAGTTATCGATATGCCAGATCAAAACAACACCAAATTAATCACCACCACAACAACACCATTCAACAACACAGTAGCCTAAACCAGGATCCTTACCTCTGACCTGCCCAACGTCATGAACAAGAAGCTTCTTCTTGTCCTCAACTCGATCAAGCTTCTGTAAGTACACCTAAGCGCTGCCTTCGTCACAACCTTCACCAAATCAACACCACACCACCACTGGTCTCCTCCAAAATGCAACTGTAGCTTCAGACCTCTCCTAGACTCCATCCAGCAGCTAAAGAACCTCATTGAAGCTTGATAAGCTCTCTAGACTCGAAGAACAGGCCATCGGAGAGAGGAGCATAGAAACAGATAAACAAATAAAAGACAAAAAAAGAGAATTTAATGTATAAGGCTCGAATCGATGATCAAGGGAAGGAAAATGAAGAAGAAGACAAGAGGAGAAGAAATATCCATCGAAGTCGTCGTCGCTGCCTAGATTTGCCGGAGATCAGAGAACTCATGCGAGTTTTCTCCTCCTTTGATCTCCACTAAGAGTGGATGTTTGCTGGATTGGTTTGAGGGGTTTTGTAGAGGAGAGGAAGAGGAAGAATTTGAGGGTGGTCCGCCGTCAAGTGGTGGTGGGAGTTGCCAGCATCGGGCAGAGGATGCCGGAGCTGGAGAGAGAGCTCGGGAGGAAGTGTAACAGTCGATTCGATCGCCGATCTTGCTTGGTCTATAACTAAGTAACGAACTCAAACTTGTCACTTTCTCATTTTGATCACAAAGGCGGGATATGCTCGAAACAAGCTGACAGGACCCACCCCGGGTTAAACCCTTTTAACCCGAAGTAAATCCTGCGGGGACCACCTCAAGGGAACTTCTTACCGAAACCCCCTTGAAATGGCCAACCCTTCCTACAAAACTAACTAAACCGGGTTAGTCAGAGCAGTCTACAGAGATGATTACCCCAAAGAATTTCGAGCAGCAACGGAATGATCGACTATGCCTCGACTCTCGTACGCGCTCGACCTCCTCTCAAGAACCCTGTATCACTGGGCATTTAAAAACGAAAGGCCCAGGGGAGAAACATTTAAAAACTGTTAGAGTGAGTGGACGAAAATCAAATATAAAAACTCAATTTCCTGTAATGCTCTCCCAAAAGTATATCAATTTAAAAATCATTTATGCATGCCCACAATTACTAAATTTCCGCATATGCATGATAAGATAAACCAGCAAGGAATATGGGAAGAGAAATGTTCACCAAACATAATAAGTCTGACCTCTCAGACTAGGGTCGGAGCTAAGAGCTCTAGTAGCGCCCTCACGCTACGCTATGCTAGCTAGATAAAATAATACGGTCAACCCTTATAATATCAACCTGACCTCTCAGGCTTGTCTGACCTCTCAGACCAGGGTCGGAGCTAAGAGCTCTAGAATATGTGATAACGGTCAACCCTTATAATATCAACCTGACCTCTCAGGCTTGTCTGACCTCTCAGACCAGGGTCGGAGCTAAGAGCTCTAGATAAAGTGGAAATGGTCAACCCTCATAGTGCACTACGTAGTTTGCCTGACCTCTCAGGCTAGGGTCGGAGCTAAGAGCTCTAGTAGCGCCCTCACGCTACTCTAACTAGCATATTTATTGGTCAACCCTTAAAATAAAAAATTCATAACAAGACAATAATCAAATTCTCTTCCCAAAACAAATAAGTAAAACAATTCCTTGTCATATATGCATAAAACCAATTTCCAACGAAGTCTCGGGTTCAAATCCATTCGAATGACGGCCATCACCGTCTATAACCATTTTCGGGAGAAATAGAAAATTGAGTAATAATGTAAATACTTCACGCATAAGTGTCAATATCTCAAACTATAGTAAAAATCTTTAACCGAGGCTCCCGCTAAACTTTAACCAAATAAAATCGTTCAAAAACCCGAGAAAGATATAATTCTCGAAAACCATCATAAAACCATGCAATTAACTCAATAATTAAAGCATGCATTTATTTAAAATAATATGTCCACTCACAGTACTATTGCGACCTTCCCGCTCGGAGAGCTCCTCGAGCGAAACTCTCGAACTACCCGCGTAGTCGAGCCCGTCTCACGTCCGACCAGAGACTGTACAACAAACCATTATATTAGTCTTTACAGTTGACTTGGTCTTTTCCTAGTTTGACCAGGAAATCCTATTTGACCACGTGTTGACCAAGTTCCTTTCTTTTTAACAACTTTTCAACAAATAGATTCGTTTCTGATTACCCAACCGTAACATACCGACTTTCTTTAATAATTCACTTGACAATAGGTTCACCCATAATAATTCGTGGAATTACTATGGACACCCATTCAACCACTTCACCAATACCTTAGGAGTCCTTAAAATACTTCTTAGAACTTATCCGGTAATAATCGATGGTCGGAATAATATTTAATTATCCGCCAATAATACTAAACTAGAACAATTCCAAAACCTAACCAAAACTCCTCCAAAAATTACCAAATTTTAACCATAGACTCCTCATAATATGTACTAATTAATGGGCATGAAAAACTACCCAAAAAGTGGCGGCACCGCCGCCAGCTCCGCCGCCGACGGCGGCCGCCGGCAGAAATTCCGGCTAAAATTCAGGCGACCTCCGATCGCCACCAAATTTTACCAGTAGCTTCGTCTCATCAATTGGAACAACTTTCTAGTTCAACTCGAAGGCCAATTCGGCCTCTAACTAGGTCAAAAACTCGATGAACAGTAGACCCCGAAAATTACACTACCAAACTTCAAATCCTCAATTCTCCCTACACACTTCAAATCAAGCTACCAAATTCTAGGGGATTGTAGTACACCTAAAACCCATCCCAAACATATAAAGAACTCAACAATTGGTGATCTAGGGAGGGAGAAATTCAATCCCGAAAATCTACTGTACACACCAAGAACAAATCGGAATTTCTCCCGATTTACGACGAGTTAGGTCGGAAAGCTTACCTAGGATTGAAGTAGACTCGGAGGCCGAACTTTTGGGACCGGTGTGGTGGCCTGAGGTGGCCGGACGGCGGCGCTGTGGCGGCCGGAAGCTCCGGCAGCTTTTCCGTCGGGGAAGAGGAGAGAGAAGCCGGGTGAAAAATCTGATTTTTCACCCCGGTAACTCCTATATATAGCCGTTTTACCGCATAGTAACTTTATACTTTTGTTCATAACTTTCTCATACGAACTCCGATTTGAGCGTGCTACGTGTCCACGAACTCGTAACGACGCCCTCTACAACTTTCAAGAAGGAAGTTTTCCCAAATTCTTGACTTAACGAAAAGTCAACTTCACGATCATTGTACGGTTAAACGGTTACTTTAAATGGTAAAAGACCAAAGTAACCAACCGTAAAATAATTCCGGGATCGGGATGTGACAATTCTCCCCACCTTATAAAAATTTCGTCCTCGAAATTTCTATACTCAAAGTCCGACACAGTGGGGGATAGTACCACTTAAAATAATAACATTGTTCTCCAATATCCACTTCCTTCTGAGAACTCTTCTGAGACGCCTCACGAAAAGCATTGTCAAAACCTAAACACCTGCTCTTTATGATCAACATCCTTACTGTTCCTCCTTGAAAGCCAATTTCCAGTACCAACCAGAAGTCTATTGACATAGGATGTAAGGTAGTAAACTTATTTACGTAACATGGACATACGTGACACTAGGTATCCATTAACTCTAAGGATACCCAACATATTCCTCAACTCATGTAACCTTGTCACGTGTCACATCTAGCCAACGTAGAACTCCTTCCTACGTGGATGATAACCTCCAATACTTTCTCTTTTTCTGACACCCGACCACTTTTCTCGGGTCAAAACTAAACCGTCTGAAGTCTTACCGTGGATCACAATGATTTTCTCTTGAATCTTTGATCAACTGAATCACCGAATTCTTACTGTACTACATCTCATTTATGAGGTGGAATACGACACTGCCTATACTGATCCATCATCTGTAATCCTCGAAATTCCTACTGCACGACACAACAAGTTCGACCAGTAACCAACCTCCTATCCCCTCTCGTTTAGTCAAACAAACACCAACATTGTCCTTACCAACCGCATGTGACGTCGTCACAATACCGCTAATAATCAAACTGATGCAACAACCCCTCGCTTGTCGCGAGTGAAATTTCTTCAAGAATACTTGTATTCTTTCGTCGAACTTAGATATTAGCTCACACATTCCCTATGCAGGAAATGATTACCACACCTGAGGAGTAGGGTCCGATGTCACTAATGGATTTAAATCCTCTGGTAACATAATACCACGTGGAGCCAAATCTACTGACAACAAGTCCACGAGAAAACCATGATCACATTGTGTTACACAAACCATCACCTCATTTGAACCAGGCTCCCTGATCTGGTTTACGCTTTCTAGAAACTATTCTGTCATGTTGTAGAGTAATTGTCTTCCCTTACTCTATCATTACTCAAACCATAGTACACACAGGACATGAACTGCCGTGAATATTAGCGTAAATCCAAAACCATAGCCTTTAAATCGGGGAGATCCAAAAGCTCCTGACATCGAGATCCAACAATACTGACTCCTCGCATGAAAACAATATTGTCAGGCTTCACACTACCTACCAAGCTATTCTGACCGGATAAATCTTGACTTTTACCCACAAGTCGAACATTAGAGTCGCTAGCTCAAATATCACTTGTGGGGTTACTGCATACTTTGCAACTGGTAACACATACCCGTACTACTCATAGGTGAGGTGCCACTGACCTCCCTAACTCTTACCTTAACCTGGAATGACGCATAGTGCAGAGCTTGCACTTCAACCAACCGTGCGTCTAATAAACGTTATCCGCATCACAATCTGGGATAGATTTACCATTAAAAGGATTCCAGAGCCTTACCCGCTCAACAAGTATATTCCATTCCCAGATGCCTCCATTACCACATCGTCCGGTAATAACCAGCAACTTGGACATTTAACCAGATCAGACATCTACATAAAATTTAGTGTCACAGGTGCACACCTAAGGTAATCCCCTGATCAAAGCATCGGGAATTAATTTCACCAGACACAACCATGTTGATCACCGAGCATCCAGTTAACGAGGCACAAGATAACAAATACCATTACCGCACTGGGCACGTATACATCACAGAGTCAACTCGTACAACTAGACAGTTTCTAACAAAACTGTCCCCCAGGCGCTGCGGGTTTACCATCCACCGCAACCTCTATTCGGTAAGATTCAAAATTCTCAATCGCTTACCACTCTAGATCTTAAATCACAAGATCCACTGCCACACGTTAACATCCTCTCAGATCATAACTAAATCTGAACGTAGCTTAATCACTCCACGATTTCCGATGGAGTGTTGCACAACTTAGCAACATGCTTTACTATCCTTGTAACAATTTTGAGGGTCACCTCCAATGACCTTTCTTGCTACCACTCTACACTCGTGGCGCCAAGAACTGCCGTTAGGTCAAAAATTCCTAACAAGTAGGGTCACTACTCAAATGACCAATGACCATAGCAACGCCAACAAAACTTTAATCCTCTTAGGATTTCCTTAAATTAACCTCAATAATTGATCTCCCAGATCTTAATCCTTATTCCCCATATCAAGATTGAGAATATTTCCTGTCACTGCAGTGAGTGTAACTTATAAACCCCAAACACGACTAAGTACACATTCGGTTACAATAATTGATTAGACCACAGCCAGTGAGTGCACAAATTCCCATGCCATCAAGCTCAGTTAATCGCCCTCGAGGAAACCAAGTGTCATAACGGACGACTTTGGTTGCAGGTTGAAGCTTGACCATCTACAACATTCTCACTCCTATTCAACGATTCAGAAAACCTTGCCTCACTGCTGTCCCTTCACCTTTTCCGTGCATTTATCTCAGAAAACATCCTTCCACCTACTAACGACATTAAACCATTTAATTGACGTTTTACACAGAAACTTCTAACCAAACGTCTTTAATCTCCGTTCTCAATGAATGAAACTCTCATGACACCTTCTTAAAATGAAGTCATCATCAGCCTTAGTCACTTACCTGGTGTCATTTTGACCACACACAGCTGCACACGATAATTATGCCTTACATGTATGTGCTACCCAAATTTCAGCTTTACCACTTCCCTACACAGGAGGATACACGTGCTCCTGTGGGGTATTCCCATGTACAACTTCGGCTGTCGAAACAATACCGTTTGCACAATGACCGGTTCCTACACCACAATAATACAAAGTCCATCAAGGCTCGTATCCCTATCTCTGGTACCCCAAGCACCCTTGGTCCGAGACCCGGTGGCTTGTTGCCACTTCCAACATGTTCCTTTAAATTCCGAAACCAATTACCTTTAATTACCACTAGTAACACTTTCTCGATCTGAAAATCGATCTCTAACACAGCCAACCTGGAGACTCCTCCGCAGGTGTACCAATTAAAATACTTTGACCACAGGTGGATAACTCACCTTATGGTCGACATGAGTCCCAAGATCTGGTGACACGATTCAATTTCTGTTTCTACGAAACATAGTCCAACGACCATTGTCACCAACAATTCAAATCACGATTGGACTCACTAACAAATCAAATCTTTCTAGTACCCCAATCATAGATGGCTGGAGCGAAGAGAATCTGGTCGTAGTTGGCGACAACCATGTCAGCACCAAAAGTGACCCAAACCATCAGTTTCAGTGATTGTCCCATAAAGCGTCAAGGGACCAATCAGCCTTTACTTTCTTAACCTTCTCCAGTAGTGTCACATCATGGACTCGTCACTAGAAAAAGTCCATTGACCACAAAATAACCCCACTCAACTTTCCTTGAGTCATTCCACTTTCATATGTCCGTTGGTTTCTCTGAAACCACACTAATGACGAACCTCAACAAACTCGTGGCAATCGTCAAATCTCAATATTCATCCTTTCTGAATAATCGCGTTAGGCGACCTCATCTCTTTTTCCATGGCAGGATGCAACATCTTTCATTAACTCTTACGACCCCTCTTCTAGGAGTCTCATAACTCGAACACTAAGGCCTCGCCTCAGGTTTCTACAACCTCCCTGCCAAACAACCATGACAGCCTTCCAGGTGTGAATTAACCGTTTCACCACCGAGTACTCACACATAAAGCTCAAACGTTAAACAACGTGAGTTTCCGCTCGATCCCCAACTCAAATCTCAATAAATCAATGGGGAACACATAAACATATATACGTAACGAGCTTACCTTGTTCCTTACAGGAGTTCATAGTGAGGTCGGCGTACTGAGGCATAGTCTTGAAGATTCGATCGTTTATAGGACCACTCGGTCCATATCTCAATCAGGAAGTACTAACTCATATCCTCAATAAACACTAAGCGTCCAAGCATAAAATGCCGATGGATCCGCCGCGGTCGGACCATCACTCTATAGACACTAAGTGATACCAAGTATATGAGGTAGTAACAGGAAACGATAACCTAATGCTCTGATACCATTGACAGGACCCACCCCGGGTTAAACCCTTTTAACCCGAAGTAAATCCTGCGGGGACCACCTCAAGGGAACTTCTTACCGAAACCCCCTTGAAATGGCCAACCCTTCCTACAAAACTAACTAAACCGGGTTAGTCAGAGCAGTCTACAGAGATGATTACCCCAAAGAATTTCGAGCAGCAACGGAATGATCGACTATGCCTCGACTCTCGTACGCGCTCGACCTCCTCTCAAGAACCCTGCATCACTGGGCATTTAAAAACGAAAGGCCCAGGGGAGAAACATTTAAAAACTGTTAGAGTGAGTGGACGAAAATCAAATATAAAAACTCAATTTCCTGTAATGCTCTCCCAAAAGTATATCAATTTAAAAATCATTTATGCATGCCCACAATTACTAAATTTCCGCATATGCATGATAAGATAAACCAGCAAGGAATATGGGAAGAGAAATGTTCACCAAACATAATAAGTCTGACCTCTCAGACTAGGGTCGGAGCTAAGAGCTCTAGTAGCGCCCTCACGCTACGCTATGCTAGCTAGATAAAATAATACGGTCAACCCTTATAATATCAACCTGACCTCTCAGGCTTGTCTGACCTCTCAGACCAGGGTCGGAGCTAAGAGCTCTAGAATATGTGATAACGGTCAACCCTTATAATATCAACCTGACCTCTCAGGCTTGTCTGACCTCTCAGACCAGGGTCGGAGCTAAGAGCTCTAGATAAAGTGGAAATGGTCAACCCTCATAGTGCACTACGTAGTTTGCCTGACCTCTCAGGCTAGGGTCGGAGCTAAGAGCTCTAGTAGCGCCCTCACGCTACTCTAACTAGCATATTTATTGGTCAACCCTTAAAATAAAAAATTCATAACAAGACAATAATCAAATTCTCTTCCCAAAACAAATAAGTAAAACAATTCCTTGTCATATATGCATAAAACCAATTTCCAACGAAGTCTCGGGTTCAAATCCATTCGAAGGACGGCCATCACCGTCTATAACCATTTTCGGGAGAAATAGAAAATTGAGTAATAATGTAAATACTTCACGCATAAGTGTCAATATCTCAAACCATAGTAAAAATCTTTAACCGAGGCTCCCGCTAAACTTTAACCAAATAAAATCGTTCAAAAACCCGAGAAAGATATAATTCTCGAAAACCATCATAAAACCATGCAATTAACTCAATAATTAAAGCATGCATTTATTTAAAATAATATGTCCACTCACAGTACTATTGCGACCTTCCCGCTCGGAGAGCTCCTCGAGCGAAACTCTCGAACTACCCGCGTAGTCGAGCCCGTCTCACGTCCGACCAGAGACTGTACAACAAACCATTATATTAGTCTTTACAGTTGACTTGGTCTTTTCCTAGTTTGACCAGGAAATCCTATTTGACCACGTGTTGACCAAGTTCCTTTCTTTTTAACAACTTTTCAACAAATAGATTCGTTTCTGATTACCCAACCGTAACATACCGACTTTCTTTAATAATTCACTTGACAATAGGTTCACCCATAATAATTCGTGGAATTACTATGACACCCATTCAACCACTTCACCAATACCTTAGGAGTCCTTAAAATACTTCTTAGAACTTATCCGGTAATAATCGATGGTCGGAATAATATTTAATTATCCGCCAATAATACTAAACTAGAACAATTCCAAAACCTAACCAAAACTCCTCCAAAAATTACCAAATTTTAACCATAGACTCCTCATAATATGTACTAATTAATGGGCATGAAAAACTACCCAAAAAGTGGCGGCACCGCCGCCAGCTCCGCCGCCGACGGCGGCCGCCGGCAGAAATTCCGGCTAAAATTCAGGCGACCTCCGATCGCCACCAAATTTTACCAGTAGCTTCGTCTCATCAATTGGAACAACTTTCTAGTTCAACTCGAAGGCCAATTCGGCCTCTAACTAGGTCAAAAACTCGATGAACAGTAGACCCCGAAAATTACACTACCAAACTTCAAATCCTCAATTCTCCCTACACACTTCAAATCAAGCTACCAAATTCTAGGGGATTGTAGTACACCTAAAACCCATCCCAAACATATAAAGAACTCAACAATTGGTGATCTAGGGAGGGAGAAATTCAATCCCGAAAATCTACTGTACACACCAAGAACAAATCGGAATTTCTCCCGATTTACGGCGAGTTAGGTCGGAAAGCTTACCTAGGATTGAAGTAGACTCGGAGGCCGAACTTTTGGGACCGGTGTGGTGGCCTGAGGTGGCCGGACGGCGGCGCTGTGGCGGCCGGAAGCTCCGGCAGCTTTTCCGTCGGGGAAGAGGAGAGAGAAGCCGGGTGAAAAATCTGATTTTTCACCCCGGTAACTCCTATATATAGCCGTTTTACCGCATAGTAACTTTATACTTTTGTTCATAACTTTCTCATACGAACTCCGATTTGAGCGTGCTACGTGTCCACGAACTCGTAACGACGCCCTCTACAACTTTCAAGAAGGAAGTTTTCCCAAATTCTTGACTTAACGAAAAGTCAACTTCACGATCATTGTACGGTTAAACGGTTACTTTAAATGGTAAAAGACCAAAGTAACCAACCGTAAAATAATTCCGGGATCGGGATGTGACACAAGCTGTCACATCCGCTAACGCATAACGTCACCGAATCTAAGCGCCAAAACGACTCTATCAAAGCTTTTACTATAGGTGGGGATGCACAGATACCAACCAATAAGTGAGGATACACGAGATCACGTATTTCTTTGCAGCGTTGTGCTTGTACGATCGATAAACCACGAATGATTGATTAAGAACGATGTCTAACCATCGAAGTACCGCTAATGATGAGCTAGGCCAATCATGTTGTCGTACTTTCAACTCTTAGATGACTCGTAATGATGTCGCCGATAGACTTTTCTCAAAATCCATATCACAAATGTAGTCTCATGATCATCAACAATCGGAATAGATACTCACTACTGGTTTCGTTAATTCTCGCTCCTGATGTCGCTATGTCGATGAGTAGTTCTATGCGAGTGTCTGTTAGGCTTCATCGAAAAGATTACTGTCATCTTTGATAACACGTTCAAAAAGATCATAAGGCATCTTAATCAAAGGATCAAAACGTCTCCACGATAAATAAGATTCTCCTGACGATCACTACGAACAAACACGAAGTTTGCACAATCTTTAAGTAGAAACTCCGTTACGCTCCACTTTTCAATGCACAACATAGAAGTCCATAAGCATTCTTTTGCTCTCAAGTTCAAGAATTAGTTGAACTGAGACTTGATAATTCAACCTTTAATATGATTATCTGATCTGGCGTACGCTCCTTGTAAACTTCATGTTACACTCAGTTTGAAGTACACTTCTTCCCAAACAATTTCACGTATTTTTAAAACTCATTCGAAAAATCTTGCGATGTAAAACAAAGCCACTAAAACATTCGTGCTCTGAACACAAGAAAAAACTTTACTTGTTAGCATTTCTTCAAACTTGGTAAAAACCTTTGGGAATCTTTCTGGAAAACACTAAAGGTGAAAACGCCAAAGTCGAAACCATTAGATTTAGAAAAACCGTCAAATTATTTTGCAAAACAACTTTTGGGATTTTCATTTCAAACAAGACATTTTGAGAAACCAGAACTTAAAACTTCAAAAATTTCTTTTCTTTGAACATTTCTCTAAAACATTGAAATCACTTTAACATTTGCAAGTGAAAACCGAAAAATTTAGAACCAAATTCTTGAAAAATGGAATCCTTTTAACTTCCAAATAGTGAAGTAAGAAAAAGTCATTTCACGTAAGGAACCAAACTTTTCAAATGAAAAGCCGTAGCTAAACATTTCACCAAAAACGAAAACACAATTCACCATAAAACTACAATGACGAAGATTACATTCTTTCCTTCCGTAGAAGTCGTTTCTTTAATTACATTCATCCAAATATGATCCACACTTCAAGACATTGTTTGCCTAACCGACAGGGAATGTCGTCAAGCTCCTCTTGACGGAACTTTAAGTAAACAAGAGTCGCGTGCTCTAGGTACTAATTCCTTTAGAAACTGAAGTCTCCTTGTAGTTGCAATACGAGATGAATAATTACTTCCGCTTTGATACACTTACTCGGGCATCATGCCATCTTCTTATCACTTTCGTTGTAAAAATTGAATCCTCGATGCTTGCTTCTTAGCTCTTCTCAGGTTAATTCCCGAAATAGCAGTTAAAATGATCTGATAGCTTCTCCAGATGTAA
This sequence comes from Comarum palustre, assembly GCA_951800085.1. NCBI lineage: Eukaryota > Viridiplantae > Streptophyta > Magnoliopsida > Rosales > Rosaceae > Comarum > Comarum palustre. The sequence goes on along the minus strand of OX637579.1, from coordinate 1,060,371 downwards.
ACGTAGACTAACTCGTAGTCAATACGTATGCTCCACTTTTACAACTGCCACACTAGGCACTGAACACCAATGTTCTCCACGTGGAAGGATGTCGAACGATACCATCCTCTTTACAGACGAAACTCATATGCCTCTGGCACTTTTCGAGACAAGAGTGACGTGTGTCTTCTATACTAGGCCTTGAGGCTATGAACGTATCATCTCCTGTGTCCAACGATCAATAATCCTCATTTCTCATTCCTTGCACCCTAACTCTTGATCGTGGTGTTCGAACGAACTCGCATACCAAAGTGCGATCTCAAAACTGCTCATTTTGGCTAATGAATCCGCTGAGCGACTACTCGCCAACCCGAATGTCGTCACCATATAATCAACCACAAATGAATTTCTCATCCTACTCCACTCTCTCGGGAGAGAAAATCTAAAGTAGGGCATTTCATCACATTCAACGCTAGCAGGCTCGCGCATTAAATTCATGCGTGTGTAAGTCCTACCTAAAGGACAAAAGTCTAGCTTAAAATCCAGCATACATCTCATGGTTCTTCCATAATCAATTTCCGCATCTCAATCCAATATTAGACCAATTAGCTCAACACATCTCATGGTGCTTCCAGTTCACCTTTTTTCTCAAACAATAACCCTTTACTTGCTGTCATATTCAAGTACTTCAAGATACGATATACTACATCCATATGTTATTCACTAGAAAATGCATAAATTTGAAAATAGTAAATAAAACATGGGCTAACTTTGAAAATATGCGACAACACGTACAACATTCCACACACAAAAGGAAAACATATAGAGGATAAACCAAATGACAGGAGGCAACATTCAAGACCAAGGCAAAATGCAAACTAATAGTCACATCAACTAATCTTAAACGAAAACGAAGAGATCATGCCTAAACTTCCACCATGCTTGTCTAGTTTCAGTACACAGTACCTGCATCCATGAACTAATGTAGGGGTAAACACTCGTCCTCACTAACCCAGATGGGGCCGAAACCCAACTGAGCTAGGGAATGAAAAACCGAAAAGCGAGATATATAAAAGGGTGGCACCAAAAGTGTAAAATCCAAAAGTATAAATGTTCAAGAGAAAATACTCGAGAGAAACCTCAGCAATAAAACTCATCTCAAATCATGAGAAAAATAATCAAATATATATGTATATGCACACTGAGCTCAAATAAATATGCATGCGACACCTGCAAGATTTTTCTTTGGATCTCGGCGGCTGAATCACGGGTTTGTCTTTACAGCAAACCGAGACCAATGAAGGAATGGAGAGAAGTGTCTGAAGCTGTTGTAGAGAGTTTTGAAATTCAATAACCAAAGAAGGAGTACGATTAATGAGATAGGCAGCATACGTCACAGCTTCTCTTCAATATTCAAGAGATACATTCATGCTAAATAAGGAGGCATGAACAATTTCAAGCAATTGCCGATTGTTCCGTTCTGCTATTCTATTTTGTTGAGAAGTATAAGAATTTGAAGTCTGGTGTCAAATTCCATGGGACTGCATAAACTCTTGCATACAACCATTAGCATACTCTCCACCATTGTCAGACTAGAAAACTCGAATAGCCTATTGATATTATGTAGAAACCATCTTATGTAATTCAGTGAATCGGGAATAGACATCACTTTTGTTCATCAGTAGAGACACTATAGTCATACTACTGCAATCATCAATAAACGTCACAAAATATCGAGCGCCACCGTGAGAAAGAATTTTTGCAGGTCCCCAAACATCGAAATGAATCTTTATGAATCGAACATGGCTTTTATTCCCCAAATATGAAATATGATGACTCTTGGGCTAGTTCACATATGTCATAATGAAAATCTGAATAATTGACACCTGAAAATAATTACGATTACAGATTCTTTAGATAATTAAAGTTTAGATGTCTCAACCTGTAGTGCTAAAACCACACGTCTTTCTTAGCATTCTCAGCTCCATTAACTTGATTAACTTAGCCTAACAATTGCTGATGCATTTCTCCAGTCTATGTTAGGACCAGGTAGTCAATTTTCCCCTGCTTACACCGTAACCTAGATTCCGCCAAGTCAAAATATTCTAAAACACACAGAAAGATGGATAGAAGGTGACAATACATGATAATGATTGAATGATTTGGCCAACTGAGAGAAGATTTTATGACAATGAAGGGACGACTAATACATAAAAGAATGATTTGATATGGTTTGGTATGCTTTAATGTATTATTCTTCTCCAAATATGAGGGTTTATATAGAGATATAATCATAATGCTAATAGAAAAAATATAACCTACACCTACAAGAAAAATAAATATTTACATAATATTCTACATAATCAGCTGTTTTTTTTTCTTCCTCTGTTTAAGGGGAAGGACGAACAAATTATATATACACTTTTTTTTGTAAACAAGAAATTTAACTAACATGAGGTAATTAAAAAGAGGCCCAAAGCCTACGGACAACATACAAATGATACAACGTTGGCCCAAAATTCCAAGCAAAGAAAGCATGAACATAGGTGAGTTTCCACACCATCACTGTCGGCCATACAGACGGGAAAGTCATCGCCACCACTCCACCATAAAGCAAATGGTGGCAAGTGCCTTCCTGAGTCGAGGCAAAACCACATTCTCTGCCGCGGACCCTTTTGTGCATCCTTGAATATAGGTGGGACATCAAGCCTTTTTACCCAAAATAATAAAAATTATAAACATGATTTGGACACAAAGACCAGCATTAATATAAATAATGTATTACATGATCAAAGAAAATATGAGCAAGAAGATAAGGAGAATAATTATCATCATATTCATTGATATGATACCTTTTATATATGATATTATAGAGTATCAATATGGTAATAAGAATGAATACATAGTTTTATTCTAGGTACATATCCTAATGGCATAAGATTAAAACACATATGACAGAATATTCTATGACACATGAGATGCTGCCTCGTTAAAAACCTTTCCAAGAGAAAATCCGGTGAAACAAAAGTCTTGGTGTAAGGAAAAAAGAGCACTGCACCCTTCATATTTGATAATGACATGTATGTGTTAGACTTCCCCTAAATTATGCATCCCTCATTTTTAGATCATTCATTGGAGTTCGGATAACTTAGCATATCTATGCATTTTAAACATGTATTCAAATGTGGAATTGGACAATGATTATCTACATCATATCATATTGTCCTCAACATGATCTTTTACTTAAACCTGGAGGAGAAGACTACTTGAGAACTCAAAGTATAATTCCCTAAAATGACCTTTAGGGATTAAAACAGGTGTAACTTCTTGTAGGAAATAGATATGGACAATCCATAAATGGTTGTAGAAAGTAGACATCCGTACCTTTCTAAAAATATGTCACACACCTTCTAGTTCATTCGGATCAGTTAACAATGTTCAGTCAAAATCGACTGACAGTTTTGGCAAAAACATATTCTCAGATATATCCGTCATACTTTACGAAAATGGTCATAACTCACTCAATATGATAGCTATGATCAAATGGTTGGTGTTCCTGGAAAGTAGACACATCGACCTTTCTAGTGGTACAATTGTACTGTATTCAAGTGAGTGAGCATTCCTGTAAGCCTTGTGAAAGTTGACCTAGAGAATTTGGCCGATTCTGATTTTGCTTTCGATTACGTCTTTCTTATGTAGGGATAAAATAATCCCAAATATATTAAGCTATTGAAAGAATGTCCTTATGTCATTCTATTGTCGTTGTACAGGTGCAAAGCTATATTTAGCTTTATAATGAATGAGATGTCAAGTCTTTCATATTGTGTTAATTACATGATGCATCTTAATGTCTCTTAACAGATCTCTATATTTTAGAGACAAGACTTTGACTAATCATGAGAGCATATGCAGAAATCACTCTTAGAGCGCCTAGGTAGATTGATGGAAAAATATCATCAACACACAATCATCGACTTCCATTACGAGACCGATTGATGAATAATCAGCATCAATACAATCGTCAAGTTTCATAACGAGATTGTGTCTTTTCTAAGATATTTTTCATTCTAACTTCGGATGCTCGATATATATTGACATGTCTTGCGCATTAAGAGGTCATGTAAATCCGGAATGAACATGCAAGAGCATTATTCACCATATCTCTTCCAAATCAAGAAGTTACTTAGAGTGTGTTTCAACCTCTTTACAAATCACACGCTCCTATGATCCGGAGCAACTTGATTTGGGTGAATGAAGTCTTCAAAACCTTCATGCATATCTCTGATCCCACAAAGATACAATTATGACCACATTTAAAGGCTGCATGTTCAGTTATTCAAAAACTATCAAACTAACAAAGTAGTGGAGTTCAATAACATTTATTACGAGTGCATATCTCATTGTAGTTGATCCCAGTGAGTGTTAGTGAGAGACCTTGCACCATAAGATTAGTCTAAACTCTTGTTCTCACTATGTTTTCTAACAAATACATATTGAATAGAGTTTATACTTGCGGTATCAACATCACTTGCCCAATGACCTATCTCTTTGTTAATTCTAGATCACATCTTTTCATTAGGCCAATATATTACGTTGATTTAACAACGAAATGCAGCTCGATAGTATACTCATCATTCAACGTGCTCATATAAATTAGTGTAAGTACTTGTAGAGATCTTTATATGCATCTCCTTAGATTTGACATTGAGACATCCCTCAATGATAACCACAATTCAGACTTCATAATCAGACAAATTTAAGTATCAATGATCAATAGATCAGGTCGTGCCAAAGCTCGCTTTCTCTCTAATGTAAGTAATTATCAAACTTAAGGGCCACACTTTAACCTTTGGAGAGCCACACATCATTATGGCGTCACTATATCACCATCAATGGTGATAATGCCAAGATCATCTTCTTTTGTGTCATGTCCTCTTGATAGGACATCAATCTTTGCAGACATATTGACAACATGTGATCTCGTCACTTTAGCACTTTATGTAATTTGGGATCAATACGAGACTTAGTGGTGACAAACCACGACATTCACATCGTTCTACTTGAACACTTGTGTTCGTATCTCCCCCTAACGGCGGGAATACAGTCTCAAAGTGACAATTCGTAATATAATGGTTAAAGAGACCGTCAGACAAGATTTGTACATAATCGAATTGTAGGTGGAGGTCATCAAATTGACTCAAATCCAACCTAAGAACTTATTCATCTTACACGACTCATCATTAGGCATTGTGGCAGTGCAATTTGGCTTATTGCCGAGCTCAAGGCTTGGAGATCTGTTTCATTGGCGTGCATGTTCTTGAAACTTAACAAGATTCGATTGCGAGTCAATACATAGAGGGAACGTTGACATGGATCATGGTGCCATGAGGAATTAAGAATCAATTTCAACTGTGTTCATGAGTGACCGGTGATAATCCAATGATCGTAGTCACATCAAATTTACAAGACACTAAATTACCGGTCCCATAGAATCTTATGGATCATTCCACTATCTATAAGACACACAATGTCTCTATATGAGATAACCACTGAAAGAGAATATATACATGAGTAAATAATTCCATTTGAATCATTTAGGAGGATGCAAAACAAGTTGCAATCCCGAGTGCAAGACATAATTTCTGTGCAACATGACATTTGCGCACTAAAACAGTTATAACTTCTTCGTTGAAATGAATATAAACAAACCGCTAGATATTCTGGAAACTAGACTCAAATTTCTTTCCATTGATGTAAAGTACGTATTTTAGCTCATCAGGAGAGGATCAAATATCTTGTATGAAGTTGTAGTCTGAAAATGGACAGAATTGCTGTTTTTGTAGATTTGACATAACTGAAGCTATGAAGTTTTGAGATGACTTGTAGGCCTATGACTGAGCTAAGAAACAACGTGTTTACTCATCAATGATGTAATGGATCAAGTCTTCAACGTTTAATGAAAGACGACAATTGGTTCACTAGATTAGGAGAAACCAAAATATAAAGTTTTCAGTAATTTCACGTGTTAGCATGGTCAGACATGTCTACAGAGAGTCGGTGGTGCTAGCTAGACACACTTAATACCACTTTCTCCTTTAAATTTAGATGGTTCTAGACATCATGCCAATCTTGTGGACCTAGAGCGAACAAAGATAAAATATCCGCTAGTATAGAAGACTTTCAACCAAAACATACCTTCATAAGGGTACACAAGGCCGTGCGTCACCTTCCCTAAGGAGGGACCGAACTCGACGTAATAATGTTATTTTTATAAGGGTGATACTTATATTGAACCATAAAAAACAATGGAAGAATCAATACTTGAAAAATTCTTCAACATTGTGCCAACGATTTCATCGAGGTCTTGAATTGTAAACACTTGGACATCGATACAACATCTGTGTAGATATAGATTGGAAAGAAAATCAAAGTCTCCTCAATGACGTAAAAGTTAGAGGTAGATAAAGCTGGGCACGAAACTATAAAGTTTGCAATCAGTTGATTTTCCGTATACTCTTTGTACATTCTTTGTAAGCATCACGACTTAATAATGAAGTCGACAATTCTTGAACCGGTGATCTGAAAATTACAATTGTTGTATTATCCTAAGCTTACGTGAGTGATTTTGACAAATTTGTGTCTAGGCATAGAGCACCGCCACTATAGCCGGCGTCTCCCCCTCTTTTCTAGATATCAGTGCGGTTTCTGTTGGTGTTGGCATAAATCACATTGCCTTACCCATAATATGGATTAGTCACACGGACGTAGGTTGATATGTCAATCTCATTAGCATAAATGTTGTTTATGTTTGTAATAGATTGATCAAACTCAAGTCTTGTTAGGAATACCAAACGATAGGTGTAGGAGTTCTGTTTTTTCGTTAGATGCTAGGTTTTTTTTCAGCTCGAGTTAGAGCTACGTGTACGATAACGTGATTAAGGAAATAAGAGTGAGAAGATAGGAAGAAGAATCATCATCATCATATTCATTGATAATAGACCCTTCATATAGAGTATTACATAGTATCAATATGGTAATAGGAATGAATACATAGTCTTATTCTAGGTACATATCCTAACCGTATAAGGCAAAGACACAAATGATAGAATATTCTAAAAGATAACAACTTAAGAGCAACCTATTTAAATTACCATGAAGTTCAAACAAATAAACACCTAAAACGATGTAGGGAGGATGATAAAGAAGATTGTGAAGCATAATGATCGTTGCAAGTCCAAACCGGTTATACTGCATATTTGACATTCTTTATTTGAATATTAATTATTATACCATTTCGACACAAGTCAAACTGAGTTAGGGGTTTTTTTAGTCATCAAGTTCGTCTTGAGTCTCAAAACAACAATTTACATATTGCTAGCATTTTATGTTTTCTACTTTGTTTATGATTTGATTTTAAATTGTGTAACCCATGAGATTTAAGGTTTGGTTGTTAGTCGTTCTAAGATTCATTTTCTCATATATATTATAAGCATTCTTAAGAATTGCAAATATCAATCTTATCATTATTAATGAAAAACCTGAAGAGGTTTTCTAGTATTTTTTGGTGAATTTCAGAGCCTAGAGTTTATCGCATGTAAAATCATTTCTATTTTTTGGGTTTCAACACTGGTAAACCCTCTCTACTTTTATTGATATCATCACTTTCTGTTTCGATTTCCTTCAATTTTTATTGTCGTTATGCAAATATAATAATGACATTAAGGGTTAGGGGAATAGCCCTAATCCTAGTTTATTTCAAACCCTGGAACCACCCCATGAAGAGGTGGTCTTCCTCTTCGGCAACCATTGCCAAAGCTAGTGCGTACAGCCAAATTAACTTTTCCTATTACTCTTGGCCCAAGGGCCCAAAATCCAGAACCCTAAGAAAAGCGCCTTGAACTTGAGCAAAATAAAACACGTTTTCTCACTTTTGGCTCTCAAAATCTCAAAATAGGGCTTCTTGGTGATTTGTTACTAGAAAAAGTTTAGGTGAGAGCTTGGTTACACTACACCACCATCGCCAGGACATACCTGCAACCTCAATCCTAAAGGACCGACAGTGGACACGTGTCTCTCACACCAGCCTCCAGGTATGGATTTCCATAGGAATTTACAGATCGCGAACCAAACGAGGCCTGTTGGTAGCGGGAATCGAACTCGGATGTGGTCTTCACCACAAGCTCGTCCTTGTCAACTGAGCCAAATCTCGTTGGCATATGACTTCTTGGTGATGATGAATGTTTGAGGATGCAACTTTATCTTTTTACATTAGGATCAGATTTGCCTTTTCCTTCTGGTTTGCAACCATGCTTTTGGCTCACACTATCACCTTCGATGGGGTGTGGCTTGAGTTCCTCGGCTAAGATATCGCGACAATCAAATCTTGTTAACGTCTCTGGCTTTCTCTTCGGATTGTGCTAATCTTCTTTTCTCGCTCTTGCAGTTGGGGCTCAAGCTCTCTTTTCAATCAAAACCCTGGTTCCATGAAGAACACTACAACACCAGAGAAAAAAGGCTAAACCGATCCTGCCACCCTCACAAAACCTAATGAAAAAGATAAAGTTGGGTCCAAAATGCAAATACCAACAATCACCAAGCAGCCCTATTCCTTGATTCTGAGAGCCAAGAGAGTGAAAACGTTTGTTTTCTATTTTCAAACATAACTTTGTTTCATCAAACTACATTTCAAAACGTTTAAAAGTAATATTTCGAAAAAGTTCAAAACGTTTACATTTTTATGTAAAAAAAGTGGTGGGTAGAATTAACACCAAATTTATTACCAGGTTCATTATCGGCTCATTACTCTAGGACGGTCCAAACTGTTCATTGGAAAAGACCTGAGTCACAAGATGCATGATATGACCTAACCCTGCAGATATGCTTTGACCGTCCATTGACTCTCTTGACCGGTCTTTTGTATTCACACTTCCCAAAACTCTTTTTCCAAAAACGAAAATGATTAAAACGACAAATCTCCCCAAAGCAGGGACACCCCGGTAATTTCAATACCCACATCATTTTATGGAAATTAATCCCACGCGTTTACTTCTTCCTTTTTTCCTGAAATATTCAGTATTCAAAGCAATTTCCCAATTCCAAAAATAGCCATGGAAAAATAGATATTTTGGGACGGATGCGAAAAGTCGAAAACGGACACGCAACGGACCATTCGAATTTCTATCGCAAACACGAATCCAACCGCAGATTAAAACCCAAGTAAATGAGAAATATGCCGAGCCGTCGGATCCAGGTTTTGATGCAAAACCTAGGGGACCCTCATCTGGGGCTGACGTGGCAGCCAGACCCTTTCAGAGGTTTTCTTGTATATATAGCTGTCAAACCCTCAAGGCCAAATAGCCACACTGCTTCAGAGAGATTGTGAATCGGTTTGGGTCTTCTTCCGTTTTTTCTAGGGTTTCAGATTTTTTTCAAAAGGGCTGTGAGGATGAGTGACCGGTTGACCGGAACCGTGAAGTGGTTCAATGACCAGAAGGGCTTCGGCTTCATCACTCCTGATAACGGCGGCGAAGATCTCTTCGTCCACCAGTCCTCGATCCGAACCGATGGCTTCCGCACCCTCGGCGACGGCGAGTCCGTCGAGTTCCAGGTCGAGACTGACAACGACGGCCGCACCAAGGCCGTTGATGTGACTGGTCCCGAGGAGGGTCCCGTCCAGGGAAGAGGCTCCGACGGAGGTCGCGGAGGCCGTGGCGGCGGGAGAGGCGGTCGTGGAGGCGGGAGCTATGGAGGCGGCGGTGGATATGGAGGTGGCGGCGGCGGCGGCTATGGAGGCGGCGGTGGTGGGTATGGAGGTGGCGGTGGGAACTGCTTCAAGTGTGGTGAGGCTGGACACATGGCGAGGGACTGCTCTGAGGGAGGCGGAAGCTATGGAGGCGGCGGCCGTGGTGGAGGTGGCTATGGCGGTGGGAGGTACTCTGGTGGTGGAGGAGGCGGCGGCGCTTCAGGAGGCTGCTATCAGTGTGGTGAATCTGGTCATTTCGCAAGGGAGTGCCCTAACAGAGGTTGAATCTGTCTCTCTGTGGGTAATATGGTCATTTCAAAAATTTAGTTCTATTTTTACTGTCTCTGCTGTGTCGTTTTAGGGTCCGGGGTTCTATGAATGTTGGCTCCTTTTCAAGTCTGGGGTTGCCCCTACGCACATTAGTGTGTCTGGGTTGCTTTTGTGGGTCAGCATCTTTTGTTTCAAAAAACATGAATGGTTATGAATTTGAGTCGGGTTTGATGTAATATGTTTTGAATTTTAAGTCGGTGATGTTTAGGTCGGTCTTTCGAGCAGAATGTGGATTATGATTTGTGGTTTGATGGATGATTTCATACACAGTAATATACTCTGCTCTTAGTTCAACGGTGTTCATGGATGCCTTTTTTCTTTATATTTGTTTTGATGTTCGATTTATATTATGTTTGATTCCCTTGTTCATGGATGCCTCTTTTCTTTATATTTGTTTTGATATTCGATTTATATCATGTTTGATGCCTTGCTTGTTCATGGATGCTTTTTTCTTTATATTTGTTCTGATGTTCGATTTATGTTTGATGCCTTGCATGATCTTGGATGCTTTTGTGATTGTGATTGATGGATTAAAGCTATTTTGGATTAGAATGGCCTAATGATTCTTTGCTTTATAGACTGATTACTTCATAACTGACCTTAATAATGCACCTGTCTTTATGTTAATAGTAACCCTGCTCTTTTTAAGTGTGTTCCTTGTGATGGTCCATTCCTTTTGTGCCCTCTTCACACTTATGATGTGGTTGGCTAGTTTGGTCCACTTTAGCTCCGGTAGAAATTGACCTTGTAGTTAGCCGAATTCATTTCCCCACAATACACCTACCACCAGCCAAACCAACATCTTAGTACACTGAGATAGCGGGTATATGCCCTTAGTAAACTTTCTCATCAGTCAAAACTCAATTTGGTTCTGGGTTGCTGGAACACCAGATTTTCTATCTTTCATAGATGAATTCTTGTTTCTCCTGTAACAAAGTCAGGGTTGTTGAACATGGTTAATGGTTTTGATCCAATTTAAAAGGGTTGTGCCTGTCTGTGGACTTTACTTTTTGGGTCCCTGGTACCATTTGAATCAGTGTAAGGCAGTCATACACTCTAAACTGACACAGTTCTGAGTGTGATTTCATTTTTCACCTTTGAATCTGACTGGTACAGGTTGTATGGGTCGCATGGTTTTAATTTTTGGTATGGGCTTTAGTTGTGTACAGACCAGATAACCATAAAGGATATCGTGTCAGTTGGATGGTGGGTATTTATTGTTTGGATTCTCCCATTCAATCTTTACTGGTTTGACCCATCAATGAAATTGCATCTTCTACAGTTGATAAATCCTTCGATTCCAGCCTGCTTTCATAGGTTCATATTTGCTCGAGATTAACTGATTGCTTCTGCTAATGTTCGTTATGCTCATGGGGCCAAATGTCCCCATAAGACTTGTTTTCTTGGGGTAGCTATTTCCTCATTGATCTTCACAATACGCTAGTTGGGTTTGTGTGTGCCTTTTGTGCTTGTTGAGTTGCTGGTGTGGTTCATTTGTTTCATCGTCTCTCAATATTCAATACTAGTTTGGTTAAATCAGGAATGTCAGTAGGTTGTCATTGGAGTATTGCCTGTGTTGTACTGCCACTTTGAAGTTTTTCTACAGGCATTCAGGATTTTCACCAGCTTGTTCGTTAATTGTTTTGCTTGCCTATCGGACATTATGCTATACGTAATTGGGCCTATGTGATTCAAAGTTCACATTTTTTTGGTCTGAAAAGTTCACATTTTTTGGTCTGAAAAGTTCACATTGTCATAGTGCTCTATAATTGTTCTTCTCTAGCACACTACATGTTTTCACCTCTAATTTTATGAGTGTCCGTTTTCAGGCTACCTATCAATCTTTTTTTTTTTTCAGCCTACTATCCATGCCTCCATCACCATCGTCTCACTACCACCGGCATCATGACAACCATCGTCCATACTAATAATATAAGTCATCTTTAGTGAGTTAGTTGAAGCTATGAGAGTGCTCTTTCTGCCCGTTTATTTTCAAGCTCCATGTGAATACGGAGGTCGGAGGTTGGTAGTGTGATACTTATGCGGGTATGTTCCGTCTCTCTGCACCTTAGGTCATTGAAAAATTTGCCAATGGCCACTCGAATATGTTAAATCTAGGTTTTCAAATGAATTTCTCATTCGATTCTGTCAAATATGCGTTCAATACACCAAAAATTTGGAAAAAGACGTCAAATCCCAAATGATCCAACGATCTTCTCGTAACAAAACGATACATATATATTGGCTATTGTAAGCAAGCTGGAAAACACTGAACATAATACACGAAGCTTAGTACACGAACCACCTTAAGCATTGATCCCATAGTCGTACCAGCGGGGTTTAGGGAAAAGCATTGATCCCTCCTACCTTATTTACACGCAGAGAAATTTGGTGGATCTACACTGATCCAAACCCTAATAGAACGAAGGTTTGCAAGGTTATACATGATCCTATAATCCATCATATACCAACAACCATTAGTCCATTATCAAGGCACTGTACCGCTGCCGCTGCCGCATAAGATGCATGCGGCTACATAGTACCTATCGGAGGAGGAAAATCTCTATGATATGCATGCTACCAAAATAAACCACAATGACATCCCATCTTATCTTGTTTAACAGCCGGCTTAATCCATGGAGGTTGTTCACCATCCTAAACAAGAGAACGACAAAACTAGTTTGCTCCCCCAATCATAGACCAACGAGTTCCTTAGAATTTTGAGATCCACCACCATAGAATCAACTAACGCAAGCTTGGAAGTAAAACTAGTTAGAGAAAAATCCTGACCAAAAAAGAAAAAATCCCAATAAAACTCGTTCGATTATGTACAAACAACACTCGCTTAACAATTTTCATTAGGGTGTAAATTAGAGAGTGCAACACCAAACAGCATTACAAGCTTAAAAAAATCTGTAGAAGTAATTGATTCTCCAGCCAAAATCGAAATCCATCATTTTCACCCTGATTAGTGATTGGCACTTTGTTTTTGTTTCTTTCTTTTTTGCAGGTTGCTGATCATTGCGTTTTCTAGTGTAAAATCACAATGTAATGGACCAATCACCACGTACAGTAGTAAATTGAATGAAATGGATAGAACACGGAACTATTTTCCCAAAATTTTTCATTCTTTTTTATAGTAAGAAATACAAACACATGTAAACAAATTACGAGTCAAAAACAAACACATCTAAGCAAGAACAGTGATATTACAAAGGCTTTAAACTAAATCCGTCCAATAGTAAAACCAGGCCAGCTTTGCCTTTCCTCTCATCATCTTGTTGTCTAGCGAATCATAAAAGAAAGAACTAGTGCAGATCAAAGACCTAAGAGACAAAGGAACATGAGCTTTAGCTGAAAAGCCAGAAGGCTTTTATTATTTTCATGGGGGCCGCATGCAAATCTAAAGTTGCAAAATAGTCTGAAAATAAAAAAGAGAAGAACTTTGCGGGTGTACTCCGACATTTCTCTGTGATCGATTATTAGATTCCCACACCAAATTCATCTTACGTCAGTAGCTCTTTCCTTGTTCTTCTTTAATCTGTTTCTGTGAGGGAGTTCTCATCAGTCTCATGATCGATCATCGATCATCTGGGAATACAGATCGAAAGAATGAAAGAAAGAAATAAAGAGATGGATGCTTTGTCAGTTCCTCGGCAATAATAGATATTCTGTGGTTGCTGCACAACCTGCATGGGAGTGCCTTTACTTCAGGTAATATCGTTTTCATGGTTTGATAAAGTGGGATGCATTGGATGATTGGAATCCCAGACAATTTAAAACCAAAAGGGTTCTGAATCTATGCTCACAAAGTTGAAGTCTTTTTTGGATGAAACCACAAAGTTGAAGAATATATGTAGCTCAATTATGCATACTAAGACTGGGAGAACATACCATTAAGTGGCTTATTCTGCATGTTGAGAATAATGTGGAGGGCAAAGTGATTGAATCTGTATGGCATGACAACTTTGGGGACCAATAATCATTTTTTCTCGCATTTTCAAAATTAGAAATCGTTTAGGCCACTAAATTATAATCTTGTAGCTTTTTACATTTCATTTTCTCATTTTTACTCTCGTTTTTTAAATATATACCTTTGAAGAGGCTATAGCCCTTGCAGACCCTTAGTTGCATGTCTCCTCCAGACCAGCAGACCTACAATGTTTACAACTCATATTGTGATGTATGCCTACTGGTGAGGCACTAGAGACCCCAAAAATTGAACTTATTTCATCGATTTATTGTGAACTTGCTATGTATGTTCAGTTTAAACTTTAGCTCAACTGCAAAACTAATCCTGTATATATGGCCAAATTAATAATGAAGAGTATATGTATGGTAGGTTGAAATAATAAACCACATGTATGCAACTATCAGCACAGTGAACCAAATTCATTTGTTATTGAAATACTGGTTAGCAAAGCTTTGCTATGTAGAGAGCTAAGTTATGTAGTGCTCTACTATTGAGATTTCGAAGATAAAAGACGTTACATTACTCATATATTGTTCATGAAAGTTTGTCCCCGCGATAATTTTTAGTGATATACATGCTTAACTTATTATGATTGGCATCCAAACATTAGTATTTTTCCCTTCAATCTTACTAAACCACTTGGCAGATGTAGCAGACAATAGACATATGGAAGGCATACAAAATTTTCTAACTCCAACGCTAATACAAAACAAGGAGACCAATTACAAATTTAATTTCAAATGTCTCATACATTTTTCTTGCCCATTTTAACTCATAAATGGCCCTAGAAGCTAAACAATAGAGATAAAAGGCTAGGATAACAATCTGGTTGTGTACTTTGATTGGTGGCATAGTAATCCAATGCACATACACTAGCAGGACACTTCCTCATCTGTTTTGATTCAACTCTAAACTTCTAGCGTCCAATTTTCTCTGATATAATCGAAAAGGGGAGTGGACAAATCAAGGGTGGTGAGTGTGGTTGAGGAGAGGGTGGCGGAGTGGAGGAGGAGCAGCATGAGCAGTAGCATTGAAGACCATTGGTGCGGCTTGTGGAGGACACTGGTAACACTTTGTGAATAACCCAAATGTGTCAATCTGTCGCACAAAGTTTGTAATGCTCGCCCACCCACCAAATCCAAACCCAACCACGAACACCCACACCACCACAAATACATTGATCGTGTACGACCCGATCCACCCTCCTAGAAATCTTGGTGGCCTCTCCACTGCATTCTGCAAATCACCAGTCCATCAAAACTTGATCAGTCAAAATGTAATGGTAAAACAATATCACAAGCTAATACAGTAATCCAAAAAGAAAGAAGACAAATACTATTTACTGGGACCATTTTGCATGCTAGGTTGCTTGTAATTGCATGCAGAACTTATAATGTCAAGTTGATAGAGTAGTCCCCAGATAAAGGACTACCAATACTGTATCAGACTAACAGGTACGATTTTCTGGCTCTGCTACATGCATAAGGAATCTCTTGCTTTTTCTGCAATATGTGTGTGTGTGTGTGTGTGTATATATATATATATATATATATATATTTCCTACTGGATGAAGTAAACCAATGTAATAGCAGAAATGGAAAAGTGCTTAAGACCCGGTTATCAAATGGATTATACAAGTTAAGAATATTAGGAGAAATAGCAGGGTCTGGTCTGCTAGACTGGGACCACACGCTACCACCTCTCTGTTTATCTTATACTCAACTTGGTGATTTAGTAAGATTAATCATTATCCTATTGATTAATGAGCTTGCTTCTCAGATTTGGACAAATTTAAGACTCAAGGACTCAGAGCTGACAAAGATTCAGATATTGCAGCAGCAGGAGGGTAAATAAGAAAATGCAAGTAAGGTGTGGTACCTCTCTAGCAGCAGCTGATCTGTAGGTGAAGATGTGGGCCAAAGATGGGATGATGTAAACTGTGAAGCTAACCAGAAGTGATCCAACTGTGGAGTTTATGGGTCCAAAAAATGGGAAGATGATGGCCAAGAACCAGATGGGGATCACCACTGGCAATCTTGCTGCTGCTCTCTTGCATAAGCTCTTGCATTCATGCATGCCAATGGCTTTCTCCCACACAAAGTATAGTGGTGTGCATGCAAACCCAAACGTGATAAACTGCAGAGAAAAATAATCACATCCAAATTAGAAGAAAGATTATACTAATGTCGCAGCGCGCTACTTATCTCACATGTTATATTATTTTCGTTAAGTAGCACAGTTGAGAACAATTTCTACTTGATCAATGTATGTAACTATGCACATGTAAAGAGTTAATGTGTATTCATGCCTGGTGGATGAGCATTAAAATGACTGCCATGTCTCTGAAGGGTGATCTTGGGAGGAGAGCAAAGGCATTGGAGTGATTAAGAAGCAAGTCTCCAAATGCCCAGTATACAGCTGATGCTGAAGGAAGGGTCAGTGTCAGCACATAGATTGTAGCCAGTAAATATATGGCCTTGAACTTCTGAGGCTTCCACATTGCGTGCATGATCTCCCTGCGCACAAAATCATTTTCATTATCTTCAAACCATTAATTGTTTTCTGCAATTAATTTTTTTTTCAAACAGGATCTATAAAAATGAAAGTAACTGTTGGGAGGACCAAAAGAGCATTGGTGTTCTACATGAAAGAGGAATAGATAGGTTCCCAAGAATATATGGCTCTTTTTGCCTCCCACGCCTAAGGGTACCACGGGAACATGAAAAAGAGTTATTGTTCTGTGCAATGTGTATAGGGAAAACAAGAAGCTTTCTTTTGATGAAGATTGGTCATAAGATCCCCTGGTTAGATCATGTCTCTGGTTAGACAAGGTTTAGTCACTTTCAGCATGACGCTAAGTAATCCTTGCTCTATTTTATGCTTTATTTTCCTAATCTCATAGTATTAGCAATTTAAAACTCAGATAAACATGGTAGATTTGTCAATTACAAAAAAGACAAGGGATTCTCTGTATATAAAAATGGGTATTCCGCTCTATTGTTGGACATTAGATTTGATTAATGGGTATTCCGGTCTATTTTTTTAAATAACTTCACAATGCAGCAAGCTACAAGCTTAAAATATTAAGCAGGAAAAACAGAATCCATTCTAACTATGAGGTTTGTGTCTTACACAGTAACAGCATGTCCCCCAAAAGTGTAGAGAATGTTTGTGGCCCCTGTGAAGTATAGAACCAGCTTAGTTGGACCAGAGTGCTTCACTCCCTCAACCTATCACCAAACACACAAACAAATTACAGTTCAGTGATGAACTAAGCTCTGGGTGGAATTACTGGGTGAGTTTATATTTTACCTGACCATGGAGGATTGAAGCAATGGTGAGGTACCAAGCAGTGTAGGTGGTCATTACTAGTCCCAAAAAGGACCAGATTCTGTAGTTGTGAAAAGAAGGAATAAAGACGGTGGTGGCACAACAAGCCCCGAAGATGTAAGTCCAAGTCCTCTTGTCCAGATTGTCATTTATGTAATATATGTTGCTGCAACAAAACACATAGATATTTACTGATACCCTTTCTTTTCTTTATTTCAAAGCTTGTATCTTTCAGAAAAAATAATGAAGCAAGCTAGATACAAGTTAAAGCTAGAGTCAGAGATGCGTGTGTAGTATAGAGCTAGGTACCTTGCACAAGCAATGAGCTGAATTACAGATCCAAACAGAAGAAATGTGCAGTTGAATGCCAACCCCACGTTCCTCCAGTGCTTCCCCAGCAGCCCATCAAGAACTTCAAACCACTAAAACAAACATACATTTAAAACCAATGTAAGAATTCACCTAAAAAAAGATTGTAAATTAAACCTGCATATGTGTTATGTGATTGCATAAGCACCTGAATGACATGGTTCCTGAAATCAACTTTTTCTCTTTCTTTTCTGGTTCGGTATTCAACATAGAGCACACTAATGAGATAAGCAGTCCAGCTACCCAATAAGCCATAGAAGAGCTGGAAGAGTATCCCTGAAAGCATTCCCAGCTGTGAAAATGAGTATGGCAGAGTAAGCAGGACTTGAGCCACCTGAAACACAATCAAACAAACCCTTTAGCACAACTGTCATAACATCAAAGAAACAAAACCTTAAGAACATAAAATGTTCATGAGCTGCCAACCTGATTAGAAGCACAGCTGAACCAAGCATCATAAGTAGAGCCACCATCCCAGAAGAACTTAGAAAGCTTGGACTTGAAGTCCTTGCCTTTCCCATCAGCCTCCATTTCTACATAGTTTCCTACTATCACAGTCTCCCCCATCTTGTCTGAAGATTCCATGGCTCACTTGACACTATGAACTTAACAAACAAACAATGAAATAGAAGAAACTAGCTGGTGGGTAGTTTTTGGTTCAATGTGAAGTGAAGGGTGTGGGGGTATATATACACGCAAAGACAAGAGATGGGTGGTGATTCTCGAAGGCTGAGAAAGGGCCTGTGTTTGAAAGGTATTCTCTGTTTTGGGGTTTTGACGAAATCCTATGGTTCCCGGGCCCTTTTTGGTAATTAAATTTTTTGTTGTTTAGCTCATAATATAAAATTGGGGTTAAATTGCTAATCCAATTTTAAAAGTGACTACGAGGCGTGATTGGTTTGTCCGCACGAGCGGGTCTACCCGTTTCCCAAGCTGGCGAGGTGATTATTACCCATGTTTGCTTACACTAATCACCTTCATTGCTATGCCTAACTACCAAGTTTGCCATACAATTTATGTACTAGTGTTTATGTACCCAAAAAATAACTCGGTGGTTGAAATTCCGATCACTCAGGTCGAGATGATATATCCCTATTTTTAATTTGTCATCGGATGTACTCAACACACGAAAGTCTTATATATATTGAAATTTAAGATGCCAACGTACTTTCATTCTCTATCTTAACTAGTTTCTAGCTTCAAGAAAGAAGAAATTTTGTGTTTTTGAGTACCAGTAGAGTTTATATCAGCATGAAGAGGTGAAAACAGAAACTAGCTCTTAAAGTTCTTAAAATGGTGTATTATTTAGTCGTGGTATAACTTTGATCTATTTGGATATTGATCCTTCTCCTATATATTGTGAGAAACTGACCAATATCAAGAAAAAAATAGAGAGCTTACATGTGCTGTGTAATCCGTAAAAAGGCAACTTTCCCCTTTAAATTTAAGAAACAATTTCGACCAATATTATAGCTTTGTCGGCATAAACTGTTCCATTAGAATAGCAAACTAATGGTAACTTTAGGAGATCAATGGGATTGAAATGAGGCTCAAGGGATATGGTTTGGTAAGGGGCACTATGGTACTTGGGGCAAGCAGTAGAAATGTGATTTTCATAATGTTGTAGAGGAACAAGGTACTTAGGGAAGGGGGACAAGGGGTGATGACAAAAAAAAAGAAATGAGAGAGGAGGAATTAGAGAGAAGGCAGGGAATGGAACTATAACAAAGTAGACCACATGATTGCAGGCAAACGGGGCGTGGTCGCTTTACAAACATCAAAACAAGAAAGGCTGCCTTTTTTCACATGGGTCTTCTTCCTCCAAGCAAGTCTTCCTAATATTGCAGCTGCTGCTCTCTTAAGCTTCATTTCTGCAGTTCGAGAATGTATAAGCTCAAACCCCGATTCCATTTTGCAGAGTTCATCAAACTACACACAAAACTTATTAATTCACATGGTTTACATGCGTCGCCAGAAATTCATATAGAAGATACTGATAATATCTCTCAGGCTAGGCTGCCTGTAGTTGCTGTGTTCTTCATCATGCATGTGCATTTGCTTGGAAATTAGCATCTTCTATCGTGCTATAATGTTACATGGCTCTTGGGGAGCATATTTGGCCATAGTTGTTTTCCTAGTTTGGATTTACTACACAGTTCTATCCTAGGGTTCAACTTATTCTTAAATTTTGAACGTGTTAAGTTTTTCAGTCGAACATGATAATTTAAGAAGTCGAATATGCAAGCTGGCGTCATTATAAAAAGATCATTTAGAGACACTTCATCAAACACTTTAATCTCTTTCCTCAAATAAAACTTATGAACCAATTAGTCATTCACTCAACCTCGGCGATTGAGTAGCTAGGCCGCTGCTGCACATTAGCATTCTTATAGAACCTTACGCTTAATTACTGTAAAAGCTAGTTCTTTCCTGAAGTTTGTAATCACAGTAATCGATTTCAATCCACCTATGTATCTAATTAAGTAATTAAAGTAAGCTTATGCTTATCTAAATCTATGCTATAAAACTTTGGTCTGTTTTGTTCTAATGTGTTGCAACGCAACCGGTCCGTGACCTATGAAATGGCATCCATCTAACAACAAAAGATTTAAGCACATCTGCCATCGAGGTTTGGCTCAGTTCGATCCCCGTTACCAACAGGTCTCGTTTGGTTCGCGATCTGTAAATTCCTTTGGAAATCCATACCTGGAAGCTGGTGTGACATGTACGTGTCTTTCAGGGTTGAGGTTGCAGGTATGCCCTGACGATGGTAGTGTAGCGTAAGCAAGCTCTCACCTAAACTTTTTGAAGAATTAAGATTTAAGCACATCTGTGAAATAGAAGATATCTGATTCAGATGCTTCAATGGTATGCATGACTACTCTTTGCATCTTTGACCGTATTTTGGTTTTCCTATTAACTAGACCAAATCATGTGAATTGAAACAGACGTGCCTCCTAAAGCCTAGTTTAGAATAATTCCTTTATTTTATTATTTTTGCTCTACCCATTTATATAATTAAGTTGGAAAATATCACAGATCTACTGGCTTAATTCAAGTAAGTGACACGTTAATATCAGTATGATAATTTTTCCTCCTCCTTTTTGCTTCCTTCAATGTGCTGCAGATCTATCCTTCTATGGCTTATAAGTAGGTTAGAGACTAATTAGAGTTCTTTTTGAATTTGAACCCAGAAAGTGATCACCTGGAGAGATTATTGATTATCTTCCACATTTCTAATGATGATGAGCCATAATGAGTTTGTCTTCATTTAAATAATTAGCAAGGATGAAAACCTCATTTATATATATTTCAAGTGCAGCAGTAGAATTCCAGTACTACTAGCTGGTGATGATGGTAAGGATAAACATCGGCATCATCTTATAGAAATCGATCAGTTTGTCTAAAAAGTTTTGTTGGGTGCAGAGCAACATATTCATGGTTTTTCTGGGCACACATTCATCACATTATATTCCACTCGACCTTAATTTGTTTTCTCATGCTTTTCTGTTCTAGCTAGTCTTCAAGGACCCAGAAACATTCCATGTTGCTTCTGTCTCCTTGACTAAAATACAGTGCAATACTGATCACAATAATTTAACTTGCATAAGGTATTTGTTCTTGTCACATCATCGATCTATATACCTCGTTAATTCGATTGTATTCATCATACGAATGAAATATATGGTACAGATCTAGCTGATGATCTATATCTCCAGATTACTTCACGTACCGTTAGACTAGCTCTAGCTGCTGCATAGTTTTGAAAGCATTACCAGATCAAAATGATGATCCATAATTCCATTTCCACGTGATTTAGTTGGGGTGTTCTAATTGTTGTATAGAGTTAAAATTTGCTGTAGCAACAAGTAAATAACTGATGATCGATGAAAATAGCAAGGAGTTAGGACGAAAATACCAGAGTTTCGACGCAGCCCTTTTTCGCAACGCAAAGAGTTGGAAGCAGCCATTCAAACTGATTTGGATGCAAGTATATTTTCTATGTTCCAAATGACAATACGTAAGACTACCGATTTGTAAGTCGGTAGCAATGTTCGTACTCTGCAAATATGCTTTCGATCTTCCATAAATGGGTTCAAAATTGCTAATAGTTTTAATTTTGTGAACTAAACTATATTTGATTCGTTTTAAGGTGTGCATCCAGCACTAACTAAACCCTCATTTTTGAAAATGACGCATGAGGTCGATGTTAGACAAATCCAGACACTATAACTATGAGGGTGATGAGGGAACCAAAACACAAAAGCCAAATATAAATCATAGAGATTAATCAGTAATGCGGATTAAGAAGAAACCAAATCTACAAAAAAATGTTTGGGCAACACCAAAACATTCAATCTCTTATATCATTGATTTCTTGAGCATGGTAAAGGTTTTTAGCACGCGAGCTGGTCCAATTTTTGAGCCAATAATTTATATCTTCAGCTTTCTTTACTTATCATCGATCACGTAGTTCATGTAAATCAATTCATTTGTACAAGGTAGTAGCATAATCCTCTCTTGTTAAATTGCCAAGATTGGGAAATATCTAGCTTGATTGATAAAACCCTTGTAGGGCTTGTTCCTTTGCAATGATAAAAAGCCCCATAATTGGTAAAGCTTTTGGTATTTCTTTTCCTTTTGTAACGTAAACAATTTGTAAATTTAGGTGCCCTTTTTGTGCTCATCGCAGAAGAACCAGTCAACATTGACTTGAAATGAAATATCATGGCGTGGGTGCTTTGAGTTATTTGATTGCTATGAATCAAATTGAACTTTGGTCAACCCCCAGCTAGCAACAGATTTGCTTGCCTTGAGTTGGTGCAAAATAATTGGATTGGAGAAATATATCAGCAAACATAATAATGCTTAACTTGCTTTTGTGACCCTCCTGTCTGAGATCAAATTTGATGTATTGAAAGAAAATATGTATCTCTGTCAATCCGAAATAGCAACAATCAAATACTTGGAAGAAAAACAATGCGTTCTCCTAGCTAAAGCAAAGCAAGAATATATTGGAAGGAACAAGCTGAGTTCTACTGCATTTTTGGGGTAAACCAACTGTATCTTACTTTTTTTTTCAGTAGACGTTCGAGTTGAGACCACACTGACATGTCGATCCTTGAAAACTTTTGCTTAGTTCTTTCACTCTCTAGGTTGAAAACGCCATTATCAGGAGGGTTCGGCCCAACTTTTGGCGCGGCTTATCTGAAGGAGGGTTCGTCCAGCGAACACAGGTTTTCGTTGCGAAATATATGCGGTTGGTGTTAGGGTTCGAATTCCTCACTACTAGAAATATGCCCTAAGGGGACATTTAACAAATGTGCCCTTTGATACCTGTAGGAACAAACAAATGTGCCCATTAAGCAATAGGGACATAAGACATTTATAGCATTTGTGCCTTTTGCTAGTGTTCCTATTGCTAAATGGAACACTTGCTTTATTTGTCCTCATATATTTATGTAGGTCCCATGTATTCAAACTCAACCAGATACAAGTACAAAGATATACTAGTATGTATTAATACTGTCTACTACCAACTCTTGGGGACACTTACATATGTGCCCAAAACTTTATTTAATTTTTATTTTCTAATTCTCTGACAGCAATAGATTCAAATCAATATAGCTGGGCAATTAAAACAGTACAGAAGTACTGCAACATGCATTACAAACCATATCATAGAATGAAAACCCTTATTATTGAATAAGTATATCAATGTTAATCAACTTGGTAGAAATACATGAAGCTAAGTACTTCAGCAACACATGCTCCAATAGACTGAACCACTTCAATATTGAATCACCTTCCTTTACACACATTTACTGAATAAAGATTGTAGCAGATCAGCAGACTGCACAAGTATGGAAATTATCCAATTAAAACAGGATGTAGCAGAGTCCTACATTGTTCAACTCTCAAACACATTAGTTATTGCTATATATCAGCTCATTTGCATTGGGAATCCAAGTAATATATATTACAAATATATATTACTAATATATATATATATATATATATATTACAAACATGTATATAACATAGTACACATATTTGTGCCAGAGTAGCCAAAATATGCAAAGGGAAAGAAAGAGTACCGTTGAACTCAAAGAAATCCCATTTTGTTTACCTGTGACCTGTAGAGGCATATATAAGATTGAGTAAATGATCAGTCAAATTACATGAGCATATATATAAAACTTCCTAACTAGATGACAGGCAGGGGTAGTATTTACTAAAGAGAGAAGTATGCTACCATCCAAAAACAAAAACGAAGAGGCCTAGAAGCTGGCTGCCTTCTTGCTTGCAGCAGTTTTGATCTTGCGAAATACATACCTGCATGTCACAACGAAAACCCTATTATTCAAGAGTATGAAATTTGATATCCTGAAACCTCTAATAACAATTTCGAAACAATAAGTGCTGAAAAAAATTCAGCTACCATGTTTAACTGGGCAATTGAGATGTTGACTGAAAACTTCACATTTGCTCCATGAAATTGATAATCCTATATACAAACATGTTAGATACCCTTCTTTCCTTTTGAGAAAAAGAAGCCAGTGCTGTAAAAGAGAGGATGAAGATAAAATATGAGCCCCAAATGATCACTATGAATGATCGCATCAATTGAACCCTTCTTTGATTCACCCATCCATGGCAATTTAATCATAAACTAAGACAGTAATAAAATGAAGGCAATCACTTTAAGTAGATGTAAATCACTAGTGCTTCGAGTAATGATAGTGGAGGTTTTGTAGCGCAAACATAATAGCCGTCGTCTTGCCATGATTAACATTGTTAAAGTCTTCTAGCGCAAGAAGATATTTCCAAACTTGTTTCTTCTGTTGATCTATGAATTTCTGGTCTTGATACGGAATAAAATTGCTCGACAAAAGAACATGGAAATTGAGAGTATGAAATGGGGGAGCCAATCTGAAATTCGAAAATGGAAATAAAAGTGAACATAATACCTAATCAAACGGGCAATGCTAGCCTTTTTGGTATTAGCTGGCTTCAATGGTCTGACAAAATCAACAACAATCGCAGAAGAACCCAAGTGAAGAACCCTAAAACCCAGGCCAGATCCCCTTCTCTGTTTCCCCAAACCAACCCAGATGGGCAGATCTTCAAGTACGTTTTCCAACCCTAACTCATAACCTAGCTAGCCGCAGAGATGATTTGGTCTGGGTCAAAATTCGCTTACCAGATGGCTTTGGTCGGGATTTGTGAAGGAGAGATGCGGCGCTGGGAAGAGAAGAGGTGGAGAAAGGTTTGGGTCGCAGTACACCACCACACAAACTAACAACCAAGAAGAGCAGAGGACAAGAGAAACTGAGATAGGAATACGTATTTGAATGGATATTTGGTATTCCTTTCAAACGGGTACATTTATGTGTCTCTGTTGTTGCATAGGCATATTTCATGTCTCGTGTAAATAAAGGAACACACAATTTTTTGTCTCCAATCCTCACTCTAAAGTCACACATTCATAATTGTCCCTGTTCTAAATGTCCTCTTAGGTCATATTTCTAGTAGTGCGTACTACTGGATTTGAGAGAAATGCAAGACAAATGAAAGACAGTTGAAATTGAAGGAGTGTTCTTCGATAATGCACGCAGCCTACTCCATCCAGCATCTAATACAATGAGCCGCTAAGAAAAGTGTCATTTGGTGATAGCACACCGGTGAGGACAACTCAGACAATGCTAGATGGCCTCTGACACTCTGACAGCTACCTACACTGACTGACCTGAAAACTGTCAGCCCTACTAACTAATCCTTCGTTTAAGACAACACTTACTACATATTAGCTATTCCTAGATGCAGCAGGAAAGTAAAAAACTAAGTTACTTCTCTAACAATCCTCCCTCAATCACACTCTTGACCTCAAGTGGTACCCCACTGAAGCTACTACGAACTGGTCCCTGAGATTCCATCTGCATCAAAATCTGGAAACCTTGCTAATATAATGTTAGAATCTTCCCAAGTGGCTTCTTTAGAAGAAGTACCAAACCACTGAATTAGCCACTGAGTCCCTGCAGCACCATTTTTCTTGAAAATCCTTCTGCCCAAAACCATTGTTGGAGTCCACTTGGGATTAAGAGGACCCAAAACTGGTGGCAACTAAGCAGACACTTGCACATACTCTCCAACTCTCTTCTTCAATAAGGACACATGAAACACATTATGGATTTTGGTTGTGGCAGATAATTTTAGCCTGTAAGCAACCTTCCCAATTTTTTCCAGCACCAGGAAAGGGCCAAAATACCTTGGAGACAATTTGTGCCATGCATCCTAATTTACAGAATGCTGCTTATAATGCTGAAGTTTCAGATAAACTAGGTTTCCAGCCACAAACTATCTTTCAACATGCCTCTTATCATAGAAAGCCTTCATTATTGACTGAGCAGCTAACAAAGTCCTTTTAATCAGAGCTAGTAATTCATCTCTGCCTCTTAATTGAGCATCTACATGAGCAACTGTTGTTGAACCAGGAAGGTAGGGAACCACTGAAGGAGGCTGGTAACCATACAAAGCCTGGAAGGGGCTCATCTGCAAAGCTGAGTGAAATGCAGAATTGTACCACCATTCAGCCCAGGAAAGAGCTTCAACCCAAGTGTGTGGTTTTTCTCCCATAGCACATCTCAGATATTGCTCCAAAGTCCCATTGAGATTCTCAGTTTGACCATTAGTTTAAGGATGGTAGGCAGATAACTTGGCTAGTTTTGTACCCTATAACTTAAAAAATGACTCCCAAAACAAGCTCAAAAACACTGGATCTCTATCTGAAATAATTTGCTCAGGCATCCCATGAAACCTGAAAATCTCATTCACAAAGAGATGAGCTACTGATGCTGCAGTGTAGAGGTGAGACATAGGGACAAAATGAGCAAATTTAGTTAACCTGTCAATCACCCCCAATCATAATTTTGCCTTCAGACACTGGTAAACCATCAATAAAATCCATAGTAATTATGGTCCATGATTTGTTAGGAATAGAATTAGGTTGTAGTAAACCAAGTGGCAGGGTGACTACATAGTGGTTAACCTGGCAATTGTGGCAAGCTGCAATGTAACTTATAATATCAGATATCATCCCTGGCTAAGCAAAATTCCTCTTAATTATATGATATGTTCTGGTCCTACTAGCATGTCCTCTAATAAAACCCTCATGAAACTCCTTGATCACCTTAACACTCTAATCTTCACTTTTGAGTACAAAAACTATATTTCTGTAAAGCATATGAGAGTCATTTACTGAAAACTGTTTCCTAGTACAACCACTAAATTCTAGCTCTCTAATTAACTGTTTAGTCTCTGCATCCCTTTTACACACCTGATGAATTTCAAGCAAAAAACCATGTAGCTGAAACTCCTACCAAGGTTGCTATCTCCAACTGCTTGGACAGTGCATCAGGTGCTGCATTATTTTTGTCTGCCTTATAATGGATTGAATAGTCATAACCAAGCAACTTGATTAACCACTTCTGTTGTGTAGGAGTTGTTATTCTCTGGTTGAGGAAACGCTAAATTGCTTTATGATCTATGTAAATCTGAAAATGGTTGCCAAGTAAATAGGGTCTTCAATGTTGAACAACAAATATTACTGTCATCATCTCCTTGTCATAAACTGATAGTGCAGTATGTTTGAGAGCCAAAGTCTTACTTAAAAAAGTCATTGGATGACCCTCTTGAGAGAGGACTGCTCCAATTCCCTTATCTAAAGCATCACACTCTATAACAAATATTTTTGAAAAAATCTGGTATAGTCAGCACAGGTGTAGAAACAAGTGCTAGCTTTAATTTTTCAAAAGCTTCATCTGAATCTGCAGTCCACTGAAAATTGTCTTTCTTCAACATGTTTGTCAAGGGTCTTGCTATAATTTCAAAATTCCTCACATACTTCCTATAATAGCCAGCCAACCCAAGAAACCCCTTCAACGCCTTGAGTGTTTCTGGCTTTCTCCAATTCTTAATGCATTCAATTTTACCAGGATCAACAAAAACCCCTTTAGCACTGACTATGTGTCCCAAATATTCCACTTGAGAAACACCAAAACTGCACTTACTTTCCTTATAACCTTCAGCTCATGCTTTATGAGTCTCTCAAAAACCAGCTGGAGTAATGCCACATGTTCACTCATGGTAGGACTATAAACTAAAATATCATCAAAGAATATCAACACCCCTCTCCTTAGCAGGTCTCTAAATACATCATTCATTTCTGATTGAAATGTTGCAGGAGCATTTGTTAACCCAAAAGTTATCACCAAGAACTCATAATGCCTTGAATTAGTCCTAAATGCTGTCTTTTTATTATCTTCTCCAGCCATCCTTATCTGATGATAACCAGATCTGAGGTCTAGTTTGGTGAAGATCTTAGCCCCATGTACCTCATCAATTCATCCACCACATGAATGAGGTACTTATCCTTCATTGTGGCAACATTGAGTGCTCTATAATCCACACACATCCTCCAATTACCATCCTTCTTTTTAACCAATATCACAGGTGAGGAAAAATGAGACACATTAGGTCTAATAATCCCATTATCCAGCATTTCTTTCACAATCTTTTTTATTTCAGTCTTCTGAAAGTGGGGATACCTATAGGGTCAGACATTAATAGGAGTAGTGTTAGGCAATAGTTCAATCCTGTGATCATGCTTCCTAGCTGGAGGTAAAGTTGTTGGAGGTTGAAACAAATCTGAGTACTGAATTACCAACTTTTGTACATCCGAGTGTAATGTCCTAGTCTCAGTCTTTCTTTTATCCACTAGTTTTAACAGTACAAGGATAACTTCAGTTTCCTTTCTGAGAAGTCTCTTCATGGATTTACAACTGACAACTGTGGCACTAGCTCTAGATTCCCCTTGAAGTGTGAAGCTCTCTGTACCCCTATCAAATTTTATCCTCATTGTTTCAAAGTTTCAAGTAATGTCTCTCAAGATCTTGAGCCAAGTTGATTCTAAAACTAATTCACTACCAAAAACTGGTAGGATATAACATTCTGTTGTGAAAGCATAAGACTGCAGCTACAATTCAATTATCACCATTCAGCTAGTCTGCATTATAGCCCCACTAGCTACCCTGGCCCTTAATGGTTTAATATCTCTCATCTTGTCTTTGAATCTTTTCAATAGAGTAGGATGTATAAAATTATATGAAGCTCCTGCGTCAATTAAGACATGTACCATTTTATCATAGAACTTCCCTTTGAGCTGCATTGTGTTAGAGTCTTGCCTCACCTCCTCACGAAATTTATTAAAATTCGTCAGTTAAAGTTATTTATTTAACTTTAGTCGATGAATTTTATTAAAATTCATCAGCTATAGTTTTTTTTTTCTTTTTTAACTTTAACTGGCGAATTTTAATAAAATTCCTTTGTTATAGTTATATTATTATATTTTTATTTCTTGTATTTTTGATTAATTTTTTTTTTCTTCTTTTTTGTTTTTACACCGGTGATGGAGGAGGAGTAGGAGAAGGAAGATGAGGAGGCTAGAAGGAGGAGGGAAGGAGGAGGAGAAGACTAGGAGAGGGAGAGGAGGAAAGGAGGATGAGGCTAGGAGTTGTTACCGCCGGAGGAGGATGCGGAGTTGTTGTCGCCGGATGAGGAAGAGGAGGAGGAGGAGGAGAAAAATGAAAAATATAGAAAATTTTAAACTTTAGTCGACGAAATACCCTAATTTCGTCTGCTAAAGTTCAAAATTTTCAAAATCCCCGCCAAAAATTTTGAATTTTGAATTAACTTTAGCTGAAGAATTTTAATAAATTTCATCGGCTATAGTTATTTATTTTTTTTTTTTATTTAACTTTAGCCGACGAATTACCCTAATTTCGTTGGCTATAGTTATTTATTTAACCTTAGCCAACGAATTATCCTAATTTCATCGGCTAAAACCCTAAACCCTATACGTAGAAGCTTCAAACGAAAAAAGTCGTGAAATAAGATATGATCGGAATGGTGAAATACGTCTACGATTGATAAATCATGTAATTCCGGTAAAGTCTCGGTGTCGATAGTTGCGGTTAAAGCAATTTTCCATTCTTTCTCCCTAAAGGTAGCCCTATCTCCGGTGGTTATTTTTCATAAAATTTTTATACCACTGGTTGCGTCTCATCGATTTGAAACTATTTTCAGTTGAAGGTCCGGGCAAAATACGTAATTTAGATGGTCAAATAAATGTTTCCGTGCGTTAAGGGGTTGGACTTATGAGATTGACCGTAAGGATCGAGTCCTTAGCGTTGTCAGATCAAGTTTAATTTTTTTCTATAGACATATTTCGACATAATGATCATATCATATGTTCAGATTTTTGTTTCTCAACTTTGATCATCAGAATCACAACATGTCTACTAATGTTGTATAACATGTTTACTAAGCTTTAAGTAAATGTTTCGTTTCAAAAACAAACTTTACGTAGAAACTTCAAACGCAAAAAGTCGTGAAATAAGATATGACCGGAATGGTGAAATACGTCTACAGTTGAAAAATCACGTAATTCCAGTAAAGTCTCGGTCCCGATAGTTGCGGTCAATACAATTTAGGAGTTTGAGTTACGGGATTGACCGTCTGGATGAAACCCTTAAATTTATTAGATCAAGTTAAATTTTTTACCATAGACATATTTCAATATATTGATGATATTTGATGGTCGTATTTTTTTTTGTGAATTTTGATGACCGGAATCACAACATGCATACTATTTACCATTATTTATCCATATGGGGAGCCCTATCATTGAGGGGTAAATGTATCAAATTTTTAGATGGACAGTTGCCTCTCATCATGGTGAGAGTTTGTTGTGTTAATGGTTCGACCAAAATAGCTCATATAGATATAGATATCGGCATTTTCGTGTGTTAAGTGTTTAGAAAAACTGCATTTTGAAGTCATAAATGAACTCGGATGACCAAAAAATCTCATATGCCATGGCATTCCACTTCCAGATTGGTATCACAATAGTCAATCGAATACCGAAATATCCGTAGTGCAATTTTGTAACTAAAAAGTACTTTAGCCGACGAAATACCCTAATTTCGACGGCTAAACTTTTTAAATTTCCTCGATAAAAGTTCACAGACTATAGCAGACGAAAATATTATTTTTTTTGTCGGCTAAAATTCCACTATAGCCGACGAAAAAATTAGTTTAGCCGACGAAAATTTAACTTAGCCGAAAAAATTAGTTTAGCCGACGAAAAAATTACTTTAACGGACGAAGTTTTTCGTCGGCCTGTTTTTGATTATGTCTTCGGCTAAAGCCTTTTTTCTAGTAGTGCTTCATTCTAAAATATCTACCACGTCTGTAATCAAGGAAGTGAACCAACTTTAATTCCATTACTTAATCTCCAAAGTTTAGAGTTCGAGCTTCGACGCCTCTCATTATAAATTTCTTTATCTTTATGAAGGCTGGCATGTAATGTACCAGAAGAAAACAATATATCATCAACGAAGTTTTTGGTATCATAACCTGGTAGCTCTAAGAGAATAGTCCAGCTCTCGTCTGCAGGTCTGCACAAAGCCAAAGTTGAAGAATCCTTGAAAACAGATGCAACAATACAATTTTCTGAGTTAACATCTGACGTGGATAACTCGAGTTTGTTCAAGAAGGGCAGCAAACCGTGTCCAGTATTTTGTTTTCTTTTGAAACTTTGAAAATTCTCCAACCGTATTGAAAGATGGAAGTCTGTGTTCGACTCTTGAAATCGGTTTAGCAAAAACATCTTACATTCTAGTCCTAAATCGCTGGTCATAATCAACGAACCATTAGTAGATCCATGAATCTAGTTCGTACGTAGTACCTTAAAAGGCTTAGGCAGCCTCAATTTGTGAATTTTGTTATTAGAGAAGCTCAAAAAACTCAAGTACACTAGTAGAAAAACAGCCTTAGGCGACGGAAAGTTTGTCGTCTAAGTTCGGTCGTATTTTTTCATAGCGACAAAAATATGGATTGCCAGTCGCTTAAGCCATGTACTTATGCGACGGAAATAGGCCTTAGGCGACACAATTTTTATGTCGCTTAAGGCTTTGATTTTTTCAAAAAAAATTCTCCGACGGATTTCCGGCCGAATTTTTTTTTGTTCTACAAAATGTTTCTTCTTCTTGTTCTTCCTCCACCACCACAACCACCGTACTACCTCCTCCGCCACCACTAAGGTACCACCACCGCCTCCGCAACCACCTTCTTTTTCTTCTTCCTCCTCCTCCTCCTCCTCCTCTTCTTCTTCTTCTTCTTCTTCTTCTTCTTCTCTTCACCTGCTTCCTCTCTTCTTTTTCTACTTCTTCACTTGAGAGGGATTTTAAAATTTGAATTCTTTGCTTAAGAGACGGAACTACTTTTCGTCCCTTAAGTAAGTTTCAAAATTTTTGATTCATTTTTTGAGTGTCAAATGGTGAAAATTTGAAATTTTACTTAAGCTACAGAACTTTCCGTCGCTTAAGTAACTAATTTCCGTCACTTAAGTAATATTTGCTTAAGTGACAGAAAGAGCTTAAGCGACAAAAATTTCCATGACCTTCATATTTCTATCGCTTAAGAGCTTCTTAAGCGACGGAAATTTTTTAGCTTGGAAAATTTCGGTCGCCTAAGGGTGTTTTTCAACTATGTAGTTGTCCTCACTCAAAATTTTGTATGCCAGATGTATTTAGCATATGTGGCTTAACTTGTAATTAACTAACATATTTGGATCTACATTGTTCAGTTACTCGATCTGTGATCTTAAACATCTAGTAATGAAATCTGACGAAGGGATCTAGTAATTCAGTGCTACTGTGACAAGTAACAACCTCCAGGTTCAAGCATTCAAGACTCATGGGACTCGAAATTGACCTTCCTTGGACTAGTAGCAGAAAATTACTTGTTTTTATTACAAGTTCACGTATAAATGGCTAATCCCACCAGGTACCAATAATGGAAGTCCAGAAAATCCCTGTGGTTCGGTTGGGTCCCTAAATTTGGATACACATTTCAACGTCAAAAAGCAAAAGCAAAGTAAAGTTCTTTGGCCCTTGTCGAACCTTCAAGCACTTCCTCCTCCTTGTCGAACCCTCGATTCTTACAGCTTCAGTTTCTTTAATGGGTCGTCGTCTTCTTCTGCTCTCTGCCTCCATAGTCACACTCCTCATCCTCTCTATCTTCTCAGGTACGTTAAACGTTCCAAACCCAACTCTCCTTAATCCATCATATTCATTTATCCAAGTTTATATATCTTTGATTTTTGGGTTTCAGAAACAGAGTCGGCCTCGTTCAAGATAGTGAACAAGTGCCGCCACACAATATGGCCGGGAGTTCTCTCCGGCGCCAACACCGAGCCTCTCTCTCCCACCGGCTTCGCGCTGAAGAGCGGCAAGTCCCGGACTCTATCCGTACCCAAATCATGGTCGGGTCGGATGTGGGCCCGAACCCTCTGCTCCGGAACCTCCCCCGGAAACTTCTCCTGCCTCACCGCCGACTGCGGCTCCGGGAAGATTGAGTGCGCGGGAAGGGGCGCCAAGCCGCCGGCTACTCTAGCCGAGTTCACTCTCAACGGCGCCGACGGCTTGGACTTCTATGACGTCAGCCTCGTCGACGGGTACAACCTCCCGGTGCTGGTGGTGCCCCGCGGTGGGACGAGAGGCGGGTGCAGCCCCACGGGGTGCTTGGTGGACCTAAACGGCGCGTGTCCCAAGTCGCTGAGGGTGTCGCGTGAGGGTGGGCGCGTGGTGGCGTGCAGGAGCGCGTGCGAGGCTTTTGGGGAACCGCAGTTCTGTTGTAGTGAGGCGTACGCGACGCCCGAAACGTGTGCGCCGTCGGTGTTTTCTCTGTATTTCAAACACGTTTGCCCACGCGCGTATAGCTATGCGTATGATGACAAGACGAGTACGTATACGTGTGCGTCGGCCGACTACATTATTATTTTCTGCCCTTTGCCCTATACCAGGTACCATTTATTATTCTTAATTCTTTCGAGTCCATATCACATTTGATGCATTTGAGATTTTTAGATTGTGATCATAGTTGGATTTAAAGTTTAAAACTATTAACATTTGAAGTCTATAGTTTGATCAACTATGAGTGTTACAACATGTTTGTGACAATCTGAATATTCAATATATATGCATGCTTCTATGTTTATCTTGTTTAGAGAGAACTTAATCATGCAATGGACATTGTTGTGATCCCTAAATTGCACCTGTTAATGCTCAAAGGGTTGCTTAGAGGTTGTGGTGCAGTTTTGTTTTGACCTCTATTCGCAGCCTCGCTATCGAACCAATTTGTATTTTCCAGTATCAAAAACACAAATAAGATAAAGGATGAGACAACAAGGGTGCATGTGCAAGCGGATTTCGCCGTCTATAGAATTAGCCAATTCAGCTATAAGGTTTATAAAAACAATGTGGTCAATGTAGCAGAAATTATAATATAGGGTAGTTACATGTAGACATCTTTCATGATGCAAGTGCATTAGTTTATTTGTTGTTGTCTAGCTTGTCACTATTAAGATATATAAAATGTTAACATTTTTTGTTTTGTCTTGATCAAATGCACAATTGTGCTACAATACTTTGAGTCGAACTCATGACCCCTCACATACTAATGTCACTAGACCAAACAGTACATTGCGAATTTTGTTGTAAAAGGGGTCGTAATTGTATGTATAATTGAATATAGTTGTATTTCATTTTCTCTTGTTTATGAATGATTGGGTAAAGTAGCATAGTTTATTGTCAAGGAAGACTTGAAATATATCACCTTGAGCAACAGAATCATTGAACCAGAAACACTATTCAACTGCACCATATTTGTTCTTCTCTGGTATTCAAGTTCATTATCATCAAGACGTGCTTCAGTAGAATTCATTTCACCTTAATATCATGAGAAGGATTCAATGTGCACCATTTTCTTTAGGTCACGTTTGCTCTATTCTAGATATGTAATATGTTCGGCTCTGTTCAGTCATATGATTGTATTTCCAGTTAGTGCAACATATTGTACTACTGGCATTTAAAACTTGAAAGATATATGATGATTTTCGTGATCAATTTTAATGCATGATTAGCAATGTATATGTCAAGTTCATCATGTTACACCATTTGCACAACCACATGAACATATATCATGAAAATTTGCAGTCAAAAGGTGTTGGGATTACGCAAAGATGGGGCGCCGTTACCACTGGTTAACGAGACAATGATGTACTTATAAGCAGCCAACGATATGCTACTGGTATTTCATCTTACTTCTAGCTTGGATGCATTAATGTTCTCATGTCTTCCTGCCACATGTTCAAGTTTTCTGATTAACATTTTCCCTGACATTAATATCGTGGAACATCTACAACAATCCCAACGGAACAGCAGGTGTGTGATATTGATGCGTCATTTTTTGCTCTCCCTCTTCCTTGCTTGGTAATAGTTCAATGCGCATAGGGTTGTAGGGGATAAATCCTTGTGATATCTTTGTACATAAGTTTATCTACCTCTTTGCTCTTCGTCTAGCTAATGATAAACATATACAACAATAAATATGAATACCAATTTTGCCTCGTGACTTTTCTCCTTCAAGAGATTAGTGATCTTAATTAGTTGAAATTGATCTGCATTCTGGACTTTGATTTATGGGTGTACATTATGGTGAGATACTTGGAAGATGCTCACAAAATCTTATATTGATCTTGATTCTTGAGGTTGCTACTCCCCCTTAATATTTCTCCTCTGTTTCTGCAAGTGTGAAGAATATTTGATTAAGAAAGAACATGGTTTCTGTGTGGTGTACAGTGAAATATAGACCAAAATGGAGGTGAACAATGATCTCAACAGCTCCATCCACGTAGATGATGCGATGAAACTATATTACTATGACATGACAGAATACTTGAAATTTCGGAAGAGATGAACTTGTGGAGAATCAGAGCAGAACCTAAACCTCAAGAACTAAGACAAGTGCTTGTTGTGAAATGGTGCTTGAATGGAAATTTTGTGTCAAGGATGGTACACACGTTCAATCGTATCCTTTGATTGATTCACTGCTATCTTTTACAATGGAAACCGAAATAATTTGCAAAGCATGGAAAGTTAGAAATTTGGTTCGATCTGTTGGAGAGTAGAGATCTCACATCAGAAACATGATAAATAAAATATAACTTATATGTGGGTAGATCATTTTTAATTGTAGCGAGACCTTTTATGGATAAAACCAAACACTTTAAAGATGGTTAAGTTGGGATAGTATCGGTACACGGATGATCCACATGTCACGTTTGTCTCTCTGTTTGACTTACTCAAATATAATGAATATGAAAGAATGAATTATCTGATATATTATTCACCTCAAAAGTGGAGGTTTATATAAGAGATTACAAGGAAATACAATTGGTAAGTAAAACTCTACGATATAATTACAATATTACATTCCTAATATGACTCACGCTGACACTCCCCTCAAGTTGGCGCATACACATCAATCATGCTGAACTTGTTTAGTGAGTCATAAAACGCCTTCCTCGATATTCCTTTAGTGAGTATATCTGCAAGTTGCTCTTCAGTAGGAACAAAAGGGAATCTAATAATATTAGCATCTAACTTCTCTTTTATAAAGTAACGATTAACTTTCACATGCTTATTACGATTATGTT
The DNA here is from genome assembly GCA_951800085.1 of Comarum palustre. NCBI lineage: Eukaryota > Viridiplantae > Streptophyta > Magnoliopsida > Rosales > Rosaceae > Comarum > Comarum palustre. The sequence goes on along the minus strand of OX637579.1, from coordinate 1,024,029 downwards.
GCACTGGGTTCTATGATATATCAATTGCTGTCTTATTATCGCAATATAGCTGCATAGCACAGTTGGGTTTGATACCCAAATCATGTAATAAATTTCTCAGCCACAACAACTCACATACTCTGAGCCATATCTCTGTACTCAGCCTCAGCACTAGAACATGTCACAACCTTTTGTTTCTTACTTTTCCATGTAACTAAATTACCTCCCACAAAGGTAAAGTAACCTGATGTAGATATCCTGTCTGTAATATTTCCAGCCCAATCTGCATCTGTGAAGCCACAAACATCAAGAATATTGTTGTGTTTAGAAAACATTACTCCTCTCCCACGAGCCGATTTCAAAAACCTTAAGATTCTCACAACAGCGTCTATGTGGCTCTCGCTCGGGTTATGCATGAACTGACTCACCACACTCACCGTATATGCAATATCTGGTCTAGTATGGGTTAAGTAAATCAAGCGTCCAACTAACCTCTGATATCGAGCTCGATCAGTAGGTACCTGGTCTGGATACTCTGCCAGATGATGGTTCTGCTCAATTGGTGTATCAATAGGTGTGCAATCCAACATACATGTTTCTGTCAACAGATCAAGAATGCACTTTCTCTAGCACATGTCAGGACCCACCCCGAGTTAAACCCCTTTAACTCGAAGTAAATCCTGCGGGGACCACCTCCCAAAGAAGATTCTGCCGAAAAATCGATATAGTCTCCCTTGAAAAGTGGACAACCCTTAACCTGCAATAACCCACAGTACACTTCTAATACCAATATTCATCCGAAAACTCCTGGAGCCATCCTGCTCCCAATAACCAACACTCCACAAGATACACATCTAACAAATCCAACAATTAATTCAACATCCCAAATGTAAATGATACATAACATTCCAAGTCCCTAAGTGTTCTCCAACAAATAAACTACCCGATGTGTATCAGAGCGTCTAGGATAAAAGCAGAAACATAGATATATTACAAGTAGGTCAACCCGGAACCTACTGTTAGTGTGGAAAGCGGCGGTAACTATGCTTGGCCTCCAAGTGGTCTAGATAGGTCGAGCACTGCAATCTGGGCATTTAAAAACGAAAGGCCCAGGGGAGAAACATTGAAAACCGTTAGAGTGAGTGGACGAAAAATAACATATAAAACTCTATTTTCTTTAATGCTTTCCCTCTAGTTTCTTTAAGAAAAACCGCATGCAAATAAACCATCAATGATGCCCTGGCTCAAACATAAATAAATTAAATGTGGGGTGTTAACCTCATCCACGAGAAATCCGACCTGCTCTATCCGGGAGGGTCCATTGACCAGCTACTACCGAAGAGGGTCCCGACCTGCTACTATTCGGGAGGGTCCATTGACCAGCTACTACCGAAGAGGGTCCCGACCTGCTACTATCCGGGAGGGTCTATTGACCAGCTCCACCGGAGAGGGTCATGCTAGCATACAATCCTTTTCCCTTTTTAAAAATTCCTTTAAATCCGGTAAAACCTGTAAAACCTCGTGGGAATAATAATAAATCGAAAACCCCTTTAAAACCATGAGCCAAGTTTCTCCTTTTAAAATCACCCCCTCCATAATCCCAAAACGGTGATAATCAATAAACCATATCCCGGGAAAATCCTTTAAAATCACGGGAAGGGTATGAACCTCTTTCCCGGTTTGTTTACCTTTAAAAATCCGTAAATCCCATTTTCCCAAATCACCGTAAAACATATAAATGGAGGAAATCATATATGCAGAAGAAACCAATCAAAGTATATAGCATGCAATTTAATTTAAAACAAATGTCCACTCACAGATGCCGCTAGGTCTGCCGGCTACTAGATGGCTGCTCAGCTAGAGCTCCCCCACGTCCTGTACAAAACACATAAACAGGTCTTAAACCCATAATCATAGTGAGGGCAATAATAACACGCTCTACCCATAGCGTTCAACCTTAGCCATCTATCAAAAATGTGGGTGTCGGCCTCTAACACTCCAAATAGCGTACAAACTCTTAATCACGCTCTCACGCCTAGCCGGTTCTCCCTAAACGACCGATTAACCTTTAATTATACAAATAATAATCCCAAACCAACCAAATATACTTAACACCTCAAATAAATCCCTAAAAATTAGCAACTGCCCCTAATGGTCTTCCCTTAATTTTCACAATTTAAATGGGCAAGAAAACTGCCCAAAAAGTGGCGGCTCCGCCGCCAGCTCTGCCACCGCCGGCGGCTGCCGGCAGAAAATCCGGCCAAAATTCCGGCGACCTCGGATCGCCACCAAATTTTACCAGTAGCTTCGTCTCATCATTTGGGACAACTTTCTAGTTCAACTCGAAGGCCAATTCGGCCTCTAACTAGGTCAAAAACCCGATGAACAGTAAACCCCGAAAAATTGCACTACAAAACTTCAAATCCTCAATTCTTCCTACACACTTCGAATCAAGCTACCAAATTCTAGGGGATTGTAGTACACCTAAAACCCATCCTAAACATGTGAAGAACTCATCAAATGGTGATCTAGGGAGAGAGAAATTCGATCCCGAAAATCTACTGTACACACCAAGAACAAATCGGAATTTCTCCCGATTTACGGCGAGTTAGGCCGGAAAGCTTACCTAGGAATGAAGTAGACTCGGAGGCCGAGATTTTGGGAACGGTGCGCCGGCGGTTGGTGGCCGGACGGCGGCGCTGTGGCGCGCGCAAGGTCCGGCAGTGTTCTGCCGATCGGGAGCACGGGGAGAGAGAAGAAAGGCTGGGGTGAAAATCTGATTTTTCACCCCGGTAACTCCTATATATAGCCTTTTAACCGCATAGTAACTTTATACTTTTGTTCGTAACTTCCTCATACGATCTCCGATTTAAGCATGCTACGTGTCCACGGACTCGTAACGACGCCCTCTACAACTTTCATGAAGAAAATTTCCCCAAATTCCTGACCTAACGAAAAGTCAACTTTTTGACCTTTCACGGTAGAACGGTTACTACGAAATGGTTAAAGATCAAAGTAACTTGGGTAGTAACCGACCGTAAATGGATTCTAGAACCGGGATGTGACACACAAGTATATCCCATCTCTCCCCCTAGCTACCTTAATTCCTAAGAAATACTTGAGATCACTCAAGTCCTTCATCTCAAACTCAGTGGCTAGTTGTCTTTGTAATTTTTCCATCTCAACAATATCATTGCCAGTTATTACCATATCATCGATATAAATAATTAAGGCTGTTACCTTCCCTTGTTGATGCTTGAGAAACAAGGTGTGGTCTGAATTACTCTGTTTGTAACCAACCTTATGCATAAACTGTGAAAACCTCCCAAACCAAGCACGAGGTGACTGTTTGAGACCATACAAAGACTTTCTCAATTTGCATACAAATTCACCAGAAGAAGCAGCTACATACCCAGGTGGAAGACTCATGTATACCTCTTCAGCTAACTCTCCATGAAGAAACGCATTCTTGACATCAAACTGTCGAAGTGGCCAATTTAAACTAGCCGCAAAAGAAAGCAGAACATGAATAGTATTCATCTTGGCAACAGGAGCAAATGTCTCATCATAATCAATGTCATACGTTTGAGTAAACCCTGTTGCAACAAGGCGTGCTTTGTACCGGTTCACTGATCTATCTGCATTGTGCTTTACAATAAACACCCAACGACAACCAACAACCTTCTTGCCATGTGGTGGAGGCACAAGTTCCCATGTATCATTCTTCTGTAACGCCTCCATCTCTTCTTCCATTGCTTTTCTCCACTTTGGATCTCCCAATGCATCATGCACTTTGTTAGGTACTGATACAACAGATATTTGATTCACATATGATGCATATGACTTGGATAATCTTTTAGTGGACATATAATTGGCTACTGGGTACTTTGATTTAGCTTGAAGAGTGAGTTCATATCTTTTAGGTGCTTGACCTCAAGTAGACCTATTTGGTAACACATATTGACCACCATTAGACTCACTACTACTAGTACAAGTGGGGGGACATACCTCAAATGAGTGATCTTCAGTACCAGTAAGCTCTAGGTCAGGGGTAGGAGCAGTGAAGGCAGGAGGGGCAGTTGTGTCTTTAGATGCATTCTCAGTCCTTAAAACCGGTGCTTCTGAGTCTGGATGAAGCACTGGATCAACCAGTGCTTCAGTTTCTAGATGATCCAGTGTTTCTGTTTCTGCATTTGATGAAGTAATAATCTCAACTAGACCCATCGTTGTATCTCTTGCCTGTGTAACTTTTTCTTCGTCTAATTCCTCCCCCTCACCATGATACAGCTCTTCGAAATATGAATGCTCCCCCTGAAGAGCAGTATTAGATGAGGTGAAATAAGTTATGTCTTCAAAGAAAGTAACATCCATAGTGACATAATACTTTCGAGTGGGTGGATGGAAACACTTGTAGCCTTTCTGATGTCCTCCATAGCCAATAAACACACACTTAATCGCCCGAGCATCCAACTTAGACCACTGGTTTTTAGGAATATGAACAAAAGCAACACAACCAAAGACATAGGCAGGAAGATTATGAAATGAGGGAATGTAAACATGAGATGCAAGGATCTCAAAAAGAATGTTTCCTTAAAGAACACTAGATGGAAGACGGTTGATAAGATGAGCAGAAGCATGTACTACATCACCCCAAAGATATTTAGGCATATGAGAACTAAAAAGAATGGCACGAGCCATATGTAGAAGATGACAGTTTTTCTTTTCAAGCACCCCATTTTGCTCTAGTGTTTGTGGACAAGTAGTTTGGTGAACAATCCCATGTGTGTTGGAAAAAATGTTTGAAAGAATGATTAACATACTCCCCCATTGTCTGAACGAAAAACTTTAAAGGTGCTATTATATTGTGTTTGAATAAAATGACGAAAAACCTGAAAAGCGGGAAAGACTTCATCTTTGGTTTTCAAAAGAGCAATCGTTGACAACCTTGTGCAGTCATCAACAAACAATACAAAAAACCTCATACCCGACACAATATACTCTCTAGAGGGTCCCCAGACATCTGAATGAGTTATTTTAAAAGGAACACTACTCCTAGAGAAACTAGGAGAATAAGTAGCACGATGACTCTTAGCGATGACACATGTTTCACAACGTATAGTAGACTCATTCACACCAATAAACAAAGAAGACATGGATTTTTTCATAACACTAAAGGATGGATGCCCTAAGCGGCGATGCCACAACCATATTTCACTTAGCTGGTTAGAGCTCGAGGTCAAAGCAGTGTGTGGCTGTGCTCCAGGTTTCTCTCCTGCATATGTCTGATCAAAGTGAAACAATCTGCCCCTCAAATACCCCTGACCGATAAGCTTCATGGTAAGAAGATCCTGAAAAATCACATACATGAGATAAAAGATTATAGAACATTGAGACTCGGTATTCAACTGGGGAACAAAAATCAAGTGATGAGACAGATCAGGTACATATAAAACATTATGTAGCTCTAAAGTAGGAGTGACACAGACCAACCCTTTTTCTAACACAGGAAAAGCCTCACCATTAGTATTAGTGACATATGACACTGGGAAGGAAGACAACTGAGTGAAATAAGATTTATCATAAGTCATATGATCAGTGGCATCAGAATCAATAATCCAAGTATCATAACCAATAAAATTAGAGATTTTCAAAGTCATACCAATCTTACCACTTCCACGTGGTTTTTGAGTCGCATAAATATTACTGTAATTGAAGTTGTGTTTCACCGCACATATAAAGTTATGTGAAAGTTCTACCCACCAATCATTGTGACCATCTAATTCACGAACAGCATCCTCAGCATCTCGATTATCATTAAAATCGAGAAAAGCAAAACCCGATGACCTCTTTACAACCCATATCCTCCTAATAGCACCAAATTTGCTGAACTCATTGTTGAGCTCTTCCTCGGAAACCCAAGAACTCAAATTTCCAATGTACACACGAGTTTTTTTGGATTACAAATCTGCGGGTCAGGTCGAAGCAAAATGCACTGCTTGGCTCCACTTGGAGCTTAGAGAGCGGAATGCATTGTTTGGCTTTGTTTGGAGCTTAAAGAGCGGAATGCGGAATGCACTGTTTGGCTCTACTTAGCACTCAAAGAGTGGAATGCACTGCTTGGCTCTGCTTGGTATTCAGAGAGTGGAATGTACTGCTTCGTGCTCAGAGAGCGAAATGTGCTGTTTGGCGCTCATTTCTTCTTGTTCTTCCTTCTCGCTCTTTTTAAAAAAAAAAATAGCAGCGAAGAGAGTTAAGTGAGTTTGTCTCGTGTGAAGATGTCTGTTGCATAACTCATTTTGGTTAATATATAGTCTGTTACATGTGATATACAAGTGTTCCACTATATGTGTAATTAAGAATAATATGTAGCAGTTGAACGTGACACAAAGTGCCGTTTTTTTAATTTGAATTGACTTTTAAGAAGATGTTGAAGATGACTTAGTTCATTAAAGGTGTGACGAAGTTTTTTGTAGCGATTTCTCACATACGACGCTAATGTTTGTGCAGGTTTATATATGATGTCTATGCATGTATATGTGTATGTGTGAATGGTAGCTGGATTAAAGAAAATAGACATATGATTTATAGTGGTTCACTCTGTCATTTATGGGCAAAGGAATACATCTAGTTAACATGTACTGTTAGTTGAGATGCCTTAGCGGCACCCCAAAGTATTACAAGTAGCAGTTACGATGGGCTACCTCTCTCATCATCTCTCCCTTAAGTAGGAAGAGGGCAGTCTTCCTTTATAGGAGAGAGAGAGAGACTCCACCTCTGTTACATATCCTCGATGTGGGACTGAGGTCCAAAGTATGCTTCGTGACGACATGTTGGTGAGACCGGTAATATGGCTTCCTGAGTATCGTTACGTTGCTTGTACGTCAGGTTTCGTGATGCATGTCTTTTTAGGTCACCTTATGATTCGTGGGTCCACATAAAGACTGTTACTTATGTTTGGAGGAGTAGACACACTTGTGACTACCCCAACACTGAGAGTAGAGGTGGAAAACAGGTCGGTCCAATCTATTTAATCGGGTTTAGGGTCGTGTTTGGGTCGGGCCTATAACAGATCAGACCGGGTCCGTTTCTAATCAAAAATTGAAAATAATCAAGAGTTTGATATTATAGTAGACTAAAACATAACAAATAAAAACTAATTCACATTTTCTATCGATCATTTTTTTCTTCGTCAACAAAATAAAGAAATATGTGTTATATGAATCATATGATCATTGTTTATAGTTAATAATATTTTAGCAATCACTTCTTAATATGTCTAAGAGAACCAAAACAATGATTACTAGTATTTATAAATTATTGTTCACATTTAAAACGAATTTTATATATTTATAAATACAAAATCTTCATATTATAAAGGAGAAAAATATATATTTTAGAGAGGGTCGGACCTCAATTTGCCGTGTTTGGACCGTACCACGCCTATAACGGGCTCGAGGATGGTCAGGCCTATGAGCTCATTTTTCTAGACTTGGTCCGACCAATTATGATAACGTGTTTTGACCGTATCAAACCGTTAACGTGCTCATACCGTGTCAGGACTTACCTGCTTTATGACCTGTTTACCACCATTAATTGAGAGTTACACAACACTACTCTAGAGTAAATAGACAGGTAAGAACTAATAATGTCATTGATTTGAGGCCTTACTATCAACAAAACGTCTCAAAACAGTAAAATCACAGATAATCGATAATGCATATAAATCGGACTGTCTAAAGAAAAAAATCAAAATTGATGCTTTAATTTAATACAACAATATCCGGAGTAATGAGAGAAGTCCCTTCAAGCCGAAATGATTGAAGTCAAAATTGGGAGGGGGCATGGAGATACTAAAGGGCATGAAAAGAAGAAAGGTATAGGGAATCCAATGCTTTGCAGGGGTCCCCTAAATTCCACTAGCCTAGTCTAGGTGGCCGTATCCAACGGTCACTCTTCATCTGATGTCGCAACAGATTAATGAGACCCCCCAATTAGAGCTTTGGCCAAGACAAATTATTACAGGCAAAGGTTGGATCGTTGGAGTCTCTGTTTAGCTTTTTTGGCCGTGAGCCACCGTCCCGTACCGGAAATCTGGAATGGCCTCGGAACCCTGATCTCGAACGGCATAACGTGTGAAACCTTTTCATCATTTTCCGGAGTACGTAAATCAAGAAAAAAGCTCTTTTAGATTAACTTTAATTAACTAGGGTAAATCAAACAGAAAAGCTCTCTTAGATTAACTTATAGCTACTAAAGCAAATGAAGTGAGTGCAAGATGTGCATGCAAGTATATATACTTGTTTGTTTTTTCTAGATGAGTGTGATGTTATTTTTCTTCGAGCGTTACAATTTAGAAAAAAGAATCTAATTAGCTTATAATAAGTAATGTAGATAATGATTTGTATGAAGCTAACTTTAAGATATGGTGGAATAACAAACAAGCTAAGAAGTAGATTTAGATGAAGTTGAATAATATCAATTTAGGTGCTGTGCTGCCTCACAAGATCTGATCGACTTACGTTTTGGTTAATTTATTAAGATATATAGTAGTAGAATCCAGATTATTAGAATGAAAACATGCATAAACAACGTTCGATCTTCTCACATTAGCAAGGGAAATTAATTAGTAAATTTTTCTAATAATTTCCGGTCTGCTATTCTAGTCTCTTCCCTCACATAATATAATGAGAGGGACTTATAGAGCAGTGAGCTCTCTGTTCTTATACATCGTTGCTTTCTATCTCTCTCCCCAAGAATCAAACTTGTCGTTTCACCCCAAACCCAGTTTCACTTCCTCACTGCCCCTCCTCTACTTCCCCATAAACCCTTCTGCTCTCTACTTCCCCATAAACCCTTCTGCTCTCTACTTCCAACAAAATGGTTAACTTGAGGAGCTTAATTCTGAGCCTCCTTCTCTTACTGGTCACATCCAAAGGAGGCAAGTAAAGCTTCAATCTTTCACTCATGGGTCTCTCTCATTTCTCTCAATAACACTTTCTATATTTGTCGCAGGCGTTTCCGGCGCTACATTCACGTTCGTCAACAGATGCGAGTACACAGTTTGGCCAGGGATTCTGCCAAATGCCAACAGTCCTAGGCTCGACAGCACAGGATTTGAGCTCCCAACACAAACTGCCCGAACATTCCAAGCCCCGACCGGCTGGTCCGGTCGCTTCTGGGGCCGAACCGGCTGCAACTTCGACGGATCCGGATCCGGGTCATGCCAAACCGGCGACTGCGGCTCCGGAACAGTCGAATGCAACGGCGCCGGAGCCGCCCCGCCGGCTACTTTAGCCGAGTTCACTCTCGGCACCGGCGGGCAGGACTTTTATGACGTCAGCCTCGTCGACGGGTACAACTTGCCCGTTTTCGTGGAAGGGACTGGCGGGTCGGGTCAGTGCGCCTCCACCGGGTGCTCCACGGATCTGAACCTGCAGTGCCCGACTGAGCTCAGGAGCGAGGACGGGAGCGCGTGCAGGAGCGCGTGTGAAGCCTTTGGGAGTCCTGAGTACTGCTGTAGTGGCGCGTATGGCTCACCCTCCACTTGTCGGCCCTCGGTTTACTCCGAGATGTTTAAGGCTGCTTGTCCCAAGTCGTATAGCTACGCATACGACGACGCTACAAGTACGTTTACGTGTACGGGGGCTGATTATACGGTGACGTTTTGCCCTTCTTCTCCAAGGTAAATTGAAAGCTTGAAGCTTTTACTGTATTGTTTCACAAGCTCTTATCTTTGTGTGTTTAGTGTTCAAAGATTGAATCTTTGAAGGTATATTTAGAATTTGAAACTCTAAACTTGTCAGATTAAGCTAAACATTATTCTCTAAAAAGCAGATTATCAAGTAATCTATCTTTTTCTGTTTGTTCTTGGATTCCTTGTTACTTTGTTTAGAATAAGATTGTTGGCTTGGTCTCCATGTGGAAATAGTTTATGTTTGTCACTCCCTACTGTCACTAGTCTAAAGTAGCTGATTAACAATTACATGGTTCCCTAAACTTTGATCATGTAGTTTAGGAATAAGGTGTTGCTAATAAGTGATCACGTGGTAATGTGGTTCATGTTCTTGTTAATGAATGATCCATGTGTTTTTGCAGTCAGAAATCTTCTAGAGATTCAACACCAATGACAGGAGGAGCAACTTCGCAAGAAGGGGTTGCAGGGGCAGACCCTGGGTTCACTTATTCGGGTTCCACTGCAGGAACTGTTCAGGGTACCGGGTCAGTTCCGGTCACCGGGACAGGAGGCTCTTCTGGTGAGGCAATGCTGGCAGATGGGTCATGGTTAGCTGGTTTAGCCATGGGAGACTCACCAAGGACAGTGTGCCCCTCAACCCTAATGACTTTATCAACTTTATGTATCCTCTTGTCCTATCTTTACTTGTAGCCCCTCAATTTTCTCTCTGGCTTTTGCTTCTCAATGTGAACTCTTCGGAGAGAAATTTGCGGTGCTTTAGTGAATTAGTGGTCACTGGAATTTTGCCTCGGCTTAGGTAGAAAAGCTGAACATTTCATCAAGATTGTACACCACACCCTTCAAGATTCCCTCTAGATATCATTGTAACATAGTTCATGGTAGTATTTTATGGGAACAGCAGGGCGCTTTTTCTTCCCACTCAAGCTCTTTTAGGGTTCTGCTGCTTTTTAGGATTTGTTTCTCTGTTTGATTCTTGAATAATCAGAGGAGTAACATGTGGACTTTGTAATGTGAATGAGAGAGCAAAATGTTGGGTTAGATCACTTTGCGGGTATTTCAAATTTATATTCGCTTTTCTTTGTCTGCAACTCATTTTACAATTTCCATGCTTCTGAGTTTCTTGGATGTTGAGAAAAACATCAATGCTAAACTTCCTTGTTTTTGGATGAAAAGGAGGGCAGGGTAACACTGCACGGCAACTTGTTAAAAGCTGAGTAAAACTTTGAATATGCAATGTCCCCAAACTAAAAGGAGGACCTGATGTACCTGTCTATATCAAAGCTCATTACTCGCCTTAATGCAGTGATTACCATCGAGTAATGAATCAGAAAATAGTCTCACCAACGGTATTATGAGTAATGAATTAGAAAACTCTCTCAAAATGTCCTCAACTATTGAAGAGTTTTAATCGAACCAGATTGTTTGTGTCTCGTAAGGCTTCAAATTTAGAAGGTTTGAACTTACAGCTACTAGCTTCCATATTCTCACTATCCAAGTCCAGCTTCTGTGGATTTTGTTATTAATTTGTTTGGTGGAATAATGTGAATTCGTTTCTTGAGTTTTTCAAAGGATTAATAACTTAAGCTGTCAGTGGGGGTTGGCTGGGGGGACAAAGAACAAATGCAAATCAAACTTCACAAGAAATATAAGAGGGGATATGGAGGAAAAGTGAGACATTCGTGTAAAAGAATAATTAGCTGCAATATCATTGTTGATCTAATCATAATAACTTTAACTTTTCTTCAGAAAATTTGCAGAAAAGGAACTTGATTTTAACATTGTTGAGTTAAGAATATAAACTCAAAGGCCCACCTTGAAAATTTTCATCAAACACTAATCCACTTTTTAGACCAGTCTACCCTGATTTACGCTTTGATTAGGCTCAACAGTATTACTTGGTCTAGTTTCTTCATTTGCTACAGGTCATAAATCACTAGCTAAAATCATATCCTTGAAATTATACTCGATCAGACTGAAAATCTCTATGCCATCAAATTTTTACGTAGTCTATAGACCCTATATGTTGCTTTGCCAAAAAAAGACCCTATATGTTTCCTGGAGAGGCCTTTCCTAAATAATAATCCCCCTTCAATGCTGCAATTATTTCCGAGCAAGGGTTTGTAGGATACACTAATCTAAGGTTGAGGCCAGGGGGAGTAATGGTATCTTAGAAAAGTATTGAAGTTGATGTGTGCACAGTAAATTTGAGCTACAGATTGCATTGCATAGGGAGATAACCATGTGTCTTGCATCATGTGAAAAGCAGTAACACTTGAGGTTTTGCACCAGAACTCAGGTACTCAAAAACCCGAAACCTGATCCATGGTCCTGAGAGCTTCTATCTCCCAGGATTACACAGAAAAATGAAATACTGAGCTGTGCTGCATTCCTTCTCTTGCATGAAAAACAAGTCTCAGTTTAGATGTATGCTAAAGCTAAATGTTATTCTCTATCTCGTGTAAAATACATAATTAGCTGCACTATCATTGTCGATCTTATCATAACTTTAACTTTTCTTTAGAAAATTGCAGAAAACGAACTTGATTTTAACATTGTTGAGTTAAGAATATAGGTTCAAGGGGCATAAAGGCCCACCTTGGAAATTTTCATCAAACACTAATCCACTTTGAAAGAAAACAATCTGAAAATTTGTATCTGAGTATAATCTTGCATTCAGCAACGAGAGAATGAGGAAATGATCTACTTTGAAAGACATTACACGTGCAGCTTCCAAATAAGTCCTGCCGCATCATTCAGGGCTTGTAGTCATTGATTCAACGAGCATATCAGCTCCTGCTACAAGGCACTCCTGAACAGCCTCGTGCTCATCCTCATCGCACCATGTTCCATGGACTATGATCGGACCTGACAACTGAAAATCAGGACCCTTTAAGGTCCTGACTAGCTGCAAGAATCAAGGGTGATTGAAAAGTAGATCATGTAGTTCAGCTACTAAGCCATCAAAAGTAAATTTTGTAAATAATGAAACTTTTATAAGACACGAATGACACATTTTGGGAAACAAACCTGAAACGAGTCTCTGAACCCTAGTCTGGTCAGCAAAAATATGATGCCGTACACCTTTGACATTGAGCAGACGGCACTAGGGTTGTCAGCCTCAACATCTTGTGTCACTGTAAAGCTAGGAAAGGAACTCTTCATGAAAGAGGTGAAACAATGCTTGTTCAAATATCCCCCAAACTCTGTATCCACCCACAGAACAAAGATATGCCGAATACAGTCAATTTCCAGCCCTCTTGACTGTGATATAGTAATTAGCTGTTGCGACATACATCAATGCCGTGAGCAGCCACCTCAAAGGCAAAAAATTAGGTTAATTTTGAAATTTCAGATAACACCCCACGAAATACAGCACAATAACAAAAATAGAACCTGCTGGTCCACAGCATTTGTAAGGCATGAATGGTAACGAGCAAGGAGCCTGTCAAATTATAAACTTGAGTAGATGATAAGTTTTCAAGGGGTAATGTAGTAATTCAATGTTGTCTCTCTTTATCATTCTCTCATCCTCTTGACACTTTCCAACACATGCAGGGTCTTAAATTCCTCAATCCCTTTAGGGCTGGCTCCGGTCCACTTCGGTTCGGTTTATACCCCAAACCGCGAACCAAACCAATGTTATACTTCGGTTCGGTTCGGTTCGGTTTTTTACTATTCAAGAGGCCAAACCGCAAACCAAACCACACCTACGGTTCGGTGCGGTTCGGTTCGGTTTTTCGGTTTTTTTTTTCCAAATTCATAATTTTTCATCTTATTATCATTATAGTGAAAAATGGTTATAGTTCACAAAGTTGCACATTTATTTACAACCTAATAAACAAGTTATACAACATTAGTATGCATATTGTGATTCCGATGACTAAAAGTAAAAAATTAAAATTCGACCGTCAGATATGATCATTATGAAGAAATATGTATGTGGGAAAAAATTCAACTGGATCCGACACAGTTAAGGGCTCGATCGAAACGGTCAACCCTGATCCATCGTCACTTATCACACGGAAACACTCATATCTACCTCTATATTACGTATTTTTGTCAAAACTTCTACACGAAAAACACTCACGTAGATGAGACGCAACCGCCCATATAAAATTTTTGAGACATTTACCTTCCGACGATAGGGCTCCCCCTAAGGAATAATAAAGGTAAATAGGGTTGACCGCTACAATCGGCACCGAGACGTTACCCGAATTACGTGATTTTTTAACCAGAGCTGTATTTCATCATTCCAAACACATCTTATTTCACGAGTTTTTTGATAATTTTGCTTCTATGTAGAGTTGGTTCATAAAGTTGTGCATTTGCTTAAAACCTAATAAACAAGTTATACAACATTAGTATGCATATTGTGATTCCGATGACTAGAAGTAAAAAATTAAAATTCGACCGTCAGATATGATCATTATGAAGAAATATGTATGTGGGAAAAAATTCAACTGGATCCGACAAAGTTAAGGGCTCGATCGAAACGGTCAACCCTGATCCATCGTCACTTATCACACGGAAACACTCATATCTACCTCTATATTACGTATTTTTGTCAAAACTTCTACACGAAAAACACTCACGTAGATGAGACGCAACCGTCCATATAAAATTTTTGAGACATTTACCTTCCGACGATAGGGCTCCCCCTAGGGAATAATAAAGGTAAATAGGGTTGACCGCTACAATTGGCACCGAGACGTTACCCGAATTACGTGATTTTTTAACCAGAGCTGTATTTCATCATTCCGAACATATCTTATTTCACGAGTTTTTTGATAATTTTGCTTCTATGTAGAGTTGGTTCATAAAGTTGTGCATTTGCTTAAAACCTAATAAACAAGTTATACAACATTAGTATGCATATTGTGATTCCGATGACTAAAAGTAAAAAATTAAAATTCGACCGTCAGATAGGATCATTATGAAGAAATATGTATGTGGGAAAAAATTCAACTGGATCCGACAAAGTTAAGGGCTCGATCGAAACGGTCAACCCTGATCCATCGTCACTTATCACACGGAAACACTCATATCTACCTCTATATTACGTATTTTTGTCAAACCTTGTACACGAAAAACACTCACGTAGATGAGACGCAACCGCCCATATAAAAATTTTGGGACATTTACCTTCCGACGATAGGGCTCCCCCTAGGGAATAATAAAGGTAAATAGGGTTGACCGCTACAATCGGCACCGAGACGTTACCCGAATTACGTGATTTTTTAACCAGAGCTGTATTTCATCATTCCGAACACATCTTATTTCACGAGTTTTTTGATAATTTTGCTTCTATATAGAGTTGGTTCATAAAGTTGTGCATTTGCTTAAAACCTAACAAACAAGTTATACAACATTAGTATGCATATTGTGATTCCGATGACTAAAAGTAAAAAATTAAAATTCGACCGTCAGATATGATCATTATGAAGAAATATGTGTGTGGAAAAAAATTCAACTGGATCCAACAAAGTTAAGGGCTCGATCGAAACGGTCAACCCTGATCCATCGTCACTTATCACACGGAAACACTCATATCTACCTCTATATTACGTATTTTTGTCAAACCTTGTACACGAAAAACACTCACGTAGATGAGACGCAACCGCCCATATAAAAATTTTGGGACATTTACCTTCCGACGATAGGGCTCCCCCTAGGGAATAATAAAGGTAAATAGGGTTGACCGCTATAATCGGCACCGAGACGTTACCCGAATTACGTGATTTTTTAACCAGAGCTGTATTTCATCATTCTGAACACATCTTATTTCACGAGTTTTTTGATAATTTTGCTTCTATGTAGAGTTGGTTCATAAAGTTGTGCATTTGCTTAAAACCTAATAAACAAGTTATACAACATTAGTATGCATATTGTGATTCCGATGACTAAAAGTAAAAAAATTAAAATTCGACCGTCAGATATGATCATTATGAAGAAATATGTATGTGGAAAAAAATTCAACTGGATCCGACAAAGTTAAGGGCTCGATCGAAACGGTCAACCTTGATCCATCGTCACTTATCACACGAAAACACTCATATCTACCTCTATATTACGTATTTTTGTTAAACCTTGTACACGAAAAACACTCACGTAGATGAGACGCAATCGCCCAAATAAAAAATTTGGGACATTTACCTTCCGACGATAGGGCTCCCCCTAGGGAATAATAAAGGTAAATAGGGTTGACCGCTATAATCGGCACCGAGACGTTACCCGAATTACGTGATTTTTTAAACAGAGCTGTATTTCATCATTCCGAACACATCTTATTTCACGAGTTTTTGATAATTTTGCTTCTATGTAGAGTTGGTTCATAAAGTTGTGCATTTGCTTAAAACCTAATAAACAAGTTATACAACATTAGTATGCATATTGTGATTCCGATGACTAAAAGTAAAAAATTAAAATTCGACCGTCAGATATGATCATTATGAAGAAATATGTATGTGGAAAAAAATTCAACTAGATCCGACAAAGTTAAGGGATCGATCGAAACAGTCAACCCTAATACGTCGTTAGTTATCACACGGAAACGCTCATATCTACCTCTATATTACATATTTTTGTCAAACCTTCTACACGAAAAACACTCACGTAGATGAGACGCAACCGTCCATATAAAAATTTTGGGACATTTACCTTCCAACGATATGGCTCCCCATAGGGAATAAAAACAGTAAATAGGGTTGACCGCTACTATCGACACCGAGACGTTATCCGAATTACGTGATTTTTTAACCATAGTCCTATTTCACCATTCCTAACAAATCTTATATTACGAGATTTTTGATAAATTTTCTTCCATAATTAAAGTCTTTTTCCTTCCTACTACATAATTAAAGTCCTTTTAATTATGAGTTTATTTATATACTTATTTATTTATTTTTTTTCCGGTTTTTCGGTCCGGTCCGGTTTCTACGGACCCCAAACCGCAAACCGGACCATACATACCCGGTTCGGTCCGGTTTTTGTGTTTTCGGTTCGGTTTTTCTTCGGTTCGGTTTTTTTCGGTTTCGGTTCGGTTTTTTTCGGTTTTCGGTTTCGTGTGGCCACCCCTAAATCCCTTCTTCGTCCCATCAGTCCCATGAAGAATACGAAAAAAATCAGGGTGCTCCTAAAGCAAAGTATCATATCTCACACAATCAGAACCAACCAAGCTGCTTCAAACCTCACAAGGGATTTCACTCAGAAGAAACACTGGTTAACCTAATCACTCATTTTTATGTGAGAAAGAATAAATCAAGCAAAATAGCTCACATAAAACTTAAGACAGAAAAGCTCTTTCTGAAAAGGTGATGTAGGACGAAATTTGAAGCCTAAAGATTTAGTCTTAATTATCTGATTTGTGTTTTAGTATTTTAGGTTGATAATATTTTTGTGTTATTCAAGGTTATTTTTTTCCTTTTTTTAATTAGGATTCTTAAGAATTATTGTTAGATTAGGATTGTGATTGTATTAGGTTTGGATGCCTATATAAGCATCATCATTCTATGTATTTGGAACAACTCTGATATCAATAAAACCCTAATATTAGAGAAGTTTCTCTCTATTTCTTGCGGCTCTGCCGTAATGGCTAGTGGATTCTAGCTTATCCACATATGGCTTTCGACGCTTGACGGAGCCGTCTTCTATCGTGTTCACGCTTCCCGCATCATTTGGTATCAGAGCGGGGTTCGCCCGCTTCTTAGCAGACGATGGTCCATGGGAGTAGTTCACCCACCACCAACCTTAACGACGCTGGTCGTAGGATATCTATCCAAAATTGAAGAGGAATATATCGAGGGGTTTGCCCTGGGTTGACTTTATCAATTCACCATCCATGACGCTGGTCTAGGATTATCTATCCAAAATTGAAGAGGAACATACTGAGGGGTTTGCCCTTGGCTAACCTCATCAATTCTATCTAAAAAAGATGGGACGTTGGTTATTCAAGACGATGGTTCTGATGGCTTATCAAGTTTTGTTTCTACGATCGAGCTGCATTCAAGAGGAACTCGAGGTCGAGTTCTTTCCAAATGGAGGAGACTAATGTAGGACGAGATTTGAAGCCTAAAGATTTAGTCTTAATTATCTGATTTGTGTTTTAGTATTTTAGGTTGATAATATTTTTGTGTTATTCAAGGTTATTTGTTTCCTTTTTTTAATTAGGATTCTTAAGAATTATTGTTAGATTAGGATTGTGATTGTATTAGGTTTGGATGCCTATATAAGCATCATCATTCTATGTATTTGGAACAACTCTGATATCAATAAAACCCTAATATTAGAGAAGTTTCTCTCTATTTCTTGCGGCTCTGCCGTAATGGCTAGTGGATTCTAGCTTATCCACATATGGCTTTCGACGCTTGACGGAGCCGTCTTCTATCGTGTTCACGCTTCCCGCATCAAAAGGAAAAATAAAGAATGATCTCATATAAGAAGATGTCACCTGAAATATGGAATTGTCCTATAGGCTCATATTTAACTCATCTCCACGAACTGCCTCACACTCTTTCCAGGATCAATAAGGTCGTTTATGGGGCTAAGGGCTTTGGCCAAGAGAAACGAAGGATAAGGGATTCAAAGATTCCAAGAAATCAATAGAGCAACTGTAAATTGAATCTCCAAATCACCAACTCCTCATATATGCAGCCTCAACTCCTCCGGTAACATCGAAAGCCAAATTTCATTGTGTTAGGCCTTGCCTTCATTCTAACCTCCCAACAATTCCTAAAGTTGTTTACAACATGGCTTGATAGTGTGTGATTCTTTCACTCTTTCTTTCCTATTTTTCACAACTTTGTTCAATGAACACAGAATCTACACCGTGCATAAAAAGTCTGCACTTCTTGGTAACCCTCTACTCACTCCTCTGCCTCTAATATTTACTCATGCTCATACTCTTTTTCTTCTCCCAAGCAGCTAATATTTGTTTTTTCTATTTCTCAATATCAAGCTTGGGAACCTCCTGCCAAGCTTTTCTTTTGCATAACATTGCCTTTTTCTCCAATAGCTTGCATCTGCATATTTAAGAATCATACTACAAGCTCATGCTTATATATCCTCAACAACTCAATACAGTAACCAAGCTAAACTTGTTTCTTCAACTTCAGTGGCAGCCATTCAACACATCAAAGGTGTGTCCGATTTTTGTATCTTTCTTTCTCTCGCTCTCTCTTTCTTTTTTTCTTTTTTTTAACACACCTTGCATTCACAACTTCTTGACAATAGCCACTACTTCAACTGTCTTCAAGCACGCACTATACCCCCAAACTTACTTTTAGCAGCACAGATTCTCTACTCCAACATTCCTCATATGCACCTCTATAGTGCTCCGTCGATTTCTCAGAATAAAGGTAGGATATGTGTTTAAGGGTGAAAGGGTTGGGAACATGTGTTTATGAAAGAAAAGGCTCAGAGGGGCTAACTAAGGGATGTAATTGGGACAAAGGCATTTTGGCTATGGTGGTAATCCAATAATCCCAAAAATCATGTGATGCAATATAAAGCCTCGAAGAGTTATTGAAGCAAGTTCTAGGACAATTAATGAGATCATGTACCCTATCTAAGAAGAAGATAGTAGAAATAAACACTATAACACTCTCAAGAATAGGCAATCGGCTCAAAAATTCACAGAGTGTATACAGTCTACACTAATTTCCAGACACCTCTAGATCACAGAATTTCATATCAACTATGGCTATTGTATCAAGCATAACCATCATAAGAAATCATTAACAGAAGATTGACGTCCAGACCTAAATAGATGTTCATCATATTCATCAGCTCTAATCGAAATCCAATTCACATACTCATCCTTGATGTCAGAAGAAACTAAAACACACAACAATTTTTTTAGTCGATTTTCTGCTTAATGAGTCTACCACATGTGAAGCTAAGAACAGAAACAAAATCCTAAATCCTCCCCCCCAAACTTAATCGAAACATTGTCACCAAACTAATGGTAAGTTGACTCGTGTGTGTCTACTGAGGGGGTCTATTGAGGGAGACTTCAAATTTGGTTCAACAGACATCATGTTCTAAAATTCTTAGTGACCCATATTTCATGTACCCTTGCTAAAATTTCCCCTCAACAAAAAGAACGAGGCTTCAGAACGCGCAGGCCTCTCGGTGACAATCACGTGCAACCGTGTCAGCCAAATAATGTACAGCAACTCTTCTGTCACCATTACCCTGTGCAATGAGACCCAAATTCATGAAAGCATAAAAATAAGACAGATGTATGTAAACTTCAAGTTGCACACACACAAAACTTCAAGTTGCGCACACACATAACTCCATATTCATGCTCAACAGTTGTGCATACATACACAAAACTTCAAGTTGCATGAAAAAAAATCTCTTATATATCTGGGAGACTTACCCACATAAATGCTACCCTAGAAGTAACATTATCAAAGTGCGGGGAAAAACTCTTCTTAAGTTTCTCCAGTATCAAACGCAGCAGAGCACCAACCTGTTAACAATATAAATAAGTTGGAATCAAGTTGACCCAATAAGCCCACACCTATTTATCATTTACTTTAAGGGGAAAGGTTTCAGAACTCACTGGAACAAGCTCTCGGGAGTTTCGAATTTCGATTGCCCCAATGGAATCCTTTAAAATCTCCTCCACGATAATCCTGAAGTGTGACATTAAGACATAGTGATCACTATAAAATCTCCTCCACGTGGATTGAGCTGGAGAACTGCAAGGGAAAAACCTGCTGCTGTTAGTGACATTAAGACATGATGATCACTATAGAGTTACTTTAAGAATCTATATCCGACGAACCTTGATACTCCACCATGATCAATATAGGTATCAACTGTGGAATTCACTTCAGTGCAGGTCTCCACCACATTAAACTCGTTCATAAAAAGGGTTGCCAAAGGATCGGATTTGTGTGCCGTCTTAAAGAAGTCCAAGGTGGCATTGGGGCCAAGTTGTTTCTCAGCATTTCATTGCTGACATCCCAATGAATGAGCTCTTCTCTGTATTTGGTCATTAGGCTTTGTATCCGAGAGTTGACAGCTGATTTTAGCTGATCACCTGTGAGGTTTCGAACCCATGCTGGGGTGTATTTGGGATCTTCCCAAAATATATTGTGCCCTCTAGTAGTGATTGTGTTAGCTCGAACAAATTGCAACATCTGATCTGCTATAATGTAAGTGACATTGCCTTGTTGAGGTTCTGTTGCATACCACTTGAGTTCGTTCTCAAACACCGCAGCATTGAATCTCTCCACAAACCAATTCTGTATGAACATGCATATGAAGTATTGTAATTAAGTAAAAGGGAGGGTATCAACCAAAACATGTCAGTAATAAAAAGTCAAGACTGAAAGTTTAACAACATAAAATTCTACATCAAAAGCTATGGACTTCAATACCTGGTAGGGCAAATTTCCTAGAATGGTCTTTGAAATTGCAGATCCAAATGGAAATCTTTGGAGACTTGCTCTACTTTAATGGCAGCCCCTTTCCTTGTTCATTTGAGACATGGACTGTCACGGCACGCTTCCTTTTCTGAAAAGTATTGAAGTTGCAAGCTGTCTCAAATTTTGGTACATTTAACTTGATTCTAGATAAGAGAAATAGTGGTACACTAATTCTTTTTTCTTTTTCTTTTTTTTGAGGTAGAAGCTAGTAGTACACTAGTTCTTACAGTGTTGATCATACACTGCTGATAAGTATTCCATTGCTGAACACTAAATTGCTGCAAAGAAGCACTAGTTCTAGGCTGACATCTCTGCCATCTGTATTCTATAGAATCATAACTACAATCAGTCTCCACTAGAAACATATGAAATGTACATGTCTATAGGGCAAAGAAGAACAAAGATTACCTGGAAGAATAGTATAGAGAGATTAGAGGGTGAATGTAGGACAAAGCCACCCTTGAGGAATGACCAGCATCCTCGCTTGGCCAAAACAGTTCCTATACAACTGTATGTCTCATCTTCTGCCTTTAGACTTGCCTGTATCAGAGCTGAACCTGCACTTCTTATCTTCACCCAACCTGTTAATCAAGCACCATTTCCGTTAAGTGCCCTTTTGATTTGTATATAATTAATAAATTTAGTGTAGTAGATGCATGTATCAACAATCCGTTGTAGTCTAGTTGGTCAGGATATTCGGCTCTCACCCGAAAGACCCGGGTTCAAGTCCCGGCAACGGAATTTTTATTTTTATAACCCCAGTGACCCTCCCAACTGTATTTAACAACCCTCTATTGTGTAAGGTAAAGTTCCAACTTCACTAACAGGAACAAACCAGCATGATGAGAAAACTCAACTGGAGAAGCTGTAAATGGTGCCATTTCCAGTGAGATTACGAAGTAGGAATGCCGGTGAATACACATCTCCCTTGTCTCTGTCTACAACAGCTGAAGGCTCATCAACAATGATCCCTCCACCATATAGAGGCTTCTCCGGCTGCCCTTTACACTGTCAGAAACAATTCAACCAGTGTGAATGTGTGATATTAGTTACTGTGCGCAGCTCAAAATTGATCTTTGGAAAGAAAAAAACGAGTTCTGTTTCACCTCAGTGTAAGCAGTAGGGTCATATAGTGGACCATCTGCAACACCCATCAAAATCAAATCAGTACAAACAGATAATTTAAATTTGGCCATGTACAAAGCAAAAATGGGACAGAGGAAAGAAAGAGGGAGATGAATAACCAAAGCAAAAAACAAAGGGTGAGCCCAGGAGGAGAAAGAACATGAGAAGCTGCAGCCAAACAAAGATGAGAGTTGTGTTTCCCATTTTCCTGTAACTGTCTAGGTAGCTTGCGCTGTAAATATATATATATATATATATATATATATATATATATAATGTTACTGAAATAGGGTTGATAAAGAGTGTACTATACTACTGTATATCGATCTACCCCCATATGGCATATTAACTCCAGTTCCTTGTTGAAGCATGCTCTCCAAAATAATGGAGGCGCTGGGCTATAAGAGAGTGAGTGTACTTAAAGGTGGGGTGAGTGGTCACAAGGCTACAGTGAGCAGAGGACTGAGTAGCCCCGTGGGTTACTAATGTATTTCTTGGGTGAGGCTAGTTTCATGTGAATGCATTCTTGTCTTGTTTATTTGACTAGTTCTGTACAATTTTAACTCCATCTTCATGTTTTTAGGGTTGATGATGATCCCATAATAATCATATTTCGTTTTTTATGTTAAAGACTGCAAGTCCAATTAAGGACATTGTTTTCCTTTTCTGTTTTGGCATTACCTATCTGTTACCTCGGTTGCTTCATGTTTAGTCTGCCCAATACTTCCATCAGTTTCCAAGCTTGTACCAACTCTATCAGTCTCAGACTCTCAGTCTGTAGTGGGATTTACATGTCAGGGTTAGCTTAGAACAATCGAAATAAGGGTTAGGCGATTGAATCGTTTGATGAAGATTCAAATGGGCATCATATATAATCAGAGAGAACAATGACACACATGATGTTCAATCTCATAAGCTTCTTCATTGCACCCTTGTAGAGACAATATATTTTGTTTCATTGTCTTGGACTTCATGACCTTAATAGTTGTCACTTGTTAGGAAAGTACGAAGCCTAGCAGGTAACATCCCTGCAGACTGCAGTGACAATGCTTATGCAAACAAGCTATTAGTTCGAAATGTGTGACTACTCTCAAGTCTTAACAAACTCAACGAAAACTAGCTGGGACAGTATGTGAAGGGCATATGATAGTTCCATTCATGGCCTGCACGATGCTTTAGCTGCAAGTCTTGAGTGTCTCAATGTATGGGGAAAATGCTATAAATCTAACCAATCACTGCATGTGTGCTTGAAAAGCATTGACTTTGAAGCTTCAGGTTTGCACACACAAGACAGAAGCATGGAAGTTGATACCGCATGCTGTGTTGATCGATGATGTTAAAGTATGGCAGATTGACACTTGCTACAGATTAAACAATTTCACTTGCACCCTTGATATATATTACAGATTATGAGGCTAGCTAAGGTGAAAATTGTTGGCTTTGTTCCCCTATTAATTATTATGTCAATCTAATAAGGTCTTGGAAGAAAAATAAGAGCTAGGAAAAGTAAAAGTGAAGCTCGAGATCCACAAGCTTGAACTTACTTGAAGTTACAGTAAACTTTCAAAACTTATATTTCACTCGCTTGGGACTCTACCCCATACCCCATCCTGCTTCCTCCTCATTTCTCAAATTTGTTCCTTTGCACTACAGACTTTTCTGTTGTTTTCTTTCATCTTCGTCTTCCTTTATCAAGGGAGGGCAACGATCCTGATACTTCTTTCTTTGGTAATAAATTGAGATCCCATCAATAATATTGTTCATCAGTCCACACTTCAAAATGGTCCTTGGTTTTAGAGGATTACACCTTCAATATGCACAGTTCGAAAAGAAGCATTTTAGTGTAACACCTAAAATATCAATTAACCTGATGACCTTGATCAATGAAGTTCTTGACAGGATTTGCTGTATTTTGTTAATGCAACTCCATGGCACCATTCATCCATGTGTGGTGGTCATAACAGAAGCAAAAGAATCATCTTATTGGATGATTGATATATGAAAACATTTTAATATTTTAGGTAGGCAAGAAATTACACACTAATTCAAAACAAATATGGTGATGGGAGGAATTAGAGATGTCTATCAAACTTAACCACATTACTATTCGTAATGAGGTGATTACTAATTCTCCCTGCCTGATCTCATGGAATGATATGAGCAGAAAACGTACAATGTAGCGAGCTGCTAATTCTAGATGGAGGACATCATAAGGAGAAATAACCCATCAGTCCTCACAACTATCATCTTCGCCTTCCCAACCCCAGTTTACTTGTTACTATCTGACATTCGAAACTCTCTTTGTTTTCTTGCCGGCTTGAATCTTGGTGTAAAGCCGCTTCGTTCTGATGGACAGCAAAATGTCCAAACCAAACCCAACAACACAGGCAATGGTCATGACAACAAACACTAGTCTGTAACAATGAGCACCAACGCACGTGTTGCCACCTCCGGCTGTTGGGGTGGCCTCCATATCGTATAAAAACCCGGCAAGGAGGCCTGAGAAGAGTAAGGACCCAAGTGGGAGATTGAGGATCAGAACGTTGTAGATAAGTCCATAGTATTTGAGACCAAACAGTTCAGATGCTGTTGGGACGGTGATAGCAAGACGAATCCCATAGCAGATTCCGACCACGATTGAACCAATGTAGAGGGAACCAGGCATACCAATGGCTAGGAGTATGTATCCAACAGCCATAAGAATCTGAGAAGCCGCATTCCATAGTGGCCTTGGTACTGCCGCTTTCCTGTCATCGAAACACATCGAGTTAAATTTTGGTTGACAAAAGTGTACTGCTAGATCATTATGCGCGCACATTGAACGGTTAGTTTACAGAGTCAACTGCTAGCTCATTATGCACATAGACAAATTATTTACATATCATGTGAAATGAACCGGTCAATGTATAACATTAAGAGTTATGTCAGCAGTTAAGTGGCATCATCCAGATTTAGTACAAAAAGCAGTCTTCCAACCACAGTTATCAACTAAAGAATTGATCTGATGAGAAAAACCAACACAAGCTAGATAGAACAGAAGAGAGCCTCAGTGCTTGACCAGAACAAGTAGAAAGTTGAGAAAAGATACTACTAGATAAAGGATGAATTCTGCATTCGTAAATCATCTCAAGTTCTAGTCATGTTAAATGAGATGGTCCATGGAGCTAGTGAAAAGTTGGTATAGAAATTTAATTGGAATTCAGCAAGTATACATCAAATAAGGGAAAGGTCTGATGAACATGGTGAACTGAAAACAAAGACAGGCTTAAAGTAGTTTCTAATCAACATGCTCCATCAGTAAACACATAACTTAAGGACGAAGAAAATGAGGTCAAGCATTAATTTTGAAAACTACTCGCCAGTGTGAACGGAATAGAAAACTGCGAACGGAATAGAAAACTGCTCACAAGAAGAACAAGGAGAAGAAGGATCGAAGTAGACAAACAATTTCTGGCAACTAGTTACTAAAATTTGGAAAGGGTTGGCCCTGATAGGAAGGATCAAGGAAGCAACACAAATTACAAAAGCATCTTGCAAAAGCAAATTATATATATATATCCTAGTGGGAAAGTCACCATCTTGCAAAAGCATCCAAAGAGAATAGAATTCAAATAACTAATAGAGCTGATGGTGCATGCCACTCAAAGCAACAGCAAACTATTAGTTCCAGAGAACAAGCAATTCCCAAATCAAGTCTCACTTTAACAATCATCTCCTTTATGAAGTAAACATAGCATGAAAGACAAGCATAGTACAAACACATTATAGAAGAGGAAACGACATCACAAATCTTCTCAACTTAAAATACCACACTTTTCAATTTTTCAACAAAAATAATTTTTTCAAATGAGTTACTATGTTTTTAGTCTACAAAACATAGATCAGCATCACCTCCCATCCCTCTCCATATTCGTAATCTCTCCACCGTTAGTTTTGCAAATAATCAACTGATCACAGCTTACCGACAACTTAAAGTAACAAATTTTCCTAGCTCAAAAGAAGAAAAACCCATTATAAACCTAACATTCTTGTTTGACGTGTACCATTGACAATGATATTAAACCTGTATACTTGAAACAAATTCATAATTTTTTAAGTAAACAAATTCATAATTTTTTAATTATGCAAATTAAATAAACATTTATTCAAGAGGAAAGGGTAGTAACTGACCTGATGAAGTACTCGGAAACCATACCGGAAATTATTCGCCCGAAAAATCCCCAAATACTGGTGAGCGAAACGAAGATCGAAACGTCGACGTATCCAAGCGCCAGCCCAATCTGGCCCAAATTGTTCATAACCGCCAGTCCAGTCCCCACCCCACACAGAAACGACACAAACAGCACCCAGAAATCCAACGTCCTCATCGCCTCGAAAATAGTGTGCTCCTCTCCGATCACCGGCCTCCTCCTCTCCACCACCGCCACGTCATCCTCCTCCGCCTTTTCAGCCGCCAGAAGCGGCTCCTCCATAACCGCAACAGGCTTCTCCGGATCCGAGGACCCGACCCGGGTGTCTGCCAAGGCCCTGACGTAGGTGTAGGCCGGAATCAAGAGCGGCGAGGCGAGGAGGAGGAGGAGAGTGGCGGAGAAGACGTGAGAGAAGAGGGTGGTGGGGTCGGGGATGAAGTCGTAGGCGAGGAGGTAGAGGGCGACGAAGACGGCGAGGCCGTTGAAGAACCAGAAGTATCTTGACTCCTGCTTGTCCTCGGCGGCGGAGGACGACGGGGCGATTTCGCGGAGGAAGACCATGGCGGTGAGGCAGACAGCGAAGGGAGTGACGGCGAGCATGAGAATGAAGCTGGAGGAGTCGTTGTTGAACATGGCGGCGCATAGGTCGGTGAATATGGCGGTGCTCAGGCCAACGTAGCCTTTGAGAATACCGGAGACCGGTCCACGGTTGCTACGGAAGTTCCGAATACACGTGACTAACACCGCCGTGTTCATCCACGTCGTGCTGTTGCCTCCCATGCACAAGAATATGCACATCTGCGGAAATTATACTATTCATTTCAACAATCTCAACTACAAATAATTCATTTCAACAATCTCAACTACAAATAATCTGTCAAATTCATAAGGTGTAATTTACCTGCCAGTACGAAAGGGGGCGAATTCTCTCGCTGACGACGAGCCACTGGGCGCCGTAACCGACCAAGCCCTCGACGGAGCCGATCAATAGGAGGACCCAGGTGGGGAAACGATCAGAAGCGAGGCCGGCGAGAAGGCCGAAAGCTTTACCGACGTCTTTAGCGACGGAGAGGTTGTTGAGCTCGAGTTGGGTGAGGTTCATGAGGGTTTTGAGAGCATCGGAGTAGTTGGAGAAAGTGTAGTTGTTGCCTGAGATGGTCTGGACCCAAATGGCGGTGACGAAACCCAACCATTTGGTGGCTGAGGAAACACAAGGGCGCTGCAAACCAAAACCCATTTTAGTCTTGAGCCTTTCTTTTTGGTTTCTGCTGTCAGTCTAGGAGACCTGCTGGTAATGGAGAATTGGGTATTTAAAGAGATATTTCGGGAATTAAAATAAGAAAAAGTAATTGACAAAAAGGAAAATAGGGATTCGGAGGTTTTATGAGAGTTTTTGTTCCGCAGCTATTTACCGTCTGAGAGAAGGGTACGGATTTCATAAACCGTGTAATTGCGACTAAACCGTGTTCGCATCAATCATCATCAACAAAAATATTCATAAAATAATATTCCGAAAAGCAATATAACTAAAGAAAATGTATATGCACTACGGACCGTTGAATCACCACGAACATATTTTTATTGTTACTTAAATAAACTAGTAATTGATATCAAATGTTAATATTACCGTAATAAACGGGGATTCCAAAACAGTAAATGACAGTGATCTGTTGTCAAAACAGTTTAGGTTGGGTTTAGTGTAGTTGGGTTTATAAGCATAAGGTGAGTGTTTGCAACTTCTCTTTTTTCCACAAAACACTTTATATTTTTTTAAAAATAGCTTATTTTTGAACTTATCAAACACCAAAAGCTTTAATGCTTCAAAGCAAATGAACTTATAAGTTCTTCCAAACCCAATCTCAGTATGTACGCTCAACTTTACTAACTTTAAGCATTGTGAATTCCTTCTCCATATCTCACCCAATCGATTTTTCAAGATCTCACTTTATGTGTCCATAAAAGTCTAGTCTTCCCTTTACATGATGGAAATGTTGATATTTATCCATTGAGAAAGTGAGTAATACATGCAAAAAGATAGCTCGAAGGGACAGAAGAAACAAACATGCACAAAGAACAGTTGTCTTCATCTAGATTAAAGCCATAGTGTTCACAGCTAGCTGGAAAGACTCTTCAAAAACAGAAATGCAGAGAGGTGTGCAAGAAGAGAGTAACAAAAACTTGTGGTCAGTGCCTGCTCTGAGGCAAGACGCCGTGCTTGTGGTGAAAGTAAATCAATCGGGTCAATAATCTTCCGATGCCGCAGTTACAATTTCCGAAACAAACAAATTCCAAGAAGGGGAGACTGATAACAATTTTATATATGATATTATCGACAACATAGGAAAAGAAAGGCATATTCCGATATGAAGTGACGTACCAGACAAAACAAAGCGACCGACCTGGGTGTGGTTACTATTTGGCCGACCTCCACGCTACGTGACTCATGACGTCTACGTTTCACCGCAACTGTACATTTTACTTCACTCACTCTCGTTCCTATCTTATTTGTTCTTGATTCCTTCGCTCAATTTACTTTGCTACATGGATTCGGCTAAGAGAACACTATTTCTCGTATCCATCTACTACAACTTGTCAGTGTGAATCATAAGAGGATCCAAGCTTGCTTATACATACACCCTTGTATTATTTAATTTTCGTTCTTATTTCCAAATACGAAAATTAAATTTTCAATATATAACGTGTATCTACACATATTTATGAAAATAACTAAAAACATCTCTAATTAAAGGTTCAAAAAAATGTTCTAACTTCATTAATTTATGCAACCATATTAGACACTATTTATCAAAATAGCGTTCTATAACCAAACCAACTCCAACCAAATGTTCTATTATTCAAATTTTAGATTATTTAATTGCTTTCACTTGTTTTTCTTGTTATATCGAAATTTCACTTATTATACTATAGCTAGTATATAGCATTTGATAAATTTTAATCTTGTAGAAAAAAACATTTGATATATTTAATAATATATTGCACAATGCATAAGGGTTTGAACATATGAGGTGAATCATGCTTGCACATATTTTGGTTCGCAACCTCATTAACTTAATTAAGTTCTAAATTTAGAACCAAAATTAATATTATGTAATTTTTTATACAACTCTAAGGTTACATCTCTCCAATTGGAGATGAGTTTTGGCTAAAAAATTGTAGAAGATAATATAGAAACTTTAATTAGATATCACTACCAGAAAAAAGACTTTAGCCGACGAAATAACCAAAAACAGGCCGATAAAAAAAATTGTCGGCTAAGTTAAATTTTCGTCGGCTAAAATGAAATTTTAACAGACGAAATAATTTTTTGTCAGCTAAACTATTTTTTTCGTTGGCTATAGTGGAATTTTAGCCGACGAAATTTTTTTTCGTCGGTCATAGTGATTTTTTCGTTAACTATAGTCTTTGAACTTTAGCCGACGAAATTTGAAAAGTTTAACCGACAAAATTAGGGTATTTCGTCGGCTAAAGTACCTTTTAGTTACAAAATTGCACTACGGATGTTTCGGTGTTCGATTGATTATTGTGATACCAATCTGGAAGCAGAAAGACCTTGCGAGTCAAACACATTGCTAACGCCATGATGTACGAGCTTTTTGGCCATCCGAGATCGTTTAAGGCTTTAAAATAACATTTTTCTAAACACTTAACACACGAAAATGAACATATCTACACCTATATGAGGTATTTTGGTTGAACCTTTAACACAACAAACACTCATCATAATGAGACATAACTGTCCATCTAAAAATTTTGAGACATTTAACCCTCTATGATAGGACTCCCCATATAGATAAATAATGATAAATAATAGGCATGTTATGATTCCGGTCATAAAATTCACAAACAAAAATACGATCGTCAGATATTATCAATATGTTGAAATATGTCTATGGTAAAAAAGTCAACTTGATCCGATAAATTTAAGGGCTTCATCCGGACGGTCAATCCCGTAAGTCAAACCTCTAAATTGTATTGACCGCAACTATCGGCACCGAGACTTTAACGGAATTACGTGATTTTTCAAACGTAGACATATTTCACCATTCCGGTCATATCTTTCTTCACGACTTTTTTGCGTTTGAAGTTTCTACGTAGAGTTTATTTTAGAAACAGAACATTTACTTAAAGCTTTGTAAACAAGGTATACAACATTAG
Organism: Comarum palustre; assembly: GCA_951800085.1. NCBI lineage: Eukaryota > Viridiplantae > Streptophyta > Magnoliopsida > Rosales > Rosaceae > Comarum > Comarum palustre. Next base: position 993,427 of record OX637579.1, on the reverse strand, counting down.
TAGGCATGTTGTGATTCAGATGATCAAAGTTAAGAAATAAAATTCCGACCGCCGATATGATCATTATTTTTAAATATGTCTATAGGGAAAATTCAACTTAATCTGACAACGTTAAGGACTCGATCCTTACGGTCAATCCCGTAAGTCAAACACCGTAATGCACGGAAACGGTCATTTGACCGTGTAAATTACATATTTTGCTCGGACCTTCAACTGAAAATAGTTTCAAATCGATGAGACGCAACCAGTGGTATAAAAATTTTATAAAAAATAACCACCGGAGATAGGGCTACCGCTAGAGAGAAAGAATGGAAAATTGCGTTGACCGCAACTATCGGCACCCAGACTTTACCGGAATTACGTGATTTTTCAACCATAGACGTATTTCACCATTCTGGTCATATCTTATTTCATGACTTTTTTTCGTTTGAAGCTTCTACTTATATGGTTTAGAGTTTAGGGTTTTAGCCGACGAACGTCGGCTAAGGTTAAATAAAAAAATAAATAACTATAGCCGACGAATTACCCTAATTTCGTCGGCTAAAGTTAAATAAATAAATAACTATAGCCGACAAATTATTCTAATTTCGTCGGCTAAAGTTAAATAAATAAATAACTATAGCCGACGAAATTTATTAAAATTCGTTAGCTAAAGTTAATTAAAAATTAAAATTTTTTGGAGGGGATTTTGAAATTTTTCTAACTGAAATTTTGAACTTTAGCCTATGAAATTAGGGTATTTCGTCGGCTAAAGTTCAAAATTTTCTATATCTTTCATTTTTCTCCTCCTCCTCCATTCTCCTCTAAATCCTTCTCCTTCTCCTCCTTCCTCCTTCTCTAAATCCTTCTCCTTCTCCTCCTTCCTCCTCCTCTAAATCCTTCTTCTCCTCCTCCTTCTCCACTCCTTCTCCTCTCCCTCTCCTAGCCTTCTCCTCCTCCCCTAGCTCCTCTCTCTTCCTCCTAGACTTGCTCCTCCTCTTCTCCTCCGATCCTCTTTTTCGCCTCCTTCTCTTTCTCCTTCTCCACCACCGGTGTAGAAACGAAAAAGAAGCAAAAAAATTAATCAAAAATACATGAAAAATATATATATATATATATATATATATATATATATATATATATGAAAAATAAAATAACTATAGCCGACGAATTTTAATAAAATTGGTCGGTTATAGTTTAAAAAAAATAATAACTATAACCGATGAATTTTATTAAAATTCATCGGCTAAAGTTTAAAAAGAAAAAAAATAATAACTTTAGCCGACAAATTTTAATAAATTCGTCGGCTAAAGGTAAATAAATAAATAAAAATAATAGCTATAGCCGATGAAATTTAATAAAATTTTGTCGGCTAAAGTTAAATCAATAAAAATAATAGCTATTGCAGACGAAATTTAATAAAATTTCGTCGACTAAGGTCCAAAAATTCGTCAACTAAAGCTCAGAAATTAAACGACGTAAAATTTCTTCGTCGTCTAAATAAATGACGTCTACGTTTCACCGCAATTGTACATTTTACTTCACTCACTCTCGTTCCTATCTTATTTGTTCTTGATTCCTTCGCTCAATTACTTTGCTACATGGATTCGGCTAAGAGAACACTATTTCTCGTATCCATCTACTACAACTTGTCAAAGTGTGAATCATAAGAGGATCCAAGCTTGCTTATACATACACCCTTGTATTATTTAATTTTCGTTCTTATTTCCAAATACGAAAATTAAATTTTCAATATATAACGTGTATGTACACATATTTATGAAAATAACTAAAATCATCTCTAATTAAAGGTTCTAAAAAATTGTTCTAACTTAATTAATTTATGCAACCATATTAGACACTATTTATCGAAATAGCGTTCTATAACCAAACCAAGTCCAACCAAATGTTCTATTATTCAAATTTTAGATTATTTAATTGCTTTCACTTGTTTTTCTTGTTATATCGAAATTTCACTTATTATACTATAGCTAGTATATAGCATTTGATAAATTTTAATCTTGTAGAAAAAAAAACATTTGATATATTTAATAATATATTGCACAATGCATAAGGGTTTGAACATATGAGGTGAATCATGCCTGCACATATTTTGGTTCGCAACCTCATTAACTTAATTAAGTTCTAAATTTAGAACCAAAGTTAATATTATGTAATTTTTTTATACAACTCTAAGGTTACATCTCTCCAATTGGAGATGAGTTTTGGATAAAAAATTATAGAAGATAATATAGAAACTTTAATTAGATATCACTATCAGAAAAAAAAGACTTTAGCCGACGAAATAACCAAAAACAGACCTACAAAAAAAATTTCGTCGGCTAAGTTAAATTTTAGTCGGCTAAAGTGGAATTTTAACCGACGAAATAATTTTTCGTCGGCTAAACTATTTTTTTCGTCTGTTATAGTGGAATTTTAGCCGACGAAATTTTTTTTCGTCAGTTAAAGTTATTTTTTCGTCGGCTATAGTGTGAACTTTAGCCGACGAAATTTGAAAAGTTTAGCCGAAAAAATTAGGGTATTTCGTCGGCTAAAATACCTTTTAGTTACAAAATTGCACTAAGGATGTTTCGGTGTCTGATTGACTATTGTGATACCAATTTGGAATCAGAACGGCCTTGCGAGTCAAACACATTGCTAACGCCATGATGTACGAGCTTTTTGTCGGTTAAACTATTTTTTTAGTTGGCTATAGTGGAATTTTAGCCGACGAATTTTTTTTTCGTCAGTCATAATGATTTTTTCGTTAACTATAGTCTTTGAACTTTAGCCGACGAAATTTGAAAAGTTTAACCGACAAAATTAGGGTATTTCGTCGGCTAAAGTACCTTTTAGTTACAAAATTGCACTACGGATGTTTCGGTGTTCGATTGATTATTGTGATACCAATCTGGAAGCAGAAAGACCTTGCGAGTCAAACACATTGCTAACGCCATGATGTATGAGCTTTTTAGGCTATCCGAGTTCGTTTAAGGCTTCAAAATAACATTTTTCTAAACACTTAACACACGAAAATGAACATATCTACACCTATATGAGGTATTTTGGTCAACCTTCAACACAACAAACACTCGCCATAATCAGACACAACTGCCCATCTAAAAATTTTGAGACATTTAACCCTCTATGATATGGCTCCCCATATAGATAAATAATGGTAAATAATAGGCATGTTATAATTTCGGTCATAAAATTCACAAACAAAAATACGACCGTCAGATATTATCAATAAGTTGAAATATGTCTATGGTAAAAAATTCAACTTGATCCGATAAATTTAAGGGCTTCATCCGGACGGTCAATCCCGTAAGTCAAACCCCTAAATTGTATTGACCGCAACTATCGGCACCGAGACTTTACCGGAATTACGTGATTTTTCAACCCTAGACATATTTCACCATTCCGGTCATATCTTATTTCACAACTTTTTTGCGTTTAAAGTTTCTACGTAGAGTTTGTTTTAAAAATGAAACATTTACTTAAAACTTTGTAAACAAGTTATACAATATTAATAGGCATGTTGTGATTCCGATGATCAAAGTTGAGAAATTAAATTCCGACTGCCCGATATGATCATTATTTTGAAATATGATTATAGGAAAAAATTCAACTTAATCTGACAATGTTAAGGGCTCGATCCTTACGGTCAATCCCGTAAGTCAAACCCCTTAACGCACGGAAACGGTCATTTGACCATGTAAATTACGTATTTGCCCGGACATTCAACTGAAAATAGTTTAAAATCGATGAGACGCAACCAATGGTATAAAAATTTTATGAAAAATAACCACCGGAGATAGGGCTACTGCTAGGGAGAAAGAATGAAAAATTGCGTTAACCGCAACTATCGGCACCCAGACTTTACCAGAATTACGTGATTTTTCAATTGTAGACGTCTTTCACCATTCCAGTCATATCTTATTTCATGACTTTTTTTTGTTTGAAGCTTCTACGTATATGGTTTAGAGTTTAGAGTTTTAGCCGATGAAATTAGGGTAATTCGTCGACTAAAGTTAAATAAATAAAATATATAAATAACTATAGCCGACGAAATTAGTGTAATTCGTCGGCTAAGGTTAAATAAAAAAAATAACTATAGCCGACGAATTACCCTAATTTCATCGGCTAAAGTTAAATAAATAAATAACTCTAGCCGACAAAATTTATTAAAATTCGTCGGCTAAAGTTAATTAAAAATTCAAATTTTTTGGCGGGGATTTTGAAAATTTTGAAATTTTTTCGACTAAAATTTTGAACTTTATCCGACGAAATTTGGGTATTTCGTCGGCTAAAGTTCAAAATTTTCTATATCTTTCATTTTTCACCTCTTCCTCCTCTTCTTCATCTCCTCATCCTACCTCCTCCTCCGGCGGCAACAACGTACTCCTCATCCTACCTCCTCCTCCTTTCTCCTTTCTCCTTTCTCCTTTCTCCTTCTCCTTCTCCTTCTCCTTCCTCCTCTAAATCCTTTTCCTCCTACATTCTCCTCTAAATCCTTCTTCTCCTTCTCCTCTCCTAGCCTTCTCCTCATCCCCTAGCTCCTCTCTCCTCCTCCTAGGCTTGCACCTCCTTTTCTCCTCCGATCCTCCTTTTCTCCTCCTTCTCTTCTCCTTCTCCACCACCGGTGTAGAAACGAAAAAGAAGCAAAAAAAATTTAATCAAAAATACAAGGAAAAAAAGAAGAAAAAAATATGCCAAAAATAAAATAACTATAGCCGACGAATTTTATTAAAATTCGTCGGCTAAAGTTTAAAAAAGAAAAAATAATAATAACTTTAGCCGACGAATTTTAATAAATTCGTCGGCTAAAGTTAAATAAATAAATAAAAATAATAGTTATAGCCGACGAAATTTAATAAAATTTCGTCGGCTATTAAATTTCGTCGGCTAAGGTCTAAAAATTTGTCGGCTAAAGCCTAGAAATTAAACGACGAAAAATTTCTAAGTCGGCTAAATAAATGACTTTAACTGACGATAAACAGTAATTTCATCGGCTAAAGTCTTGGCCGACGGCTTCTTAGCCGACGAATTTAAAGGTTTAATCGACGAAAAAATTTCGTCGGCTAAAATAGTTGTTCCGGTAATGTATGACTTAAAATTAGAAACTTTAATTAGTGATTATGAATAATTAAGATTACACCATTACATCATTGTGAAAACAAGAATTTTGTAGTTTGGAGATCGTAGCTGTGACTGTCATGAATTATAAAGGTTTCATTGAATTAAAGTCTCACTTTGTTGTTTTTGTACAAATGATTTTTTTTCTTATTTATATTTATATCGATCATGTTAATCAGATTTGTATTTCTGCTGTCCGGATCTGTTTATCCGATCCGATACACAATTAGGTTTTCTTTTACCGGTAGGATTTGATCTAGTAGAAAACACGAGGAGCTGTATAATTTTGGCACGATCTGTAAGTGGGGTTTAAAATCTGGCATCTCCGTTGTCGTCTGTGGTCCTTTTGGGTCATCATCGCTTATCAGATCGAGATGATTTGAAGGGTCGCCTTTCAGATTCCAGAAATTTGATAAAAAATTAAAAGCAACCCGACTTATCACATGATATACTATCCTCTTGCCCCAGATCGATTGCTGACATCACGTCTGTATATTACAGACTTGGCCGACAGCTCTTATCTTGAATAGTTTACATTTCCATTCCAGAAAGACGCACAAGCATTATATTCTTTCTACATCGATCTGGAATGGGATGCGATCGATGCCAGAAAGTATATGCTTAAAGGAATCGAACCTGGATTCCACCAGCATCCTTGCAATTGCAATGGACGAAGACATTTATGAAAAGTTGAAGTTGCAGTATTTGTAAATGCATGGCTCTTCGATTATGGCAACTCGATCATTATGTACTCTCAGTAACTTGATTTAGATCTAGTTTTGATCGTCTTTCCGCTGGGAAAAATTGACTTGGTGGACCAGTAAAGATAAGGACGAATAAGGGCTTGTTGGTTCTGCTCGAGTCTTGTGGCGATGGATAAGATCGATGAAGAGGTTCTGCTCGAGTCTTGTGGCGATGGATAAGATCGATGAAGAGGTTTCACATCACATGAATTCGATCTGATCGATCACATTGCCAAAGCAGCAGCTAGTCTCACGTACTGAATGGTCGTTCAACTGAGACAAATCATAATTGCTAATATTTGAAAACAAACTATTAATTTGGTTCGTGCCGCGTATAATTACTCAAATTGAATTTTAGATAGATGAAACCCTTGTTATTGTCCAGAAGGTAATTTTTTATTGAGATCAGAGTAACAGTAAATAAAAGAGAACGAACATACATAAAGGGAGACCTTGATCTCTTGTAACATTTGAGATCAGAGTAATGTATCAAGGAGTTCGGAAAAACTCGATCTATTTTTGTTTTCAACATGCACCATGAAAAAAATTAAGATGAAAGACGACGCACATCGTTTTCGTATCGATCGATCTCAGAAAGCTAGCTACTTGCAGAATCGTCCAATTCGAATTTGAACGTCAATTGGCCTACAGACGGTTTCATATGGACCGTACGTACACCTTTTCATGTCGTTGCCTTATTTTGACAAATAGGGTTTCCCCATCTAAATTATTCATATAAATCAACATATATTAATTCATTTGATTTCGACGATAAAGACCCCGGAAAATATCAATAAGAACTTGGAGAAACAATGATGCATGCATAGATGAGCATGCATTATCTTATATATGGAATTGATGATTGAAACCTAGAAATTCTTTTTGTTTTCCATTACATGATATTTCTTTTTTAAATGTTTTCATTATGTTAACCGGGTGTGTGGAGCTGATCTTCCCGACTAAACTGGGTTTCAAACTCTTAAAAAAATCCATTACGTTCAGATCTTATGTAAATCTTGCTTGTGGTGCTCGACATTTAGGGCCCCGAAGAGTTGCCTCAATTCAAGTGACGGTTTGAAATGTACAGCAAGGGAGCAATCGATCAGACTCATCGTGCTTACTATTTTGTGGTCTTTTAGCACATAATCGTTGTGGTCTAAAGCTGGAGTTATCCTCATAAGTTGAATATTATAATTATAGGTAGCCGGCAGGCCGGTGGCCTGACTGAATATTATGGCGCCAACAAGGCATAAGATTTCTTCTTCCGGCCCATTCTAAATCGAAAAATATATATAAATTAAATGATTTCGTAAAAATTATATTCAGATAAACCATTATATTGACAAAACTTTGAATCAAGGTAAAAGTATCACCAACTAAAATTGCTATGAATTATTTGTAAACTAAACCAACTTAACAATACGTTTTAGCTATTTTGGTTTTGCACATGCTAATTGTAATTTCTGGCTACGTCACTCTCCATAACCACTTGAGATCGAGTTCATTAGTTGTTACATATTTTCTAGCCAACTGATAATGATCAATTTGTCGATTTTGCTTTTACCATCCTTTTCCAGTCAAATACTACCATCAATATCGCGACTTATTCCTCTCTCTCCCCTCTCACTTGCCGGGACGGCTAGTGTTAGGATTTTTGTGAGAAAACAGTTGTGTCACGCTACCTATGGCAACGATCAAGGTTTCAAGTGGAGGTGCAGCCATGCATGATCTCCAAGACGGCTCGGTTGGTATTAAAGCTCTACTTCAGACAAGAGGACGAACCGGTTGATCTCGGAAACCTCAAACGCCTAGGATCTGGTTTTGTTGCTCCTTGTTTTTACTGGTTGGAAAACTGAACTCGGCTAGGGCTCTGCAATTCGAATCCTTACGTAGTGCAGTGCGGTCAATGTGGAAACTCTCTGTACATGTGGAGGTGCAACAAAGAGGTGATCGTATCTTGTTTACCTTCAACAATCAGCGGAATCTCTCTCGTGTGAAGAAGGGATTCCCATAGAACTATCAAAGAGCCATAATTCTGCTTCACGATTATGATGGTTTCTCTGATATCACGGATGTCCCTTCATGCTCCAGTCCGCATGGACCGACGACTTTGGGTCTCGTCGGAGGACGTCATCAGGGTAAGGTACAAGTATGAGAAAATGGTGGGATTGTGAAGGGACTGTTTGATGCTGAACCATGGAGGATTGAAGTCCAAGGGCACAAGAGGCGCAGGAGGAATCCGTGGCTCCAAACTGCTCGGTACCAGCACCGATGAACACTCCTATGGTTTTTAGGGCAAATTCTCATCCAACCCTAGTGGTGCCTACTTTTTCGGCGCTCACTTTAAATCAGGGAGGTTCTACTGTTTCCATCTCCGGTAAAGGTCACGGGAGTCAGATGCGTCTGAGAGGATGAAGAGGCCGAAGGAGGAAAAAGGGTGAAACCTTCCCTAGCTATGGAGCCTTAATTTGGACTTGAATCCGAAAGATCTTGGGTTTGCTTTGGTGGTAAATGGGGAGTTAGGGATTACCAAGACTGGTATTTCCCTAATGAAAGGAGGAAGACCTTGTGGAAGCAAGAACAAGAAGAAGATGAATGTGAATGTAGGTGACTCGGCAAGCTCCATGGCCGACTCGGTCTCTCAGGAGCAAATTTTTGTTGATGCATCCGATGGAGAGTAGTCCCGTGCTCTTAACATGATATGTCCATATTTTGTCATCCTGAAGAGTATACTCCCATTTGTGTCTGGAATGGTACATCGGGATGGTCTTAGACCTCGATGCATGAAGCTAGAGTAATTTGGGTTGGTAAGATAGGTTATATGCTTTCTAGGTTTTCAATAAATTCAATTGAATACTAGACTTTTGAGTTGTAGTTTGGTAAGTTTTTGTTTCTGAACTCAATACAGTTTATTGTGCATTTGAATTATAATATTGAATTTATGTTTGAATGTTCTACTAGCTTGACCTAGTATGGTCTTATGATTAATTCAATGGAGATAAAGTCCTCCTTTTCTCAAAAACGAACAAAAAATTATAGACCGCCATCCATGCATGCATGCACGCACGCACATAGTCTGGTGTTAATATATTTGGATCAGCCAAAATTGCCTAAAATCGATTGATGAGAATTAACTGTTGAATGAGGACTGAGCTCCGAAGTGGAGATTTATGCATCTGACCTGATTTGATCGAGCAGCCATGGTAGAAGAGGCCGCCCCCTTCTTTGTCATAAATAGATTGTTGAATTCCAGCATGCACGGTGACATGTATAAACGCGTGCCGCCGAGCAAAAATAGGCTTCATCTTGTTGTTAAAAGTTGGACGGTTTTAACTGGCGAAGTGTAAGGAAGCAATTGAAAAAAGAAAAGAAAAGAAAAAGAAAGGATCGATTTCTCCCAGCTCATTATGTCGCAGAGCGATACTGATCGATATGACTATGCTTGAGCTGATCGAGCAGCCTATGTTATGTCGCAGAGTGATACTGATCGATTCATGGAAATGACGATGGAGATGCGACCGATGCAAGTTGCTGTGTCGCTTTCGATCGCTCTCCCAAACCATGTTCTTGTTCTTCCACTGGTCCGTCGGATGCGTCCTATTATTAATTATTACTTATTTACTACAAAACAAGCTAATTATTGTAGCGTGGACCCTGCAGGCTGTGTTTTAGCAGTATTGGAATTTAGAAGTATATAATCTGACTATAAAACAAGTTAACGAAGGCTTGGACCATGCTGTTTTGAGATGATTTAATTTATTTCCAACGAAAAATATAAATATAAATCAAATAGGTGATACTGTGATAGCACAAGGGAATATCAAATAGATTAATCCTACAAAATAAAGTGCGATGAATAATTTGATCGTGATAAATTATTTTTAGATATTTAAGTTCGTTGGGCTTTCAAAATACTAATTTAATTATTTTTGAGATTATTTTTATTAGTTTGTGTTGTTTTAATTAGTTTCTTTTGAACTTTAATTTCTTTGTAGCCCATGGGGTTTAGGCTCTGTTGTTAGTAGCCCTAGAATTATTTGCTCTTATATAAGAAGTCCCTATCAGCTATATCTTTAATCTTATCTTTTTATAAAACAAAACATTTGAGTTTTTCTCAAAACCCTGTGGATTCGAGATCGGCCTTGTGGATTCAGGTCAAAACCAATTGGTGGATTCTAATCAATCTATCATTCATATATAGTTCTGCTACGTCAATTGGTAATCAGAGCCTCTGGTGGATTCATGGTGCGTGATTTATCATTTCGATTTGGAAAAAAAAGAGTGCAGTTCGATCTGCATAGAAGAAGAAAAAAGAAAGAATAGATCAAGAGGCAGACCGCTGCCGATCAGCTGCACTGCCCAATCCGGCGTCGCTCTCTGCGTCCCAGCCCCGATCAGTCGCTACCTTGAACCGTCGCGTCACAGCTTGAGTCGAATCTCGAGCGCTCCACCCTCATCCACTGCCGATCCGGCTCCGCGTTCCTGTCCCAAATTGCAGGCAAGCTTGCCACCCAACGGTGTCCTCACCCATCCTATGCGCCTCTCCAGCCTACAACCCTCAAACAACTGTTTCCCGACAATAGCAACGCCTGTCGGCAAAATGATAAGCCATAAAAATAAGACTTATAAATAAACCCTACAATTAAAATTAAGTTATCGATGTTAGTATAGAAAAGTAGGGGTTTCCCGCAGAGGATTGTATCTAAATCACCAATCTAAATTTAAAAACCTAATATGTCTAGTCAAAAAGAAATGATCGGCAGAGGACTCTAAACTACTCTAAACACGACGAAACTTTACAGACACTAACTAGACTCGATAAACTAACTACTATCAAAGTTTCACAATTTTTGGGGTTTATTTACTATGCTAAATAAATTCGACAATATAGAGGACAAAAAAAATACGAAAATAAAATAATGTTTTTGGGTTTTGAAATAGTTAAGAAAAACAATAGCTATGAACAACCATACACCACTAGAACATATTTCACTAAAGATTTATCAATTTCCATGCTCCTATTCAATCGAATGTCTTTATCCAAGCGAAACCAATGATGTGTTGAACTTAACATATCAACCTTTCTCACTTTGTATGTTAAGAGAATGATGTTTTCAACTTAATTTAGCTTCTGACATAGAACCTAGAGTGATGTTCTCGCACAGCACTCACATAGAAGTCATTAAAATCGAAAAGATTATGAATAAAGCTAGGCAATTTCGGTACTGATGTTGTCCTAATCTACCTAGATGCTAATTCATATGAATAAGGCTCAAGTCACTCATGTGCTACTCTAGATGATATGCTTGACATGATAATCAAAATACAAAATCATAACAATAAAACCCTAGCATGCTTACTACGTTTGCAACCATAATAAACGAAACTAGAATTTATCAATGAGAAACCAATGAATCAACAAACATTCAATATCCAAGAAACAATAAAATTAACGCCAAAATCATGGTTTACACATGTCTAGGGCTTAGGCAGCCCCTAACTATCAAAGACTACTAGAAAAATATAGAGAAATAAAATAAAACATTAGAAGAAGAATGAGAAAATGATGGATGTAATGGATTGATGTTGTGCGTCTAAAGATAGATGTCTCCAAAACTCCTTGGAATGGTGTCAAGTCTTCCTTTTATATATAAGCAGTTATTATTAGGGTTAAAAAATTCTAATTTTCGTCCATGGACTTGTCTTTGTGGTCTGGGCTTTGAAATTGAAGTTTCAGTCCAAATCAGAAATTCGGGCAAACTGACCTTTAGTAATTAAAATGATCATAACTTCTTCATCAAAATAGGTATTGACGATCCGGAAAATGTTCTGGAAAGTAGACTCTTGTAGATTTCCGTTGATATAAGGCTCATCTCTTGGATTATTGTGAGCTGATCACAATCCTCTGTCGAAGTTGACTAATGATTTCTGACAGATTTTCTGATTTCTTTCCTTACACGATATGTATTCATTTTCCTTCAAGATTTCTTCTATTTTGTTTCTCTTGTGCTCCTCGGCTTTATTTGAGACCTAAAAATATAAACTAAGTTACAATGATAATTGTTAAAGGAATTACATAGCTAAATAGAGTCGGAAATACATTAAGAACATTGCATAAAATGCACCTATCATGAAACCCATAAAATATGGGTTTTTTGTAGCAGACCTGACCCGGCAGCCTGACCCGACCCTGAAAGAGATCCCGGCCTGACCTAATATCCCGACCCAATCCGACCTAATCCAACCCGACCCAATCCAAGCCATCAACCCGACCTGAAACTGATCTGACCCTCCCCGACAAAAAAAAGAAGAAGAAATGAAAAGAAGAAGCAGAAAAAAAAGAAGAGGAAAAAATGTAGCTAGCATGGAATGTTAGATGTTCACCTCACCAGATTATGACGACTTCATAACAACGTGTTTCATCAAAAACAAGAAATGGTCGATAATAATTGATAGTGATCTACACGAGAATTTTGTTGCAAGCAAGTTTATTCATTCTCTTCAATTACCGACAATGAAATTGAGCAATCCATTTTGGAATGATGATCATGCACATGTGACAGAGGTTTGTAAAGTTCCTCTCTCAATAGGAGAATTTTATAACAATGAGGTTATTTTCTATGTGATTGATATGGATGATAGTGATGTGTTTTTTGGAAAACTATGGTATGAAAGTGTCAATTACAGTTACTGCAAAGATGATTTATATTTACTCAAGAAGAAATCAAACAAGATTACAATTAATCTTGTAAAGCCTGAAGTGTGTGAAAAGAATGTTGAAGAAATCACTTTGGAGATTAAAGAAGAATTTGTTTATGTTGACTCGGTTGTCAGTAGTAAAGAAACCTCGTCTCATATGACTCTTCCAGAACCAGAACCAAATGCCATTCCAGAATCTAATTTTAGGAATCAAGAAGACTTCTCTCAAGATGCTTATGAAAAACTTATATTTGATGTTGGATTCATAGTTGTGCCTCTAGAGTTTGTCGAATATCATGTCAATCAACCACAGGTTTAATAGACTAATTTATTATGTGGTTTCTTGTCATCTTATTCTTGTTCTTTATTCAAGATGAACTAAGGGTCGAGTTCTTTTGTTGTGGAAGAGACTGATGCAGGACGAGGAGGAGTCATTTTCTGACGGAAAATAAAGATTGGAGAACCGTTTGATCGTGACAAATTATTTCCGGACATCCAAGTTCGTTGCGCTTCCAAAAGGCTAATTTAACTATTTTCGAGATTATTTTTATTAGTTTGTTTTGTTTTATTTTAATTAGTTTGTTTTAGACTTTATTTTCTTTGTAGCCCATGGGCTTTAGGCTTTGTTGTTAGTAGCCTAGGGTTCTTTGCTCGTATATAAGGAGTCTCTATCAGTTGCATCTTTAATCTTATCTTTTTATAAAACAAAATCTTTGAGTTTTTCTCAAAACCTCATGGATTCAAGAACCTCTTGTGGATTCAAAATCAACCTTTTGGATTCGGGTCAAAACCAATAGATGGATTCCAATCAATCTTTCCTTCATATGTAGTTCATCTGCGTCAAGTCTACAGGTCTGCCACTCCCTAAGTGCAAGATAACACGGACAAAAACAAGCTACTACTAATTAAACTTAGCTTGTTGCATTAATAGAAAATATCTATTTAGTACTAACTACAGACCTTATTGTCCATTTTAATGAAAAAAGAATTCATTATCCATTTTAATTAATCTTAACAAAATTACCCTTTTTCCCAAACTTAACTACTTCTCCACCCTCACACTCCCACCTCTCTCTATATGCTCATTATCTATTCTCTCTCTCTAGACCTCCACACCATCATCGACGGCGAATCGGCCTCCGGTGAACCCTTCACCTCCGGTCCCTTCTTCCACTCCAAAGAGTACGAAATCGAGGTCTGCCGCGCTCATCCAAGCAGTAGACCTCCAATCTCTCATCTCCGACCTCGATGACCTCTGACCTCTCCTCTTGGACGTCGAAGACATCTGATCTCTCCTCTCTCGATATCGACGACATCTGATCTCTCCTCTCCATCTCGACGACTACGCCGACAAACGCCTCGATGATGACGTCGGATAATGCCCTAACGATTTAGCGAATCTTGCCTCTGATCTCGTTCTGCTACGCCTTAGATCTAAACAGATTAGAGCCTGTCCCTGAACGGAACACGCCGTCTGCTCTCCTCTCTCGGCGCGACACCGAGTCATGAGACATCGTCGTCTTCGTGAGTATGATCTCTCTCAAGCGTCGACACAGATCTGAAGACGCATGTTAGGGTAAGGGAAGATGTAGATGGAATTTTCTGTCTTATTTTTCGATCCTTTGATGACTTTGTTCACTTATCCTTTGAATTTGAATCTTCTGTGGTAACTACTAAATCGAATTGGTGTTGGTTGTGCATTAAAAACCAAATTTTGACCGTAGTTGGCCTTACTTTGAGAAAACCAAACCCATCATCATCATCGTCTGTGGCTCTGTATGTGGTTCTGTGTTGGAAATTTGTGTCGATGTTTAATCGAATTTGGTGTTGGCTGGTGGTACAGGTCCACCATATAAAGGTTTTATACGGAAATGATGCAAGGATGGAAATAGAAATGGGTGTTCTATGTTGGTCGGATTTTGATTGTACACACCGTTGTTTAGATTTTCAGAATGTCAACTATGATTATAATTGCTTACTAGTGGTCGATAACTGATTATTTAGGGTCAGTAACCCGATTATTAAAGAATAGTAATCATTATCAGATGTTTGTAACTGATTATTAGGGTCAGTTGCTTGATAATTGGAGAGTCAGTAACCTGATTATTAGGAATAAATAATTGAGGTGATTAACGGGGTTAGTAACTCGATTATTAAGGGTCATTAATCTAATTATTAGAAGTCTGTAACTAAATAAGGTGATTATTGAAGATCAGTAACTCGATTATTAGGTGGCAGGAATCCGGCAAAGGTGACCGGTGTCCGGCATTTGGAGAAATCCAACAATTAGAGTCTGACGGCCGGTGATCGGAGTCTGATGGCGGTTAACAAGAGTGCCATGAGCTCCGGCAAAGTTTTCTCTCTCTTTCACATTTTCTTTTTCTAAGTATGTACAAAGGTTAAGGGTAAAATGTCTTGAAAATATCATTTTAATATAGTTCTGATGAAGATTAAGGTATTTAGGCACAAATAAAACTCAGTTTGGTGTTGAGCTTTGAGAATTATAATCACCATTTTGAATAGATTTTCTATTTGGTAAAATCTTAAAATGTGTTTATCTAAGATTTTAGAGTTCAAATAACTATGATTTAAAAAACAGGTTAGGGGTTGTTTATTTAAAACTGAGTTTTTTTTTAAAAAAAAATTGAGCTTTTAAACTACAATACCAAACTAAACCTAAGTGTATCTTTCTTTTAATTGAGTTTTAAAGTCTTATTTTTCTTAAAATGAGGTTTAACTTTTATTTTTATATGTAAATAATCATTAGCACAATTGTATAACAACCCATATCAAAGAAAACTTAATTAGTGCTAGGTTAAATTAGGTACATTAAACTAGTTTGAACATAATTAACTATTTGCTGATTCACAAACCCAAAGGATGGTCAAACCTGTTGGTGGAAGTTGTGACTTCAATTCCTGACATAAAAGGTTCCATACTATACAGCTGGGCAAACATTATCATACCATGTGGTTAAATGGACATTAGACTTAAGTGATGAGGTTCTTTGTTAATACATGGCCAAAACCATTTGGTTGCCACCTTTGAGAAACTGACAACCTTCTACTTCCCAAATATACAATATTCAAAAAGTCTAATTTTTATTGAGTTCACACCATGTAGTTTTCTCTTCGCCTGAAATACACATTTACCTTTCTCGTTGATCTGCCCAAGCCTACGATGCCACAAATTAGCATCAATATTTTCTTCAACGATCTTAGCGCCTTCATTGTTCTCAACAATAGCAATGACGTTCAAGGTCATATAGAGTGACCCTGTCTTGATTCCCCGAGCTAACACCATAGCTCCCTTACATACCTTCCACTTACCATTCTTAAAGATGCTACGACCTCCTTCATCATTCAATTGACCCATAAAGATCAAATTTCTCCTCAATTGCGGTACGTGTCTAACTTTAGTCAAGGTCCATATTCCACCATTTTCGAGTGAGATATTCACATCACCCCTTCCCACAATCTCCAAGGGTGCACCATTAGCAAGAAACACTTTGTCAAAATTACCAGGTTCGTAATTTATCATGGCCCCTTGTTGTGAAGTTGAGTGAAAAGACGCCCCAGAGTATACGATCCAAGACTCCAATAATGTTTCAGTAATACTCAGTACCAGTGCATCTGAGTCAAACTCAGTTGTGTTCGCCATCTTCATATCATTCTTCCACTAGTTACAATCCGAGTTTCCCACAATACCAACATCCATCAGATCATTTTGTTGATTTGGAAACACCGCGACCTTTACCTGGTGCCCTATACTTGGATCTTCCACGATTGTTGTGTGGGTTCTTGTTGAACGACCTACATCTATTATCCATACATAATGCAGAACTTTAAGAATCTTCATGGTTGTTTAGTTTTCGCGTTTCTTCATTCAGAAGAACGTCATGCACGTCATCAAATTTAAGCTTCTTCATAGTCCCAACTCCGCTATAAATCTAGTTCACGGTCACATCCCAATCTGGAAACATAAAAGTCAACAACACCAATACCTTGATGTGTTCATCGAATTTAATATCCACCGAAGCTAGTTTCTCAATAATATCACCTACTATCCCAACTTGCTGGCAAACATATATACTCTTACTCATCTTTAGAGTGAACAACCTTCTTATCAAGTACAACTGTTGAAAAACATTAGGCTTCTCTTACATGTTGGACAAATTATCCATCATTTCCTTCAACGTTGTCTCCTTGATAACGAATTACCTTACTTCATTCAAAAGCGATAGTCGAACTGCTCCAAGGGCCATCATATCAATATCGACATATTCTTCTTCCTCCATGCATTTCTGGAGCTTGCCGTCCAGAGTCTTTCAAAGCTCTTCAATTTAGGTAGTCCACGATCTGTGATCGCTATAAGCTAAAGTCATGCCCATTGAACTTATCGACTCTCTTCTCAACGTCTTCTATATTCATGTTCGTACTCAATATTTTGGCTTTGATACCAGTTTGATGAGAATTCAGCCTAGAATTCCCATTTGCAGAAGTGAACAAGTATGAACAACTATAGAGAAAACAAGACATGAACACACAGATTTAATGAGGTTCAGCAAATATGTTTGTTTACGTCCTCCAGCTGTTGGGTTTCACTATAGAAGAGAATAAGAACAAGAATACAAGATCTCTTACAAAATGTTCTCACCAACTCTCAAGATCTCATTTGCTCTCAATCATAACCACATGCGATTACTCTCCGCACCATGGATAATTTTGTACTGTGCAACTATACCAAATAGTACACCCTATATCCTTATTTATATTTATAGATATCGAATAACACATTAAAATCATATTATCAACAGACATAAAAAACTTATAACACAATATTCATCACATCCCCCACGATTTCTTCTTTTTGGTTGTACCAGCTGTCTCTTCAGGCACAGTCAGTTTACTTTGATTTGTGAGGAGCTGGTTGTACTTGAGTTTTCGTTGCGAGTGTTGTTCTCCTTAATAAAAAAGAATTTAGATAAACAAACAAACAAATTTCAGCTTGTAGGCGCGTGTAGCGACACCCACAACAGTAAAAACTTGCGCACCAAAAGGCTTTGTTGGTTGTTTGACCCAAATTCAAAGGCATTTGCACCTTGTCGCAGTCTGTCCGAGTTCAGAGAGTCACTGGCAGCACCGCATTTTTGGTCTTTCTTCCATTTTCTTTAGCGCAAGAGAGATACACAAATTAATAAACTAATATCGTGGAAGATCAACAAGGAAAGGTATATTCTTGTTAATTCCATTTTCAAAGTCTCTGAGACGACGATGCCTCCTCCTCGAGCCATCTCCGTTCTGCTCCAGCTCCAATCCCTCCTCCTCTTCACTGTCCTCGTTATTTTCCTTATCTTCGTTTTCACTTCCACCCATTAAAAGGTAACTCTTTTCTTGACTTTGCTTTCCCTGTTTGCTTTCATTAGCGGATCTGGGTTGTTAATTTGTGCTGTAATTGGTGATTTGCAATGTGGGTTTGATCGGTTTTGTTGAAATTTCGGTGCTTTTTGATGTTTGACGTTTCTTGTACTATGAAATTTGGAAAAGTAGAATTTGCAGTGTTGCATTAATGCTGAATTGGGTGGTAATGATTTGGATTATGTGATATGGTGAATAGGTTGTTGTTGTTGTAAATGTTGTACTCTGCTGATTGAGTGGAGTCTTGGATGTTACTCATGTTAGGAAAAGCTGCTAAGTTCCATAGTAGTGTGTAGCTTATTCGACTGGCATTGTAGCACAATTCAAGTTTGGGCATTTTGTTTCTGGAAGCATTGTTTTTAGCTGTGGGTTCTTTCCCCATTTGTGATCTGTAAGTTCGGGGTATTACTTGCTGGTTTGCTGAAAATAGAGACAGGGTTTTAGAAAGAAAGAATGGGTTGGCTAGTTTGCAATGGGGGATTAATATTTCAGTAGTGTTGTGGTGTTTGGTTTCTGTTTTCAGGGTATTACTTGCTGGTTTGATGATGATAGAGACCGGTTTCTAGAAAGCAAGAATGGGGTGGTTTAGTCGGGGGAGTAATATAACGGTAGTATCTTGTTTAATGTATTTGTTAAGGATACTATATGGGACGAGTCGATTTGGTTGCATGTTATTTCAGTTCTTTTGGTTGACCAGCACTGTCCTGGTGGTCTGTAGTTTTATCTTCATTTCATTGAATATTGGTTTTGTTTCTTGTAGTTTTGTGCTAATATTAATAATTTTGAGCAAATGAGTTGTAGTTTCTAATTTGAATCATTTGATTATGTAGGAGGAAGAGAAAGTAGAAGAAGCACCTGAAATAACCCATAGAGTATACCTAGATATTGATATTGAGGAACAGCACTTAGGTACAGTTTCATGCCAATACTTTCACATGAACTACCTACTGCTGAGTGCCTATTAATGTCTTATTCACTGATAACATCCTATTACTACTTTTCATTTGCAGGTAGAATTGTGATTGGATTGTATGGTCAGGTTGTTCCAAAAACTGTTGGTATGTTTGATCTCATATCTTAACAATGTCATTTCATCAGAATCTTAGAAACCTATATCTTTTCAGCATTTAACTTGCTACAAATTTGTTGGTTGACAATAATCCATCTTTATTAATATATGCAAACTTGATAGTTATTAGTCCTTTACTTCATTTAATATGATGAAGTTGGAATATGAACTCTTCTTCTCTGAGCAAAGTATTTTGAAAGTTATTGAGATGATACTTTTTAATGCCTGAGTGCTTACAACCGCAATTGCAAACCATTTCACATGGAAACTTTGTCAAATTTACTGACTGCACTTAACCAGCGGTACTAAAATTGTGCAATAATGCCGTGACAGTTCTTGCTGATTTTTACTGGTATTTTAGAATGAATGTTACCTCTTGCTTTCCTGCTTTGCACTCTACTCAACTGCAATAGCAAAGTAATAGTTTCTTTTCAACTGATCAAAGTTATCTCATACCAGTTCACTGCCTAACATCTGCATCTCTTTTCTCCTTTTGCAGAAAATTTCAGGGCATTGTGCACAGGTTCTTGGATCTGCGATATTTGACCAAAGGAAGCTGTTCTTATTATCATTTTGCTGACTGCAACTTACTTTTTGAACGCAGGAGAAAAAGGTAAAGGTGTTAAGGGAAAACTACTCCACTATAAGGGAACGCCATTTCTCCCCTTAACCAAGTTCTCTCAGCTGGGCTTGTCAAAGGAAATATTAGTCTCTTTTTGTAATTGGCAACAGTTGGTAATACATACACGCTTGCTGTAGAAAAAACATAGGACACACTTTTTTTTTCCTTCTCTTCTCCATCTTTTCAGGCATGTACATATCATTGCGAGTACAATCAGCTGCAGTGGCCATGTTGACCACCTCTTTTCTTGCCCAGAGTTTCTCGAAAGTTTCCAGTTCATCAATTAAACTTTCTACAAACTCATCAATGCCATAAGGAACTCCTTTATACAGAACAGCCAGAACGTACGCGTACGACGAGCTATGATCAACTAGTCGGACAAACCTAATGATCGGATCGCCGTACCAAACACCTACTCCATAACAGACGCAATGAGAATAAAAGAGAGCAAGGATTAAGTTCGGCACTTTGGCCTGATGTCATAGACTAGGACAATTCTTTTTTTTGGTGAATAGACTGACAATTCAGATGAGCGTATAACAGAGTAAAAATTGGAGCCTTCTTATGCAAGACTGCACTTATTTATATGCTAGCCTTCGCGTGTGCTGAAATACGTTTTTATCAGATAAATGTATTGTTACGTAATTTTTGGTAGTTTGATCAATATTGTGTAACAAATCTTTAACAACTCAAAAAAAAATAAACGCATTTAATTGAGATGGAGTTAGCCCTGATATTGGTTGTCTAGCCGAAATGTCTTTTTGCTAATTCAGTTAATATTGTACAACTCTATGAAATCCAAATAAAATAGCGCAACCCCTAAACCTTAAATCTGAACTTCTAACTCTAAACCCCTAAACCCTAAATCTATAACCCTTAAACCTTAAATTCATTGTGTTTGAGATTTGGTCATATATTTGTTATTATACATAAATCTTAAATCCGAACGTCTAAACTCTAAATCCCTAACCCTTAAACTTTAAATCCAATATGTTTGAGATTTGGTCATATATTTGTTAATATATGCCTTTGAAACTTATTAGATTTAATCACAAATTAAATTGAGGGTAAAACTGAATTTATATATATAAAGGGAAAAACTGAAGGCCAGACCGAAAGAAAGAAAAAAAAAACTGAAGCTAAATTCATAAAAAAAATTGCAAGCACTGATCATGTGAACAGTGCATACCGCCATCCGACCGAAAGAAAGGAAAAAAAACTGAAGCTAGATTCACAAAAAAAGTTGGCAGACACCGGTCACGTGAACAGTAAACCCCCCGCTCCGCTTAATATATAGAGATAAAGATGATTAAGAAGAAGACTAATCACCTCCACGCGCGTGCAAAGTGTGTTTTTTTATTAATTTGATAGTTATTATATAAATTTTTTATTAATTTACTATTTTCATACTCTAAAATTTGAATTTCATGTTAAAAGAAAAGCTGAACAATAATCAACAACTAAAATCTATAAAATTGTAAATATATATGAAACACTCATTCATATGTCATAAGTTTGAATATCAAACAATAGAAAAATTAGAAACATGAGCACATGTCTTTGTTTTTAGATATGAAAGGTGATCATATAAACCAAATCAAAAGGGAACTAACTATGAAAGTTTACATTTTCAACATCAATTGTTTTGTGTGGATGAAGTTACAATATCACCTCCCTAAATTTGAAACCCTAATCTATGTAATTTAAATTTCAATAAAAACCACATAATAATCAGATTAAGAAAAATTACATAATAATTGATTTAGCTAATAATATAAAATGATGTTTAACCTGAAATCTAAATTCCGTCTCGAAAAAAACTGAAGAATAATCAATAGCAAAAAATTTGTAAAATATATATATAATAAAAAATATTTACAATATCAAAATTGAATGCACCACCCAAAAAAAATTATTTTTCTAAAAATAAGAAAAACTAAATAGCAGATTGTAATTAAGTAAAACAGAAGGGAAAAAAAGTTAATTCATCTTAACTGTTTGGATTGTAAAAAATTCAAAAACAGAGAAGCAAAACGGGAGGACACTGTTCACGTGAACAGTAATCCAGCCCCTTTTACTTTATATATAAAGATGTCCAGGACATCAATACACAGACAAAAAAAATATGCATCCGTGGTAGCAATTCCAGCCTAAGCCATCAAGGACTAGAGCCAACCATGTAAACTAACTAGGGTTGGCTTCGGTTGGTATACCGATATTTAATGCCTATACCATGTACCAACCAACTTCTAATTGGTAGACAAAATTTTGTACCAATACCAATCGTCAAAGTCAGTATACCGACTTTGTCGGTAAGGTTGGTACTCGGTTGGTATTGACCATGTACCAAGTTGGTGTAAACTCTTATTCAGAATCTCTTATTCATCCTTACTAGTAGAAATTCAACTCCAAACAAAGTTCAAGAGACCACCAATTCAATCATGAAGCTTTGTAAACACCAAACAAAGTAGTAATGCATCAATTCAACTCTTAACAACCGAGTATAAAAACTTGGTACGGTACTAAGAGAAAGGGTGCCAAAAATTTGGTATAGAAACTTGGTACGGTACTCAAATGAGAAGGTGAGAGGTGAGGATAGAAGAAGAAAATTGTGAGAGAAGAAAGATGATATACAAATGGTACATCACTTTAAATGTTGTTTTGTCAAAAACTCGAAACTTGGTACATACCATGTACCGATGGTGTACAAAAATCTCTACCATGTACCAACCGAGTATAGAAACTTGGTACAGTACTGCCGTACCAAGTTTTCGGTTACCAACTTTTCGACATACCAACATACTTGGTACGGTTGGTACACGGTTGGTTGGTTTCACCAAGTCCTAATTTGCCACCCCTAAAACCAACTATAGGGTTAAGAACAACCGCTTGTGACTGAATTGATAAGATGATCGGGATTAAATCTATTTTAGTGGTTATATAGGTGAAGCGTCTTGACATAATTTATAATCTCTTATTATGTAGTAATCTCCGATTTAACAAGCGTTTTAGAAAACAGTGTGATCATGATTTAAATAAAAATAAATTCTAAACATACATATAACTTTAAAAGTGTTTTTACACGAACACACTAAACCCTAGACACTAGAGACCGTTAGAAAGATACCTGAACTTAAAAACTTATCAATATGATGCACAAACTTATTTTTCCTTATCAGTAATGATACCTTCTCCATCACGGTTAAGATTCATTGGTCGAATTTGTTACGCGGAAACAGTAGATGGGCCCTATTGGGCCTCAAAGATCCCACACACACGGGTCCAGAAATGCCGACATTGTCCCCACTTTAGTTACTCAGATACAAACAAGTATGAAGTTTTACTACAAAAGGTTTCGACATTAGTATGTGTGGTATCATTTCATATAAACCATGGATAACTCTTCACGTTTCTGATGTGAGATTTCAAATGGCTCTAATCTAAGCCACACTTTTCCAATAATCTCCACCTGACATGATTCGAGTCATCTTAACCACAATCGCAAGCATCAAATTTCAAATCTTGCGATAAAAATCAAAGGAGAGCTTTACCAAATTGAAACTCGATCATATGAGGCATCTCAACCGCAATCGCAAGCATCAAATTTTTCAAATTTTGTGATAACAATCAAAGGGGAGATCCACCAAATTGAAAACTCGATCGTATGAGACACCAAGTCTCAAGCATCACCTGGGCTCTGATACGACATGTTACGTGGGAACAGCAGATGGGCCTCACCAGGCCCCAAAGATCCCACACACACGGGTCTAGAAATGCCGATATTGCCCCCACTTTAGTCACCTGGATGCAAACAGGTATGAGGTTTTACTATAAAAGGTTTTGACATTAGTGTGTGTGATACCATTCCATATAATCCAAAGATCGATAATTCTTCACGTTTCTGATGTGAGATTCCAAAAAGCTCTAATCTATGCCACACTTTTTCAATAGAATTCATAAGAAGTTAGGTGCGAAAACCTCATATTGAGGCTCGTATCTCGTCAAACCTGAATGGTATTCAACTCCAATCCATTTTCAGTGTTATACAGCTGAAGATTGCTCGTCATAATTAACTTCCGGTCTACCAAATTGGAAAAACAAAAAACATGTCATCTTTATTCAAATCAAGGACTTAAAAATCAAAAATTTCGTCAAAATTTTCGTTTTTGTGACCATTCAAGCATTTCTCGTCTGAAATTTTTGAAATTTCCTGATATTTCAGGATATTTTTGAAAATTTCTATACTTTCCCCAAAAGTTTTAGACTTTTAGTTAATTTGTTTGAATAATTGGTTTTATAATTTAATTTATTGTTTTAATATGCACAAACATGTATATTTTTATTTATTGATACCCTTCTCCGTTTTCTTTCCTATTTAATTCATACTATAATACATTAATCCTCATAGATTTTGTGCGTGGTTTTAAAGTAATAATTTAATTTCATGTGAAATGTATAAATTACTATCATATGTATATAAGACATGATGACATATTATCTTTTTGGGTTTTCAGCCATAAAAAAAGATGTTTAATGTAAACTTTTAAACATTATTAACGATTTGACACTTACTTTTTCACTTAAATTACTACAACTCCCTATAGATCACTATTTATTCAAGGTTTTCTTTTCAAATATATTACATAATATAGAAAACAAACATCTCTTAAAATTTTCTTGTTTTTCTTTAAATTTTCGCCAATTTCTTTAAATTTTTACTGCTATCGATATTTCCGTAAAATTTCTGTCCAAATATCTTGTTTTTCAAAACTTTGATATTTTCATAATTACTAAAATTTAAGTTCTTGATTCAAATATATATAAAAAATCTAGATATATAAAGAATTACAAACATGTCCGCTACTCTCCCAAACCGCCCCAACATTTCCAACTCATCGTCTTTCTGATGATCATCGTCATCATCATCATCATCTACTCTTCCACTCAGTCTCAGCTCAACAGTCAACGCCACCGCAACAGACCCATCATAATCATCACCAAACCCTCAAACCCTTCTCTCTCTCTCTCTCTCTGATATGGGCAGCTCCGAAGAACCCAGCAAGCCCATCTCCCTCTACGACTCGTCGTCCACTCCCCTCCTCTCCAAACCCGACGACCCGCCCCCTCCTCCCTCCCCTGACTCCGACCAACCCGAATCCGACCCGACCCAATACCTCCAGATCTCCTTCAACCACGACCCGCGCTCCTTCAAAGACATCACCTTCCTCCTCCTCTTCCTCCTCTTCGTCCTCTCCACCTTCGCCGTCGGAATCTTCGCCGTCGTCCGCCGCAACTCCGACTACTCCTCTCTCTCCTCCTTCACCTACGATGCCGACTCCACCTCCTGCGTCAAGAACGCCTCCGTCACCAGCTTCGTCTCCCTCTCTTCGTCTTCTTCGTTCCTCAAGGATTTGGCATGGACTCTCGTCATCACTCTCATATTGAGCTTGCCGATTTGCTTCAGCCTCCTATGGCTTCTCAAGAACTACGCCAAGCAAGTCGTCTACGCCTCTCTCCCGTTCTTCGTTCTCTTACCGATCTTCTTCGACGTCTACTGGTTCGTCGCATGCACCGTCAGCTCATCCTGCAGCGACTCGTTTTCTCTGCCGTACAGAATTCTGGTTTTAGTATTTGTGTTGTTAGTGATTGGAGTCATTGTGTGGATTTTGGTTGCGAATCGGCATCGAATTGAGCTCACTATAAGCATAATCGGAGTGGCATCAGCTGCGCTTTCGAGGAATTTGGTTCTGTTTGGGGTCATACCGGTGCTGAATTTGGTGCTGGTGGTGTATTATGCCCCCATTGTGGTTTTCTTGGTGTTTGCGAGGCTGAATGGGGAGATTGATGTGGAGGCATCAGAGGATGGAGTGTATAGCTGTGTGTGGAAGCAGGATGGTTGGGTGCCAGCCTATTATGCATTGGCCATACTTACAATGCTGTGGTCTTTGACCACTATGGTGGAGGCTCAGGTGTATGTGATTAGTGGGACTATTGCTCAGTGGTACTTTACTAAGGAAGAGTCATCAAGGCCAAGGCGGATGATCAGAAGTTCTTTGAGGTGTGTTATCTATCTGTTGCCACATTCTTGTTTTTTCGAGTTTGGAGTAATTTATACATGTTCGTATAGAGCTTTGGAGTTGGTTGCGATTGAAATGTTAATCCTAGATGAGATAAAGTTAGCGGAGCAGTTTAGGTTTCAAGTCTGTTGAACTAGATTAGTTTCAGAAAATGCAGGAAATTTGTTTAAGGTGACCATTCTAGGCAGTCTTTTATTTAGTAGTTGTTCTTTGTGTCAGATCAGATGGGTACCTACTTCATGTCTAGCTCTGACAGGTCTTAATGTTGCCAAGGTGGACTGTAGGGTAGCCCTTGGCTAGTTGGAGTTTTGTTTAGCCCACATATTATATTATGGTTTCCAAATAACTGAGCCTCCAAATGTGGTGCAAAGATCATATGCTGCAGATACAAGTGATATATCTGCACAGCATATGTTTTGATTTAAAAATTGTCTCTAATAATTATGATGTGTTGGTCCTCTCATCTTCATGTTTACTGTCGGCAGTAGGAGGTTGTTCTAGGTACTTGTCCCTCCTGCTATTGTCAGGTCCTAGGGAGTCTATTTGCTTAGAGAAGGAATGTCTAAATCAAGTCTCAAACTCTTGATCAAGATGTAATACCTTTTGCTTTCTCTTGGTCATGGTATTGAATTGAGAAATTATTTTTCATAAAAAAGTTTCCACACTAATTGTTGTTATCTTTCAGGGGTATTTATCATTTTCTCCGAAGGCTGTAAATCAAATTAATACTTGTGAGAATAGTAACACTCATCTTTTTTATTTTTATTTAGGGAAATTTGTTGACATAGGAATTGCAAGCAAAACATAGGCAGTCACTGTAGGTGTCGTTTTGTTATTCTTCACAGTTTCTCCTCTATTCTATTACAATAAACTACAATTCTTAAGTTCCATATTGGTGCAACTGGGAGGAAGCACAGGGGAAATGGGGTGGACTGATTGTCTAGAGCAACATGATTCATGCCATTCGTATAAATGTAAATATAATTTTTTTTGTTTCTCATGTTTCTTTAAATGCTTGCAGAAATGCCTTTGGCCCATCCTTTGGCACTGTATGTCTGTCTGGCTTGCTTATAGCTGTTGTTCGTATGGTGCGTACAATGGTTGATGGTGCAAGAAAAGAGGGTACATCCGGGATAGTGAATCTTATATTACGTTGCTGTGTTAATGCCTTCCTGTCAGGAATTGATTTTCTCAACAAGTTCACAATCATCTTTGCTGCAATAACTGGTGAATCTTACTGTTCATCTGCAAGGATGACATATGAGCTTCTAAAACGTAATCTTCTTTCTGCGGTTTTTGTGGAAACCATCTCCACTCGGCTTTTGGTTGGAATTATTTTCGTACTTTCAGCATTATATGCAGTTTTGGTAAGTCATCTTTCCAAATCTTGATCATTCAGTTTTCCATCAATTACTGTTTGAGGTGGTTGTGTGTATATGTGTGAGGAGCCCATCCATACCTTGAAATTGTGGGGTTCTTAAGATTAACTGTTTTGCATAGATGTCATTATTAATGATAATGATAATAATACTAATGTGGTCATTACTGGTTGATCTTTCTCTTCTGCCACTTTTTGGATGGTTTGGCTGAGAGGAGAGGGTCGAGGGAGGGAAGATAGGATTAAGGCTAGTTTATGTATCAGGTGTTGTCTTATGGTCTGTGAAGGGAAGCGAGTGAAACCATATATGTTAGGTTAATCATTAGGACTATTTTCTTATCTTTCCAGCTGTGGGTTCTTGTGCATTCTTTATGTATGAGGATCTAGTTTGAAGTAACAATCTCTTCCTAGGATTGTGGATGGTCGAAACCGTCCTTCTGGTTGAGATGAATTGTTTGGTGGTTCTTGACTGTTTAAATTCTCAGCTGCTACTACTATTGCCTCCAATGCTTATTTGGGAGACCTGCGTAGAAACATCATTGTACTATATCATAGCATGCGATGGTTTGAAAATTTACCTGTCAGACTAGTCAGTCAAGTGAATGGGTTTAGGACCAAAGCATATCATTTTTCTTGTATTGAATGTAATTTACCTTTTTAAATCTTTTTTGATTGATGTTTTCTGACTGAATGTGCATAAACAGGCGTGTGTTATCTTAAAGGCCGTGAGCAATCTTGGGATTGATGCGTACTTTGTGGCTGCATTGGCCTGGGTGCTGCTGATCTTGGTACTGGGTTTCTTTGTCCATGTGCTGGATAATGTGATTGACACTGTGTATGTGTGCTACGCCATAGATAGGGACAGAGGGGAAGTTTGTAATCAGGACGTCCATGAAGTTTATGTTAACTTACCGATTAGTAGAAACCATAGACCTTCATCTATGATCACCGGAACTCTTGGTGTATAGAATAATCCTTTGAGTTGCAGTCGTGTTGTTGGTGCGTCCCTTGTTCTGTATCAAGAATTCAGTTAGAAGTGCCTGCCGGCAATTTGTGCATACCTTTTGAGTGTTGCCTTGTACATTTATGAGGATTTACAATAAAGCGAAATTTTCAGGCAAGCTTGAACATGTTCATAGAAGTGGCTGTGGAAGTTCCTAACCTCCTACCGGCTTCAGTAAAACCGGCAGCTACTAGTTTCATGTGAGGCCCTATGAGCTACGGAATCCCCCATAATAACACTCGATCACTTCACACAATTACCACAAGTTACTCGACAGAACAATGAGATATAGCACCACCCCCGAGCATTCATGGCCTTGTTTACCAGAAAAGCAACATTGTTGCTGATGATGCTGGTGTTAACATTTGTAGCGATGTGCGAAGCTAAGATTACTGTTAGCATCAGTGATGTTTTGCCAGAGGAATACGAAGACGAAACCAAGTTAGACCTAACCGTTCACTGTAAATTCAAAGACGACGATCTCGGCCTTGTTATCCAATGTGATCGATTCATTGTATGTTCGGAACACTTTTGGCCGTAAGGCCAGGCATCAGTTCCTTTAGATCTTGCTTAGTAGTTAGTAACTTAGTATAATGGTCACGCTTCAAACATGTAAAACCTCGTGAAATGCAGTCAGTAATAGTATGTCACTGGTGATCCAACAACAGAATAGCAGCTATTCTAAAAAGACAACCAGTGAGACTTGTAAACAAGCAACAGATACGCAACTAATAACGATCAAATTTGCTGTAAATCAGCTAGCAGAAGCAATTACCTTTGTGGCTAGCACATTCTTTTAAAATAGGCATATGAAAACAAAGGTATATCAGTTCTATTCATGTATGAACTGGAGGAAAATTGCATAACCACAAGTACAGTGATTTACATAACAAAAGCACAACAGCATCGCACAACAATTTGATCGGCCGCTTAGACAGGTCTAGACGGTCTCAGTGGCAGATCCAGAATTTATAAACCGGGTGGGCTTGAATTTTTTTTCTGTTTAATAGAAAAAATTTTAGAAAAAATTATAGTATAATATATTAATATACCAATTAAAACAAAAATATATTATATGTACACTTTTTGATAAGTAAAAATAAGATCTATGATGACAATAAAAAATTAAAACAAAATGTATGTTTCTTTACATAGAAAAAAGACATAATATCTTAAGAAAACAAAATTATCACCCAAAGATAGAGACCTTAAAGAAATTGAAGATCCAAAACTACACAGAAGACAAGGCCATTATCCATTTTGAGCCAATAAAAAAGGGAAAAAGTCAAAAATAAGGAAGTCTCCAATTTAAGGATAACCGGAGAAAGAAGAAAAAAAGAGAAAACTACGTAGCAGTATGTGATCAAATACAAAACATAAGAAACCACTTTTTATAATTTTTTAATAAAATAGGATACCAGTTTAGGTCCAAAACCAATAACCACATGGTCAACCTGAATTTTAATTGTTAAATGACCAAAATGTTCAGGTTATAACAGATAATTACATATTTACATCTAAATCTTCTCACTTTTTTCTCTCGTCACCACACTCATCCTTCAAATCTGATGCACACACACACACACACACACACACCTCAACAGTAGAGATCCAGATGCAGTTCCTATCTAGAATAGGTTCGTGCTCAGTTTCTTCAAGTTGTGGTCATCGAAGATCGAATATGGTGATCTCGCTGAGGAGGATTGGGGTCGATGGTGAGGGAGACGAAGTCGCTGAGGCTGTGAACGACACATCCAAGAGAGTCGAAACCCGGGTAGAGGTTGGGCGATTGTGGCAGTGGTGAATTCCTTGACGGAGATGAATAAAGGTTTGAATTCGGCGTTGAGGATGGTGGGTTGGGAGAAGTATCATAAGATGATTTGTGGGTTTTGAAATCTGATGTTATTTACATTTGCTGCTACTGTTGAGATTGTTGCTACTGTTGTGATGCAACAACTACAATTTTTTGCTACTGCTACTGTAATTCTCTGCTACTGTAATTCTCTGTTACTGTTGAGATTGTTGTTACTATTGATATGCAGATGATGCATTTTTCTGCTACTACTATTGTAATTCCCTGTTGCTGTTAAGATGCAGCTATTGCAATTTTCTGCTATTGTTACTATTGAGATTGTTGCTGGTGTGTGAACCAAAAGAAGGACATCTAATCGTTGAAGAGGACAAATACACAACAGTAGAAATTGGAAATGCATAGTAGCATATCGAACTTGCTATAGCATCGGCAGTAGCACACTCGTTGACACTCGACATTGGCATATTTGTCGTCCAGTAACGGATGAATGTGCATTGAATGATACTTTGGTAAATTACTTGATGACATATGACATGTGATATCCATTTGTCTTAATTTGTTAATTTTTTTCTTAAATGTGTAAGATAATATGTAATGGATGTATTTTAAACTGAAATTTAGTTAGTAACTAAACTGTAGTTTACTAAAAAGAAAACAATATTGGATACAATTGCCTGGTTCGAATTCGGGTGGTCTTGACAAGTCCAAAAACGCTAAGCCACTCTAGCTATAGCCCATGATATACCAGTTTCACATACAGTGAAATTTTATTTTTGAAATATCGGTTGGGCTCATCGTTGTATGTAGTCTAGACGGGTCTAGGCGGTCTCTAAAAGGGTCTAGACGGTCTAGGCGGTCTTTAGGCGGATCTAGACAGTCTAGGAGGCTAGGCGGTCTCTAAGAGGTCTAGGCGGGTCGAGGTGAAAAAACGTGAAACGTCTGCTATTTCCTCTGATCATTGCACTTGGATAGTCTAATAACCAGGCAATGAAGACGACATTTTAGGTCGAAATTCGCCACTTTTGGATTAACAAAAGAAACTAACAATGAATTCATTCACTTTGGTGTTGGTAAGTTTATGTATGTACAAGTAGATTGTTTCTCTTACATAAGTACATAAGATTTGTGCTCATGCATGTTTCATAGAAATACATGTGTTACATAATTCATTCTGATGTACCTTTGCCCTAATTAATCCACTAAAACTTGTTATGAAAGTTATACACAAGGATGAACTTCTGATTTTGAAGTGTCTTTAGACTTCCGAAGAGGAAGATTTGAGCTATAACTAGACATACATATTTCAATGAGTTTTGTTGTCTCTGTGTGTATGTTTGAACAATGTTTCAGTACTTACAGTCTGTTTTCTTTCAAACGTACAGTTGTGTGCAGCCGAAGTGCAGGGACCTTATGTATACCACAATCTGCTTTGAGTGCTTTCTAAGCTGGTTCAGGCAAAAGAGCTGCTAAAGGAATATGTGGCCAGGTAACAAATCCGTCAGCACAAACACCAGTACTTCCATCTATGGCAATGACATATGATAGATACACTAGCTAGGTATGTATGTAATCATTTAGTGCGACTGAAGTTTTGTTGAACCTTTCTCCTGAGATTAAAAATTTGTAAACATTAGAACACAGAAAGGATAATTTCTTAAAACTTGTGTTTCAAATCTGAAGGTTCTTGCATTCCAGTCAAGTAGATATACATCCAATTCAAATGGAAACCACAAGGCACAAGTCTATGCTTTTATACCATTTTTTTTGTTGGTCGGAAATACCTCTACCAACTCGGTGTAATTCCTTAGGCCTTATAGATATCAGATTTTACCTCTACCAACTTTACAAGGTGTGATCTTGATTAGTAAAGGCTTTGTGGAGAGGTTCATTGTGATGATGGTTTCAGTAAAAGAGAACAACTCTTGTATGCTTCATGAGCTTTATTCTTCATACAACTCATCTAGGACATATGTGCCATGTAGAATAGCTGTCAAATTAGGATTACTAATATTAGTAGGAAATCTTATAATTATGGGTATTCTTTTCCTTGTATGTTTAGAATAGCTCTCTAACTCTTGTATCACTATAAATACCCTTTGAGGGGTGAATGAATAACAACATATTGAAACACAAATCAAATTATTCTTTTCTAGTTGGTATCAGAGCAGGTTAAATCCTGCATCTGAAAACCACAAATCCGATGCATTGTTACTGAATCAAATACCATACCAAATCCTGAATCAGCCCAAATCATGAATCCATCCAAATCCACAAACAAATCCTGAATCCGCCCAAATCCACAAACAAATCCTGAATCCACCCAAATCCACAAACAAATCATGAACCCACATCAAAAGCCAAAACTCAAATTTCGTATTCGTATTCCGCTGTTTACCGTACCAAAATCTCAAATCACCACCAAAAACTAAAATCCCAAAATCCAAACAAATCCCACATCACCACCAAAACCCCAAATCATCATAATTCCCAAACATCGAATCCCAAATTCCAAAACTCAGTACCAAACACAAAGAAACCAGGTTTCTCTTCAATTACTTCTCCCAACGAAACGGGAGAAGTCTCCCATCATAATGAGCTCAAATTTAGGTTCATCGAATCAAATTGCCGTCGGAAAAATTCTGATTGACCCATACCATACCAAGTGCATACAGTGGGTCTTGGATCGCATACCCCAATTTCCAAAATGGGAATTGGACCACATGAATGTACCGATTTCCGATGTGGGAATTGGACTGAATGAATTTCACGTGTCAACCTAAAAAGTTAGGTTGCACGTGAGGGGGAGTGTTGGAGACGAAAGAATCTGGACAAGGCTGCCGTTGCTACTACAGAGGAAGAGCATCTAGACAATGCCTCCGCTAATGTAGCGCAGTCAGGACATTTTGACTCGACGGATTCTTGGGTATGGTGTTAGAAGGGGAAATTTATACTACCTGGAGCTTGCATGAAGGATGAAGCCATTCATGGTATTGATCATATATGTCTCCTCAAAACAGCATGTGCGCTAGAGTTCTCACTGAATTAAAAACGGATCATGTGATTCTTTCTGTCATCATCTGATTCAATCCGCAAACCACCCAGCAGCAGACCTACTAATATCTCACGTTGTTCTTTGCTCAGCATCATGTTTATACGTCTCTTATCCGGTTTCTTTCTCAAGCTCAAAAAAGAGTCGATTATTTCCATCAATGGAGGATCAACATCGTATCTCTTCTGACACATCAGACCATATATTTTCTCTGCATTGCAATCATCTCCAGCTGACAAGTATCCACTTAATATGGTATTGCAGGCACGTGCATTAATACCTATTGCCCGGTTGCTCTGCATGCCGTCAAATATCTCTGCAGCTTTATCAAGATTACGGACTTTCACCAAAGAATCCAAGTATATACAGTAAACCGTTCGGCTGGGTCGACATATCTCAAGGCACTGGGAGAAGGCTGATTCCACTTTGTCATATAGGTTCAAGTTGAAGTACATGCTCATTACATCTATAAAAGCTGGCAAAGAAGGCTTCAAACCAGCATTGATGAAATCTGCCACGAGGGATTCTGCAATTTCGATTTCTTTAGCTTTACACATAATTTCTATGACTGTGAAATGCCACAACATTGGCTGAACTCAAGTGCTCTTGCATCTCCCTGAATATCTCCAAAGACTTCTTGGGTTCTCCAACCTTTTCATACACTTCCATTTTATAAACAAACGCTTGTGATGGAAGACCTGCATCAAGACGGAGAAGTTTGAGCCAAGTTTTTTCAGCACATCCCCCTGTTTTGAGCACGCTCTCAAGACAGACACAAGCACTTCGGACTTATGGGAGGGGAGCTCCTTGCGCCTTCGTCGAACACCTCCTCCTCATTCTCTGCTAGCTCCAGGAAACATCACCCAAACACCCATGTAAAGTGTCAGCACTGTCAGACCAAGTTGGCACAGATTTTGGAGAAATACCAGATGTTTTTTGCTTCTTCAAAGCATGAGAAGGAGACTTGATCTGACGGGTAGATCGCACCAACCAAGAAATAATAGGTTCAGAATCCATACAGCTGCCTATACAGCTATCATCCTCCGACATCAAGTCTATGGATCGACCAGCATCATTACCATCACCAAACAACAAAAACAAAACAACTAGTTAGCAGATGTTCTTACTAAAGGAGTATCAAAAAAATTATTTGACAGCTCAATTGACAAGTTGGGCATGATTGACATCTACGCGCCCAACTTGAGGGGGAGTGTAGAATAGCTGTCAAATTAGGATTACTAATATTAGTAGGAAATCTTATAATTATGGATATTCTTTTCCTTGTATGTTTAGAATAGCTCTCTAACTCTTGTATCACTATAAATACCTCTTGAGGGGTGAATGAATAACAACATATTGAAACACAAATCAAATTATTCTTTTCTACTTGCCAAGAGTGAGAACTAACGAGACAACAGAATGCGTTAAGCTGTATATATTGTCGATGAGTTAGTCCGTGCTAGTGTTTAGGCCTGAGATTTGATGGAAAGATATGGCATTGCTTAGTTCAGATTTTATATTATGCTCATTCTGAAAATATTGTAGTGGTAAAATGCTCGTTCTGAGTTGCAGTCATTGTTGGTCTATCACTTATTCTGTATCACGTATTCAGTTAGAAGTGCCCGGCAATTCGTGCATACCTTTTGAGTGTTGCCTTGTACATTTATGAGGATTTACACAATAAAGCAAAATTTCCAGGCAAGCTTGAACTTGTTCATAGAAGTAGCAGAAAAGGTGGAAGTTCCTAACCCTCCTATCAGAAAAACCTGCTGCCACTAGTTTCATGTGAGACCCTATGAGCTACGGACAGCCCCCATATAAACACTCAATGACCACACAATTACTACCACTTACTACTGAGAACAAAGAGAAATAACACCAACTTCAAACATTCATGGCCTTGTTTACCAGAAAGGCAACATTGTTGCTGATGATGTTAATGTTAACGTTCGTAGCGATGTGCGAATCTAAGATTACTGTTAGCATCAATAACTTTTTGGCAGAGGAATACGAAGACGAAGCCAAGTTAGACCTAACCGTTCACTGTAAATCCAGAGACGATG
The DNA here is from genome assembly GCA_951800085.1 of Comarum palustre. Lineage (NCBI taxonomy): Eukaryota > Viridiplantae > Streptophyta > Magnoliopsida > Rosales > Rosaceae > Comarum > Comarum palustre. The sequence goes on along the minus strand of OX637579.1, from coordinate 958,376 downwards.
ATCTCGGCCCCCATGTCCTAGCCTTTCTTGAAGATTATGAGTTTCGGTTCAATCCCAACATTTGGAGGACGACTTTGTTTCACTGCACTTGGGATTGGCCCTCCCATCATCACCATTTTGTGATCTACAACCAAACAAGGGATGGAGGTTGTATACTAAACGATTCTCTCTGTCTTTGGCGTGTAAGAGAATCCGGTCCATGCAGATTACAGGCAATGCCCAATGCCACCTACATATGGGGTTGTTACAATTGGGATGACCAGTTCTGAATTCTGACTTGCATTGTTATATCCGAAATTGATGAAAGAACAATGAACTTATCAATAATATGTCTAGCTTTGTAAGCAGATCCATTCTTTACAACAAGCTTAATTGGAGGAATTATTGTTAAAGCAATTTTCCCACACCCAAACTAACTTGGCCTCTCTTGACTTCTATTTTTCATCATGATTTTTAAGAGGGCAAAGAGTTATTAGAAGCCAACTTTCCTAGGTATTTCTATGATCTTTCATAAGATTGAAAGATCTTTCATTCGATCAAAAAATTCTATGATCTTTCATAATAATTTGATTTGAATTGAAACACACCAACAAGTATTTGTGTTGCCTTGTAAAAGGTAATTCTAGGGTTACTCACAATAATTTGATTTGAATGAGAGCAACATGATTGTAACAAGATCACGTTTCTTGTTTACTTTTTTTTTGTGTTTGCACAATTACAAAGACTCCAACGACAATCCAAAGATTGTCGCCTCTCAACCCTAGAGAGCAACACAGCCGCCTCTCAACCCTAGAGAGCGAGAAAAGCCAGATCTTTGTTTGCCTATCCGGCTGTGCCTTGTTGCCGACGATGGTATCTGGCCTAGTCGACGTGCACGGGTTACGGCCGGATGAGTTTTGATGGGTTGAGTTTTGTCCAGGTTCGAAGATGAGGAGGTTTCTACCTGTCTATCGTGTGAAGGTTGTCTTCGAGCCGGAGTTGTAGGCAGATGAGATCAGAGGTCTTCTTGGGATTTCCAGGATCGAGACGGACGGAGGTTTGGTAGCTCTTAGAGCTAGGCAGGCTCAGTTTGGTCATTCTACTCGGTCGTTGTTTGCATGGCGACAGAGGAAGGCTTGATCTCCGGTTTCATATCTGGTTAATTTGGGTAGCCGGTGACGGCGTGCTGCTGTTTGGATTTAGGTTTAGTTTAGTTTAGTTTTTTAGGTTTTTTTGGTCGGTTAGTGGTCTCTCCTCTTTATGAGAGGGTTTTTGGTTCGTTTAGTGGTCCATCCTATTTGGGAGAGGGCTTTTACGAGTTGATGTCATTGATAGTGTCGCGGGGTGGGCTATGATTTTAGTGTTTTTTATTAATATCGGTTTGTTCTTGTTGTCAATGTAATGAGGAGGTTACACGTGCATATATGCTGGTAACTTTGACATGTAGTGTTTAAAAGGGTTGTTTCTTCTTGATGTTGATTGTAAGGGTGTATCGATGCTTCTGGATTAGGTTAGGTTACGGTTGAACCCATGTTGGTTCTCATCCACTGTAATCGTTGGTTTTCCAGGTAGGTAGGAAGGATAGTGGGAAATTTATTTTCGTCACTGATTTTCCTCATGGTTGTAATTTTATTTCCCCAATTAATGAAATTCTAGTTATTGCTCTAAAAAACAACAATCCAAATGGAGCGATAATAAGCATGAGATAGTAGAGATACAATCTTTTAACACATAGTCCTATCATCGTCCTTGCCGCTTCGGTGATAGGGATATTATTGATTCTAATGACCCTTCTCGTGAAAACCTCACACTATTAGAAACCAACCACACGCTTGATGCAAAGAGCCAAAAGAAATATGGAAAATGAATAATTCGAGTATTTAAAAAGAATGCATGGAATGAAAGACATTCAACGTATTAACTTATTAATGTTAAATATTCACTATATGATACAGTAGTGATTTCTGAAGAATTTTACTCGTAAAGAGAATAAACGACCCAATAAGATTGCATAACCAATCTGAGAGAGAGTTTATTTAAAACATTTTTTACTAATGATTCCAATACAAATAACTTGACACTTTTTCTTCTTATTTAGGATCGTACAAATGCAATTAAAGAAAAGATATATACACATCGGGTGCACTCTTTCCTAACTGCACTAAGGTACGTTCTATTTCCATATTAAAATTTGCAACATATATGATATATGTTGTATTTCTGTCAATGCATCCCTCATATGATTAAAAAGAATTGCATGCTGATATTTGTCAAAATCGCATTTTCGTTCAAGCTGTTTGGGTCAAAATTGTAGTTTTCAGCGAATGTTTTGCATGAGAACCTATTGGACCGATTCTTGCGGTCTATGTTATTATTAATGTTTTTTCTTTCCTGTTTTAGGTCATACTTAGCAAGGATTTGTGGTTGTTTAAAGAATATTCAAATGATCTGAATAAGATTTGATATACCTTGGTCTGCAAGGAAGAACAAACTCTAATATCTACTATTTAAAGGGGTTAAGGCACAGGAAAAGACATCGACATCTCAATCAATCAATCAATACAACTTTTGTACACTGCAAAACAAGCCTCTCCAGAGCACCTCTACCAGAAAGATTCTTCGAGTCTTTTTGTACCACCAAAGCCCTATCCGTACGCATTCTTCGCTGCTATTCATCAAAGCCTCATCCGTGAGCGAACAGTCCACCACCGCTTCATAAAGACCAACCTGTTGGCGAATATCCGTAAACCATTTTTAAGATGAATAACCTTAGCAAATATCCCCAGTTTGTCAGAGGATCCTTGTGGAGTAACTGAGGTTGAAAGGGGAATATCCACAGGATTCTCAGAAGTCATATATACATTTGAAGGTTCAGGAATATCAACTTGGGGCACATTCGTGATTGGTAAATGAGTTGATTCCTGGAAATAGAACTAAGTATGAGTTTTTATGAAGGAAATAAATACTTCACGAGGAATAGAACTATTATACCTGCATAGTTGGTGTTTTGGAGGGTTCTGCGTCTTCCTGTGCATTATTAATGGTTGTCCCAGAAGGAATTTACGCTTGACCTGGTGAGGTTTGAGCTATTTAGGGCACATTCGAGGTCTCTTCCGAGACTGATTCCTGTTAGAAGATGCCAAAGAAACATGATGATGAGTTTTTTTCTAAAAAAAACTAAGAATTAAAATAAGTCATAAGGAAACTATCTTACCTGTGAAGTATGAGTACCTAATGGTCTCACATCAGGGATTATCTCTTGAAATTCTGAAGCAGGATGGATTAGATTGTTAACTACATCATGAGCAACTCCTGTCAGGATGATCATTTTGTTTTCTCATTGGACTCACTAGAATGTTTTGGCATAGAGCTTTCAGCTTTTGTTTCTGCAGTGGAGTTAGGATTTGAGGAAGTTTCAACCTCTGAAGGATACAGCATTTGGAGAGGGATAGCATTAGATGGAGGCAATAGACTACACAACACAGCGTCTACTGCTATTCGCCTTTCTGCTTCCCAATTTCGAGGAGAAGGTTTTGGGATTAAAGCCTGATGTGATGAGGTGGTATCCGCTATAATGGTTTTTCGCTTACGAGTTAGCTGCAGCAGGTTTACACATCAGTGGAGGGTTCTCAATATGATAAATATCAGTGGAGGTACTAAAGATCATTTAAAGGAGTACTTACCGGATAAGGTTCGATATCTTCGTCAGAATCTTCTATGATTGCTTTCTTGCTTCTCTTTTTGGGTTGTAAAGATGATGTTTAGGCTGAAAGAGCACTCGAAAGGTCACTCTGCATAGTTAAACGATCAGTTAGTGGTTTGTTAACTGGAAGGAGTAGGAATCAATTAAAAATACAATTACCTGTTGATTCGCCGGTGAACTTTCAACTTGTGAGAATTTCTTTGGTACAACAGCTCCATCAAGAATTGATTTGTCTTCAGCGGAGAAGAAAAATTTGGCATGTCTAAAGGTCAGTCTGAAGAAAGTGCTGATATCTTTAGGCCAATGGTGATCATAAAGGGAGCTCCACCACTGAGTATATTCTTGGAAAACACCATTGGAAGGAAATAGCATTTCAAAACTGTGTATCTTGTCCTTGGTAGGAGTTAGTCTTGATTGGAAGAGAGGATCCCCAACCTTTTGCCTTGGTGCTTTCTCTATTTGCCAAGAGCTGTAACAGTTGATACTGTCAGTAAAAGGGTAAGACACACGCTGATGAAGGCCGATTTGATGACAAAAATGGTTGGGTGCATACAGTTCAAAGCCAGCCAGCATGGGTAGAGGAATATCCATAAGGAAAACAGACTGGTTGAACAATGTTCGCCCTTCAGGAGTTTGTGTTATAGACCACATAAACACATTCACCAGAGCTTCATGATATTTGTGATTAAGAATAAGGAGACCAGAGTTTAGGGTTGTGGCATACAAGTTGAACAGGTACTCTAGAGACCGGGCATATCCAATGGATGGGGGTGAAGAAGCATTAGCGAACGCCCTCTTTAACACTTGATTCGCTGGGAAGTCAGTAACCTGCTCATCTCTGAATTGAATAAAGTAAATTTGCAACCAGAGGTCTAAAATCCAAAGGGGACCAGATACACCGCTATAATTCAGTTGATGAATAGACAATTTGTGCAGTGCTCGATAAAGGAATCCCAATACCATTTGAGCCAGGCCAAGACGGTGCCCATTGAAGAGAAGAGTTGCAGTGCGTGTCCAGGTTTTAGTTAATTTTTGAGTTGTTGCGCAGACCACAAACTTGTGAAGTCAGAAGTCGAGGAATGCAATTCCACTCTGCTCATCTGCGTGAGCATAGAAATGTCAAACCCATCCTTTGTAGGACAAGTGTGTTGGGTAATATGCTGGGTTGGTAGTATGAAAAATATCTGCATCTTCAAAGAGGTGTTCTTGATATGCTTCTTCAGTAACTGGAAAGCCAGTAATTGCATAAATATCCAGTAGAGTGATGCCCATTTGACCAAACCTGAAATCAAAGGTATTGTTGTAGGAATTCCAGAAACAGGTAGCAGCCATCATTGAGGGTCAATTTGCGTCATGATTGTTCAGGTTGAAGCTTAAATCGATGACATCCGCGATTCCTGTCAGTCTCCATCGATCCAGATCAAGAGCTTTGCGATTCTGGTACCACTGCATCATTTGATCACTTGGAAATGGCTAGGCTCCAATTCAGGCTGGACAGTCGCTCTGTTTCTGCCAGGAAGTAACATCTGCATAATTATTTTGAAAGAGGAAGATTGGTATCCTGGATTCATGATAGTAGTGTTGGACTTCTAGAAACTTTTTCATGAATGGACCAAGTCCAACGGTGGCTCTGTTGGTCAATTCCAGATGAGAGTGAGTTGAGTAAGCGATGACTCTAAGGTTTTCAGAGATTTTCTTGCCATCAATAGCTATCTCTTGGGTTGGAATGTCAGTCATGATGCAGAAGAAATGATGGGAATGAGATTTGACTTTAGGGTATTTAGAGGAATCGAACATGTACTTCTAAAACGAAATGTTGTTTGCTGAAGGTGGACGACGACAAAGGGGGAAACGATGCAGCTTTTCTATTATTTTAAAGAAACTGGGTCGGGTTTCTAGCCCTTATCGATTTTATAAATGGGATTGGGTTCAATCTTAAGGCCTGAGGGGCAATGTTTGAACCAAAATTATATTTTCTAGCGAATGCTTTGCATGAGAGCCCATTAGACCGATTCTTATGGTCTATGTTATTATTAATGTTTTCTCTTTCCTGTTTTAGGTCATGCTTAATAAGGATTTGTGGTTGCTTAAAAATGATATAAATAAAATTTGATACATCTTAGTCCGTAAAAAAGACCAAACCATAATATCTACTATTAAAGGGTCAACACACAGTAAAACACATCGACATCTCAATGTTGGATGAAAATCCATTTTTCACACGGAACACAATCAACTCAGACTGAATGCGAAACGGTGATTACTCACCTTCTCGATTACAAGCTCAAGCCGATGCTATCAATGTCATCTGTGGTGCCAAAACCCAGGTTAAAGCTTCAATCTTTTTCACTCAAAACCATGTTTCCCATTTTGAATTTGTGTTTGTTTATGTATTGGTGGTTTTGTGAATTGGGTTTAGGCCAATCCCAAAAACACAGTTGGGGTGTTGACAATGGCGGGCAAAGGGGTTCGTGTATTGGCTACACCCACTTCTGATATTGGCTTGCATGCACGGTATGCTCATTTATCCAATCAAATTTCTGTGCTTTGTTTCTATGATTGTTTAGTCTGAGATTGTAGTAGAGTTGAAAAAATAGTTGATGCAAGTTAATGTATGAAGCTGTTAGAATGGTGTTGTTGAATGGAGGCCAGGTGATCATGAATTCATGATAACATTAGTCTTAGAGGAAGCAGTTGATGTTATGTATATACGTTTGGATTGAAGTGTATATTCTGAGGAAGTAACAAGATAGTTTTAGCTTTCTACCTTTTGTTTTGACTGTGATAGTCTTTTGCGTGCTATGTTTTTCAGTACTTTAGTTAATGAAGCTGTAAGATCGGTTTTGTTGAATTTAGATGATGATGATAACATTAGTCTAGAAAGGACATACAATTGGAGGAGTTTATAATGACATTAGTCAGATGTTGTTATGTTTGCAGCATACAATTGGATTTGAATGTATATTGTGAGTAAGTAACAAGATTGTTATAGTTTTTGTTTTGACTGTGATAGTCTTTTGCGTGCTATGTTTTTTTAGTACTTTAGCTTAATGTATTCTTGTATTATTTTGTATTTCGGTGTAGTGATCTAGTTTCCTATAATGTAGGTCTGGAAATGGGGGGTGAGATGAACATGGCATCTACGATACAAGTTGCTCAGTTGGCTCTTAAGCATCGACAACAAAAATCAACAGCAAAGGATCATAGTTTTTGCGGGAAGGTAGATTGTGCTAACTTTTTCCTTGCTAATCCTCAACAAAAGATGGAATTGTTGTTGACATCTAACTTATTGGCTGTGTGGTCAGTCCTGTCAAATATGAAAAGAAGGTTTTGGAAATGATTGGGAAGAAATTGAAGAACAGTGTTGCTCTTGATATCGTCGATTTTGGAGAAGATGATGATGGAAAGCCAGAGAAGCTGGAGGCCCTTCTTTCTGCTGTTAACATAATGACAGCAGTCATTTAGTACATGTCTGTCCTGGTCCAGATGCTCTTTCTGATGTTCTTACAAGGTACCATATTTTGTCTCTTCCCCGTTTATATGTAGTTGTATGATGCTAATTTAGAGTTTTTATAATCTGGATCTAATTGGAACATGAGTTTGAATTCCTAGTTGTTGATTTTGGAAAAAAGTAGGCAAGAAAATCTCTGAAAATAGGTATTTACAAAGAGCGGTATTTTGTCTATTTACAAAATAGCTTTTAATGGAACTATATACATTACGAACTATAAGGGATAGATTTTTAGTTTCATGTAGCCTCAATATTTTCTGTCATGTGGCTTTTATCGTGTATTTTGAGTTAGAGGGAAATGTGACAGTATATCTGAAGTATTATTTCATCAGTGGTACGAACATTGTCCTTTTCTTTTCAATGACAGTTCACCTGTATTCACCGGTGACGGAGAAGGAGGAAGTGGCTTTGCAGTGGTGACTGCAGCAGCAGCTGCTGCTATAGGTGGATCTTCCGGCTATGATTTTGACGTAGATCCTAACATAGATCCGGAGCTTGCTCTTGCTCTTAGAGTTTCTATGGAAAAGGAAAGGGCAAGGCCAGAAGCTGCTGCCAAAAGATCGGCTGATGAAGCTAGTAAACAAGGAGAGGAACCACCATCCAAATCAGAGGATGTGATCATGATAGAAAGTGGTGATGTTTCAGTTCCGAATGAGGATAAGAAACCTACTGATGATATGGTTGGTGTTGATTCCTATCATAATGATTGTGTATGCATGTGTGAACTATTCCGATATTAAAATTTGATAGAGATAAAATTGGATCTTTTTTTATTATTATTCTTTGGACTATTTGTGTACTTCTTGAGGTCTTTTATCATTATTCTGTTTTCTGTCTTCATCTTTATTCATTCAAAACTCTAATTAATCTAATGTTTTACACGTAATATGGTTATAGGTTGATGAGAACGACTTGCTAAAGCAGGCTCTTGCAATGTCAATGAATATGCCTGGATCTGGTAATTCAGCAGGTGATGCTGAGATGTCGGAGGCAACTAGTGCAGATCAGGAGCTGGCTCTAGGTGTGTTATTGTGTCTCGTTGATTTCAATTATCTAGGGATGCATCGTAATATCAGTTCTTGTATTAGTAGAAAATGATTTGCAAGTTTAACTTGAGATTTATATCCTCCAATGAATTGCTACTGTTGTCGTGTGACTTGTGAACATCACACATCTTATTTCATTGGCATTATACTAACTTTCTACATCGATAACATCATAGCCGTAGCCAGTGGCGGAACACAGTTAGGGCTGGAAGGGATTGTGGCCCTTGCGGAAATTTCACATTTGAGTTCAAGAATTTAGTATGCATTAGCCCCTGTGAAAATTTTGGCCCCTCCGAGCTTTTGTTCGAAGTTCCGCCACTGGCCGTAGCTGTGTAGCCAATTGCATGAGCAAGCCTTCATGAGTTTATGTTTATTTTTTCTTCTATGTACATGTAGATTCCTGGACTGTTTACTTGATGTGTTGGACTTTGGCCTGCTTTCACTAGTGGTATGGATAACTGGTATCCAAAATCTCTTGAGTCATGGGTCTTGCTTATAGCCAGTGACTCTTAGCTGCCCAGAAACATGCAAGAACTTTTTGTGTTTCGTTTGTTTTGAATACCTTGTCGTGTGCTTGTTCAATGTTTAAGTTGTCTGGTTGTGTTCTTTTGAGGATAAACCATTCTGGTTTACTTGTTCTTTTCCTGGTTATTGTGGGACTTGATTTGCCAGAGTTCAGTGACCAACCTATTGATTAAATTTGGCTATTTTTTGCATGCAGCTCTTCAAATGTCCATGCAAGACAGTGCAGGCGAACCATCATCCCAGTCAGATGTGAGCAAGGTGTTGGAGGACAAGTCTTTTCTTTCCTCTATCCTTGAATCTGTATGTGCAATGTACCCCGTCGTACTTTATTTTACTTGTAAATGATGTTGCTGTGGTCTTGATACCTTATCTTGCATACAGCTTCCAGGAGTTGACCCTAATGATCCTTCAGTGAAAGAGCTTCTTGCATCTATGAAGAATCAGTCCAAAGAAAAGGATGAAGGAGGTCCATCAAAGGAGGACAAGTGAAGATGTGGTACCATGTTTGCTTAAGCCTTGGTTGATTTATTTGCAAACATTTGGTTATTCTGTTTTTGCTAGCAAAGAGATATCTTTGAGTGGTCTCCTATTTATTTTGGGAAGATAATACAAGAACTGATGCAGAATAGGACTTTTAGAGATTATTAGAAGTTAATGAAATGATGCTGCATTTCCACTCATGTTGTGTGGAATGTAAGCAATAGCATGAACTCTGCTAAACTTCGTGTCATATTTAAGTTATTGTGCAATAGGCTGATAGTTGTTTTCTCTCATTATTGCTTTTCTATCAAATTCTGCACAGAATTACAGATGTTGAAAACTCCCCTAAGTTTATTTATCAATGTTGGTCTATCCAGGAGCTTTTAGTGCCTTTCCAAGAAATTTCTGATAGATTGGAGGGTGTTTAATTTTTTAGCTTCTTTCTAGTTATAATGGGAAAGTCTTTTAGATGATAACTGAAAGCTAATTGAGCCACCATGCTTTGAGCACCTTTGGGTTGCAAAAACATGCTATCCTGGTTCCCTCCTTTGCCTGTCCATATTAGCTCAGGACTCTACCCCATGGTTTTCCTATACTTTTAATGTCCAGCTATTTATGCATCCAAGTTTCATTGTCAATTTTCTTTGACTTTTGCTGAGAATTGGATACTGAACTAAATGTGGAGAAAGAGCTCTCTATCATTGCTTGAACATGGGTACTGCTCTCTTGTTTGAGTGGGGCACTATGCCTTTTTCATCAATGTGCATCATTTTAGGTACTTCCAATTAGAAAGAAGTTGAGATTTGTTGCGGTATGAAAATCAGGACTTGTTAACAACACATCATCAAAGCTTTGCACATAATATATGTGAGGACACAGAACTAAAGTCTAAAACCTCAGGATTGATTGAGTTTTTTTGTCAAGTGGTGATTCATTCACATGAGGGGTATGTTTCCCCATACAACTCCATGCATTCTCTGTGTGGAATTTCCATGGATTCTAGTGCTTGTAATTTCTATCCCTTTCTCAATGACTCATCTCAATGTTTATCACAAATATTAGGTGTGGATTTGCATCATTATTATATGGAATGAATGTTGGGTTGTTGCTCCTATCTACAGTTTTGATAGACAAATTTGTGGAAGAACTCGAGCAAATGCTTGTTGCGTTAGCCCCAAAAACTGTTATGAATATAAAACCAAAGAGAATTATATACAAGAGCAAGAGAACCTAAACAGTTTTACACTGATTGGAGACACATTCATTGACTCAATTCACCAAGAAACTTTATGCTTTCTTAATCCCCTAATCTTTTCTTCCTCTTCCTGTGTAGGAAAAGGTGATGAATTTTGCTTCTCCTTTGCTTTCACGCAAAGACACATCGAAGAACACAAAGATGTATAGAAAGAGTGATGGGAATTTGGGATGTGGTTGTGCGATCCGAAGATGGGGCCAGTATACCATCTGCATATATTGGGGTTAAACTCATGAAATTGTCTATGATACCAACCAAAGATATAAATTTTTTTGATACAAACGTGTGACATACGAAGTTAAATAAGGATTACACTTGATTGTGAAAAATGTGAACATATCATATTCAACGATTAACATGCATTGATATGCGAGTCCTCAGCTCATACCATAAAATGTTGCTTAATTTGTTTGTGCTATACTGGTATTTGAGTAACTAGGTAAATGAACTTTGTAGTAATCCTACTTATACTTGACAGAAACAGGAGAGAAATTGGATCAGCTGGACTCCTCAGGCGCGGGAGCCTTTTGCGGGACGGAACGAGATGATCGAACGACAGCCATCCGATCTTTAATGAATTGATCATGTTCATTTAAGTCTGTTTAATCCTGTCCGTTGGATAAATTCATTAAAGATCGGACGAATGTCGTTCAATCATCCCGTTCCGTCCTGCAAACAGCTCCCGCGTCTGAGCGGGACTGATTGGATCAGATATGTAAACATGGTTGGATAAGATTTCTAATCTTAGTTTCTGGATGTATTTAATAGGCAGATACCATAGCTGAAGAAAAGTTCATAAACACATTTAAGTGTCCAGATAATAAGTTTCCTTTACAACCAGAATCTAGATTTCTCAATGTTTTTTCAGGGAAAAGGAGACATATCTATTGATCAAAGATCATATGACCAAAAGGTCAAGCATGAATAGTCTGAGGTCCATACAAATGCAGAGATTACTCTAATACGAAGCTACAACTACAAATTGAAAAATAACCTCAAGAAAGCATCCAAAAAGGCAGATAAATACTAGAAAGCATAATAACTTGTTGTCACTCCAAAAGCTCCACTTCCTTCCCCGACTAGAGGTCTAAGACCCATTGGTGTACATTTCATCGTAATAGGAAGAAAATTTCACTAGTAGAGTGACAACAAGGATCTTTTCCTAGGAACAGTAGGAAATTACTCCTCCTCAGCCTCTGATTCGAGGCATGAATCCACACCTTCATTCTCCCCCAAACTTGGTTCCATGGAGTCTGAACCCTTTCCCACACTCAGCTGCTTCTTGTTTCAGCTACCCCTCGACCCTCCCTTTCCCCTTTTATTTGGGGACTTACCGGTCTTCCTGATGCTCAGGGCTCCGTTCTCAGTCACCAAAAAACCTAGCTCCTCAGGGTTAAGGGGAAACTGGTCAAAGGTCAACATATGACGGGCTTTCTTGCCTTCAGGGGTCTCCTCCTCTTCTCTGCTCAGCCGCACCCTTGCAACTTTGGCTTGGGAAGGAAACGACAGAACCTCATGGATCTGCACAACCTTCTTTGCTTTCAGGAAGAGGGAAGCCAGATAAGGCGAATTCAGGACAGTGAGGGTTGGAACCGAGTTGGCTCTAAACACAATTGGAGGAGGCGCAATAACCCTAGCCACCTCTGAAACCAGATTTGTCACCTCTGCAGCAACTGTAGGGAAATCCTCCCCACCATGGTTCAACATAGAACATGTCCTGCATCTCCCAACCATTCTTTCGTACTTAAAAGAGACTAGAAGAACATCCGTTGGGAAAACCCTAATCCGACGGTTAAAGTGCACTGATTGAGTCAAAGATAAGGTAATCCGAACGAGAGCAAGACCTCGTTTCAAACCTGTGTTGTCAACTTGCAGGACTGGTCCAATAGTCTCAATTACCACCCTTGCAGTCGTTGCTGTTGAGAGTGCCGCCGGAAGACCTTCAATGCCAACCCAGATCCATATAAAGTCTAACGGAACAGACATAATATCCGAGAAACCATCGTAATAGTTAAGGATGATCATGGCTCTCTGAAAACGCCCATGCTCCTCCTCTCTTCACCTTGTTCACATCTCTCTCAGTCATGAATGTGAACAGAAATGGGTCCCCTCTAGCTTGTACTTCCACCAGAATTGGGAGCCTCCACATGGAGCGGACTGCGCTCGTGAATGAGTCTAAAGCGATTGCACGGGAAGTATTCAGACGCCCAACAAGGTAGAAACATTGAGCCACAAAGCCATTCTTAGAGCACCGAAGGTTCACCAAGTCGACTGGTTCTTCTTGGTTGCTCAAGGAGAGTTTGGAGATCAGGCTAGCCATCACCGATGCTGTAGAGACTGCTGCATTCTTGAGAGCCATGGAGATCGACACCATGGAAGAGGAATCGCGCCACTCAACTGTGGAAAAATCCTAACCCTAAAATGAGAGAAAGAGACTAACCCTAGCTGTTGTATTTTTTCACTGAAGACTGTATAATTCTAATTCCAGATATCTCAATGTTGACTCTTTTGTACTTAGGTAAATTCAAGCTACACATTACCCTTTTGTCATTCAGATCATTTCAACTTTCTATTACAACATCACTTATATCGTTCAATAAACTCAAAAATCATATCTAGTACGTAGTCTTTAAAAATTAGTATCATGAGTTTTATTTTTAGTTTTTTGAGCTAAAAGGGAGTATTTCATGATCATTGATCACCACGGCCGTAACAGTCAAAACAAAAAAGGTTCGAGAACCACTGAAGTCAACAAGTACAAGCTTGAATCAAAACTGCAACTAGAAATTAAAAAAGCAACCTTATAACTACGTCTAAAAATGTGGACCAAACTAGAAAGCAAATGAACTTGATGAACCCTAGAGCCAAACTCTCCTTCTCTGGCTAGAGGTCTAAGACTCATCGATGTACCTTTCATCAATTTGAGTAGTCGAGAAGAGCTTTAGGGTTTAGTCAGGATCTTTCTTGGTGCCACTAGGGCATAACTGACCCATAACGAAACTAGCCATGACCCAGTCCAAAGAAGCCCAACAGAAAGCAAAGCCCATCCACATGGATCCTCTTCTCCGTCACCTATTGCACCAGCCTAACCTAGATTCGATGGAGCCGCCCGCCGCCAAATCAGTCCGGCGGTCTCTCTGACCTCAACATCATGACCGCGTGCTTACTCCTTCGAAACCAGGTGGGGCCGCCTGCGAATCAACGACATAAATCAGATTTCAATCGCCTCCTCCTTCAAGCCTCAAAACACCGCTTCCAATCTCAAAGCCATCGCCACCTTCAACAATTGTTGTCTTCAAGCCCTAGGCCGTCTCTTCAAGTCTCAGATCGTTGCCCACGAAGGTAGACCTCAAAGCACTCTGCCCTTGACCCTTCATTCCACCAAAACTTCACAAGAATGAATACCAGATCACAAGACCCGGACATCGATAAAGACACAGACTCCTCACCTTTGTTCGACAACCCAAACCTACAGCAAACGACGTCCTACAATTGACGGAGATCCAAGATGGAACGTTGTCGCCCTGCTTTCGAAGCCTAGGGGACCTAGGGTTTTGGTCTTTTGAGATATCTAACTTTATTTTAGTATCATGAGTTTTAGCTTTGGTAATATATTCCTTTATTTTGTGAAAATGTCCATGTATCAATGTGGAAAATAGACTTATTTGGATATAGAAATAGATTAGTTAGGAAGTTCGACTCTAACCAGTTTACTCATATGCATAAAGCGAAATATATCTCTTAGTCAGTGTTCTAAAACTCGGCGAGTACTCGCTAGTCGGCGTCCTTCCGAGGCGATTTTAAGAAAATCGGAATACAAAGTCGGCTAGAAGAAAATCGGCCGAGTAGTCGGCCCAACTCGGAAAAAATCGGCTCAACTCGGTAAAAAATCGGCCCAACTCGGTAAAAAAATCGGTCCAACTCGGAAAAAATCGACATAATTTGGAAAAAAAATTGGTGAACTCGGAAAAAATCGGCCAAACTCGGCATTTTATTGACTATTTTTATTATTTTAGACATACTATTTTTAAAAAATTATATTTAATTATATGTTTTAAAAATAAAATCTAAAAATTAAAAACCGAGTACTCTCCGACTACTCCTCTACTCGCTAGTCCCCGCCCGGCCGACCGACTAGCGACTTTTAGAACCTTGTTCTCAGTTGATGTAACATAAACACACCCATTTCTACACCAAAGATGAGTTTAAATTGGATTTTTAAAAAATACATGAGGACCTTTTTTGATGCGAAAATGTATGGTAAAACTGGTAAACAAGATTTACCTATAAGCGGAGACAAGAGGCCGAGTGTCACCAACTCAACGACAAATTATATCAAACAAAGGGCAACTTGGTCACTTGAAATCCTGTCCAGACAGCACAGATCTAGCATGTATAAAGTTGTAATAAGAGCCCACATTGAAGGGCATTTCAGCAATCCAGTCTATATAAAGAGCAAGTTCAACTTTGTAGACTCAGCAGCCTCAAGAATTTCACACTATTCAATTTCAGCAACCATGGCAATGGCTTTCAAGATGGTACAATCACTTTCCCCTTATTGGTTTCTCATATTAGAACATGTTTCTTAGTTTTCTGGCTAATCTGATCAGTACTGTGTCTGGGTTCAATCTAATGTTTTGTGTTATGTAGGCGACAACTGGGATGTGGGTTACTGATGAATGCAAGAACTCGTTCATGGAGATGAAGTGGAAGAAGGTGGCTAGGTACATAGTGTACAAGATTGATGAAGGATCGAGGCTTGTGACTGTTGATAAGGTGGGTGGACCTGGTGAGAGCTATGATGATCTTGCAGCTTCTCTGCCCAAAGATGATTGTAGATATGCTGTTTTCGATTTCGATTTCGTCACTGTGGACAATTGCAAGAAGAGCAAAATCTTCTTCATTGCTTGGTCAGTCACCCCTCCATTCTTTTCTTCATGTTCATTAAAATCAAGTACTTGATTACTCTATAACCCTGTTGATTACTAATTAGTTGGTTTCCCATGTTCATATTTTAACCAAGTAGGAAACTTTGAGCTAGCTAGGATACCCCATTTAGGTGCATCATCCATTTTATATAACGATTAGGTACAATTACATGTCCATCATTGGTCTTAATAGGTGGGTACATGGTTTTCAATGGTTTCTTGGCACACCTAATAATATCTATACTCATTCTATATGATCCCTACAAATCATGCTTGAGGCACTAGACATATTTCAACTATTGTGATAGTGATTTGATGCATATTCAAGTCCACTATGAACCCCATTAGTGTAATCAGATAGGTATTAGGGGGCTTTACATATATTAGTGTGATGTGAAATATGGGATTGCAGGTCTCCAAGTGAATCAAGGATCAGAGCAAAAATACTGTATGCAACCTCCAAGGATGGGCTGAGGAGAGTTCTTGATGGCATCAGCTATGAACTTCAGGCTACTGACCCGACTGAGATGGGGATGGATGTGATTAAGGATAGGGCTAAATAATTGTTATTAGAGGAGCTTAATATTGTTCTGGAATCTCTCTTACTTTTATTTAATAACTCTCAACCTGGTCTGCACCCACATGGGGTTTTCCTTGTTGGTAGTAACTTTCTCCTTTCTTTTCTCATCACCTGTTGCTAGATTTTTTGGCACTAATATTTTAAGTTAATCCTCTAATTCTTAAGAATAATTGAGTGCTAATTAAGAAGGGTGTGTCTTTGTAAGTGCAATGAGCAAAATCCAGTATTGCTGTATTGACATTTCAGTTACTGATAAGAAGTTTTCACCGTTTTGGTTCTAAATCGATCAAATTGTGTTTCACTATTTTTGTAAACCTTTTGGCAATGTCATGAAGTTCAAAGCAACACTGACGGTGTTTTGAGTGGTAACGAATGTTTGAAACAAGGTCAATATGTAACTCTTCTTTCAAGTGCAACGGGTGCGTAAATCTCTCTTCTCATACCAGTCACATGAGACTTACTGTATGGAATGTGATTTATCGGTTACACTAACAACTTTGAATATCAGTTTACACTAAAGGCTACTAACCTGAAATAGAATTGAGAATTGTGTAATTGATTTCGGAATTGATGAATTATGTCGTTTACTAACATGTTAAGATATATAAATAAGTGTGGGTCACACTTGTTTATCAAGAATCGATTTCTGATTAAACCTATTCTTTGATACCCAAGGAAAGAGATGGGTATCAAAATCAAACCTAAAATTATATATATATATATATATATATATATCTTAAGGGTATTTTAAATTCATTTTTTGTAGGGGTATTTTAGTAATCATATAGTTTTTTTTATTTCAATTCCATATAGTAAGTAAACAACATCAATCGTAATTAGTTTCATTATTGTTTAATTTGTTTTGATTCCTTATAGTAAATAAACAGTAGAGCGGTATGAAATATTTTCATACCGATTCTTAGTGATACCGATTCATGATAAGTTCTATTTCAAATTAGTAAACGTGCCCTAAATAAGTTCGTATGGGTTCACATCCAAAACTAACTAACAATAAATAGAGAGACCCAAACCTTAATTTATAAACCTACAGACAATGTCATATATTTCCATTTATTAGCAAATGAAACACTTCATCATGATTTTGTCACTCTGTTGACTAATGACTTGGTATTTTGTGATGTTGATGGATGAGCCAACTGCAACTATTTCTGTTGACTAATGACTTGGTATTTTGTGATGTTGATGGATGAGCCTAAACAACTCGGATATGATTGATGATTTGATATTGAGCTGTTACCCTTATCACTAAAATTGGTGGAAACTGAATAATTTGGGTAGTGGTTAATTTGATAACTTATTCCTACTACAAATGAGTAACAACAACAAGAAACTGCTGTCCTTCTTTTTGTTTTTGGGCAATATTGAGCTTCTAGGCATTGTCTGACCTCTTCTCAATAGTGAGCTGCATATAACTTACCAAAACACAGAGCAGTGTGAGTTTGATCCCGCATCGAAATCCAATGCTATAGCTATGCATCAGAGTGCTGTTTGTGCATTAATAATTTCAGGGTATCAAACAACAGAAGGTAGTGTGTGTGCATGAACAAAGAAAGGGAATGAGGATCAAAACAAACAAGTAGGAGACAAAAATATTGAGGATTGATGTAGTGGGCTACCATCAAAACAACTCAATCATGTTATGGCACCTAACATTACCCTCGATTATAAGACTTAATCCGTGCGATATCTCCTCCTCTCTCATTTTGAAGGTTGATTGAATGTATCATAGAAGGTGCAAGATGTGCTTCCATTCCTTTACCGATTTCTGTGCTTTTAGCGGTTTCTATGCTTATTTATCAATCTGTGCTTCTATCCTAAAAAAAGCTGCTTGCCCGGCCTTTCAAAGGAAATAAATTCGGGTTAGAAAGATTCACAATGAATGAAACCCCCGGCTTTTTCTACCCAAGGTAGTTTTTTTAGGTTGGGGATATACCTCCATTACCGAATGGAACCTGGTATCAAAGTAAGCGGCCTCATCTTCGTATGCCGCTCTTCACCCGGGAGGTCCGTAGCTTGTCGTTAAAGTTAGGTTGTATTGCCGAGGTGAAACAAAACCAGTGGCTTTGGCGAGTTAGTGTATAATATAATGGAATTCGTACGCAAAAAATCCCCTGGGGATTGACTATAGCTTTCTTCCATTCACTGATCTACCTGGCTACCAGCCTTAGTTTTTCATCTCTCGGAGCAGCAGTCGTTTTGGCAGTCCCTCCTTCTACCACAAACTAATGGATCCGGTGGCTATATTGTCTCTCTTCCCCTTTTGTCCAATCTCTCCTCAGAGCTCTCCTCTGCCCTGATTCTTTCTTTACATTCTTTCCTGTCTGCCGCATCCACTTTCGGTCCCATCATGGAACAAGCTCAATCTCGCACGGGCACGAACCTCGTACAGTACTCTCCAGATATGGAAATAGGGCCGATTAACGCCTTTTGACCTGTGGTTTTTCAACAAGCGTTCTTCTTTAGTGAAGTTGGCCTCTCAGATAGTCATTTAAGGGTGCCAGCCACCAACCAACGCCCAGCTTTCTTTTCATGAATAAGCCTTTCCTTCTTGATATTTTCTCACCTTCGAGCTCTCCGCCACTTGTTCTTGCTTTTCTCGGGGGCCAGGCCGTCGGAGGTTAGAACTATACTAACAAATTCTATTATTCCGATGAAGAGCTCTATTGGCATGTTAGAGGGGATAGCTCGGTTGGAACTCAACTGAATGGAATGAATCCAGAGGAATTGGAAGTAGTTGGATAGAAGCCAGTTGGCTGGCTTTTATTGAATGAAACACCTGACCACTCACTCTAGTAAATTGAGGAAATGCAAACTATTGTCAAGGCAAACATGAATACTGTTATGAAGACGAACCCCATAAATTGAATTCTAGGGGATCCTTCAATCACTTTCTGCGTATTAGTTGAATTTAAAAGTTACATCCAGCAAAACTCACTCACCCGATAGCTAGGCGGAATGGTGGATCGTAGCATGAGGAGGCGAAAAAGTGACATGTTAGATTTAGGAGTGCAGTTAATGATCTTTCTTCTGTTCGTTGGGTCTGTCGGGTCTCTATTCCCATATTTAGAAGGGACGGAAGGTGCAAGCCCTCCATTAGTAAGTTGTGTGGTTCTTCCATCAATAGCCATTTTCTAGATAGCCTCGAGTTAGTAAATAGAGTTCCACCAAAAACCTCATCATGGAAGTGCGACTTCCCGTCCTTTTTGATGAATTAACCTCTGCTGTCTCCGCATTCAGAATTTGAGAATCTGTCAAGGATAAAATACAAAGTTTCAATGCTGTGATAGAGATTGCATAATATCTTATTCTATCCAGGATGAATTCATCACTTCGGAGACCCCTTCAAGCTCTCTTGTCCCGCGCGTCTTTCACCTTTGTGACCTCTTTTTCTAATTCATATATAGCCGGTGCAACTTTTCCATAGACAATGCTTTTAAGGGAGATATGATCCTTGTAGATCCCCGGTGCAACTTGTTGGGAGAAAAAGTAGATCCCCGCGTAGATATAATCCTTTGTTGGCATCTTGTCAGTAACAAATGTTGCGATATCATCGAGCCGGATACCTCAGTCAGTTCAGACGAAGGCCCAGTTCCCGAAACAATATGATCCCTATTGGGTATTAGACCTGGACATGGAGTCTGTTGAACAACTATTGTTGTAGATTATAGCGTGCCCCGAGTAGCGGTCAGAGCAACTGGGAAAGACTCCGATGATTTAACTTCTCCCAGTCGTCGCTAACACAGTCAACTCTTCTCCCCACTTCCAAGAGGGGCAACACCATGTCGAAGGAACTCGGTTGCAACCGAAGAAAAAAGAGCTCTAGGCCTGGGCCGGGGTTGCATCGGTCCCGCTTTTGAAGTTTTTTTCCCAGTGGTAATAAGACGAACTGGTATAGACCTCTACGAATCATAGCTCGCTCAAAGCAACGAAAGAAAGAGACAATTTCCAGAGAAGAACCCCTCGCCAGATGAGAGAGATTGAAAAAGGCAACCGGGGTGAGGTAATAAAGTATTTATAGTATTCACAGGCCAAAGAAACCTAGTTATCCATATATTTCGGGAGCTTTTGGGAAGAAGTAGATTTCGTAATGGATATGTGAAGCAACAGGAAATTGCACGAAGAGTTGGAACTCTCTTATTTTGTCAGAACTGGAAATAGCGTATATAGAGGCTGGTTCGATGAGTGAAGTGGAGGCGTCAGTGATGAAGATGAAGGAAATTGGATTGGTGTCGATTGCGGGGCCTAAGTTCTGGGTAAGATACAATATCATACAGCTTCCTAGCAACTTGCTTCTTCATGATCATGGTGCTGATACAGCTGGAGGCGTGGAGCTGGTAGAAAAAATGATATTTATGGATGTAACTGGCTGAATAAGTTGAAACATATACTTGATACATCTTAATGTGAAATTGTGACCCATTTGATGCTCTGATTAATTAACCCACTCTTACTATTACAGGGGAGGAAGCTTTGACTTGTTTAAAGGTTCAGATTATTTGGTCTGCATGCGTCCATGCAGCAAGGGATTTGACAAACATTTTGTGAATATTGTGTTTATCAGGTAGCATCAATGTCAATTGTCATTGACATTTTAGCTAAGGGTTTCCTTGTATATATTTATTAACTTTTCAGTATCAGAGGTCTTTACTTTGATTATTCGTGCATATGGTCGTCTGAAAAAAAAAAAAAAAAACTGCGCCAAAGAATAATCAATCTTTTGTTAGTGAAAATTCTTTTATGGACGATGTGTAATAAATCGTGCACTTAATTATTTATATATTGAAAACCTCATGCATGTTTGATAAAGTCATAGATCTTAATCATTCACATAGTGTCGTGTATTTACACGCTGTGCACATACTCTAAAGATATAAAATTAGATTAAGGACAGATATAAGAACAACAACACAAGCAATTTCAAAGGCTTGGTGCAAAACCTCAATGAGGGAAAAAGCACCAAGCAAGACTATTCCTTTAATCTTTAACAAGATATAGTACAAGTACAATTTTTAGTTAATTGTAATACACTACCTATCCACTCTAATCACTTCTCACACAAGTGATTCAAACCAAGTAATCTACAAAGAGAAACTGATTTGAACAAGCTGATATCTCACTCACTCAGCTATGCAATTCTCACATAATTAAAATACTAGTTCTCACTCAACTAGCTCGTACTGCATCTAGTTCTTACACACAACTAGTTTTAGGCAACAAGACTAAGACTTGAACTCTCTTAGTTTCAATATCTGATTCTGTAACTCAAACAGATCCCACTTTAACACTTCAGTCTTTGACACAGACAGCTTAGACACTTTGCTTCTAACTTCCTTACTTCCTTGATCACTGATGCATCACCAATCTCAAGTGTAAACTGACAATGCAAATAAGAGAAGCAGTCAATCAATTATCAATCACTCAAGAAGCTATGAACATAAAATGTTTCAACTCTTAGGCAATACTATGAAGGCCTATCTTTGATGTTTAACAGCTTAACCAAATCATTTCACATATAGGAGATGAAAATCTCCCCTCAACTAATGCACTAAGAATGACTCAAATCATGGCTTGAAAAATAAACAATCAGACAACCATCTTTTCGTATTTTCCAAACTCATGTTTTGATTCATCCATAACACCTGCAATCGACAAAGATCATACCAGTATCACATGCTATGACTTAGCTCATATTAAGAACAGCTCAATCAACCCAATTATGAACTGCCGAATCTGCCTAAAATCTAATTTTCCATTTTTGAGCAATCGAGGATACAACCTTTAGCAAGAAGATTCCTTTGATCCTACAGGTGAATTAGAAAATGAGGGGTGGGGCAGAGCTTAATGCAGTTGTTACGAGTTCCTATGAAGGCTACGAAAGAAAGCCAATTCAGGCAATCAAAGCAGATTCAAGCTTTTCTTTTCCCCCCGTCTAATCACTTTTTATGCATTAAATATATAAAGGTACTGGTCGAAGAATCTCTTTCTTATTTCTGCCTTTCATGACTAAATATCTCTCCAGTCGGTCGGATGGAGTTGGATTGAATCGACTTCGCTTCTTCCCTTAAATGAATCCCGCTCAAGCTGTGATAAGAGGATGTTTGTACTATGACCCATTCCACTCTCTTGTTTGTACTGTCTTTTTGTTGAAATACCATTCATGCCCCACACTAGTGGTCCGCTCACTTTCCTTTCAGATGATTCAAAGCAAGTAGTAAGTAGTATGATAGAAAGAATTAAACTCTCTTGGTTGTAGCGTTAAATGACGTTCATGTTCCCACTCACTTTCACAGATCATTTGAAACGTACGACTTCCGTGAAAAGAAAGTGTTTTCCTGAACTGAACCGGATTGCACTGATTAAGCAGAATAAAGATACAATTCACCTATGTTATATGCGACGCGACTATGGAGCACGAAGGGCAGCCTTTCTTTCCTAATGACGATTCTCAACAGCATCTGTAAGACTTCTAGGCTTACTAGACAGAATTCGTCTTATCTTAGTGCTAGTAGCGCAGTAAGAAGGGATTGGCCGCATATATTCATTCTTGCGCATCCTCCGATTCTTACAATTGTCTTTGTGAACATGAGGAGATGGTATTGAACTTTCACCGAAACTAAGGGAAACCCCCAGAGAGACGAGTTCACACCGACCGCTACTCTGTTGTTTCGCCTGGATCTAGAACTGTCACCTTCCTATTGTATTGAATAGCGAGATAGAGTCAAAGTCAAGCAAAAAAAGGCTACTCTTCGAAAGCCTCTCTCTTTTATTTTATTACCGTAGGAAGTTTTCGATTCCGCCTATCCGTTCAGTCTTTGGTAGTTGGTGCGATATTGAAGGAGTTCAGGGCTAAGGGTTGGAGCTTTATTCTCACTCCCGGTAGTCTGTCTTCAGTAGTTCGCTTGGAAAGTAGTCTTTCGTAAGCATGCGCGTAGCGCTTCCCAAGTGAAGGTGCAGATGTGCTTCTTCCCTTTATATCGGTTTATGTCATTTTCACATTCAACTTGAGGAATTCTTATTCCCAGCTTCACTTTTCTGGCAGCGGGGTAAACTCCTAAATCCATTGAATCCTCTCCTACTGGCCTTGCTAAAACAAAAGCACCAAGGTTATACTAGCTAGCACAGAAGAGACACCATAGGAAAGGGCACACCAAACCATTTTTGAACAAGGTCACCCTCACGAAGGGAAAGTTAAATGAGATCAACGGTCTTTGTCCTTTCTCTATAAAGAAATAACTGAAATACCTAGTTCTTACTTAAATAACATACCAACCTAACGAAATGCCCTGTTGAGTAGGTTCCTCTCTTGAGGATGGAAGTGAAGTTCAGTTTTGATGTCGACTCCGCTCTAAGAGTAGTGAAGTTGAATTCGAGTGAAAAGCAGTTAGTTCAGGTACTTGAACTATAACTCTTCCTCCCACTAGGGAAAGCAAGGTTTTCAATCCTTTTGACTTGACACCTTTCTTGTCGGAGTGAACTGGGTTGCCTCGTTTCGAGGTTATCTTGTTGAATGCCCGTTGAATCGTATATAACTGATTGTCTAACTGGAAAGACCTCCATACCTACCGATCTGAGTACAAAAATCTTGTGTAAGAAAATGGGTCGTTCATATATATGACCACTAATTCATATATCCCCAAGGAACTCTCATTAGAAGGTCATATCTGAGTCCATAACTTATTTTGTAATAGCCCTTAACCCTGTTTGCTCTTCCATTTCTTAGTAGGAGTACGTTAGCAGGTCATTTCATGCAAGATCTAGGTTTGAGTTAGTGCACTAACTAGGTTCTTTTTTGTCCCCTAATGGCTCTATCTCTGAGTTCTTATTTCAGGGCAGAGGAGGGCTCCAAGCTATCTTGTAAATGATAAGCCAGAATCCTTTCTTCTATTCTTTAGGGTTTAGTGGGCACACAGCAGCCAATTGGTTCACTCTTGGCAGGTAATGACAGACCTGAGAATGAAGAAAGACTACACTACCAGAATAAGTATCATAGCCGACGAAAAAAAAATTAACAGGCCGACGAAATTTTTTTTCGTCGGCTAAAGTGGACTTTAGCCGACGATTTTTTTTTCGTCGGCTAAAGTGCTTTTTTCGTCGGCTATAGTATGTGAACTTTAGCCGACGAAATTCTACTAAGTTTAGGCGACGAAATTAGGGTATTTCGTCGGCTAAAGTAACTTTTAGTTATAAAATTGCACTACGGATATTTCGGTGTCCGATTGACTATTGTGATACCAATCTGGAAGCAGAACGGGCCCAGGAGTAAAACTCATTGTTTTGCCATGACATATAGGCTTTTTTGGGCATCCGAGTTTGTTTAAGGCTTCAAAATGATGTTTTTCTAAACGCTTAATACACGAAAATGTCCATATCTACGCCTATATAAGGTATTTTGGCCGAATCTTCAACACAACAAACACTCACCATAATGAGACGCAACTGTCCATCTAAAAATTTTGAGACATTTACCCCTCCATGATAGGCCTTCCCGTATAGATAAATAATGGTAAATAGTAGGCATGTTGTGATTCCGGTCATCAAAATTCACAAACAAAAATACGACCGTCAGATATCATCAATATGTTGAAATATATCTCTGGTAAAAAATTCAACTTTATCTGATAAATTTAAGAACTTCATCTAGACGGTCAATCTCGTAAGTCAAACCTCTATATTGTATTGACTGCAACTATCGGCACCGAGACTTTACCGGAATTACGTGATTTTTCAACCGTAGGCGTATTTCACCATTCCGGTCATATCTTATTTCACGACTTTTTTGCGTTTGAAGTTTCTACGTAAAGTTTGTTTTAGAAATGAAACATTTACTTAAAGCTTAGTAAACAAGTTATACAACATTAGTACGCATGTTGTGATTCCGATGATCAAAGTTGAGAAACAAAATTCCGACCGTCAGATATGATCATTATGTTGAAATATGTATATAGGAAAAAATTTAACTTAATCTGACAACGTTAAGGGCTCGATCCTTACGGTCAATCACGTAAGTCAAACCCCTTAATGCACGGAAACGGTCATTTGACCGTCTAAATTACGTATTTTGCCCGGACCTTCAACTGAAAATAGTTTCAAATCGATGAGACGCAACCAGTGGTATAAAAATTTTATGAAAAATAACTACCGGAGATAGGGCTACCTCTAGGGAGAAAGAATGGAAAATTGAGTTAACCGCAATTATCGGTACCGAGACTTTACCGGAATTACGTGATTTTTCAATTATAGACGTATTTCACCATTCCGGTCATATCTTATTTCACGACTTTTTTTCGTTTGAAGCTTCTACGTATAGGGTTTAGGGTTTAGGGTTTTAGCCGACGAAATTAGGGTATTTCGTCGGCTAAGGTTAAATTAATTAATAAATAAAATAAATAACTATAGCCGACGAATTTAGGGTATTTCGTCGGCTAAGGTTAAATTAATAAATAAAATAAATAAATAAATAACTATAGCCGACGAAATTAGGGTATTTTGTAGGCTATTGTTAAATTAATAAATAAAATAAATAACTATAGCCGACGAAATTAGGGTATTTCGTCGGCTAAAGTTAATTAAAAATTCAAATTTTTTGGCGGGGATTTTTAAAATTTTAAAATTTTTCGACTAAAGTTTAAAATTTTCTATATCTTTCATTTTTCTCCTCCTCCTCTTCATCTTCCCTCCTCCTCCTCCTCCTTCCCTCCTCCTCCTCCTCTTCATCTTCCCTCCTCCTTCCCTCCTCCTCCGTCTCTTCATCTTCCCTCCTCCTCCTCTTCATCCTCCCTCTCCTAACCTTCTCCTCCTCTTCATCTTCCTTCCTCCTCCTCCCTCTCCTAACCTCCTCCTCCTCCTCCTCCTTCAAATCCCTCATCCTCCTACTTCTCTAAATTCTTCTCCTCCTCCTTCCTCTCCTCTTCTCCTCCTCCTTCAAATCCCTCCTCCTCCTACTTTTCTAAATTCTTCTCCTCCTCCTTCCTCTCCTCTTCTCCTCCTTCCTCTCCTACTTCTCTAAAAAAAATATGAAAAAATTAAAAAAAAAAAAAAAACTATAGCCGACGAAATACCATAAATTCGTCGGCTAAAATAAAAAAAAGAAATAAAATTTTAAAAAATAATAATTACATAAAAAAAATTATAAAATTATAACTTTAGCCGACGAATTTTAATAAAATTCGTCGGCTAAAATTTTAAAAAAAATAATAATTACATAAAAAAAATTATAAAATTATAACTTTAGCCGACGAACGAATTTTAATAAAATTTGTCGACTAAAATTTAAAAAAAAGAAAAAAATTTTAAAAAAAATAATAATTACATAAAAAAAAATTATAAAATTATAACTTTAGCCGACGAATTTTAATAAAATTCGTCGGCTAAAGTGAAATAAATAAATAAATAAAATAGTTATAGCCGACGAATTTTATTAAAATTCGTCGGCTAAAGTCCAGAAATTAAGCGACGAAAAATTTATTCGTCGGCTAAATAAATGACTTTAGCCGACGATGAACAGTAATTTCGTCGGCTATAGTGTTGGCCGACGGATTTTACCCGACGACTTCTTAGCCGACGAAATTTAAGGTTTAGCCGACGAAATTTTCGTCGGCTAAAATGGTTGTTCTGGTAGTGCTAGTATTTCGTCGGCTAAAATGGTTGTTCTGGTAGTGCTAGTATCAATTCGAATCTGAGTTAGGCGAAGCAGTCAGTCGCGCCACTTCACACCCAAGACGAAAGCAAACGCAAGTGGATGGGAGTATTCGTTTCAGACAGAGCGATCGCAACAGCAGGTTTGCATCAAAATAGAATGCATGGCGTACTCACCAAGAGAACATGGCATGGCTGGTGAAGATTGGGCTTTGGCCCATGATGATAGATAAAGGAGAGAGCAATTCATATAGCTCCCATACCCCAACCCCCCACTCCCAGTATTACGAGGCCCATATGACATTTCTATGGATTGTAGCGTCAGATCTAGTTCATACTTTATGCCATGCCACAGTTTACTCTTATGAATGTTCTTCATCAACAAACTATCTGGTGCCACCTCCTCTCATTAGTGTGATACAAACTTCAAAACACGGATTGAGAAAAAAAAGGTACGAATAGCCATATAGAAAGGAGATGAGTAGCGCGCCCCTTCACTTCATGCTTGTCTGTGGTGGACCTGTCTCTTCCCTGAATAGCATTCCTACCTTTTGCCCTTAGTCTTTCTACCGTTGGACTATTAAGATACCAGTGAACCAGGGATAGTGTTAAATGTGATAATACAAATAGGGTGTACCACATTCTTGGTTTAAGTCTACTAGAACATATTCCATTCTGTTGACGGTGAACGCCTGTCGAGCTACTCTTGCCTTTTTCTCATTCAATTATAGTCTCCCGAAAGCTTGGACATACGGATCCGGGTGGGTGATTTGCTCTTTGTTTTCGTGATAGAAATCGAAAGCGCTAGGCATTTGAAAAGTGTTTCCTTCACATAAAAGATGCATTTTGCCTCCTCAACTAAAACGACAGAAGGCGCTCCTGTTATTTCCGTTGCGTCTCCACGATTTCCTTGTGCTAAAACTTCCTGGGATCAATCAAACCTTATTATTCTTTTCCATGACTGCATCCACGGTAAAACCAATTATCCAACGAGGGCTAGTTCCTGAAATAAGTAGTTCAAAGCTTCCTTTACATCTATATCTCTGGTATCTATAGGAATAAGTCTCGGTCGGCATCGGTGAAATGAATCTATTCTCCAATATCTCATTTTGTGTGCCCCGGATATCTAAGTCCAACTACCTGTCACCTCTAGCCATCCTAAAGAGCAGGACTCACCGAAAGGGGCCGTAAGGCTAAGACAGATTCTTCCCTCTCTTATGATCCTTTTTCCGTTCTTGCCGATATCGATACGGTGGCATATTCGGTAATAGAAAGAAAAGGACTTAAACCAGCAAGGTCCATCCTGAGCCAAGAGCATCTGGTTAATCACTATCGCTCTACAATCTAAAATATGAGTATTCAACCGAGTGAATTCAATCATCCGATACACCATTTGACCGGGAAGCTTCTCTTTCTGAGCTACATTGCTAAGTCTTCTGACCTTCTCGTCGAAAGATGTTCTAACGCATGCCTTTTTGGTCTGATACAGATAGATAAAGAAAAAACATATATCATATAACAGAAGGGGAGAAACCTCACCGTAGGAAAGGAAGGGCAGTTACACTTAAAAGCGTCCCAAAGGTAGGAGGTCTCCGACTTGCTTTGATAACAGACTTCTGTCCCCCTCCCGGATTTCCGCAAGTGGATTCATTCGTAGTCGTAGTATAGGCCTTTCCGAGATGAGATGAAGAAATCCAATGGTGAACCGTCAAATCCAATCAATAAAGAAGTCGATGCACTTGGCAAGGGCCCACTCTCAAGGCGCGTAGATGAAGTCAATACACTCCAGGGTCTTCATCACCCAGAAAGAGTGCAGGAATTACTAAATATGGAATCGTAGGGTTGCCTTCAATCCTCAAAAAAGAGGATTTAATTGAGTATCGGGGAGTTAAATACCAAACGAAATTAGATCTTTTTTTTTCATTCCTGAGAATGTGCATATTTTATCCGAGTCTTTTTTTATAATGGTATAAAACAATAGTATCATTGGAATAGATACACGAATAACTTTAAATACAAGAAGCCGAGTCAGTGACTTGGTCCGAATGGAGAGAAAAAAAGGATTGAACTTAAAATCTTTTCAGGAGATATCCATTTTCCTGGAGAGATGGATAAGATATTCTGACACAATGACATCTTGCTACCGCCAGGAACAAATTATAAGGAATCAAAAAAGCGAAAAAATTGGATTTATGTCCAATGGATCAAACCCACCAGGAAAAAGTATTTTGTTTTGGTTGACCCGTAATCATATATGAAATTGCGGATGGTATAAATTTAGCAAAACTTTTCCCTCAGGATCCGTTGCAGGAAAGGGATAATCTAGAACTGCGAGTTGTAAATTATATACTTTGTGGAAATGACAAACCAATTCGGAGAATTTCTGGCACGTGTATTCAACTAGTTCGAACTTGTTTAATCTTGAACTAGTTCGAAGAGTCCCGTGCATCCTTTGTTGAAGTGCAAGTGGTCTGATTCAAGATTTTCTCAGAATCAACTTAGTGAAATCTCATACTCCGTATATCCGAAAAAGGAATGATCTGGTTGGTTCAGGATTGATCTCTGATAATAGGTCGGGCTGTACCAATATCAATCTATTTTATTCTATTTATTCCAAGAAAAGGATTCAACAATCGCTTGGCCAAAATCAAGGAACTTTTCGTATGTTGTTGAATAGAAGTAAGGAATTCCAATCTTTGATAATTTTGTCATCATATAATTGTTTTCAAATGAGTCCATTCAATGATGCAAAATATTCCGATGGGATAAAAGAGTCAAGTAAAAGAGATAGGGATTCCCTAATTCAAATTACAAATTTTTAGGCCCTTTAGGAATAGACTCTCAAAGTGATCTTTTTTTATCAGTTTTACCATTTACTAACTCATAATCATATTTCTATAACTAAATATATATATTTGCAACTCGACAATTTAAAACCGACTTTTCAAGTATTTAAGTATTATTTAATGGATGAAAACGAGAGAATTTTGAGTTCCGATCCGTACAGTTGTATCCTTTTGAATCCATTTAACTTGAATTGGCATTTTCTCGACCATAATTATTGTGAGGAAACATCCACAATAATTAGTCTAGGGCAATTTATTTGTGAAAATCTATGTATAGCCAAAGAAGGATCGACCCGGTCAAGTTATAGTTGTTCACCTTGACTCTTTAGTAATAAGATCAGCGAAGCCTTATTTAGCTACTCCAGGAGCAACAGTTCATGGACACTATGGAGAAATACTTTCTGAAGGAGATACATTAGTTACATTTATATATGAAAAATCTAGATCTGGTGATATAACGCAAGGTCTTCCAAAAGTAGAACAAGTTTTAGAGGTACGTTCCATTGATTCAATATCGATGAACCTAGAAAAGAGAGTTGAGGGTTGGAATGAGTGTATAGAATTCTTGGAATTCCTTAGGGATTCTTGATTGGTGCTGAGCTCACTATAGCGCAAAGTTGTATATCTTTGGTTAATAAGATCCAAAAGGTTTATAGATCCCAGGAGATACAGATCCATAATAGGCATATCAAAATCATTGTACGTCAAATAACATCAAAAGTGTTGGTTTCAGAAGATGGAATGTCTAATGGTCACCGGAAGAATTAATTGGATTGTTGCGAGCTGAACAAACGTGGAGTGCTTTAGAAGAAGCTATTTGTTACTAAGCCATATTATTAGGAATAATGAAAACATCTCTAAATACTCAAAGTTTCATATCTGAAGCAAGTTTTTAAGAAACTGCTCGAGTTTTAGCAAAAGCTGCCCTCCGGGGTCGTATAGATTGGTTGAAAGGTCTGAAAGAGAAAGTTGTTCTAGAAGGGATGATACCCGTCGGTACCGGATTCAAAGGATTCGTGCACCGTTCAATAGAGCCAAAGATCCCCCCACTGATCGGAGTACGCCGATTACCCACCGAACAGTACAAGATAGTTACCACCTATCATACGGCTTTCTAACTTCACTTCTTTTTGTAGTCGTTCCGCTCTGTCGATCGATAGTAGAATAAGAGATCTGTAACTCCCCGAAATTTATTAAAGAATGGTTGCTGCTTCCTACCCATAGTTAGCATGTATCTCCCCGGTCATACTTGAGTATCACACCGTAGACCCCCACCCCAACTCTATATGAAATTCTCAACTGGGTATAGTACTTTGTTTTGTTTGTTGATCTATTGCTATGGGAAACTCTTTTACAAGGATTCACCATTGAGCTGTTATAACCACCAGAAAACATAATTGTATGAATCACACAGTAAATGGATTCCTTTTGGGGCTAAGAGATAAATGATGAACTTCCTTGTTCATGAGGGAATACATATATTTTGTATATCAGTCATAGAAGACAATCTGGTGAAATTGTGTAGTAACTGGTGATCCAGTGGTAAGTAGGAAAGTTGCAACTAAGCATTATCATGGACAGCTTGCAAAAATTGGTGAAGTATTAACTATCAGTTTGCTTACTAAAGATTAAAAGTTTGATGAAACTGGAGAAAGCATGTTGTATAAATAAAGTAATGAAAACACTGGTAATAGCCTCAAACAAGAATGAACAGAAACCTGTTGGCTAAAAACTAGCAAGCCAGGTAATAGCCTTAAACAAGAAAGTAAATTGGTCACACCATCTTCTCAGTTCCCAAGCTTCTCTTTTCCATATTGATTGTAATCCCCTTCTTTCTTCCAGTCGCCAAGTTCTCAGCAGAGACATTCAAGATACCATTTGCATCAATGTCAAAGCAAACCTCAAAATTAGGAACTCCCGCAGGAGCTGCAGGAATGTCATCAAGGGAAAATTCACCCAAAAAGTTATTCTCTGCAGGTGTTGCACTCTCACCTTCGTATACGGGGAAGCTAATGACAGCTTGGTTATCATACACCGTAGTAAAAGTGCTTTTCTTCATCACAGGAATGCTGGAATTTCTTGGTACCAAGAAATTCATGTGTTTCCAGAAACTATCAGGTTCAGTACTTTCCAACCCAAGTGAAAGAGGGGTGACATCACAAAGAGTGAATAGTTGAAGCGTATTCCCAGTATTCTGACCACCCGCACTTAAAACCGCAGCTTGCGGGGCTGCACCATAAGCAACCGCCTCATCCGGATTGATGCCCTGATCAACTCCTTGCCTTGGAACAAATCCTGTAGCAGTTGTTGCACCATTGGGATTCTAGAAGAGCCACCAGCAAGAACATCATCCACATTGCTCGCATCGCTCAAACACTTCTTCACCGGCTCCATGCACTTTTTAAAGAACTCTATGTTTAGTTACTCAAATTTGGCACGGGTATAGTTGCACTGAAATCTACAGCTTGGTCCAAACAATCAATGTCAATGTCAAACTGTAGATGCGAACGACAGTCTTCTCTTTGCCTTCTCACACGAATTTTTCAACCTCGTCAGAGCTCTCGAGTTCCCACTCACGTACGTCCAATTCGTGCTTCCTCTTGTAGTTCACCAATTTGTTATCAAAGTCTTCACCAACAAGGTGAGTGTCTCCGGCGGTAGCCATCACATCAAAGACGCCATTACCTATTGCTAGTAGTGACACATCCAAAGAACTACCAC
Source organism: Comarum palustre (assembly GCA_951800085.1). NCBI lineage: Eukaryota > Viridiplantae > Streptophyta > Magnoliopsida > Rosales > Rosaceae > Comarum > Comarum palustre. The sequence continues at coordinate 926,146 of OX637579.1, read as the reverse complement.
CTAGGTCAAATATCATGACAGTTCTTTTTCTATCGGAACCAGCTTTCTTATCAAGGCCGTAAGCAATGACTGCAGCAGTCGGTTCATTTATAATGCGAATCACATTGAGACCAGCCATCTTAGCCGCATTTTTAGTTGCCTGACGTTGTGCGTCATTGAAGTAAGAAGGGACAGTAATAACAGCATTTTTTACAGTTGATCCAAGATAGTCTTCAGAAACTTTATGCATCTTTGCGAGGACAATATATGGATGATATTTCTTCCGCAGCGAACTGCTTCTCTTGCCCCCCTTGTCTTTCACAACAATTATTGGCTTATCATTAGGACCTTCAATGACCTTCAATGGCCAAAGCTTCATATCACTTTGAACACCTGCATCACTAAATCTTCTACCTATCAATCGCTTTGCATCTGCAAATGGTCAAAGTTTGGACAGAATATCAGGACTTATAAGTATATATGGGAAATTTTATAGCAATCATGCATGAGATGTCACAGTTCCATTAAATTAATTTACAGGTATATTGTGTCGAAATTTATATGAAACATAGGTGCATACTTTGATGAGTTTAAACATGAATGATAAATTTACCTAAACGTTACGAGAATCCGATGGAAAACCCTATTTAAGAATGGAGATTTGTCCTATTAATCGCATAAAGATAAAAGATTTAAATCCTAGCTAGCTCCTAGGCTACTAAGCAGAAAACAAAAACAAATAACACGCAAAGGTACGTATATATAATTTGTGAAAGACTAATCTAATTATTGCTAATAGATATGTTTGTGCATGTATGTGAGATAAATTAGATTGAAAATCATACCAAAGACGGTCCGGTGTTGGTAGGGTTTTTGACGATCTGGTTAAGTGCTGCATCTCCTACCAATTGATCAGTATCAGTGAAGGCAACATAAGATGGAGTAGTTCTGTTGCCTTGATCGTTCACTATGATCTCAACGTGATCGGGCGGCCACACTGCTACGCACGAGTAGGTCGTCCCCAAGTCAATCCCTATCGCATGGCCCTCTCCGTCGCCTGCCATTGTTTCAACAACTAGCTTGAAGAATGAAGAAAACTAGCCCTGGAGATAATACCTAGGTCCGAAGCCAACACGTCCAATAGACGTGCCAACAACTTATTAACCTAAAGTCGTAGGCTTTTTAGTAAGTAAAATAAAATTTAAACTTTAATACTTTGAGTGGCACCACATGAAATTCTTAAAATATTCATCAGAGTTTATTTAATTTCGCGGAAGGTGGTCAAAATAAAGGGGACAATTTAAAACTTTAGCGACAACAATAAAAATATGAAACATAGTTAACAAATCGGGATGACACCTTTACTGTTTATGAAAAAGGCTCTGGTAAATGACCCGAAGGGTAAAACTGGAAAAGTGAGTACATCTTAGGCCAAACATCGAGGAATGAATGAGACTCCACACATAGCTCTCTCTATCTATCCCGTCACAGTACATAGTACCTGCAAACAATCTGTTGTAGGGGTGAGCGTCGTCCTCGTGTGCTCACATATAAACCCACCAATGATAGGTTTGAAAACCATAAAACCATATACATATACGTATAGATTTGAGCCCTTAATAAAACCATTTAGAAAATCATTGGCACACAAAAACCATCATTTTATATATTTCGGGAAAACAATGCAGTATGCTAAAACAGGGGCCTAGAGCGCTCAGTGAACAATACAGCCTGCAGGACTTTACGAATCTCAGTGACCGAATCCCAGGTTTGTCTTCACAGCAAACCGGGGCCAACTACCTATGCGCTTGAAAACACGTAGTAGCAAGAGTGTCCATTTACTGCAGTGCCCATAAACAACACACCGCACTTATGACTCGCTTAACTCTGTGCGAGAAGAGCGTAAGCGGGAAAATAAAATAAACAAGGCACCACCCTCCGGAGGTTCACGGTCATCGACACCGCGGGAATGCTATATACTAGGTCTCGTCTCTCTCAGGTCACGCACCGGAAATCAGGACAACGGTGCTCCACACATCTCACATTATCGTATAAAAATTATTTACGTCTAGCCTCGGGTTTTCTTTGCCCAATCATAAATCATTTATCATTTAATATAAAGAAAACTTTCTCGAGGCATCGACCATGAGCATACACAAAATCATGCACTTTCTCATACATATATAAAACCACTACCAAGGGGGTTCATATTCCCTACCTGAAATTGTCGTCCCATACGTAAGCTCCAAGCTTCCAAGAGCTGCCTCGGTGAACCGAGGTCATCACGTAAGCTATCTCGTCCAATAATCACTGCAGAATTAAAGTAGCTTAGCAACCAAGATATAATAACAGTCAACAAACCTCAGCATTCCTAGTTTGACCAGGAATGTCCACATTGACTAAGTTGACTAACCAATTCCTTTTTATGGCACTTTAACATTTTGACTTTCTTTTCCAGTTATGGACTCTTTACTCAATTACCGGAAGTCCGACTAAACTTCCGAACTTTCCTTTACCATTTTAATCTGACGTTAGGGTGTAACATAATAATTCGTTGAATTACTATGGACACCCAACGTGTCACATCAATCAATATATTTAACCTTGAGTCGATTTACCGATTTACGTGAATCACCAACTTTACTTAACATGGTCAACTTGACATTTTCCAGAAATTCCAGTTATCATTTTCGATAACAATTCAACACTTTACCGATTTAACCAAAAAGTGTCAAACTTCATTGAACTTCAAATCTTTACTTAACCGTCTTTCTGAAAATGAGACTTTCCCAAAATGGAAAGTTTCCCAAACTAACAGGTTTCCAAACTTATAAGGTTTCCTAAAATGGAAAGATCCCAATTACGGTTAGTTTCCGTTTTTATATGTTTCCTTACGTAATTTCCGATTACTTTAACTTTAATTCCTTTAAACGGAAACAACACATTTTGAAGGGAATCGAAAGACTACCTCCTCTGCATTTCTGCCGGTTTCGCTGCATCTCCGGAATCTTTGCCGGAATCTCTTGCCGGAATTTCGCCGGAGTTTCCCCGTTTTCTTCGTTTCCAAGTTACGACCACAAGACAACAAATCAACATCAACACCATCAATTTACCAACAACACATAAACTAAAACAAAGAATCTGTCTCTCACCTCTATCTCTCTGCCTAGAGTGACCTCTGCACCCAGCAGAGTGTCATAGTGACTTTCTCAATCCTTCATCCATTCTTCTCCATTCCTCTTTAACTCCAGAACCTCAACAAATCAAAACACAAACAACTTAGAAGCAGATCAACAACAGAAATTCAACACAATAGCTAAACAAAACAAGGGAACTGCCTCTCACCTCCAAACTCAAATCCTACACCTTCCTCGCCAAATTCCGCAACTGGCAGAGCCTCCGACTCAGCCTGCCCACCACCAGGTGCTCCCAACACCACAACTCGGTCTCCCAGCAGCTCTACTTCGTCAAGACCGAGCTGCTGCCCACTCCTCCAGAGCATCCTAACAGAAGTTGCTGCTGCAACACCTCCAGACTCCCTAACTGCTTCACCTGAGCTCCAAATGGTTGCCTGAAGTCCAAGAACCCCTCGCCGGAGTCAAGAACTCAAGAACCCCGAAAAAGCCGAAAACAGTGAAAAGTGAGATTTCTCGATTAGGGCTTGAATCGATCATCGACAGCATGGAAAAGGAAGAGGAAGAGAAGAGAAGAAGAACCAAACCTCTGGTTTGCTGATTCATGGCCTGAATCGCCGGAATTCGATCAAGCACAGCAGTGCTCGATCTCCACCATGGGTGGGACGTCTGACGCCTTCATTAGGGGGGTTTTGTAGAAGAGAGGAAGAGGAAGAGAATGGGAGTGGTCCACCGCCCTGTGGTGGCCGGAATCGCCGGAGTCGGGCGGAAGACAGCAGAGGCCGAAGCGGAGCTCGGGGAGCTCGAGTTGATTGATTTGGGAGGTTTGACTCGGTCAAACCTCTCTTCTCTATTTATAGGGAAATGAACGGTCCAGATTCAATCTGGAATAGATCCAACGGTTCAGATTTAAAGAAGGTAAAAAGTAAATGGTTAAATGGTAAAACTGATTTACCGGAATGGTAATTTAAAAGTTACCAGGAACTTTAAAAAAATCATAGAAAATAAACCGAAGCTCCGAAAAATAATCTGAAAATACCAGCTGCAACGCTTTAAAAAATTCGTAGCAGTGTAACGCTTTACTCAGCTGCAATGCCTGCCCTTAGTCGGAAACAACAATAAATATTATTCATAGACTAATATATCATTTATCCTCTCATTTTCCTCGACTTTTCATTTTTCTGGACCACTTATAATAGTATATGAATCGTTTATCCCTTTACTCATGGCCTACATCAACTATTCCAGTGCAAGATAATGTTATTAAAACACAAGCAGTAAGCATCAAATACCATACTTAACATTTCTACCATAGCCCAAATATATATCTCATTAACGAGTTCTCAACTCGTATTTCAATTTCATTTTCCATTTACACACTTGAAACTTGTTTTTCTATCACATGAAGTAAAACACTTTTAATATCATTTTCGACTCTTCACTTCTAAGAGTCTTGCAACTCGGATACCAAGACCTCGTCTTAGGAATCTACAACTTCATCCTTGCCAACTTTCACGACAGTCTCCCAGGCATGAATCAAATGCTTCATTCTCTGGGCATTTGTACAAGATGCCCCAACATGAAATAATACGAGTTCCCAACTCGAGTTTCAACCTCAGAACTCTAATCCAAATCCCAATTAGTCCCACAAACGCATAAAAAGAAATCACTAATTATTTACCTTTTCATTTCAGGAACTCTCTAAGAGGTCAGCGTACTGAGGCATAATCTTGAATATGCAGACATTTATGGAACCACCCGGTCCATAAATACAATAGAAACTACTAACTCATATCCCTAACAACACTGAGCGTCTCAAGCATAAAATGCTAATGGATCCGCCGCGGTCGGACCATCACTCTATAGACACTAAGTGCTACTAAGTATATAAGGTAGTAACAGGAAGCGATAACCTAATGCTCTGATACCAACTGTCAGGACTCACCCTGGGTTAACACCTTTAACCCGAAGTAAACCCTACAGAGACCACCTCAAGGGAAATTTTTACCGAAAACCCCCTTGAAATGGATAACCCTACATGCAATACAACTAAACACTTCCACAACAATAAAATTCAACTAAACTGTACTAGGGTAAACAGAGCATTCTACGTGGAAACAAAACCTAAATAGACTATATTGCGACAACAGAATGATTTGACTATGCCTCATCTTCAGTACGCATGACCTCCTTTCAGCAACCCTGCAACACTGACATTTGAAAACGAATGGCCTAGGGGAAAACAATTAAAAACATGATGTTAGAGTGAGTTTACAAAAATAAAATCCAGGCGTGAGAAAATATCTTAATTTAGCGTTCTTCCTCATATTGTTTCGAGAAATCATTTATGCAGCCTCCTTGAAAAATAATCACAAATCATCCTTTCGAAAAACAAAACAACACTTGCCAATCTCATTGGTTTAAAAATTAGTATTAAAAATAGGGAAAGAGGTTTCACCATGACGGATAGGGTCGAAACCTTTAAGACTACTAAGTAATATGACGACCCTTCATGGCGGAGAGATTCCACCATGATAATAAGCCTCTCAGGCTAGAGTCAGAACCCTCTAGGGCTACTATTTCCCCGCTCCACTTCCAAAGTGAGAGGGGCCGTATGACTAGCTAGCATCTTTATATATATGGCGACCATTCATGGTGATGAAAACAAACAAATACGAAAAGTCATTATTATATGACTCCTCCCCCGTAAATTAAAACATGTATCTCATGCATAAGGCACGGTTCCCCGATCGTCCTCAAAACTATGGCCATAAAACAATGCATTTCAAATTTAATCAATATAACGCTGATTTCAGCCGACATAACATAGGGGTTTACGGAAGGGGAGCAACCCACCTTCCTGGCTCTACCGGCTCATTAAATTAATAAAAAATCATGTTTAGCATAAAAAAACACGACATGCATTAATTCAAAACGAAGGTCCATTCACAGGCTTAGGCATTAGCCTGACGAAATCTGGATCGATTCTCAAGCGATAATTCTTCATCTCATGTTCAACGAATAATAGTAAATCTTAATTGTCAAACGAATAATTATTTAAAATTTGCAATAACGTTACCCTCGGCCAAAACTCTCAAAATTAATCAACAAAAATCTCTGACATTCAACAAAAGCTTAGTAGTCCTTAAAATATTTCTTCAACTTTAACCGGCAATAACCGATGACCAGAATAATATTTTATTATCCGTCGATAATATTAAACTTGAAAAACTCTAAAACCTAACCAAAACTCTTCCAAAAATTACCAAATTTAAACCATAGACTCTTCTCATTTTATACTATTTAATGGGCATGAAAAGCTGCTCAAAAAGTGGCAGCACCGCCGCTGGCAGAAATTCCGGCCAAAATTTCAGCGACCTCCGATCGCCACCAAATTTTAACAGTAGCTTCGCCTCATCATTTTGAACAACTTTCTAGTTCAACTCGAAGGCCAATTTAGCCTCTAACTAGGTCAATCCAACAAAAATGAAAAACCTCGAAATTTGTTTTTAAACTTCAAATCTTCGATTATCCCTCCACGCTCCAAATCAATTCACCAAACTTTAGGGGTAAGTAGTACTCCTAAAACCCATTCTAACCATATATAGAACTCACAAATTGGTGGTCTGAGGAGGGAGAAATCCAATCTAGATCTCCTACTGTACACTGGGTAATAAACTTGAAATATCTCCTAAACCATGAAGAGATAGGTCGAAAAGCTTACCTAGAATTGAAGTAGTCTCAGAGACGCTCCTTTTGAGACCTGCCTCACCATCTGAGGTGGCCTGGATCGGCAGCGGCGACGCCGAGAAGGTCCGACAGCCTTTTTCTGGGTTTTTTTCTTCTCGAAATGGGCTATTTATAGCCTATTTTGCGAAATTACTCATGTGCCCTTAACTTCGGACCCTTATAACTTCTTCATACGAACTCCGATTTAAACGTGCTTCGTGTCCACGAACTCGTATCGGCGTCCTCTACAACTTTCATGAAGAAAAATTTTCCAAATTTTCGACTTTACAAAAAGTCAACTTTACGGTGAAACAATTATTTTAAATAGTAAATGACCAAAGTAACCAACCGTAAAATAATTCTAGGATCAGGATGTGACAGTAGCAACACTATATCTGATTTGAGCTCGATGACTACGACGTTCTCAACGACTATAGCAAGTCTCCCTCAAATACCAGTACTCTTACTTTGCTTTCGTGGAAGAGAGGTCAGATCTAGTTAAAAACGAATCCAAGGTTTGTGAAGAACACTCTTGTTCGGTGTCTTCCTCTTCTTCTTCTTCTTCTTCTTCTTCTTCTTTTAACTGCTCAAATGCATCGAGTTTGTTCATCTGCTCGAGTTTACTACCCCAATAAAAGTTTACTAAGGGCAGTAAACTTATTTAATCGCACCTAAGTTGATTTTTCATTGTTTTTAATGTGTATAATGGGTCATATGGAGATACTATTTTGCAAGTTTACTACCTCTGGTACAAGTTTATTAGGGGTAGTAAACTTATGATTTACTACCAATGTCTCGAGTTTGTTCATCTACTCGAGTTTACTACCCTAATAAAAGTTTATTATGGGTAGTAGACTTGGATTTGATGAAATATTTGGGTTAGTAGACTTACTTGGTTTTGAAATATACTAGGGTTAGTAAACTTGGTTTTGATTATACAATGGGTTATTGGACTTGGTTTGGAGTATACTAGGGTTAGTAGATTTGGTTTTGTAGTATACTAGGATTATTAGACTTAAATGTGGAGTATACTGGGGTTAGTAGACTTGGATTTGATGTAGATGTAACCCAGTAAACTTTCTGTAAAAGTTTATTGCCCCTAGTAGAAAAAAAAAATCCGACGAAATTTCTGCTACCAGTAATTTTCCGGCGTCTAGTGACCGGAGACAGGCGGTTGGTGACCGGAGATGCTCAGGCAAAATATTTTCTCTCTCATTTTTTTTCTTCAAGTGTTTATAAGGAAAAAGGGTAAAATTGTCTTCAAAAATATTTTATAATAAATTTAATAAAGATTTGTATATTTAGGCATTAGTAAGTACACCAAGTATTGAAATAGGCATTTAACTTTTTAATTCATTTGTTTGGGGTTTGACTTTTTTAATTTTGTAAAAATAGTCATTCCTCCTTAATTAAAAACAGTATTATATACTAATCTCATGATCATTTGGTTCGGTTGCATCAATCGGTTCAAAAATTTCACTTCGAGTCACGAGATAGTTGATTTGTAAGATGATTACTAATTACAATGACAACCTAAAAAAATAACAATATATATAGGAGTGGATCGTTCTCCTCCAGCAAATCCGCCACGAGTTCCTCTCCAACACTACTCGCACCTATCAGGAGATTGTCAGTGCTGCCTACAAGATAGAGTGACCAGGAGACACACTTTCAGGCCAGAGATGGACATGGTAGCGGGTCCCACCCTCAGAACAGGGACAAGAGGTCAGCCAGGAGGAGCAATAGGAGAACTTTTGGTGGAAACGCCAGTGCTGGTAGCAGTGGTAGTGGGTCCTCAGGCGGCCGGTCAGCACCCTACTCTTGCTATAGCTACGGTCAGCCAGGACATACTCTTTGGCACTGCCCCAACAGAGACCGTGGCACGGCTTCAGCTTCAGGTCCCTCTAGCCGTATCCAGCCACAGGTTCAGCAGCCTTACCAGCAGACTTCACAACAGCAGCCTTATTTCCAGGTTTCTCAGCAGCAGCAGTATCAGCATGGCTATCAGCAGCAGCCATACCAGCAGGCCTTCCAGCAGCAGCCTGCCCCGAGTCAGGGTAGTCAGAGTTCACGTACCAGAGGTCGTAATGGACGTAATACCGGAGGACGTGGACAGGTTTATGCATTTGCAAGAGGACAGCTAGCTCTTGACACGTCGACAGCTCTAGATGGTACGATTCTTGTGTCTAACTCAGAGGCTAGAGTTTTGTTTGATACAGGAGCTTCACATTCTTTGATTGCCTCATGGTTCGCTGATGCATTCAGACTTAAGTCAGAGTCCACTAGTAGTACCTAATGTTTCAACTCCGCCTTTGGAAAGGGGGCAGCTACAGATAGGATCTTTCGCAAGTGTCAGCTGCTAGTTAAAGAAGGGAAGCTACTAGCAGATGTTTACCCGCTAAATAAATTTTAGAACCGGGATGTGACAGTTATTGTAATTGTGGCCCAGTTATTTTTTTTAAGAAGATACTGCTGATTTTATTGCAAATAGAAAGAAATACTCAAAATAGCTCGATTACAAGAGATAGCTTAGTGACAAGCTTTCCTAGACACATCCAAGTAGTCTGTATGGTGTGTGATCGGAGTTTTGAAATGAATCCAGATAACATTCTTGGATTGTTCCTGACTTTTGAGAAAATAAACTGCTAACACTGTTCCAGAGTATATACAATGGACCCGTTCCCTGTAATCTATAGATAGACAAGACGTTTTGGTAGTACCCACAGTGCAATGTCCCGTGTTGCACTCCTTCTTCTCTTTATGCTTCGCAGAATGTCTTGAATCATTCTTTGTTACTACTCTAGATAACTCAGTAGTACAATTTGTATCTCCTGGATCCCAAATACGAATCCCTAAAAAATTAGGGTTCATCCCTTTGAGCGCCTAAATTGGGCTAGGCCTCAAATTAGGTATGGGAATCGAAATTTTTGTGGGCACCCGATCCAACTGAGGCCGCCGTCCGGATCTATTGTCAACATCCTTCCCTGTCCCGAATGGAGTCCTCGCCACCGCCCGTCCTCTAACACTGTGACTAAGAGATGAACAGCCCTTAATCCCCTTGATCCTCATATGTGGATCCAGGTTCATTCTGAATTCATTGATCCCCAACAAATCCAACAACAAATCTCGTTGCTTCAATGGGAATTCCAGATGCAACTCCGGCCATGGTGAAACATCTTTGAGCCTCGCTCTACTAGGTCAGATCCGACTCGATCCATCATTCCCTAAAAGCCATCGACGCATCACCTCGCCGTCCCATAACCTTAGGCCAGATCTGCGTTGAACGTTTTCAAGAGGGGTCTATGCTGCAAGAGTGAGTTTTGCCGATTGCCACAGCGACTGATGCGATTGAGTTGACAGAGGATCCCAAAACCAAAACCGGGATAGAAAGGATAGTCGGGAGGCTGGAGATGATCTCCTTGATAGAGGGAAGACCGACAAAGGCCATCATGGTAGAGAGGAGGCCAGAGATGGTATCCTTGATTTCTTCCCTATGCCAAGACGGCTAGGGTTTAAAGAGGAGGCACGCATCTCTTGCGTTATGAAGAATCATGAGAAAGGACCCCATTTTCCTTTTGCGTTATGGAGTTTCTCATCTGAGTTTGACAAGTTGCATTGTGACCCAGTTATGAGTATGTATTAGTATTTTATATTAATAAAATTTGTTTTACCATAAAAAAAGATATACCTAAGTTGAACGATCATTTTTCATTGTATGGACTTGAAATAAATATAGACAAAAGTGAATATTAGTAGTTAAATGTTGATGTGCATTGTACATGAGTCACCGGCTTAAATGGTAGATGTACCTCCCAATAAGTATGAAGGGAAGATCATACCAAATTTATGAGCCCCGTCGTACTTGTATCATGCACCAAGGAAAACGAAATTTCCCTACAAACAAACAAAATACTATGCAAATAATCGTAGTCTTTTCTATGTCCCAACGCAATCAATGTATTATCATCTAAATTTCATTATTTCTTAAAGAAAAATAAAATATTTCTGTTACACGATTACAATTGTAAAATGATATAATTTGAATGGACACTGATTTTCCATTATCTTCATGCGTAAAATATGACGAATTCACAATGCACACTAAAAACTATCAAAACACATGGACAGACCAATTTGGGAGATCTAATCTCTGTATTACAACTCGTCCACACTGCATAGACAAACGACCACATGACGAGCGAAATTCTTAAATCACAACCCACATTATCAGCACCCATTTTGGATTAATTCCTTTAACCAGAAGTAAACTTGCAGGATCCACCTCAAGAGAATTTTTTTTACCGAAACCCCTCTTGAAATGGACAACCCTTCCTGCAAACTAACTAAACACTTCCACACATAATAAAATTCAACCCCAACACCCTATCCTGCTTCTCAAATCACATTTACTCTTTACCAATCAAATTCAACTAAACTAAAATAGGGTAATTAAAGCATTCTACATGGAAGCAATACCTAAAAAACATACTAGCGTCAGCGGGTTGATTGACTATGCCTCGTCTCCTTGTACGCACGACCTCCTCTCAGCTATCCTGCAACTGGGCATTTAAAAACGAAGGGCCGAGAGAAAAACATTTAAAAATATGATGTTAGAGTGAGTGGACAAAAATAATAGTCAAAGGTGAGAAAATGGCGATTATAATGTTCTCACTCTTAATGTTTCGAAAATCGTTTATGCATGTCTCGTTGGGAAAAATCTCAAATAATCATTTCGAAATCAAATCATATTATGTCAATCGCATTGACTTGAAAATCAATATGAAAAATAGGTGAAGAGGTTTCATCATGACGAAGAGTTTCTGATACTAGGGTCAGAACTTTTAAGGCTACTAAGTAATATGATGACCTTTCATGGTGAAGAGTTTCCACCATGACGATGAGCCTCTCAGGCTAGAGTCGGAACCCTCTAGGGCTATTATTATGGCTAGCTAGCATCTTTATATATTTGACGACCATTCATGGTGAAGAAAACAAAACAATATAGAAAAGTCAATAATAACTCCTATCCCGTAAATAAAGTATGCATCCCATGCTGGCTATGCATAAGGTACTGTTCCCCAGCCGTCCTCAAAACAATGACCATAAATAAATCATTTCCAGATATAATCATCATAACACAAATTACAGCCGACATAACAAATGAGCTTACAGGAGGGGAGCAACCTACCTTCCTGGTCATACCAGCTCATTAAATTAATAAAATCATGTTATTTCTAAATTTTCATAAAAATTTGAGCATGCATGTCTTAAAATCAAAAGGTCCACTCACAGTACTTAATGCAACCCCCTCATTCTCAGAATACTCCTCGAGCGCTACCTCGAAATACTAACATAGTCGAGTCCGTTTCAAGATCAACCATAGACTGTAAAATTAACCCAACATATCAATCTTAATTACTGTTGACTTGATCTTTTTCTAGTTTGACTAGGAAGTCCTAATTTGACCAGGAGTTGACCAAACTCATTCCATTTTAACAACTTTTCAACCAATATAATTATTTCCGAGTATCGATTTGAAGTGTAGTTTCTGACTACGCAACCTTAACACATCGATTGTCCTTAATATTTCATTGACGTTAGGTTGTCTCATATGCTAACTTGAGTTAGTATAACTATAAAACCCTTCAATAATATTCAAATTATCAAACTCAATTATTATTTTTCCAATAGTGTCAATTAATACTTCTCGAGTCGATCTTTTCTTAGTTTGACCAAGATTCTCGAGTAGACCAGGAGTTGCCACTTTGACCAATTCCATTTAAATATCCGATTAACTTATTTTAACTGGTTAACCAAGATTGACCTTCCATTTTTTACCGGTCAATTTTTCAAAAATGGAAACCTTCCAAAAAGGGAAAGTTTCTCAAAATGGAAACTTCCTAATTTACAACTTTTTCGTAGTTAACTCGATTTAATAATTAACGACAACTTTACGACTATAATATTATCAAGAGAATCAATTTCTACCTCTTCGGGTTCTGTCGAAAATTTTGCTGCTTCACTGGATTCCGGCAAGTTACCGGAATATTCTGTCAAATTCAGGCAATCTTGCGGGAAAATGGCCATAGCCTCCCCGTTTTCTCCCTTCACCTAGTTATCGACAACACATCCACAATAATACAATTTAGTTCAAACATGTAACATAAAAACACCACAAACTTAAGAGAGGCCGAGACTTATACTCGGTTCGTCCAAAGCTCCTCCCAGCCCATGTTGATATGAAACACTGCCCCTAGCGTTTCTCCTTACAAGAGGTAGATAGGCAGGCTATGCCTCTAATTCGATTAGCTTCCCTCCCAGCTTCCACGCAAGCCCGTCACATCCCCAGTCTTCATTTTTAAACCTCTCTGGAGTTTGAGAAGTCCACCCGAGAACCAACACACCCTTGTCGGAGCTCTGTCGTGAAACCCAAAAAACCAGAAAGAGACAGAGGTTAGGGTTTTTCAAATGAAGCTTGAATCAAGAAATTAGAGATATAAAGACAAAGAATGAGGGAACAGGAAGGAAACCCTATCTGCTAGAGATCGAGACGCCGTCTGGGTATGCTTGAACCCATCGAGGACAGTTCGTCCTCCTTCTCTATTCTCCTCCAAGCATCACTAATCATGGAAATTTCTTTAGGGGTTTTGTCAAGGAAAGAAAGATGGATGTTTTGGTGGTGGTGCGCAGGTGTGGGGTGGTTGGACGCGACTAAGTCGTGCAAAGGACGTCAGAGGTGACGAGAGAGGAAACAGAGTCTAGAGAGGGAGGGGAGAGACTCGGTTGACCTGAGTTTGGTCTCTTTGACCGGGTTGACCGGTCTCCTTCCTTAAATACGGAAATGAACGGCCCTGATCAGATCTTGAAAAGGATTAACGGTCTAGATTTAAAGAATGTAAAAAATAAATGGTTAAATGGTATAAATTATTTACTGAAATGGTAATTAATAATTACCAGAAACTTCGTAAATTTGCAGAAAATATACGGAAGCTCTAAAAAAATAATTCGGACATACCGGTGAGCTCGTCTCAACATCTACTACGACTTCACAGCTTTAAATCTATTTTACCTTAATTCGAGAAAAACTCGAAAATAAACTCGAGCAATAACTTATTAACTCACCGATCGTAGTTAAAAGCTCTTGTAACTCATAAACCTTTGTAAAAATGTAACTTTTAGGTACAAGGTATTACAATCTCCCCACCTTATAAAATTTCGTCCTCGAAATTCTTAACTGCTCAAACTGTTGCCACATGCAATAACCAACCACCTTTCATTCTTTGTTTTTAATAAAATCTCGGTTACTCACAACTACCATTGTCGCATGATGACAAGCTCAGCTAATCACCCACTGAGAACCATGTGTCATCAACAGACAACTTTGGTTGCAAATCGAAGCTTGAGCTACCATGGACATTCTCACACTCCTATTCAATGATTCAGAAGGCTTTGCTCCACCGTTGTCACTTCACCATTTTCTTGTATCTATATCAACATGCATTCAACCACCTACTAACAACATTTAATAAATTCACTAACTATCTCATAAGTCGGAGCGACCATACTATCTTACTTCCGACCTACACTTAAATTTCTAGACCAAACGTCCTTAACCCCCGTCTTCAAAACATGGAATTCTCAAATTACATTCTTGAAAAATATGTGAATGTATCATTTTGACCACACCAAGCTGCAACAAATAGTTATGCATTTCCAACAAGTGTTACCTGGACTCCAATTTATCAAGTCTCTACTATAGAGGGTACACATACACATATTAGATATGCCCGTGTAAATCTCCAGCTGTTAAAACAGTGACGTAAGCACACCTACTTCATTCATACGACACACTAATATCATATCTTTCAAGACTTGTATCACTATCTCCACTACCCCAAGCACTCTTGCTCCATGACTTTGTGGGCTTGCTGTCACTTCCATCATCTCCAATAAATTTCAAAATGATTTACCTTAATCTACATAACGAAACGCTCATCAGAGCCGTAAACTAAACTCCCACAGATGCACATCACATTTTAATATTGACATGAGTCCCAAGACATTTGGTGACATTATTTAATTTCTACCTTTACGACGCGATCAGTTGTCACCAACAATTCAAATCGTGTTTGGACTTCAATCATGAGTGGCTGGGGCGATGAGGATCCAATCGTAGCTGATGACAACAATGCAGACACCGAGGGATGACCCTAGCTAGTAGTCCTAGTGACTGTCCCATACAACATTTAAGTGACCCATCAAATCTTTTATTTCATTAATTTCTTTAATTATGTCACATCCTGAACTCGTCAACATACCACGTTCATTGACCATAAAATGTCAACACTCGAACCGTTGAGTCATTCTACTTTTACAGGTTCGTTGGTTTCCCCAAAACCACGCTAAAGACGAACGTCATCTAAATCTTGACAAGCATCACTTCTTAATAATCATCTTCTCAAAATTACTTCCACTATGCAACTTCTACTACCTTTTCCAGCATAGAACACAAACGCTTTTAATATCACTTACGACTCTTCACTTCTAAGAGTTCCTTAACTCGGACACCAAGACCTCGTCTTAGGCTTCTAAAACACCATTCCTGCCAACTAACATAACAACCTCCCATTCATGAATCAAATGCCTCGCTCTCTGGGCATTTACACAAGATGTCCAAACAACATGAAATAATATGAGTTCTCAACTCATAACTCTATTTCAAATCTCAAATAGTTCCACAAATGCACAAAAGGAAAAATCACCAAATACATACTTTTTTCTTACGAAACTCTCTGAGAGGTCTACGTACTGAGACATACTTTTTCATTAGGACATACCGGTGAGCTCATCTCAACACGTACTACGACTTCACGACTTTAAATCTATTTTACCTTAATTCGAGAAAAACTTGAAAATAAACTGGAGCGATAACTTATTAACTCACCGGTCGTAGTTAACAGCTCTTGAAACTCATAAACCCCTGTAAAAAGGTAACTTTTAAGTACGGGGTGTTACAACCATCATAGGACAATTCTCAATAAGGTCACATGAAAAATACAGAGGGTGTTGGGTGCACCATGGTGCACTTGAACCAATTTAAATAGACGATTAGATTGCATTTATGATACAATTTATTTATTTTAAATAAAAACTAAATATAATTATCAACGGTTGAGATTTTCTAACAAGTCTTTAGTTCACTTACACCTTGGTGCATACAAGAATTTTCGTGAAAAATAAGTTGAATAAAATTCTTAAATACAAATACAGTTACTTCTCACAATAAATCTACCGCAAGTATAATAGATTTTCTCAACATGATATGATAAGTATGTTTACCCGCTCTAAACCAAGGGTGATGATTAATTAACCATAGGGGATCCTATATGGGAAAAATTAGGGGTGGGATCGGTATGAGACAGTACGGGATTTGACCTATCCCGATATCTCGATTTTTTGTATCGATACGGGACTAGATGTGTGATTTTAAGGCTTGATACCGAACCGTCCTCATACCGAAAAAGTTCGGGACCAATCAGGATATAAGGTTTTAAGTTAGGATTTTATATCTATAAATTAAACAATCACTTTTGTACTATATTTGTGCAATATTTAACACTTTTTCTTAACATAAATCAACAAATTAACATAATTAGGTGACTTCATCACTTTAAGATGATTAATTCTTCATTATAAATACATACCTTTTTTTCTTTAAAACTAGTAAAATTATAAATTTGGGAGAATTTGAGACGGTTCAAGACATTCAGTATCTATTTAGCTCATACCGATTACTAAATTCGAGATTCGATACGGTTCGAAACAACATTTTTTTTCATTTTGAGTCCCAACCGATTAAATTCAATACAAACCGATCGTGATCGGTATCAGAATTTCGATATCAAACTCACCTTTAGAAAAGAAAAAAAATATCCCACAAGCCTCGATTGAGGAGTAAGGGGCGGACGCCCCATAATTGACGGTCCCTTTCTTTTCTTTATTCCCTTTTATCTTTATTAAAAACCCCTAAATCAAGCTTAATTTATTCACAGTCCAACTGAAAGGTCTCACGAAACCGACGTCGTTTTGGAATGGCCAGACAAGTTCAAATTTTTTTTCAGACCCCACAATAAAAGTGCTGACTCATCAGGTCCCTCTGCCACGACCAAATTATATCCACCACATTCGACACTTGACCGTTATAAATATAATAATTAAATTAAAACATTAATCAAAAAGGACAATAATCCCACTCTCACTTATATCAACTCTGTCGGTTCTTCTGAGTACTTCACTCTCACTCTTTGAGCTCCACCCATGGCTTCTTTACTCTCCATCTCTCTGTTCTTCTTCTTTATAGCTCAGATACAATCGGAGACCACCGATCTGTCAGTTAAGACCTTCATTTTCAGAGTTGACAGATTCTCCAAGCCCTCGATTTTCCCGTCCCATTACCACTGGTACATCTCCGAATTCGCCGACCCGCCCCAAATCCTCCACCTATACGACACCGTTTTCCACGGCTTCTCCGCCGCTCTCAACTCCGACCAAGCCTCTTCCCTCGGTCAGCACCCTGCCGTCCTCCACGTCTTCGAAGACCGCCGCCGCCACCTCCACACCACCCGCTCGCCGCAGTTCCTGGGGCTCCGAAACCAGCACGGGCTCTGGTCGGAATCCGACTACGGCTCTGACGTCATCGTCGGGGTTTTCGACACTGGAGTCTGGCCGGAGCGTCGGAGCTTCTCGGATTTGAATCTCGGCCCGGTGCCTAAGCGGTGGAGAGGTGTGTGTGAGACCGGAGACCGATTTGCCGCGAGTAATTGTAACAAGAAGCTGATCGGAGCTAGGTTCTTCATCAAAGGCCATGAAGCCGCAGCCAATGCCGGTGGTCCGATCACCGCGATCAACGGCTCGGTGGAATTCCGTTCTGCAAGAGACGCCGACGGCCATGGGACTCACACGGCGTCCACCGCCACCGGCCGGTACGCCTTCGAGGCCAGCATGTCCGGCTACGCTTCCGGCATCGCTAAAGGAGTTGCTCCGAAAGCTCGCTTGGCTGTCTACAAGGTCTGCTGGAAAGACTCCGGTTGTTTCGATTCCGATATCTTAGCCGCCTTCGACGCCGCCGTGAAGGACGGAGTTGACGTCATTTCGATATCAATCGGAGGCGGCGATGGAGTTTCTAATCCCTATTATCTCGATCCGATTGCGATCGGATCATACGGCGCCGTTTCGCATGGAGTGTTTGTCTCCTCCTCCGCCGGGAACGACGGACCTAACGGAATGTCAGTGACGAACCTTGCACCGTGGCTGACGACGGTCGGAGCAGGTACAATTGATCGGAACTTCCCGGCGGTGGTGGTTTTAGGCGACGGAAGAAGACTCTCCGGCGTTTCTTTATACGCCGGAGCTCCGCTGAAGGGGAAGATGTACCCAGTGGTGTATCCCGGAAAGTCTGGCATGCTCTCTGCTTCGCTGTGCATGGAGAATTCCCTGGACCCGCGTCAGGTGAGGGGCAAGATCGTAATTTGCGACCGGGGAAACAATCCCAGAGTGGCGAAAGGTATGGTGGTGAAGAAAGCAGGAGGAGTGGGAATGATCTTAGCTAACGGAATCTCTAACGGCGAAGGACTCGTCGGCGATGCTCATCTCCTCCCCACCGCAGCTGTCGGCGCCGACGAAGGTGACGCCGTCAAGGCATATGTCTCCTCCACCAGATATCCTTCCGCAACTATCGACTTCCAGGGGACTGTGATCGGAATCAAACCGGCTCCGGTTGTTGCTTCGTTTTCGGGTCGTGGGCCGAACGGGTTGAACCCGGAGATTCTCAAGCCCGATCTGATCGCGCCGGGAGTCAACATCCTAGCTGCGTGGACTGAGGCGGTGGGCCCTACCGGGTTGCAGATGGATAACCGGAAAACGGAGTTTAATATCCTCTCGGGAACATCAATGGCTTGCCCTCACGTGAGCGGCGCTGCCGCTTTGCTCAAGTCTGCTCACCCGGATTGGAGTCCGGCGGCGATAAGATCGGCGATGATGACAACAGCGGGCGTTACTAATAATCTGAACAAGACCATGACTGATGAAGCTACTGGAAAGCCTTCCACTCCTTATGATTTAGGGGCGGGTAATTTGAATTTGGACCGGGCCATGGACCCGGGTCTGGTGTATGATATCACCGGAGAGGATTACGTCCGGTTTCTCTGCTCGGTCGGGTACGGGCCGAGAGTAATTCAGGTGATCACTCGGTCACCCCCAAAATGTCCCGGGAAAACGACTTCGCCGGGAAATCTCAACTACCCGTCAATCGCAGCGTTGTTTCCGACTTCCGCGGCAGGGCTGTCTAGCAAGACGTTTGTTCGGACGGTGACGAATGTGGGCCAGCCGAATGCGGTGTACAGGCCCATAATCGACGCACCTAGAGGAGTGAAGGTGACAGTGAAGCCGTCGAAGCTGGTGTTCACGGAGGCGGTGAAGAAGAGAAGCTACTTGGTGACGGTGGGGGTGGATAGGAGCTACTTGGTGTTGGGTGAGTCCGGTGGGGTGTTTGGGTCGTTGTATTGGAGTGATGGGAAGCATGTGGTCAGGAGCCCCATTGTGGTGACCCAAATGGATCCCTTGTAAGACTAGGAAGCAACAAAACACGTCGTTTTGATGGGGGTATTAAAGGGTAGGTGCACAAGTTGGAACCTGTAGTAGAGGTTTTTGTGGGTTTTGTGTGAGGGTTTGGTCCAGTAGTGTGGAAAGGAGATCTTCCCACTTTCTTTTAGTTTGTTTTTTTTCCTTTTTATTTATTTTCTTACATATTAATACTCTCTCCAATTATATGATTGTTATGCCATTGGTAAACCTTGTTGCCTGGTAAAAGTGGTCAACAAACTGATATGAGTTTCACCTACTACTACTACTAGTAGTGTGCAACCACCGTAAAGCAAAGAAATTGCTTAGCTCCAAATTGGCCTAGGGGATACCATAATGCTTTCAAAGACAATGCAGTGATTTTAGACTTTGATTACTTTCACACTTTTGTTTATGTGCATGGATAACAACAATATACATCTTGGTGTAAAATAAATCGTGTCAAAGTTCTACGATTTCTAGCTAATACTTAAAAGTCGCAACTGTAACGGTAACATTTTGAATCATTCATAATGTTGTTCCAGTATTGTGACTTGGATCAGAGGAATCAAATTGGATCCAGTATCCAGTATTGTTGAGATTCTATGATATTCATGGGGTTTTCCCATCCAATCCCGCTAAGAATGTTTCTCATATTTTAAACGGAGACGTCTATAATCTGTTTGAGCCTAAATTATACATATTAGATTTATCCAAGAGATGTCCATACCTAAACTATGCATATTATATTTATTTATCCAAGAGATGTCCATACCTAAACTATACATATTAGATTTATCCAAAAGATGGGCATGTGGACCAATGACTTATAGTCTAAGTATCTTATATTTTATATCAAGTAATTGTTTGAGCCCAATTAATATTAGGTCTGAAATTAATTAATTAATAGTTTTGGACAATATTTGAGCCAATGCCAGTGACCCAAAAAATAAAGCTTTGACAGGTTCGGCTCAAGGTAACAGTAGCAGGCGAAACGCTGTCTTACGTGGTAGGTGAAACGTTATCCTACGTGGCAAGGTCGTTTAGCGTGTGTCGTGTGGACTTTAGTAAATGAGTTCATATTATAGTCTAGTAAGTTTTAGATGAGCGGTAGGTCAGTACTAGTGACATAGGTGAAATATATTTGTAACTAAAGCCACGATATTCTTGTTGCTGTATTGCCAGGAAGAACGAATCATTGTGTAATTATAGTAGTAGAAACTCATTTAAATTGGTTAAAGTCTGTATCCTTATCAGGTTATTCACACCAGTATATAAAGATGACATGGGGGTCAAACTAAGACACAATCAAACAACCTTTTACAAAAACATTTACACAACAACTGTGACAAGCAACAACTTCCAGCTACAAGCAAAGCAACAAGATCTCGTCGAACAACGATCTGACGCTAAAGCCTCACGCCTAAGCAAAAGACCAAATCGGTTCCCTGAAACCACACTCGGTACGTAGCTCAATCTCAAGCGACATTCCGCTCCCCTTTCTTGTGATAGCTCTGCTCGTCTGACACGAGTATCGATAGAGATTAGAAGACTACTCATAAATTATTCTCCTAAGGTGACACCAGCGACCTACGTTGGTTTGACTTGAAGCCAAGAGGTGTACATATGCATTATTTTCCGTATATGTGTGGTGGCACGCCCCGCGAACTTCTTCTTCTTGCTTTCTTTGTAATTTAACTTTGTACTGCGATCACCTGCAAGTCTTTGTACTACATTCCACTGACTGGGAGCGAGGCCGAAACTTTGGCATGCTTAGTGGGACCGGGAGTAGTCACTCTTTCCTTGCTTGCATCATTAGGAAGATGGGCGGGTCGATACACAACAAGCAGCGCGCTAACTATCCCAAGCACAAGATTCCAAAGTTCAAACCCCATAACAACGCGACTAGTCGTGCTCTGAACTTTGACAAATCTTTGAAAAAATTTGGCAATCCATTTTACATACCAGAGATGACATGATCGTGTAATATCCCTGCTTTCGGTACGCCGATGAATGCGGAGAACCTCTCTCAAAAGGTCGCTAAACTAAGGGCGACTCAAGAGGCAACTCTCTTCGGAGTTGTCACACTAGAAAACGTAAGAAGAAACGATACGTTCAAAGAAACTGATCTTGACGCCCTCGTCAAGAGAGTTGAGGCATTGGCTAAAGTAGAGAAAACTATTGACTCCCTCATCATAAATGTCGATAACTTCACTGAGATGGAGGCAAAGATCGATGCCCTTACCGAGAAGGTCGACGGCCTCACAAGCCAGTTCAAGGCCGAAGCGGACACGCGCGCACCAGGATAAGTGGCTTTTGAACAACTCCAAGAGGATTTTCAATCCGCAATCGGCGAACATGTGGATCAAAAGTAAATCATTGAAGGAGCGCTTGGCCGTTTTAGCTACACCCCAAGGGTTCACCAAATCCGCCTCGATCTACAGACTGAGATGATGAAGAAG
This sequence comes from Comarum palustre, assembly GCA_951800085.1. Lineage (NCBI taxonomy): Eukaryota > Viridiplantae > Streptophyta > Magnoliopsida > Rosales > Rosaceae > Comarum > Comarum palustre. The sequence continues at coordinate 904,224 of OX637579.1, read as the reverse complement.
CAGCACGATGCTTCTTTCTCCAATTATATGATTGTTATGCCATTGGTAAACCTTGTTGCCTGGTAAAAGTGGTCAACACACTGATATGAGTTTCACCTACTACTACTAGTGTGCAACCACCGTAAAGCAAAGAAATTGCTTAGCTCCAAATTGGCCTAGGGGATACCATAAGGCTTTCAAAGACAATGCAGTGATTTTAGACTTTGATTACTTTCACACTTTTGCTTATGTGTATGGATAACAACAATATACATCTTGGTGTAAAATAAATCGTGTCAAAGTTCTACGATTTCTAGCTAATACTTAAAAGTCGCAAGTGTAACGGCAACATTTTGAATCATTCATAATGTTGATCCAGTATTGTGACTTGGATCAGAGGAATCAAATCGGATCCAGTATTGTTGAGATTCTATGATATTCATGGGGTTTTCCCATCCAATCCCGCTAAGAATGTTTCTCATATTTTGAACGGAGACGTCTATAATCTGTTTGAGCCTAAATTATACATATTAGATTTATCCAAGAGATGTCCATACCTAAACTATACATATTAGATTTATCCAAGAGATGGGCATGTGGACCAATGACTTATAGTCTAAGTATCTTATATTTTATATCAAGTAATTGTTTGAGCCCAATTAATATTAGGTCTGGAACTAATTAATTAATAGTTTTAAACAACATTTGAGCCAATACCAGCGGTCCAAAAAATAAAGCTTTGATAGGTTCGGCTCAAGGTAACAGTAGCAGGCGAAACGCTGTCCTACGTGGCAGGTGAAACGTTATCCTACGTGGCAAGGTCGTTTAACGTGTGTCGTGTGGACTTTAGGAAACGAGTTCATATCAGGGTCTAGTAAGTTTTCGATGAGCGGTAGGTCAATACTAGTGACATAAGTGAAATCTATTTGTAACTAAAGCCACGATATTCTTGTTGTTGTATTGCCAGGAAGAACGAATCATTGTGCAATTGCAGTAGTTGAAACTCATTTAAATTTGCTAAAGTCTGTATCCTTATCAGGTTATTCAGGCTAGCATATAAAGATGACATGGGGGTCAGATTAAGACACAATCAAACAACCTTTTACAAAAACATTTACACAACAACTATGATAAGCAACAACTTCCAGCTACAAGCAAAGCAACAACTCGATCTCGTCGTATAACGATCTGACGCTAAAGCCTCACATCTTAGCAAAAGACCAAATCGGTTACCTGAAACCACACTCGGTACGTAGCTCAATCTCTAGCGATGTTCTACTCCCTTTTCTTGTGATAGCTCTGCTCGTCTGACACGAGTATCGATAGAGAGTAGAAGACTACTCGTAAATTATTCTTCTAAGGTGACACCAGCGACCTACGATCGTTTGACGTGAAGCCAAGAGGTGTACATACGCATTTTTTTCCGTATATGTGTGGTGGCACGCCCCACGAACTTCTTCTTCTTGCTTTCTTTGTAATTTACTTTGTACTGCGGTCACCTGCAAGTCTTTGTACTACATTTCACTGACTGGGAGCGAGACCAAAACTTTGGCATGCTTAGTGGGACCGGGAGCAGTCTCTCTTTCCTTGCTTGCATCATTAGGAAGATGGGCGGGTCGATACACAACAAGCCGCGCGCTAACAATCCCAAGCACAAGATTCCAAAGTTTAAACCTTATAATAGCGCGACTAGTCGTGCTCTGAACTTTGACAAAGCTTTGAAAAAATTGGCAATCCACTTTACATACCAGAGATGACATGATCGAGTAAAAGCCCTGCTTTCGGTACGCCCATGAATGCGGAGAACCTTTCTCAAAAGGTCGCTGAACAAAGGGCGACTCAAGAGGCAACTCTCTTCGGAGTTGTCGCACTAGAAAACGTAAGAAGAAACGATACGTTCAAAGAAACTTATCTTGACACCCTCGATAAGAGAGTTGAGGCATTGGCTAAAGCAGAGAAAACTATTGACTCCCTCATCATGAAAGTCGATAACTTCACTGAGACGGAGGCAAACATCGATGCCCTTACCGGGAAGATCAACGGCCTCACAAGCCAGTTCAAGGCCGAAGCGGACATGCGCGCACCATGATAAGTGGCTTTTGAACAACTCCAAGAGGATTTTCAATCGGCAATCGGCGAACATGTGGATCAGAAGTATATCATTGAAGGAGCGCTTGGCCATTTTGGCTACACCCTAAGGGTTCACCAAACCCGCCTCGATCTACAGACTGAGATGATGAAGAAGCAGCATGCTGCTTCTTTCTTCAGGAGCAAGAACAACTCTGACTAGCTGGCCGAGTTCAGGGAAGAATTCAAGGACAGGCAAGCAGCCATGGACCTAAGGCTTCTCTAGCTTGAAGAGACTGTCTGCGTACAGCCTCACAAGCACGGCATGCTAGGCTCCCCACCAGGGGCAACGTTGTGGATGCGTGACAGAAGTATGTCCACCCCAATGTTCTTCCTCGAGCTAACCCTAGGACAGGAACTCCAAAGCCCCTGTTGTACAGCTTGAACCCTAATGGAGAAAAGGGGGTCCTGTCTACACTCCCCACAGGGCTTGCGCCCCGAACACGACTTAAAGAGGATCCACTAGTAACTTTGCTGTTTTTAGGGAACAAGAAGATCTGATTCTAGCCTTAACTGTTCCACCTCTCGAAACACGATCATGGTAGAGAGCTCTCCATATTGGTTTTAGGGCGATGCTAAGTCACCCCTAGTAACTGTTGCGGATCCCTGTCAGCTCATATCCGGAATAGTGAATGAACAGACTGGAAGAGGTTACACAAACCTCGACTATCGCGCACTCTATCCGGACAGCATGGAGTAGTACCCTTTCCCATAACGGTTCAAGAATATCGTCTTTACGACCTTCTCTAGTGAAACCAAGGAGGACGCGGCAACGCATAGGACCCGTTTCAAGGTCCAATGCGGACAATATAAGAACAATAATATTCTAAAGTTGAAGCTCTTTGAGACATCTTTGTCTGGAGCAGCTTTCAATTGGTACTCAAGACTAAAGCTGGTTCGGTCCCGGACTGGCCAACCATGGAAAGGTTGTTCCGAGAAACTTATGGGACCATTGAGCCTGAAGTAGGCCTAGATTCTCTAACCCATATGTGTCAGCAATACATGGAGATATGTGTCATGTTTTTGCAGCGGTTTAAAATCCAACAAGCAAAATGTGATTATCTCTTGCCTGAGCAAGAGGCTATTATGCTGGTCATTCGGAAACTCAACCATCGCCAACGTCTCAAGTACCATGAGGAGCGCTTTACCACCTTGGGGGATCTCATTAACAAGGTCAGTAGTTACGAGCTGATACTGAATGAAGTGGATGAGAAGAGCAATGTCTGCAAGGGCACGTACGTCCCTAAAAAGAGACGAACTGTTGGAGAGCTGGCGTTGCACGCTCCGGCCTATGATCCATAAGGCTCAAAAGCGGAAGAACTTGAAGGCAGTATAGAAACCAATCACACTACAGTCATTTGCATGGACCAAGCTTAAGCATGAGGCTTACACCTATGATGTCAAGAATGCTCATCAGGTCTTGAATGACTTGATCGAGGCAATGTCAAGTTAGACCAGAAGGTTCCCACAGAGGACGAGCTAAAGGACAGAAAGTATTGTCTTTTACAACGCCTATAACCACGACACCAAGGATTGTGTCAAAGTACAGGATCAGATACAAACTTGGCTGAATGCCGGTAAGCATCTCCTTAAGATCCTAAGCGGTGTCGCTTCACTCGTATACGTAGAACAATTCCCAAAAATAGTAACAATGGTTAAAGTAAAATGGCACTACTCTAGGAAGGGTGATTCGCGGCGACCTACGAAGCGGGGTTGTTCTAAGTCAGGAGATGGAAGTTCCCAGACCCGAAGGTATACTTATAATGTCGACCTCGCACACGATGTACTCGACGATCTGATCGCTGACGGACTGGCCACAATGCCCTTTGCCTTGTCATACATTAAGTATAAGGAGGGACGGGAGCATTGTAAATTCCATAACAGTTGGACACGTCAAACTTCTAAGTGTCAGCAACTCGAGTACCAGGTTCAAGATTGGCTCGACGCCGGTTACCTCCGTTTTGAGAAAAAATACGACTTTCTGATAGCTGTGGCAGACGTCACTTGGCCCAAAATTGGCCGCAAGAGGATAACCCTGGATCTTTCTCAGAGCGTCGGATTTCATAAAGGCCATGGTTGAGACCTAAATGACCGACGAATGAATATATGATTAAGGATATGGTCAATTCTTCCTCGGGCCAATAGCGACGCACGTATGTTCGGCCCTTAGGAGATCGGGATACAGGTTCGGATTGGAGCAGCGCAAGACAGAAGGGTAATGTCGGCTAAAGTTTAGTTGACGAAATTAAGGTATTTCATCGGCTAAAGTTCAAAATTTTCAAAATCCCCGTTGAAAATTTTGAATTTTTTCTATATCTTTCATTTTTCTCCTTCTCCTCCTCCTCTTCATCTCCCTTCCTCCTCTTCCTCCTTCAGCGACAGCAACTTCTCATCCTCCTCTCCTTCTCCTAGCCTTCTCCTTCTCCTCCTCCTCTCCTAGCTAGCCTCCTCCTTCTTCTTCTCCTCTGATCCTCCTCCTCCTCTTCCACAGGTCGAAAAAGAAGAAAAAATTAATAAAAAAGCAAGAAAGAAAAAAGAAAAGAAATAAAAATAAATAAAATAAATAATTATAGTCGACGAATTTTAATAAAATTCGTCGGCTAAAGTTAAATGAAAGAGAAAATTTCAGTTTACCCCCCTAATCTTTTGTGACAAATCAGTTTAGTCCTGTAACTTTTTTAAAATCAGTTTGCTCCTTTAACTTTGAGAAAATTTCAGTTTACCCTCCTAATCTTTTGTGTCAAAATCAATTCAGTCCTGTAACTTTTTTTAAAATCAGTTTGCTCCTTTAACTTTTGTAAATACATCAGTTGGTTTCAATTTTTTGAATTTCCTCAAATGTGACATCATCAAAGCTGACGAAGGACCTATAATTTAGCTTTAACCCCTCATTTTCAATGAAATGTCTGATCTTTTGCATAGATGATTAGAGCTAGTTTTTTGTGCAGCTGAATCTAAACTGTTGGTTTTTGTAGGTTGGATGTAAACACACTAATATGCATCTATTTGGTTGTTACTTTTGGTAATTATGAACATGATTGTATGCAGATTTTATGAAAAATTGATGGTTATTTTGTACAGTTTGTATGTTGTTGTCATAGATTTTGTCCGAATTTTCACATAATTTTTTTAGAGATTTTTGATGTTACAGACTTATTTTAGGGTCAATTTTGTTGTTAGAATTAGAAGATGTAATTTTTCCAAATAGATGCATTTTTTATCTTTAATAATATTTTGTCAAATTGACTATTTTACCCTTTTAAGGAGAGATAAAACTGAATTATAAGTATTTTGTCAGCTTTGGTGACGTCACGTTCTAGGGAAATTTAAAAATGGAAACCAACTGATATATTTATAAAAGTTAAGGGGACAAACTGATTTTAAAAAAAGTTACAGGACTGAACTGATTTTGACACAAAAAATTACGAGGGTAAACTGTAATTTCTTCTAAATAAAAAACAAAATAACTAACTATAGTCGATGAAATTTATTAAAATTTGTCGGCTAAAGTAAAATAAAAAATCTTAGCTGACGGCTTTTTCTTGACGACTTCTTAGCCGACGACGTTTCGTCGTCTAAGACTTTAGCCGACAAAATTTTTTACTTGGCCGACGAAAAAAATTCGTCAACTAAAGTAGTTGTTCTGATAGTGATTACTTGGAATCCCTAGGACTATGATTCAAGTCTCTTCCATAACAGTGAATAACTTCACTGGTTTGGACGCACACACCCTGGTTTTGTTGTTCCAGCGAGTCAAAGTAGGTCCTTCATTTCAGGTGTTTACCATTTTTATAGCAGAATGTATAGCCTCACAGGAGAAGAAAATGAGTCACTTCTTTTTCTATTGCGAGAATAAAAGGACTGTTTTGCTAAGAAATACGAGGACACGTTAGGTCTCGCTCCGGAGTTAGTTTGTCACATGTCAGGTCTCGCTTCGGTGTCTAGTGCAACAGGGCAAACGTTTCATGTAGACTGACACACAAATAACCTTCAAGGAAGAAATAGAGATCATGCATCATTCCATAATTATTCGGGTCGCCAAGTATAACGAGTGGCTCTCCAATGTGGTCATAGTGCGCAAGAAAAACGACAAAATGCGAGTCTGCGTCGATTATCGTAACCAAAACAAAGCTGCGCCAAATGACATATACCCTATGTCGGTAACGGATCTTTTGATCGACGTAACGGCAGATCATGAAATATTATCATTCATGGATGACACGACAGGCTATCATCAAATACTTGTCGCCTCGGAGGACCAATATAAGATGACATTTTGGTGTTCTGGCTTTGCCGCCGCCTTTGTCTATAATGTCATGCCGTTTAGACTGAACAATGTTGGCGCTACATATCAGCGAGCTATGAACCTAATATTTCATGATATCTTGGGCAAGCATATCGAAGTCTACATCGATAATGTGGTTATCAAAACCAAGAAACGTGCGGATCATCTCGATGACCTAAGATAGGTTTTTAGAAGAATGCGATTACACAGTCTACGGATGAACCTAGCCAAATGTGTCTGTTTTGCGGAAGCCGGATACTTCTTAGGTTTCCTAGTCCACCAAAGGGGCATTGAGGTTCCCAATGATAAGGCAGAAGCGATCATCAACGCTTCCCCACCAACTACAAAGAATGAGTTGCAACATTTGATAGGGAAGATCAATTTCCTTCACTGGTTCATCTTCAATACGACCGGTAAACTACAACCTTTCTCCTCTCTACTCAAGCTCCAGGGGGCAGCATAATTTGTGTCGGAGCTCCAGCATCAACATGCATTTGACCGCATTAAGGAGTACTTCACTAATCCACCGGTGCTCATGCCCCCACAGGAGGGACGACCTCTGAAGCTTTACGTCGCAGCCGCAGACCTTTCCATTGGTGGATTTATGGCCCAAGACGATGACAATGGGTGGAGCATGTAGTGTATTACCTCAGCCACTTGCTTACTGATTGTGAGACGCACTATACCCCAATGGAGAAGCTTTGCCTCGCATTTTACTTTACAGGGTGCAAGTTGCGCCACTACATATTGGCATTCACTACGGTGACCATAGCTCAATCAAATCTCGTCAAGTACATGTTATCATCAGAGGGCGCATTGGCAAACACAAATGGATCTTGGCCCTATCTGAGTTCTCCCTTCTGTATGTTCCCCAAAAGGTTGTCAAAGGTCAAGCCATCGCAGACTTTCTAGCACATCATCCACCTGCAGAGCTATCTGAGTTCCAGGAGTTGGGTTCTATACTTTGACGGTTCTCGCACGGATGTAGCCTCCGGCGCTAGGATCGCTTTCTAGAACCTAGCGAGCTATCATTTCTCGTACTCTTTCTAGCTGGACTTTAAATGCACTAACAACCAGGTAGAATTTGAAGTCCTCATTATCAGGTTAGAGATCTTGATGGACTTAGGAGTCTGTGAGGTCCACATCATGAGAGGTTCCTTGTTGTTTATCAACCAGGTCAACGAGCTATTCAAGTGACTTAGCCTTACCTTCGCAAGGCTTGGTCTTTATTGGTGCGGTTTGATGATGTCTTCATGGAATACATTCCCCGAGAGTTCAACTTCGCGGAGAATGAGTTAGCTCAGATAGCGTCCAGAGTCAGTCTCCGAGACGGAGTCCGCGAATGTCTTTTGAAAGTAGAGCATCAGACTCTTCCTTCCTTTCTGGTTAGGGGGCAAGATGTTGATGACTTGATAGTGGCAACAATAGATCCGATCGATGAAGATTGGCGCATGCCGATTGTTGTTTACTTGCGCAATTCTCATGATGTCACACATTCGCGCCAAGTACGGTTACTCGCTCTTGGTATTAGTAGCATTAAAAATGTAAAATAGCAAAAAAAACCTACAAGGTATTTCATAATGGACCATTTGGAGAAGAGTTTCCAGGTCTAGAATTTCTATTAGAATTAGAAGAAGCTGAACTTTGGCTTGGTAAGAAGAACACAGTGCTTCAGTTGATATTGCCAGCCTTTAAAAGTTTTAAGGCCCAGATAAAATTCCCTATTACACATGGGTTTTGAGGAAGGATTAGGAATTAGAGAATACTCTATTAACAAATTCAGTTTGACAAAGAAAACAAGATACCTTATAGAGCAATGTAGGTGAGTTAGTCGTGAGTGTGTAATTTCATCAACGTTTTCAAACCAATCAAAATGATGTCGACCAACACAATCACAACCCCCAGGCACGTGGCGCGAAATCGCGGGAGAGACAGTTGCTTCAGAACCCACCCACACGGAGGTGACGCGGCCTAGCAAGTCACCGCCACGTTTACACATCTCCCGACTTCCTCCAGAGCGTCACCGACACGCTCCTCCCTTATTCTTCTTAAACCCTAAACACCGCCCCAATTCTCTCCATTAATTCCCAAATCTCAAACCAACCATGTCTTCGAATCCAAGCTCTCAAGTCATCCAGACCAACCCAGACGCCCCAAAGCCCTCTTCTTCTTCTGCCTCCTCCTCCATGTACCCTTCTGTCGACGTGGCACGCCTCGCGGAGGGCCTCTTCCCCGAAAACGACGCCGTTTCGGAAACAAACCAAAACCTCCAATCCTCGGAAGAACTCCTGGTCAAGATTCCGGGGGCGATCGTCCACCTCATCGAGAAATCCTACAGCATCGAGCTGGCCTGCGGCGAGCTCACCATCGTCGGTCTCCGGCAAGGCGGCAACGTCGTCGCGGTCCTGGCCCGCGTCGGCGACGAGATCCAGTGGCCGTTGGCAAAAGACGAAGCCGCGGTGAAGCTTGATCACTCTCACTATTTCTTCAATCTTCGAGTTCCGGCGGACGGGAATGGAGAAATGGAGCTGCTGAATTACGGAGTGACGATTGCGACCAAGGGGCAGGAGGGATCGATGAAGGAGTTGGATAGGGTTTTGGAGACTTACAGTTGCTTCTCGGAGCAGAAGATGAGTGGATTGGAGCATTGGGATGTTTTGGATGGGACTGTGGCGAGGGAGACTACGCCGGAGGATTTGGGTTCTGATGAGAAAAAGAAACTGATGGGGGACAGTTCGGCTGCGTATTGGACTACATTGGCTCCGAACGTGGAGGATTACAGTGGGAGGTGTGCGAGGATGATTGCTTCCGGGTCGGGTCAGTTGATTTGGGGGATTTTGTGGTGTGGGGATGTCACCGTGGATAGGCTTAAGTGGGGAAATGAGTTTTTGAAGATGAGGATGGGACCGTGTTCCGGTTCCGAGATTAGTCCTGAGACCTTGAGGAGGATACAGAGGTGTATATCTTTGATTGCCAAATGTAGTAGTAGTAGTAGTAGTAGTAGTAGTAGTAGTAGTAGTAGTAGTACATCTGACGTGTTTTGGTTTGATTTTTCAGGGTTAAGAAGTTGACAAAGATGTCAGAGAAGATGGCGTCTGGAATCCTTTCTGGAGTTGTTAAAGTATCTGGATTTTTTACAAGTGCAATTGTTAACTCGAAAGTGGGCAAGAAATTTTTCAGCCTTCTCCCTGGAGAAATTGTCCTAGCTTCCTTGGATGGATTCAGTACGTCTTTATATCTCAACCACCATTGAATTACACATACCTCTCATACACTCCTTCGTCATGCTTTATATATTTTAAGATGGATTAGTAGTAAATGTTACAGAAACTGGAATTACTTACTTGCTAAGATTGTTGTTAGTGTATTGGCAAGAACAGCCAAGTACAATTTTCCATTTTGAATTTTGAGATTTAGTATGAACAGCTGTATCTATTTTGAGTTCGGTAATTTTTGGTACGTAGAACTAAAAGCTATTTAGAGTTGAAAGATATTAAAGGATACACATTGGCATATAAGTGTGATGTAGTGCAGTCCTACATATCAACTTGTACGTGGGTTGATATTCTTCTTGTGCTCATTGTTTTATTGTTCTTTGTATGAATCCACAGGCAAAGTCTGTGATGCCGTTGAAGTTGCTGGAAAGAACGTTATGTCAACCTCATCTGTTGTCACGACTGGACTTGTTTCACAGAGGTAATTCTAATATAAGTGTGTTTCAATTAATTCCTTATTGCTTTGATGATTCATACAACTACCTGGTGTGGTTATCACCATGTAAACCAACTTGTCCAGTTGTGCAAGTTGGCAAAGTTTAAGATGTTGTTCTGTGCTATTGGGTGTTTCATATGCCATAAGGTGGGGAGGCTGTTATCAACTTTTAGTAAGCTCCCATCCCACTAGTTTTGACAGGGACATATATTGTGAACCTTATCTTCAATGTGGCACAACTTGTTTCATCTCTTTCAGTGTAGCTTGATATTTAGAGCTTGTTCAGTGCAAGTTCATGTTTGGTTTAGGTGATCAGGAATATAGCCAAGTTCCTTCTTTGGCCAGCATGTACTCCATTTATGCATGTTTTCTTTTTGTTCTTTTTTAAGTCTGCACTGGCTGAAGGGAAGCTGATTTCTTAATTGTAGGTACGGAGAACCAGCAGCGAAGGTCACAAATGAAGGGCTTGATGCTGCAGGGCACGCTATAGGGACAGCTTGGGCCGTGTTCAAGATAAGAAACGCTCTCAACCCCAAGAGTGTTATCAAGCCAACAACTCTTGCTAAAGCTGCTTCTGAAGCAAAGACCGCCAAGTCGAACTAGACAAGTAGCTGTGTGCGTTTGGTAGCAATTCGTTTTTATTGTATTGGTTTGTTTCTCTGTAAATTGACAGATGCTCTTTGGGAATGGTAAAATTTTCATCTACTTTGCATCTTGTACGATCTGAATGTCGGTGCATCAAACGATAATATGTGGTTTAAATGGCATCTCCTTTCTTAGCACTTAGCTTAGCAGTGCAACGTTTTCTCGTTTTATAACTTGGTTCTTGTATTCATTATTATAGTATCTGTAGGGTAAATGGTCGTCTTATAGAAATTGGACATGGTTGTTCACTTCTTCACCATTGTAGCAAAAAGAATAGCTGCACATGATGGTCTTCACAGGGTTATTTGATGCTCTTACCTACTATTGACGTTTTTGTTACTCTTGTTCAAGAATTGAAGAAGTATGAGAATTATCCAAGCCAAATTACAGAAAAACATACGAGTTTTATATATAAGTTCCCTACTTCTGCTGCCAAAGCTGGCTTGCATTCATCAACAGAGAACAAGATGTACATGAAGCTTATACTAAAAGCTGGAACAAACTATGAGCGCTTGTAGAGGGGAGAGAATCGTCGTATTTTTTTTCTCTGGCAGCACCAACTATACGACTCTTATCGAAGTTCAAATCTAAGTATAAATGTTCATGAGACGCTCAATAAGTAGTTTTAAAGGGTTTATAAGACTTCAGATCTAGGACGACACCGGCGAAAGAGCCAACTGCAGCAACTATGGAGACAACTAGACAAGCCATACTTAGTATTTGAAGTCCAAGCCATCTACTACATTTTTCAATCTTCTGTTGAGCAATGTACATCTCAACTGGAAAATAAACGGTTAATGGCCAGAATCCAAGGGCTCCAAGTATCCCAACGACATCATTGAAGAATGGTAGGAGCATCGATATGAGGGTAGTCAATATAATAACAAAAGGGGTCCTGCATACCAAGCGAAACAAGTTGAGTTGGTACACACCATACAAGGGAATAGGTATGTCATACTCGGCTGTCACAAAGTCGCTTTTTGGCCACTTCTGTGCATTCCATTTCTCCACAAAAGCAAATAATGGCTGGCAAAAGACCTGCAGGGATGTTCACTAGGTTAGAACTTGGTGTGACATATATGGAACTGTGCAAGTTGACCCTATGCAAACAAACCATTTTCCGATCGCACTAGCATACCTGAAATGCACCTACTAGGTGAACAACAATTGCAATGTCTATCCAAAGCCAGTTAAGAGGTTTCCTGGGGCAAGATCGCCAAACGCTGCGTACCCAAAACATCCACAGAGCATATAGAATACTGTAGTGACAGTGATGCTGAATACAGTTGCCTTCTTCATGGTCTTATTTTTTGCTGGAGGAGATCTTATGGTATCCTGCACGGGACAGCGGCAGTAGTAGTAAGCATATTAACTGATGTGTAACATACTTCCTGCATTTCCAACCATGTAACTAATGAGTACCTGTATTTCGATGAGGACCAAAGAATACGAGTAAGCAAATGCAATAGCGCCAAGAGCTTGCATAGTCCTCCACATCTTTTCTGTAGAACTGTTCCAGAATGAGTAACTGTCCCTATGCTAATACCCAATTGGCTGCCTTTGAAACCCCCATTTCCTGATATAAACAGGAATAAATTTGCAGTTGTTCAGGAGAGCACACTCAAATCCCAATTGCAAGTACATAATGGACCATTAGATTATTAGTTGTACCTGCAACTTTGCCAATGCCAAGTCCAAGACCAACAGTAGTATGCGAATGACAATGGCTGCCACTATAGAAAGCCACCATACTTCGTTGAAATCTTTGATTTGTAAACGGTATATCTAACTTTCCGTCCTTATAAACTTTAGTACATCAACTTTCTAAAATATCAGAAAGACATTTCATCTTTTCAGCCCGACATAGTATTGATACTTTTAGTCATACTTTTGGTTGTCAACTCCGTTAAAGTAACCGTTGTTTGCTGACAACGTTTTAAGGATATTTTTGTCTCTAATCATCCCGCCAATAACACACCGAATCTCAATGAGTTTTACCTTCAATCAACCCCATGAAACGATCGGGAACGAAAAACACGATTTGAAACTCGATGCCTATCAAGCGAGAAGCGACGTTCTGTCGTCGTCATCATCTGAAAAGGGACTGAGTTACCACAGCTTTACGCAACCGAGAAGAAGCCTTGGATGCTGGTAAGATGTCTAGCGAAGACAAAAAGTTGAGGTGTTGAGAGCTGGGCCTCTGCCAATGTGAACCCTGATGATCCCCTCCCAAAGGCGATCTCTCACCAATCTAAACCAGAGTCCCCCCTCCACTCCCTCCTCTCTTCGGAGAAATGAAAAGAACAACGAAGAAAGTGATAGAGAGAGAGAGCTTAAGTGGGAGAGCGAGAGTAATAGAGGAGCAAAAGAGACACAAGCGGAGAGGGTGAGATCGGTGGAGTAATAGGGGACAAGCGGTTTTATTTGTTTTTGTAGAAAGGGAAGGATTAGGTTATGGGTATTACGGGTTTACTAAAATATTAGGTAATTTTGAATTTTGAATTATATTTTAACGGAGTTGACAGCTAAAAGTATAAAATATTAGGTCTGGTTGAAAAGATGGTGTACCGTTCTGATGTTTTAAAAAGTTAATGTACTAAAGTTTATAAGGACTAAAAGTTAGTGTACCGTTCTTAAAATATCAACTCCATGATTTCAAATGTTATCATATAACCATTGCTTGACATATGACATGGATATTTCCCTCCATAAAAGTTAGCCTTTTTTCTTCTTAGCAGTATTTTCTTTTTACTGACTTAATTATCTCTCCTCTCACTTCACCTCTGATCTCGATCTACTCTCATGTTTGTCCCCCTCCAGAATAGAGCCCGACGCCAGCTCTAGATCGGAGCTCGACTCCGGTGACGCGATCCACCACATTCCATCTTGATTGTAAACGTCACCAACGCGATCCGCACTGTTGGTGAACTTACACTTGGGTGGTTATGTGTTTTCAAAGGCGTTTCGGGGCGGCGCTGGGGTGCGCCTTAGGGAGGAGCGAGGGAGAAAAGCCCCGCCGGTTCTTTCGTCAGGACGCCGCTGGAAAGGCGACCGCCGGAGCGACGGGGCGCTGCAGAAGCGAAGCGAGACGAGGCAAGAACCCAGGAACCCAGAAAAACAGTAAAACAGTGAAATGAGAGATTCGAAATCGAGGCTCGAATCGGACATCAAGAGGCAAGGGAAGGAAGAGGAAGAGGAAGAGGAGAGGAGAAGGAATATACCAGTCACGCGCCGAACCGCCGCCTGGATCGCCGGATTCCGGCCGTTGACCGCCGAACGCAGTGGCGTTCGATCTCCCTGCACGGTGGCTGATTCCGGTTTCTGAGGGTTGGGTCAGGTAGAGGAGAAGGGGAAGAAAGTGGTGGAAGAGTGCCGGCCAGTGGTGGTCGGACGGCGACTGTGGCGCGGCGAAGGACATGACGAAATCGCCCTCTGTTTCGGAGGAACCGATCGGGAAAGTCTTCACCTCTTCTCTACCTTATCTAAGTCCAAAGAAGTACTTATCAAAACACTACAACATAAATATATGTTGTAAATCAGAACAGGGAAGAAATTTTTCGATTTTAACAATTTAAGATAATCGATGAGCATTACATTGAAATAAATACAAACCTAAATAATAAAAAAGGAACCAACAGAAAGGAGAATACCGAAAGAATAAACGGCAACAGAATTCCAAAACAACAGATTTTGCATAAGACCTGCACCAAAAACAACCAATAAAACCAAAATCCAAACTTAGTAAGCAATCACGAAACAGTACAATAAACTAACTATAATAACTATGAATGGAGAATAAGTCTCATACATCTATTAACCTTAGTTTGTTCAATACAACTAACAAAAACAAATTGGAACCACAAATTATGAGAAAATTAAGCTTACTACTACCAGTACCAGCGATCACAACTGACCAGTAAACAACCAAGTACCCTACCATAGTGTTTTCTTTTGTACTTTATTATCAAGTATGCAAAAATCAGAAATTCTTTGACGGTTCTCTTATCTATCTAAGATTTGCATACAATATAGTAATAAGACATTATTTCTGGATATTTCAATTGCAGTGATAAAGAAGTGAACTTGATCAGTATGTTGTGCAAAGTTACCACCATTTAATGCAAAATTGAGATGTGGATTTAAGCGGAAAGAATCTAGTAATAAACCGTAGACCTGGAAATTGGAAATGGAAATGGAATTTGGCAGTGGGACAATCACAGTATCCATGTCTGTTTTAGAAATAAGAAATGGTTAAAGGTGTATTATCACTATTATGTATTCGGTTGTTCAACTCAAGCAATATATTAAAACAGGATGTAGTTCATATAAATAAATAAAAAAAGACAACAAAATCAATGCCATGAAACTCAGTAATGAAATCACCTTGGCTGCCAGTATTTCTGTGCACAACTTTTTCACAGCATCATCAGTTTGAAGCCATTTTTTATGCCCATGCCGCTTGATGTACACATGCACCTGCAAGACAGAAACAACTGGACAACTAAGCAGATTTTCCAAAGAGTACAATAAACATGCACTAACCAATCAATACAGAAAAGTTACTCATAAGTGTCGAGTAAGTGCGTAAGGCTTACCACAGATGTCCCCTTTAATTACACTTTCAAGTGTGAATGCAGGTGAAGTTTTAAGAATAGCCACAGTTATAACTTAAATATCTGAAACAACACAGCACACATGTCTTACTGCATAGACTAACTCCTGCAAGCAAAAGAATTTGAAATACGCAAGGTGACATGCAACAAACCCTAGAACACTATATGCTCTTATCTGATGGACAGTTGATAAAGTCCGAAATGGAAACTACATTACATGGAACTAACTATTATTGCTTGTGTGCAACTGATTCCTTAAAGGCCTCACTGTTTGGGTCGTTTAGACACCAATTTTCAGAGAGATGGAAACAAATGCTATACCAAAAGTATCAATCGAAAGCTTTAATCAATTACAGAAGAGGAAACCTATACACATGAATTGAACCAATGAGTTGAAGAGTAGGCGATATCTAGGAAGGATTTGCATTCTTATACTTACTATGCACGCCTAAAATTTATAAATAAAACTCCAAAAAAATCCCACCTCCTCCTTTCTCCTCTCATCTCGATCTCTTCTCGACCGTTTGCTCTCTCTAAACGGAAAAGCAATCACATGAATGAAATAGATTTCAATTGAAACCAACCACCGGAAATAACATGATGAATCATACAACAAAAGCAAAATCAAAACTTATCGATAACCATGAAGTCAAAACCCAAACTGCACAAATTCATGTCGATGAGTGGGCGAAGATACTTATCTGGAATTTTGTTACTCATCACGCACTGACGCACACCTCCGAGCTTTGACCTGGAGAGAGAAAATTCTTAGGCGAGTGAGAAGAGCGAATTGACGGAGATATATAATTCTTGGGCGAGAGAGAAAGAGACAAGTGTCGAGAAGCTACAGCGACCCCAGAAAAATCAGCCATGCCAAAATTCTAAGGACAAATGCGGGATTGCACAGAATCAACGGGGCTAAAATCGTTCGTGTGAACAGTCGACGGAAAATAGATATATGTTAAATCTGACACGAATATGACTATGATTATTATTATTAATTAACCTTTCGACCTACCCATCTGTTTGGTCTTCGATCCCGAAGAGCAATCTTTAATAGGCAATGATGCAATTGCAGGCACCCTTATATGTCAAATTTTACGTACTATTTTGCTCCCTCCCCTCTTTATAAAGCATATATAATATACTACTTCCTAATACATTTATCTACGTCCCTCCCGACTTAACGAGAGAGATATATCAAAAACCTAAAGCGCCGCACATAGAAGCTGATGCCCAGTCCGACTGCGCGCCACCATGGCCTAGTCATCGGACGAGCAAGAGAGGACCTCGGGTCTGTTAAAGGTTGGTCCGGAGTTAAGCTGGGTCAGGGTGGATACTTTATTGGGATGACTTCATTATCCGAGCCACTGTGTGGCGTTATTGGGGAAGGGCAGTGGTGGCGAGATAGCTGGTCGGCGGTAATGATGTTGTTCTGTCATAGATCGAAGCGTAATTTCTCGCTTATAAAGCATATATAATAATCATGTGACATCAGACCAAAACAAATTATTAGTTAACAAAAGAACCCGTGACGAGGTATACACCAAGGACACACCTACACATCATTTAATCAACTATATATCGTAATATATTTTCTTCGATATATGTGCCAATAATAAATGTATCATATTTCTCATCAGCAAGCAATGGACTTCTAGCTTTCGATCTGTTTCAGAGTTTAGGTATGCGCGCATGTCTGTGGGTTAGGTTTCGAGAGGAATAAATGGTACAATGCTATTGCGATCGCGACGGAGTTTTAAGCAAAACTACAAGACTAATGCCGAACGGATTAGTAGATCATTTGAACCCTTAACCAATCATGATATATTTCAAATTGTACTTCATGCCAACTATCAACTATTACATAAGCAAAGCCGATCTGAGGAGGTTGCAAAGCCTTCTAAGCAACGACTAAAATATCTACTAAAATATTTTAGTAGATCTTTGCTTTCATGTCTTCAACTTCAACTCGATACTCAAAATATAAAAAGAAATTTATACAAAATAAAAAAAAACAACATTTTATCAATCATATAAACGTCACGATAACGAGATAAGTCTTAATTGTTTTAAATATTGTTGATATATACGATCTAACGAAGATCATAATAACTAGATATCGAGTCTCATTTCTTGTTTTCGTATGAATAAGAGTCTCATTTCAACCGTTTAAACTTCTAACTTATTAATGAAATCCGGCTATCGAAGACCTAAATTTTTCTTTGTACATAATAGTTCTCCGGCCATTATATTAAGAATAATGAATGTAGATTAATAGCTGACATATATAACATGACATGTGAGGTTTAGATAGAGAAATTTTTCAGTGATACGGTAGAACCATGTGACATTACTTAGTGGTGCTACATTCCACTCAAATTTGGACAAGTGGATTTTCGACATCAAAATGCATATTACGTATTTTGTCAAATACCATTTTGAGTTTTTTGGTTTTAAAATCCTAGACCCTAAACCTTAAACCCTAACCCTCACTACCAGGATAAGCACTTTAGCCGACGAAATTTTTTCGTCGGCCTGTTCACAATTTTCGTCGGCTATAACCTTAGCCGACGACACGTCGTCGGCTAAGAAGTCGTCGGCTATACTTATAGCCGACGAAATAAAGTCCGTCGTCGGCTATACTCCAACACTTAGCCGACGAAATTATATATTTCGTCGGCCAAAGTTTTAAAATTTCGTCGGCTATAGTTCACAGATTATAGCCGACGAAAAAAACTATTTTAGCCGACGACACAAAATTTTGTCGGCTAAAAGTCCACTTTAGTCGACGAAAATTTCACTTAGGCGACGAAAGTTTTTTTCGTCGGCTAAAAGTCCACTTTAGCCGACGAAAATTTCACTTAGGCGACGAAATTTTTTTTCCGTCGGCCTGCTAATTTTTTTTCGTCGGCTATGATACTTATTCTGGTAGTGCATATACTCTAAACCCTAACCTTAAAATCCTAAACCCTAATTTTACTAAATACTCATGAATGTCATTTCACAAAACATTGAAAATATTAGTTTTTATTTTAGTTATAAAAAATCCACATATCTAATTTTAAGTGAAGTATAATATCATTAGACAATGAGATGTGATTCTACCGTAACATCTAAATTTTTTCAACATTTAGATAAAAAAACATTATCGGGTATCGGCTTATCTCTCGGTCTCTCGGTCTCTCGCATACGTTTACATGATAGATTGATAGATAAAGCCAGAAGAGGATTGCAGGGCAGTTAGGGTGAGATTTATTAATTAATAAGGAGATCGATGACATGCATGGGTCGAAGAAGAAGCTAGTGAATTATTAATCATAATTCTCCAAAACAAAATTATATATATATATATATATATATACGAGAGAGAGTTTGATAGTGAAGAAAATGACATAAAGTTGGCTGATATTCTAAAGGGACTCTTCTGGCCGGGGATCCGTCACCATCGACCTAGCGACCACCACCTAACAGCTTCAACATCCATACATCTCACCCACATATGTACACTTCCATATCTTTTTGCCATTTCTAAGTCTCTCATGCTTATGCACCCCTTTGCTTAAATAGGTTTCTTTTTTTCTGATACATAATACCAACATAATATTGGTATCCTGATATTTGTTTGTTTAATACCAATTATTAGTTTAATGAAAGCATGCACCTTTCAGCACCAAACTCTCTGTTCACTTTCCCTTGCCGGCCGGACTTCTTCTATCTTAGTTCCTCCACAATCGATTGACATTAGGGAAATGGATTCTATAGTTGGCCAACTCTTTGTCTTGTTATTACTTGACCTTCAATTGGAATCTGCATGTCGTAATGAACTCGATCGATCAATTGCTAGTGTTTTCTTTTGTCACTTGGGGTACTTAAAAGACAAATGCTCGACCCTTTGAATAATCGAATTGAAAAGCATGCTAGGCATAAGCTATTCCATCATGGAAATTAACAAGATGCATGAAGAATAAAAGTAACTATAGTAATGAAGAGCCTAAGAGGAAAGCTAGAGATGATTAAGGTAGCACTATGTAATTCATTGGTGGGAATATGATGCTCAAAGTTGCTAAATGGCGTGCAACTATTATGTTGGGCATTGGACATGCATCGATCAGTATAATCAAATTATTCATATCAATGACATTAATTTGTTCTTGTTGGTAAGTAATATTATTCTTCAAGCTAAATTGATCATATAAATTAATAGACAACGAAGGCCCTGACCCTAACATATATATACAATGCATCTTCGAAATGATGCATCTTGTTAATTTTTTTCCTTAATGATGTGATAGCTCTGTAACTCCTGCGTCAGCAGCCATGGAAATTTAAAAACTTAAGAGTAGTAAGGTTTAAGCCTGCTTAAAAATGTCGGGAAAATGTCAACTTAATAAGAATTTTTGGGGGGAGATAGATACACGAGTCCTAGTTTACATGTTAGTTTTGGGGACTTCACTTGCAAAATAATTAAAATTATCTCTCTTAATAATTTCAACATATTCCTTCAACCCTTAAGCCCCGCTCAATGCACCCAATAAACCCTAGCCAGCTAATTCCAGGGGTCAGAGGTTGCAAAGGTCCAAATGCATTATTTGCTTAATTTAAGACTACGAAATATAGGACTAGAGTCGCGGCAGGTGAGGGTTAGGTTTAATTTCTGTTAATCTATTATTAAGATTGTAGCTTACAGTAGTCGTATGCAAATATTTAAACGAATCTGCAGATCAGCTGCAATACGCATGTCCTAGGAACACATATACATTATTCTTACTGCTGGTTTATGAAATGCAGTTGTCTAATTAAGCATGGCAATCCAATGGAAATGTGCTAGCTACCTCATAGACTTTTTTTTCTTTTTAAAACAAGGATTATGCGATATCAGCTTATATGTAGCAGTTTGTTAGATGACAGGGTATTTAATCTACTTTTAAAGGGACCGCTACAACAAAAAATCCACAGCTTGTCTCTTATCAAATATTTTTTATTAAAAATAAAAAGAAATTACAAGATGTGTGAAATAGAAAACTAGGCCAGAACTATTCTAAAAAACAAACGAGGACAACGTACCAAACAAGCCTAATGACATAGACTCGATCATAATATATTGTTGATTAATCTTTCTTTATAAATGGCAAAACACTAGAAATTATTTGTTGGGGGCACGTAACACAGGTTTGGTAAGGAGCAACGTACGTGTATCCCTCTTTCAAATTAGCAAAGAAAAAAACAATGATCACTCAAAAATTTTCAGATAACTAGCTAACTAGGTATCGATTTTCTAATGGTACTGTAAAGGCGTAAACTAATCTCTAGGGTTTGGTTTTGGGTTTGAGGAACAAACAAGCACCAAGCACCACAACTAGACCATCTCCACTGTGACCACCGCCATCATCATACCAGCTTTTGAATCCTGCCAACTCGTGGGATAGGCGGACGCCTTAACCACAAAACTGATAGGAAAGCCAGGAACTAAACTCTAGGGTTGTGCTTGTGCATATATTGAAAAGAACTAGTTTGTAACATTAAGTTGTACGTATGAAACTATTCTATCTCATTAAATCGCTAGTAAGAAAGACTTGATGAAGCCGAAATTTGGCAGAAAACTAATATTTGTGTTGCTTTTTGGATGATTAATTACCAGTAAATTTAAGTTAATTAAGATGCACGAAAAGTATGTATGGAGTTTGGACGCTTATATATTTTTGTGATTTAACATGCCATGCAAAGAAAAAAGTAGAAAGTTAAGTACTGTTTGGTGTTTGCTCATGGATCTTTTTTTTCATGGATCCGAGTTGGATGTCAACAATACATGCATGCATGTTCCATCCATCCATCCATCGTTAACTTTCCCCATCGCTAATTTCCAGCCGCGATTCGCGAATATATTTAGAAAGAAACCCGGCCTGATTTATCTTTTGACTAAGACTTGAGAAGAACACGACAGCAGGTTAGGTGAAAGAAAACTAATTAAGTAACTAATCAGGTGACCTCAGTAGTTAGCAGCAGAAGAAACCCGCCAAAAGCAGAAAATTAAGAGAAAGAATAAAAAAACCAGAGGAAGTGTCTGGCCAGCTGAGAAGGAAAGAAGGAAGAAGCAGAGGAATGGAGGTGATCGACGACGTCGAAGTCATGGCGTAGCTAGCCTAGGGTGAGAAGGGTCCTTCTAAAATTTATTTATTTAATTATGTCACAGCCCTTTTTTCTTAAAGCTTTTTAATTTGTGGTTGGCAGCTGCGCGGTTAACCTTTATGACAATATGGAAGGTAAAGAATAGGCCCAGATTTGATAATTGGACTCTAAAACTTTCATCAATATGCTGCTCAATTATGACATAGATAAGGTATTTTGATTTTCTAATTCCTCAGCTTTTGTCTTCCCTGGTTGTCTGTCTCAAGTCTCGTAGAGCGCCCAAGATCCAACTTGTCATATGGCTCCCCCTATCTCCCTTTAGGTCAAAGTTAATACTGATGGTCTGGTCAAAGGTAACCTTGTACCTGCAGCTTGTGGAGAGGTTTTTCGTGATGCTTCTGATGTTTTTTAGGGAGTTTTTACCAATCTTTAGGATGCAAATCATCTTTCTACGCAGAGCTTTATGCTGCCATTGTGGCTATTGAAATGGCTTTTTCGAGAGGTTGGTCCACTCTGTCGTTGGAAAGTGATTCTATTAGTGTGATAACGTCTTTTTCCTCCAGGTTGTTTTCCCCTTCTTAGAATCTGAGAGTCAGATGGGAAAATTCTTTGAAATTAATCAATCAAATGAATTTCAGAATTAGTCATATTTTTAGAGAGAGAAATGCAGTAGCAGACAAGATGACAAATTTGGAAATTTCTTGTGACTCGTTTACATGGTATGTTAGCCCTTCACCAGCGTTGCACAAGTACTTAAAGGCGAATGCTTTGGGACTTCTAAATTATCGGTTTTCTCTTTGACGACAGCTGCACACAATCATGTTTGTACAAGAGATTGGATTTTCCTTCTCTTTTCTTATTTTCTTGTTTTTTCTCCTTTTCGGACGTTGTATTTTCTTTTTCTCATTTTCTATTAATATAATAACCGGGTGTGGGGTTGAGCCGCCCTGCTAGGCTGGGTTCCAAACCCTTCAAAAAAAATATGTGATCAATCTTAATTATTTTTTAATTAAACATAAATGACTCTTTTAAATTTTAAGAAAATCTTAAATATCTATGTATACTAATAGAACGATGATATAGAAATTTACGTTGACATGTGCTTCATTCAATTAATATAAATTCTTACCATATGGATATGTGCTTTCAATACTATTTACAATTTTTAATTTATTTAATAATAAATGAAATACAAATGACACATATGATATGCTCTTTTTTACATTTCTTCTAAAAAAACTTTTTCGCAGTTCTCATGCCTCGTTATTCATGAAATTTATTCAAGATGATTCACTCATGATCTTTCAACATTGATATTAGTATATATTAAGACAATATAATACATACATGTTCCACACTAAATTTTTTTCTATGAATGTGTATAGGACATGAATTGTTGAAAAACTTGTGTTATTGTATTTCTAGAAGAAGAAAAAATTATGTCCTTGTTAAAGATTGATCCGTAAATTTTACTTTTTTAATATCTAAATTTTAACTATTTTAAGTTACAAGTCTCACGACCTTAGTGAAAGTAATATATTTGCTTCTAATATATCTATCAACTGTATATTAATATAAGGCTATTATAAAACTAACTGTCATAGAGAGAAGGTATGGGGGAATGGCGGGGCCCAGAGGCAGCAGCTGGGGAAGGTTGCGGTGGAGGTGGTGGGGCCACCGCCGCAAGAGGGGCACATGAGCCAACGACGTCGGACGGCTGCCAACCACATCCAGCCCCAAAACGAGGGGAGTTTAGGTCGACAGAGACTCATCGATCTTTTCCTTGTCAATCAGAGACGACGACATATGAAACCCTTGCTAGCTACGTTCCTGTTTTGCCCTTCCATTATCAAGCCATTTACGACGTAGTTGATATAGACCTAATATTCCTCAGAATAAAGCTCCATAATTCGATGGAAAGTGGGAAACCCTAGCTAGGGATTTAGTGGGCGTTAAAGTTACATCCTTAGGCTAGACGGTTGATTAGTTTCATGTCGAGACCTAAAAGGAGTAAAAGCTAATTCTTTCTAATTCAAAAGACCATAAACAAATATATGATTCTCGTAAACAAAACTTTCTCCATGTATAACTTATTCAGTTTGTAAATGCTTCAATAACATATTAACAATTACAGTTTAAGACTTATTTACAAGGAATTTAGACCTTATACATAAGGATACATGAAAAAGAATATAAATATCAACACTCAATTAAATACTCTGAGCATGTAGTTTTCGGTGAGCAGAGACCTGGTTAAATTTCCTAACTAACAATATTAACATCATAAATTCAAACTTTATCGACATATAATTTCAAATAATAACCTGGCTGCATCAAGCTAGCTATTTGACATTCAATTAAATTTCATTGAAGACAGAGGGCAATGTGGAGCAGCATAATGGTGAAGTATTAATTATTAGTGTTACGAGTTTTTAATATTAATAGTGTTTGAACTCTTGGAACACTATGAATATAGTACCTGAACTTATAAAGTGCACAATGTAGTACCCAGACTCTTCTTTTAGTACCAATGACATACCTGTTAGGGATAGAGTTGTAATTTTGATTTTTTGGAAATGCATTTAGGATAATCTGCAACCTAAAAATATTCACTAACAACTTAAGAATTAGCCTTCAACATGTCAAAACTTCACCTAACGACTTCATGTCCAAATGATTACTATACTGGTAGAATCACTTCTGTCTTAAGGCCTAAAGATTCATAGATTTTAGTGTGCAAAAATATCTTAAATACAAAATTCAAACTAGCAACTGAAAGTAAAATAATTCTAAAACAAAAATATTTTTGTGACGGAATTATGGGCACAAGCTAGAATTTATTTAACATAACATAACTACAAATACAGAACCCAGAGCCTCGCTCTTGTGTAAACGCTATAAGGTGTTTAGCTACTCGATCATAGTTGTAATTACAAGTACAAAATACTTACTTGTAATAAAGCACATCACACGGAATGATTACAGACTGAAATCTTCACACAGTACTCATACTCACACTCTTATTTCACTCTATACTAGAGACACTGTTTACACACTATTTCTCTGGCTTTCTGACTTCGAGAGGAAGGTTGAGAGTGCTTTCAACTTCTATTCCAAGTTTTTCGATGCCTTCTCTCAGAAGCTTGAAGGTCCTTTTATAGCACCCGGACTTCAAACTTGAATTAAACATGGCTACGAGAAAGTGGGGTATAAGATTGGGTACATGTTGCAACAATTGGGATAATGTACCTTTTTACCAAACCAAAATTGGGTACTTGAGAATATATGGCATGCACTACTTAGCTTATTAATTATTGAATCCCTAAGGTCATTTAGGTAAAACCCCAAATGGCATGCCCTAGAAGGTGCAGGAATAATAATTAGCGAAGTGATCGATAGAGAGGGGGAACAAGCTAGCTCAATGATTAGGTTAAAAATAGAAGAAATTATTTTTCTTTGGAAGAAATAATCATAAGTGTGAAGAATGAAAAAGAGAGAAAAATATCTCAATGGAAGCTTCCGATGCTTATACCTAACACCTTTGAAAAAGAAAACGCAATGCAGGAAAAGTTGGCTATATTTTTTCTCGATGTGGGAGGGCATTGCCTTTGTTTTTGTTTGATGTCGATTTTACTTTTCGTATTGTTTGGAATGTTGTGGTGCGTCCTTCAGTTCATGACCGTCTGTGTCTTGGACTCTTCGATTTGCTTTTTAGGAAAATGGAAGGGTCTTTCCTCTTTGGGAGATTTTGTCTGCCTCGTCCCCCGCTAACTAGGGTCGGGCATGAGATGAGATGAGATGAGCTGAATTTGGTTATGTCCTGAAAATATATTATTAAGATGAGATGGGATTGTATTTTATAAATGTATCATGTACGGTCTAGAATAAGAATTCCGTAATAATAGAAAAAAAAAAAAGAGAAATTGATCTTAAATTTTTGAGAAATTTTATATCTGTTTTTTTATAAAGTTAATACGAACCCACCCAATATTGATGAGGGTTCTATTGTGTATACTCATCCAATCATAGAATATATATATGGTCAATTATTGAACTAATTAATTAAGATTTCAAGAAAACTCTTAAGTTTGAAAAATCAAAATAGCTCTAGTTATCGCTACATAGCTTCGTTGTGGCGGTCGATATCTTTCAATTGATCATCATCACCAAATGAGAATGAATTATCTAACTTGTTATGTGAAACTAGTACTGTAAATTTATGTTTAGGTTTTACGCGTCCAATTGAGCATGTTTGAGTTCATTGTAAGATTATACACCCTAAAAATCTGACGGTTATGATCGAATACAAGTACATTTATACTTTCAGGACGGTTTCGTCCTGATCTCATCCCGTTTCCAAACTATCAGGACGGAAATGTACGGTACCGTCATTTTAAAATTTTCTCTCGTCCCGCCAATTTTCGGTAAGTGATCAAGATTGCAGTACGAAGTGCCCAGCCCTACTGCTAACCTAAAGTTACTAGAAACATAATGCATGAAACCATGATAAGTATTGTGATTTAGTGATTGTAAAATTGGTGGTCACGGATCGATCAAGTCTAAATTAACGAGAGAAGGCTAGCTTGATTTGTCGTTCTGGTCGGACCCAAGTGACATAAACCAATTGAATTGGATGCTTTGTTGATAAAATTTGGATGGTGGGAGTGACTCATTTACATCCTCTTTGGTCAAGTTCATAATCATGAAGCAAGCAGTATGAGAACTATAACCAAATTATAAAAAAACCATGTAGCTATAGTGAATCGATCACAATTCACAAGGTTAGGAAGTTGATCAGATTTCATTTCTATGGTTTAGATCGAGAAGGTTGGAGTGTCATCAATTTGCGACATAAATAATAAGCTAGCTAGGGTTTCAACTCTTCTAGTTATATATATATATATATAAAGTCCGGATCTAGAGTGCACCGTGCGTATTTTATAAAAGTACATATATATATATATATAAGATCAAGTCTTGGTGGCTAGCTGGTGTGCCTCTCATCAATTCCAGCAGCTTTGACCAATCGACTTGTTCGCAAGTTCAGCAGCTCGGGACTCCAGGAGGTCCTAAACTGATGATTAATGAAAGAGAGGAGAAAGAATGGAGTTGACTCTTCAAATCTAATCAATTTGTTTGAAGAGACTTCAATTCTTGATCACCGATTCTTATATAATTTATGAACACCGGCCGATTTCGTGTTTCCTAATTCAATGATTTATACTCCCATCAATTCTCTATGTTGTTAAATCTGTTATATATACTTAACGGAGGTAGTTGGTGCTGAGATATCTATCTCACATCAGAAATATGAGACATTGTCTTTGGTTTATAAGGGTTTGTGTTACTCTCTCTCAGGGCCGGTCCTAGGTATCTAGATGCCCTGGGCGAAAAATTTTTTGGTGCCCCTACATTTTAAATAAAAGATTTAGGATAGATGAAACTCGATTCTTTCTTTAGGGTTTGGAACCCCTACGAATTTTCTCATCCAAACATAAAAATTGACGAATACACAATATTAATATTAAAATTGAGAAATACCGTTACCTATTGTGATACTGAGTGTCGAAAAAACCGTCTGATCACCGTAGAACAACAATAGGTTGTAGAGGATTCAAGGAGACTTAAAATTTAGAATAAATTGGATGGGAGAGAACACCCATTGGAACCTCAAATTTATAGAGTTTTTGCTTTGGATATGAAAAAAAAACGTTTGGGTAGTAATTGTAGTTCATGATTGGTGTGTAAATCAAAGGAGAAAAGAAGAAGAAGAAGAAATGACAGAGTCGCGAAGGAGGAACGACGTTGATCGCAAAAGATTTGGTTTATTATTTTTTTTCACATCTGTCCTACTATATATATGGTAAATAATTAATTATAAATATAATTAAACAAACATAACAACATCAAATTTGGTGCCCTTTTTTGTTTTTATGGTTTGGGCTGTCGCCAAGCCTGCCTATAGGCTGGGCCGGCCCTGCTCTCTCCATTACCACTTCATTTTGGAGTTGAACTACATACTACTTTATCATGGTATCAGAGCGAGTTACGCACGTCCACGTGTGAAGTCCAAATGACACATGAACTCTACGACCACCCAATATGTTGTCAACACGTGCGAGGGCATGTTTATATATCTATCATACACCGAGAATATGAGACCTTGCATGTGGTTTATAAGAGTTTGAGCTACTCTCTCTATTGTCAATTAATTTTAGAGCTGAATCACATTTCCTCTCGAATTACTCTAACTTCCTTAGTTCCAACCTGAAAGAGGTCCTAGAAAGAGAGGAGATGGAGAAAACTCAAAATGAACAAGGGCGGGAAATGTAATGTAGCTAGGTAAGAGGGAGTCTTGATCATTTTGGCAATTATAATGAATGAATAGTAGTAGTAGGGTATGGTAGGTTGGCTGGAGGACAACATGAGACATAATTTATAGTAAGGGTAGACATATCTGTATCAGACCGGTTTTTTGTCCAACCATATCTGATATGAATTATTTAGATTTGCAAAATTTCTATCTGGAACCAAATTTTAAATCAGATCAACTGTTATTCAGATCAACCAGAAATCAGATCAAGTTGGATCGGTTTCGGATTTTACTCGAATTTAAAACAATAAAGGGAGATATTTTGCAAAATTTATTATTTTGTCTTTCTTCTCTATAAAATTAAAACGTATATAGTTTTAGATTTCAACTCAATTCTTTTTCAACACGAATTTACAATCATAGTTAGATTGAATGTTAAAATACATATATTTTTTATAGTATACTTGTTCAAGAATGTGGGTTCATATGAGTGTGTATATAAAACTTATACTTTGATAGAAATTTTTGTTTTCCTAAAGTGACACATAATAAAACTATATCGACTAATAATAAAATGATACGTATTAAAAATAAAAAATATATATAATTCGAGTCATTCAGACCGATTTTTATGCTAAACTAGAACCAATCTGATTTAAATGAGTTCAGATTGATTTACGTTATTCTTTAAACCGTTTTATTCCATTCGAACATCCAACCTGATTTTTCAAATATATATATATATATATATATATATATATATATATATTTTTTTTTTTTCAATTTTTGATTAAAAATCGGATTTATGTCCCCCTCTAATTTAAAGGACAGTTGTGAGTTCATTCACGCTTTTTAAATTCTCGTGTTTTTTGGGGGACCTTTAACTTAAAGAAGTGATAGGTTACCCACCACTCCCTATCTTCCTCATTTCTCCTCCTCTACCGCCTCTCCGGGCTTATCCATTTCCTTCCCATAATAAAAATCCCATGCCCTCTTCAACAACAAGACAAAACCCCCCAATAAAGAATCTATCAACATATTCAAATCCAATGTTCAAGTGAATTTACTAATAAACGTAGGAAACCGCCATATATGTGAATTTTGAATATCTACCATAAGAGCTGAAACTTGTGTTCCAACGGTTGAAGAATCATCATGTGTGTTGCGCCTTTTTGATGCAGGTATAAGAACCTAACAAAAGCATAACCATTACAATTTTTTAACTCTCTCCGCACCCTCTTTCATGTTATCAAAATAAAATAAAATAAAAACTTGACCAAGATAAAAAAAGAAATCTCATTAGATGAATTGATTTAAGAAAGACGTATGTCTCGGCAGTCATTTACCACAAAATTAGCTTTCTCTCTGTTCTCAATTGAGGTATATTGTTAAATAACGCAATTTCTACTAGAATATTTACCCACTCTTTCTTAACTTCGCTGGTAGCAACAACTACCATAACATTGAGCATTTACCACCATTTGTGAATTGTCCCCAAAAACAGAAAAGAAATAAAAAAACATCAGTTGAAGATTTGATGTGAGTCTGACAAACCCAATATGTCCTTCCAAGAGGAAAGAACTAAGATATAATTTTTTTTCTTTGTTCTTGTTCTGACAGAAGACAATTCACATTCAGCTAGATAAATGATCAAAGGAATTTCCCCAATCACCTGTACTCCTATTATACGAAATAAGCTCTAATAGTCATAAAAATTAGAGACACATGTAAGGGGGAAAACATGCATCAAGGGATTTATATCAGCAATCTCTTTCTGATCTTTCCCCCACTCAACTTAAAACTACATAGTACAATTCCATGACTCCCACCTAATCATTCTTATTGCATCTCCAAGCTTCTGTAATCCAACACCCCATTTTTCAACCCCAAGACAGCATAAGCAATATTACTAGTGCCAGCACTGGTGGCACCAATAGTATCAATCCCACAGCTAGTGCAACTCTTCGAGTCCTTTAACCCCATACTGCAAGAAAAGCAGAAAGCCCTTCTTCCCCCATTCTTCAAAGACTGATCAGCTGGTTTGATCTGGCTAGGAGGACTAATTCTAAGCTCAAGATTCAAATCTCGACACTTTTCTTGAACCGGGCTAATTAGTGAGTCTCTGCTGCTCACAATCCCAGCACTTCTGGTGCTGATTTTCTGATCTTCTTTAATAGCAGAAGAAGCAGCAGCAAAAGAGATAGTGGTGGTTGTGGCTGCAGTGTCCTGAGTAGTAGGACTTGTTTCATTGATTGGTATGTGAGTTGCAGGGTCAATACCTCTTGTCAAAAGCTTCCTTCTTATATGGGTATTCCAGTAATTCTTTATCTCATTGTCTGTTCTTCCCGGCAGTCTCCCGGCAATCAAAGACCATCTAAAACAGAATCCAAACAAAACCCGTTAATTTTGCAGAACCTAAAAAGCTAGCTTGTGCACAACTTAAAAAAGTTTGCGTCTTTTTAATCTCCAAGTGGGATATAAGTGAGTACTTACTTATTCCCAAGGAGGCTATGGAGCTTGATGATGAGCTCATCTTCTTCTTCAGTGAAGTTGCCTCGCTTGAGGTCCGGTCTGAGGTAGTTAATCCACCGCAGCCTACAGCTCTTGCCGCAGCGAAGAAGGCCGGCGGCTTTAGGCAGCGAGCGCCAGCAGCCTTCACCGTGAGCTCGGATATAAGCAATGAGGCGATCATCTTCTTCTTTGGTCCAAGCTCCCTTGTTCGTGTGAGCCTTTTCACAGCAAGGAGATCTCCCCATTAAGAAAGCTCAAGATAGTTGTTGGCTGTGGTATTGTTGAGGGCAGTAGAACTGGAAATGGTGGAGGAGTTGCTATTTGTATTTGCTGAAACATAAATAGGCTTTTGACTAAAAGGGAGAGGGAGAGGGAGGGGGACCCTAATTGCTTCTAGATGCGAGTTGGTGAGACAGGTTAGAGGGGAGTGGCTGGTGGCCTCTCTTCACTTGATCCTATATATTATGGTATCAATCACATATAATAAGTTAAAGGGACATTTAATTGAGGTTTATACTTCAGGTAGGTGTAAAGTAAGGTATCAGAAAAAGGGTGAGGTTTTTCGATCGGGTGCTCACTAGTGTTCCGGCGTTTCTCAGTCGTTAGATTAGTTCATTGTAGAAATTTTGGGCATTTTTATTTTTTAAAAAGTTGTTATGATATGCGAAATTTTTTAAGGTATCTATCTGTTTGTGGTATATAACAACAAATTTGTTGTCATTTTGGTAAATGTAGTTATTATTTAGGTAATATTTGTTCTATTAGAGGTAATTACTAAATGTAGTTATTATTTAGGTAATATTTGTTCTATTAGAGGTAATTACTAAACTTAGGACAATTTACAAGTTTATATACAATTTGTTGTCATTGTAGTAACTTGGTACACTTATATGTAAATGTATAAAATAAATGTAGTAATTTTGTTGTGAATGTTGTAAATTTTGTTGTGAATATTATAAATTTTACTCATTTAACTACTTATTTTTGTTTAATTAATAATAAATAAATGTATTACAGTAGCGTACACAACCCTGTGATATGCTGTTGTCCCAAAACTAGAAGATAAAATGAATTCGAGTATGCCTCGCTAGACAACATAATAGGATTATATTAATGTTGTAGTTGGTAGGTGCCCAATTGACCATATTCACTGATCATGAGACTTGATTTGAATTTTGATTGTTTCAACTGGTTTTGGCTTTGAATTCTTCAGACCTTCTAATGGAATGTCATCATGATCCAGCAGCTTATCAGTAAATGCGGATTGCAGGAGGTAGAGTGGGAGCATTATTTATGTTTGGACTTTTTTTTGGTAAATTTATTTTTGGACTTGGATGAACTGAGGCAGATTCATACAAGCAATGAATTCTTTTATAAAAGCCCTAGAAAACCCTAAAGCTCACTGAGAGTCGGAGGCGCCTCTGATTAGCTTGCTCATCTCTCAAGCAGCAACAATGGTGAGGGTTAGCGTGCTGAATGATGCTCTTAAGGGCATGTACAATGCAGAGAAACGTGGTAAGCGTCAGGTGATGATCAGGCCATCATCCAAAGTGATCATCAAGTTCCTCACTGTGATGCAAAAGCATGGATACATTGGAGAATTCGAGTTTGTTGATGACCATAGGTCTGGTAAAATTGTGGTATGGAAGGCTTAACAAGTGTGGGGTCATTAGTCCTCGTTTTGATGTCGGTGTTAAGAAGATTGAAGGTTGGACTGCTAGGTTGCTTCCTTCAAGACAGTTTGGGTATATTGTGCTTACCACTTCGGCTGGCATCATGGACCATGAAGAGGCTAGAAGAAAGAATGTCGGTGGGAAAGTTCTTGGTTTCTTTTATTAGGCTAGCTTTTTATTAAGAATGAGACTGGGATTTTTCTACAGCTGAGGACTTGGGTGTGCTTATGCAGAACATCATAGACTTTTGTGTTCGTGTTTAATTTTGCTGCGTATAGAGATTATTTTAATGGGATTTGTTACTTCGTAATATTATTGCTTGTCTATCAAAAAAAATGAATTTTTTTATAAGTTTGTTGGTAGTGGGTTTTTGGGAAGAAAGGTCACAAGTGGTTTGGCTATTCTTGTGCGTAAGTACAGAGATGGTAGTTGTGTTTCTTTATTATATTGGTAAATGCATGAGAGAAAGAGAGGTGGGGGGGCTTTTAGATGAGATGATGGTTGTGGTTGTGGTTGTATGTGGGCTTTGGTTCACCCTCCACTTTTCCTTTTCATCCCCATCCTTGTGGTGCAAGTTTAGGCAACAAAAGAGGGGTAAGGTTAGGGATGGGAAGGTTTTGATTCACTTTTTGTTATCTCCTCCCCGATTTGCAAATTATTTGTTACCCACCACACCACAAATGCCTTCTCTCTCTCATCATGAAATTCAAGTGGAAGGTAGGAGTTAAAAGGATCATGGGAAGTTGTTTTGAAAGGAAGGGGAAGAGAGTGAGAGAAAGATCCACTTGTGTTATTATGTGTGTGTGGGTTTCTTTCACCTACCCTTTCATCCTTTCTGAACTGTCCTGGCAGCCACCTTAAGTCCAAACTCTGCCCTTTTCCCTCTGATGTTGAACCCTTCGGCAAATTTAATGATTTTTGATCTCATTTCCCCCACAAACTACTTACTTCCCTTTCCCCCTCTCAAACCCACCTACATAACCTCATCCATACCTCTTGCATTAAACCCATTTGCAACCGAAAAAAATCCTCAAAGCCTAAAACCCAAATCAATAAGTTGTTTGTTAAACTTAGTAATAACCAAATTGAAGAAAGCACTACCTTTTTTCCTCTCAAACCCCACATATGTAACCACCGCAAGCAAACAGATCTAACTATCTAAGATCTATCGTAGTGTTCGATAAATTACCTCAGACTATTATTATTAAGCGAGTAACATGATGGTGAGTGGATTGGGTTGGGTTGGTGGGCTTCGGGCCGAACGAGGTATCTCTTCAAAAGATGGGCTGGGTGTTAGGTGTAGTCCAGCTGATGGTTGGGTGCACACCTGAGTAAACTCAATGTACTCCAATTCGGTAGTGGATGAAATTAACCTGTAAATTTTGGAAAGGAAAATAATTTTCGTTAAAAATAACATGTCGAGGGATGTAAACATGATTCAAGGCATTTGTAGCTTTTGTGATGAGAACTGTAACCAATGAAAACACACTTGATGGTACGACTTGACCAACTAGATATGTAAGAAGGAAGATAAGTGTTGGTTTGGTTCATGAACATAAGTGTTTTAAACCAGGTTACAATTGAAAGATTTTCCCCCTCTTATTTTAATATTTTAAAGCATGTTGATTTCCATGTTAATGGTATAATTATTTTTTCCTATTCAACACAAGATTTCCTTGTTCAGCTAGGAGAAAACAAACAAGGATTCGAATGCAGAATATGGAAAGAAGCATACACAAAGGTAAATTCAAGATCAAAGCATTTTTAAGGCAATAGGTCTCCTACTTTTGGTAAGTAATCTTTCCTTTCTTGAAATGATTGATATTGCTGAGATTATAGCAGTTTATCCTTGGAATATTCATACTGTCAATGCAGATTTCATGGAAAGGCAGATTTCATGGAAAGATTAATTCCATTATCTCTAGAAAGATCACTAAGATGATGGTTGTCTGATTACTGATTTCTAGAGCACGAATTAAGCCTTTCATGAAGTAATTTGGTTGAGGGGGAGAGTAGGTACTCTCTATAAAAGCCTCGGCTGTGTCATTTGCAGACATAGCTTTTTGCACTGGTTTTAAAGACTTTGTTATCTTAGTCTATAATCTGATATTCATACTATTGCAAACTGCTTAGGTTTCAGATGATCTAAGTTGTTCTTCTGCTTATTTGCATTTCAGATTGCACTTGAGAGATGAGCAAAGGACTTGATCTGTAGTGAATAGATCAAACACTCATGAAGACTGGTTGTGTTGCAGAACCTGTCAAAGTAGTACAGTGAGGACTAGTTCAAGCTGCTGTAATCTCAGATCAGTTGCTAACTGTGATGCAGAGTTAGCTGATAGATTTCAATTTCTCTCTTTCATAGAGTTATCTGAAATACTTCGAATTGTTGAGAGTTAGAGATAGAGAACTAGAGTGAGAATGAACCAGATACTTGTGTTGCAAAAGTATCTGGAATAGATGTTTGAGATTCTAAAGACATTTGTATTATTCACTGTCTCTATTTTATTGAGTGATCAAGCTGAGTGAATTTTTCCTGAATCAAGAGGTTTTAGACTAAGCAATTGGTTGTTGAACTTTCTCTTTATTTATCTTCTGCATTTCTATTCTTTCACATGTTTATGTACTTGTTTTTTGTGGAACTTTCTATTCAAACCTTTAACCTGAAAACTTATCTTTGATTTACAACTAAGGTGTTCTAATGATCATACCACTTGGTATGTTTAGCTTGTCTTATTTCTGAATGCCCAAGTGATCACATTGCCTTTTGTGTGCGCCCATTGGATACTGTCTGAAGGGTAAAATGTGAAGTGATCATACCTCTTGGTATGTTTAGCTTGTCTTATTTCTGAATGCCCAAGTGATCACATTGCCTTTTGTGTGCGCCCATTGGATACTGTCTGAAGGGTAAAATGTAAGACTTCACACAAGACCTTATAAAGCTAGGTTTTCGTCAATATCCTTTGGTCAGATGCCTAGATTTCCTAGTATTGCTGCTTGGTTAACCATATGTGCCGCTGGGACCAGCAGTTTACAGTTTGGGTTTTACACATAATTGGCTAAGGTTTTGAAACGTGAGGGGCATGTGAGGATGTTGATTGTTGAGTAGTTCCTTGGAGGAAAAATAGGACCTGCACTAGAGCTCATAAGGTTTTTGGGCATTCTGCTCCATCATTGCCTATTGGTTTTGTTTGATCCCTAGATTTCTTCAGTAACCTAGTTATGTAATGTTTCCAAATTTACTGAATATGTAGTAGTTGCACATGTCCTTAAGGTTTTCATATGCTGTTATCATGGTTGTAGATGAACTTTGATGAAGCGCTATCAGCACGCTACAAAGGTGGGAATTCCACTAAGCTTGTGACAAAGGGTGTTAGAGGAAAAAGTGCTTCTGAAAATCTCACTGAAGGACTAGTCAAGTTTTCTGCTTCGGTATCAATTCAGGTAATTGTATCATGGAGTTTTCTTCCGGTGCTATCTATGACTTGATATTCTGTACTGCGGATCAAAAGAATAGCCAAGTTCTATAATTATGTTATGTTTCTGAATCTGAAATCCTAAATCCAAGTTTAGTCCGGTGAACAGCTTCGTTGGTTATGTCTGAAATAATTCATGTGGGTTTGTTGCATGGCAGGTTGAAGACGTGAGATCCTATAATGATTCAGATGGACTTCAATGGAAACATTCACTTTCGGCAACCCAAATGACTCCGAACATTCAGGTTTACGTGTTCTTGTCTTCTTCTTTTTCTTTTTTTTTTTCTTTCAAAATACTGCCAAAAGCTTTTTACATCTGCATCTAAAGGGATTTATTTCATATCTATTTTAGCGTGGAAGCATAATTTTTCTTTTCCAGCATTGTCTTCCGGTGCTGGGTTGGTTTCCCTTCATGTTCTTTTTCTTCCTCTCTTGTTAACTCTTCCTTCCTGATCTGTACTGATTGGTGGCAGTGAGGTCGCCGACAGTCATTATTGCTGTTAATAGCCAAGTCAATACTAATGGTGAATATATTTGATATGAACAATAATAGACTCTAGAACGCCGGTAATAGTCTTGAACAAGAATGTAGATTGGTCATCAGATCATTTTCTCAGTTCCTAAGCTTCTTTTTTCCATATTGATCGTAATCCCCTTCTTTCTTCCGGCCGCCAAGTCCTCGGCAGAGACATTCAAGATACCATTTGTATCAATATCAAAGCAAACCTCAAAATTAGGAGCTCCAGCAGGAGCTGCAGGAATGTCATCAAGCGAAAATTCACCCAAAAAGTTATTCTCTGCTGGTGTTGCACTCTCACCTTCGTAGACGGGGAAGCTTATAGCAGCTTGGTTATCATGCACTGTAGTAAAAGTGCTTTTCTTCATCACAGGGATGCTGGTATTTCTTGGTATCAAGAAATTCATGTGTTTCCTGAAGCTATCAGGTTCAGTACTCTCCAACCCAAGTGAAAGAGGGGTGACATCACAAAGTGAATAGTTGAAGCCTATTCCCATTGTTCTGACCCCTAGCACTTAAAACTGCAGCTTGCGCGGCGGCGTCATAGGCAACCGCCTCATCCAGATTGACGCCCTTGCTCAACTCCTTGCCGTGGAACAACTCTTGTAGCAGCTGTTGCACCATGGGGATTCTAGAGGAGCCGCCCGCAAGAACTACATCATCCACTTTACTTGCTTCCATGCGAGCATCGCTCAAACACTTTTTCACTGGCTCCATGCACTTTTTAAAGAACTCCATGTTTAGCTGCTCAAATTTGGCACGGGTTATAGTTGCGCTGAAATCTACACCTTGGTCCAAACAATCGATGTCAATGACTCAATGTCAACTGTAGATACGAATGACAGTCTCCTCTTTGCCTTCTCAAAGGCACTCTTCAACCTCGTAAAAGCTCTCGAGTTACCACTCACGTCCAGATTGTGCTTCCTCTTGAATTGCTCGGCACAAAAGTTCACCATTTTGTTATCAAAGTCTTCACCTCCAAGGTGGGTGTCCCCAGCAGTGGCCATCACGTCAAAGACGCCATTACCTATTAGTAGTAGTGACACATCCAAAGTACACCACCTAAATCAAATATCATGACAGTTCTCTTGCTCTCCGAACCGGCTTTCTTATCAAGGCCGTAAGCCATGGCTGCAGCAGTCGGTTCGTTTATAATGCGAATCACATTGAGACAGTAATTGTAATAACAGCATTCTTTACAGTCGATCCGAGATAGGCTTCGGTGTCTTTATGCATCTTTGCAAGTACAATTGATGATATTTCTTCAGCACCGAATTGTTTCTCTTGGCCCTTGTCTTTCACAACAATTATTGGCTTATCATTAGGACCTCGAAGCCTCTATGTCTAATCATGTGGAGACGCACGACTACGTATGGTCGGGCTGGATGAGGACTGGCTCAAGTCTCGCACACCTCCTCGTCCCATCCCTTTAATCTCTTTGCCTTTACGCTTGATCAACACAGCATCCAACACATCAATTTGCTGTGCTGCTATGTTTTTCATGATTTGCTCCTCCGTAGCTTCAGGATTTGACTACTTAAAGCATGTTTTTTGTGCTTCTACCTCTTGAAGCATCTTGTCCTGCATAAACAAAGTAATGCAATTGTTATTACTTAAACAATCATATATATATACCAACCACATAATTCAACAAAAATTAAATCAATATTCTTAATTAATACTAAGTATCCAAATTAATAAAGAGAAATAATTAAATTATTAATTAATAGAAATATACTTACATATTTCTGGGTGGCCAATTCGTCCCCGGGTCTCACATAGCTCTGCTCAAATCCCTTGATGATCGGCAATGACTCACCTTTGTTCCTCAGATCCTCCATAATGTATACGATATGAGAAGACCCACTGTGGTGATGCATCTTCTTCTAACTACGGTTTTTTTGTTAGCCTCCTAGAGTTTCTGATACACAATTTAATTAAAATATCATTATTATTTTTGTAAACATATATTCACTAATATCTTATTTTAAATAAATAATGTATATGTAAACTTAATTTACAAAATTGTATTATAATATTTAAAATACATACCTTGAACCAGCCGCTCTCAAAATACGTGCAAAGAAATGTCCACTCATCCTCCCTCCCATAAAACACTCCCAGCATCCCTTCTGCTCCATGCTCCTTTTAGATATTGTGACATTGTCATTTCCACTCATTGTACCTTGATTGTGTAGTGTATATAATTCACAAGAACGTCACCTCGTCATTTTCATCCTAAAAGTACCATGGCTAAGGAAAAAATTCAAATATTAATACAAATAATATGTATATTCAATTGTCCAAATTAATCAAACTAAGTAAACTACGTAACAATTTACTTACCGACAATGTGTTCCACACCTTCCATTGCTCCGGTTGCTTAAGGTTATGGAAAGTCATAGCCTTGATCCCAACTAGGGACCGTAGGGTCGACCATATGTCCTTGACCAAAAGACTGTTCACCCCCTTTAGCTTTGATCCCTTCATTCGAGGGCAATACTCTACTGGTATTTTCCCCATAGTCTCTTACACAAAGCCTCTGTCCCCTTTCCACACACAAAATCTCGTTTATTTTTCGGTGGGGGACTTGCAAGAAAATAAACAAAATACGCAGCATGGAACTTCTATTTACAAACTAAAAATATGACAAGTTAATATAAGTAAATGAATAAATAAGTAAATAAAATATTTAAAATAAAAATAAAAATAATAATAAAAAGACTTGAAAATAAAAATATTTTTTTTTAAAAAATAATTATATTTTTATTTTATTATTACATTTTATATTGTATTTAAAAATTCATGTAATTACTTTTTATTGTTGTTATTTTATTTAACAAAATAAAATAATTAATTTTTATTAATTTATATGTTATTGTTGTTATTTTATTTTTCAAAATAAAATAATTAATTTTTATAATCAATTAATACTTATAAAACTAAATTGTTACATGTGCTTGTGGCTTTTACTTTGCAGGGGGCACTAGGAACGAGCCTGCTAGTGATAGAAGACTCTGTGAACGGTGCCGAGGTTCCGGTCGTCGGCTCAGCAGTGGAAGCCGTACCGGATGAGGTGATCGGTGACCTGATGATCAAAGGAGGAGCCCCCGGTGGTACTGTTCCCCCCGACAGGTGTGGGTTGCCCGGTAATAGCCTGCCTACGTATGACCTCCATCAACTGTGAGGCCTTATCTGACCGTTCCTTTCTCTTCCCAATGATCGGCATCTTAAAACAAAAAACAGAATTCATAAGTAAACATGATTCATCACAACAGGACTTAATCAACACTAAACATGAGAACAATGTACTAAATTCCAATTTAAGAATCAAGCTCAGCCTAATTCAACAAAAGCAAAAGCATGAATAAAGAAACATGTACTAAACTGCAACAATGTACCTTAGCTAAATTATAAACAAATTACAAATAGAAACAAAAGCATGCCAACAAGTAATCAAACATAATTGAACATAACAATATATGCATCTCAGATGCAATGAGGATGATATTGACTAAATCACAATGAATCAAGCCTATATCAAGCCACATTATCAATGAATTCCCCATCTTGCCACAAAGAATGTTACTTGCACACAAAAATCACAATAAACTGATTATGCTCATTGTTCAGCCACAATACACAAATCACAATATAGAATTTCAATCAGTTCAACCATTTCAATCACAATCATAATCACAATTAATGACAATCATTCACAATCACCCTAAACTTATGAACCATTTCGATCAGTTCACCTATTTCAATCACAATAAGTTAAATTTTATTTCAATCACAATCAGTGAAAACATATTGCATAATCACAATTTCAAATAGTTAATATCAAAATACAAACAATTAGATTAAGAAGACGAAGGAGAAGACAAACCTAGAGGCAGAGACAAACGAGGAGGCGTTGGCGGAGTTTGAGGCAGAATTATGGTGGAGGAGCTCGAGCCAGAGACAAAATTATAGGTGCTGGAAAGATTATCTGCAGATGAGCTCGAGGCAAAGATGAAAGAGGTGGCACTCGAGGCGGAGGAGGCACTCGACGCGGAGGAGGCGCTCGACGCGGAGGAGCTGCTCGAGGCGGATTGGGTGGTGGAGACTCAGAGGCGATGGGTGTCGAAGAGATAGATTGATGGAGGCTAGGAGGCGGTGATGGGTGGAGGAGGCGGTGGAGGAGGGTCGGATTGGGTGGTGCAAGGTAGGAGGAGCTGGTGGTTCTGGTGAGAATGAAGAGAGTAACAGAGTGGTTCGTCGATGAGCGAGATAAGGATTTTATAGTTACGATTATAATAGCTTAGTCGACGGAAAGGAGTCGTCGGCTAGGTTAAATTCAATTTTTTTGTGAAAAAAAAACAGCAGAAAAAAAAACCGCTAAAATTTTTGGAATCCTAGTTGACAGAAGATAAATAATTCGTCTGCTAAGCATACCCTTTGATTTCCGTCGACTAGGAAAACAAAATTCAGAATATTAAAAAAACAGTAGATAAAAACCGCCAAAATATTTCAACATTTTAGTCGACGGAAAGAATTAAATCCGTATGTTAAGAAAATCCTAGTCGACAGAAAATCTTAAATCCGTCGGTTAAGCGTATCCTAATCGACGGAAAATGCACTTTCTGTCGCCTAGGAAAATAAAATTTCTTCTAAATTCTTTGTTAATTCATGACTATGGTAAAATAGTAAATTGCGTTAACCGTAACTATCGGCATCAAGACTTTAACAGAATTACGTGAGTTTTCAACCGTAGACGCATTTCATCATTCCGGGCATAACTTATTTCATGACTTTTTTGAGTTTGAAGGTTGTACGTAGAGTTTGTTTTTGAAACGGAACATTTACTTCAATCTTAGTAAACAAGTTCTACAACATTAGTAGGTATGTTGTCATTTTGATGATCACACTTGACAAACGAAAATCTGACTGTCTGATATGAGCACCATGATAAAATATACTTATCATGAAAAATTCAACTTGATCAATATTAAGGTATCAATCCGGACGGTCAACCTAACCGTTAAACACTAAAACGCACGGAAACGGTCATTTAACCGTCCAAATTAAGTATATTGGCCAGACTTTCAACTGAAAATAGTTTCTATTCGATGAGATGCAACCTGTGGTATAACAAGTTATTGAAAATATTTTGAATCTTAGTCGACGGAAAATATTGAATCTGTCGGCTAAGAGTAGCCTAGTCGACGGAAAATATAAGTGGAAAGTTGAATAACAATTGTCAATCGAACGTTTCAATAACAATGTAGCCATGGTCAGCTAGTCAATCCAAAGAAAATATAACCAAAATACACTATATGAACACATTTCTTAGCATTTCGAATGTCACAAATTGATGTCATTACTTTAGCTATCGAGTAAATTAACTCATCCTTCAAACAATTGCTGCTCATTGTCACAATCTCTTTTTATTCTCTCATATTCGATCTGCCAATCATTTTCAACCTCTGGATTCACCCATTCACTTGTGTTTTTCTCTTCACTTGGCATCATATTACCTCTTTTGAGAGATAAATATACCAATGAAATGAACTTATAATTTTGTCACAGAAGATATCTCACGATTTATCATGACTACATATCACCATCTATCACGTTCAATCAGGATTTAACATTATTTATTACTTAGTTCCTCACTCAAACTCATCAACCAGAATCGGCTAGGAAGAGGAAGAGTTTTTGATGGCTTCGATCGAATCGTTTGGGTGAAGAGAGTGAGTTTTAGTTACAGGTACTAAAAGAGAGATGGTGAAGAAAATAAATAGAGGGTAATCTGGTAAAACCACATGAGGTATGTAGGTTGTTTAAAAAAGATGTGCAAATTTTAACACCCTAAAGTAAAAGGTGAAAGATTAATGCGTTGTAATCAAGAAAAGCTGAGGGATAAAAAGTTAATGGGGCTAGGGACCGATTGGATAAAAATTAGACATAAAATGAGAGGTAAAACAATCAATAGAGTTGTGAGCGGGTATGAAGTAAAAGTAACAGAAAATGACTAAAGTATTTTTTTATTTTAACCAAAAAGTAAAAAAATTGAAGGGTAAGCTATAATTAACTAAAACTGAAGGGTAAAAGAGTTAATTTCTCCTAACCGGCTGGACTAGAAAAAAATCAAAAGATCAGGGAATAATCGGGAGGACAATGTTCACATTAACACTAAATCACCTTTCTATGTAAATCCTTGTAAATATCAATTTTTTTAGATTATTCTGATAACAAATTTTATTCGATATTTTAAGTTATTATTAATGGATATTCATTTTTTTGTATCTGTACGTGTAAGTAGAAATACCTTAATACATGTTTATAGGTGGAACCTAATATTTCTCCTTTACCGGGTTACAATTCAAGAAATAACACGTAAGTGTGGTCGATTATTAAATGTGCATCGTTTATTATGCTTGAAGTACTGTTTACAGGGTAAAAGCCCAGTCAGATTTGAGAAGCCACTCTGGGTCCTTTGTCAGGGCCCAGTTCATTGTAAAGTTGAGGAAAAGCAAAGGAGTTTATTCCCACATTGGAAAAGGACAAAGTGCTGCCTTTAATGCTACTATAAATACCGGCGCAGACCTCCCGGTAAAAGGACGAGACTTCTTAACTACTCTTGAGTTTTCTGCTTATCTGACAGTGTCTGACTTAAGCATCGGAGTGGCTTCCCTCGGTAAACCCGGGGACGCCCCTTTGACGTGTTTGTTCTTTACACAGGAAAACTCGGAGTACAAGGAAGTTCGCTATTTCTGGAACCGTGCAACCCGCTAAATGGGCCGCGAGTTTACCCGGAAACAATTGGTGCTCTCGTTGAGAGTTGAACTCAGGACCTCCCGATTAATATTTTGAAGGACGGTGGAAATGGCAGGAGAACAAGATCCAACTAGGAGGCTTAATTTCTCAGGGGATGATAACCCGGGGACCTCCGGGACCCAGTTTGGCCAAACAGATTTGGCAGCAGCATTTGAGCTCTTG
Source organism: Comarum palustre (assembly GCA_951800085.1). Classification (NCBI taxonomy): domain Eukaryota; kingdom Viridiplantae; phylum Streptophyta; class Magnoliopsida; order Rosales; family Rosaceae; genus Comarum; species Comarum palustre. Next base: position 861,261 of record OX637579.1, on the reverse strand, counting down.
AAAAAGGACTTTCTCGCTCAGAAGGAGCAATCTACTCGAGAACATGCCGAGTTAATGACGGTAAGGGAGCAATTAGCAACTATCCAGGCCGAGCATGGGCTTCTTCAAGCAACCTTAACTCAAAGGGCGAATGCCATGGGGACGTCAGCCAGACTTGCTGATATCATCACCCCAGAAGGGAATCCTCCGGGTTATGGAAACCCGCGAACTCTTAACAGTGCATACATACCACCCGCTATTCTCCCACCCACTGCCCACCCTAACCCAAGTCCCTCACAAATTATCCATCTCTCCAATCCTTTGTTTAATCACAATCTTACAGGACCTCCTCCACCTCCAGAGCCGTTGTTAAATCAACCACTTCCCCCAGCCGATGCCCAGACCCAGCTGCTTCTACAGTTGACACAAACTGTGACCCAACTTGAGTAGCGTCTTAACTCGGGAAAGGGACCACAGCAATACCAACCCTTTATTACCCGTGTAAGCCCATTCTCCACCCGGGTTCAAGCAGACAAAAAGCCACCGGAAGCAAAGCCATTTAAGCTTAAGAGATATGCCGGAACGGGGTGCCCGTATGCACACCTAGAGTTGTTCCAGTCTCAGTTGGATTCAACCCGGTTCACAGATGCCCAAACATGCCATGCTTTCCAGGAAACACTCAGTGAGGAGGTATTGAGTTGGTTCCTCAAGTTACCGGCTTTGTCAATAGAAACTTATGGTCAGCTGACACAGAAGTTCCTGTCTCGGTTTATCCTGCTGTCTAGTGCCAACCGAAGCACCACTTCGTTATTCAAAGTCCAGCAAAGGGATGATGAGAGCTTGAAAGTTTTTGTAACCCGTTGGCTGTCCACGACTTCCAAATGTGGGCACTTGGACGAGTCAGTGGCATCAGAGGCGTTCTTACAGGCGCTCAAACCAACCCGCTTTGTGGTGGAGCTCAGGAAGCAGCGGTTCAGGTGCTACGACGATTTAATTAATGAAGTAACTCGGCAAGCTCAAGCCGAGTATGACACCTTCGGGGAACGCCAGACGAATACCGGGTTCACAAGCCAGCGAGCTGATGGATGGAGAAAGGAAGGGCAGAATAAGAGTGGCCAGGGATACTACGGCAAAGGTTCAAACAGATCAAGGGAGAAGCCAAGAGAAGCTCCATACCCGAGACCTCCAGCCCAGGAAGCAAAAACTCCTTACATTCCGCGATATGAAATGTTAACCAATTTGACTGCCTCCTATGAAGAAATTTGGAACCGCCATAGGAATGACATTCCCCCAGCTCCAAAAAGGAAGTTTCCCAAAAGGGCAGGGCCGGACAACGGGCAACATTGTGTCTATCACAACGAGTCTGGCCACACTACCGACCGGTGCTTTTCCCTTCGAAACACCATTGAGTACATGATCCAGAACGGCAAGTTACAGCAGTATAAGTCACCCGCCACAGGTGTCAACCTGATTGAAGTATATGGGGAGATAATGACGATTCACGGGGGTGGCACCTAAGGAGTGTCCGGTCACCGGGCCAAAAGACTCTGTCCAAGAGGCCCGGAGTTAGAGATAATGCAGCTTCGTCAGGGATGCCGCAAGGAGCTGGTTCCTTGGGATACCGTGTCATTTTCTCAGTCTGAAGACACGCTGAAAATGCATCACAATGATCCTTTCATTATCACTCTTAAGATTGACCATTGGAGAACTCGAAGGGTTCTAATAGACACGGGAGCCGCTGTCAGCGTCATGTTCAGCAGTTGCTATAAGGGGTTTAAAAGAGGAAGAGATAAGCTCTATAGAAACCACGAGCCATTGATCAGTTTTTCAGGTGAGACAACTCAACCGTTGGGGTCTGATCAGCTAACGGTTACAGTTGGAACCGGGCACCAATCCACAAGAATTGTAGTTCCCTTCATAATTGTGGACTGCCCATCATCCTACAATGCCATACTTGGGAGAGATGCACTCTGGGCCTACAAAGTTTTATAGCGGGTCATATGCTGCTTATGAAGGTACCTACACCCGGGGGTTGGGTTACAATTCGCGGAGACCAAGAAGCCGCTGTCAGATGCAACGCGATAGCAACAACTCAGTCCCAGCATGAGATGTTTTCAGCCGGTTTTTCCCTGTCCCCATTTGACAAACCCGATGACCCCAGGGATGACCCGGATTCTTTGCCCATCAGTAAGACGGCACAAAAAAAGAGCCAGAAGTATCCTGCCAAGTTCCCCCGGCCAACCCCAATCGAAGCAACAGAATGGATTCAGATTTCAGAGGAATACCCGGAGAGGAAGATTTGCATTGGCACAGGCCTTGACCCCGAGGTCAGAACCCGGATGATTGAGCTGCTAACCCGGAAACAGAAGGTGTTTGCATGGTCATATGCAGACATGCCCGGGATTTCTCCAGAAGTTATGACGCATTCCCTCAATATTATCCCGGGTGTTAAACCGGTAAGACAGAAGCGTCGTGCATTTTGCGCAGAGAAGTACAAGGCCATTCAAGCAGAAGTTAAACGTCTTAAAGACATCGGGTTCATTGAAGATGCAACATACCCGGATTGGTTGGCCAATGTGGTGATGGTCAAGAAGGCAAACGGAAAGTGGAGGATGTGCGTCGACTACACAGATCTGAATAAGGCTTGCCCAAAGGATAGTTTTCCCCTTCCAAAGATTGATCAACTGGTGGATTCAACCGCGGGCCACCCCCAGTTGAGCTTTATAGATGCATACTCGGGATTTAACCAAGTTCCGATGAATCCCGCGGATCAACAGCACAGATCTTTTACAACAGACAAGGGGATGTATTATTACAAAATGATGCCTTTTGGACTCCGGAATGCAGGAGCCACGTTCCAGCGCCTCGTAGTGGGCATGTTTGCAAACCAACTCGGGGATACTATGGAGGTTTATATAGATGATATGCTGGTCAAAAGCCGGGAAACAAGCAAACACCCGGATGACTTGGAGACCGTTATCGACATTGCCTTGAGCAAGGGAATGAGGTTAAACCCGGAGAAGTGTGTGTTCGGTGTTTCAGGAGGAAAGTTTCTCGGGTTTATGGTCAGCGCTCGGGGAATTGAAGCAAACCCCGACAAAATTCAAGCCGTCTTGGCCATGGAGCCGCCGAAAACCAGGAATGAAGTCCAGCAACTTACTGGCAGGCTGGTAGCCTTATCCCGGTTTATTTCCAGGTTAACAGATAAATGTGCCCCCTTCTTCAAAATTCTCAAGAGTCAACACCGCAAGCGGATTACATGGCAGGAAGAGCACAATCAAGCTTTTGAAAAGTTGAAGGAATACTTGGCGTCAGTTCCTTCCTTATCCAGACCTAACCCGGGGGAAATACTCTATCTATACCTGGCGGTATCTCAAACGGCTGTCAGCTGTGCCTTGATAAGAAAGCCAGAGTCTGAAGAACTGCCGGTCTACTATACTGAAAAATGATTCAATGATCCTGAAACTCGTTATCCAGATATTGAAAAACTGGCCCTGGCCTTGGTTGTAGCAGCAAGGAAGTTAAGACCCTATTTTCAAGCACATTCTATCCATGTGCTCACCAACCAACCACTACGGCAGGTTCTGCAAAAGCCGGCGACTTCAGGAAGACTGGTCAAGTGGGCAATTGAGTTGGGGGAGCATGACTTGCACTTTAAACCGCGAACGGCAATCAAAGGGCAGGCAGCAGCAAACTTCATTGCCGAGTTATTCCCAGCAGATTCATCAGTTGCTGAAACTCTTCCTACACAAGCTGAACCGGAGAGTTGGCAAATATTTATAGATGGATCAGTCAATCAGAGGCAATGTGGAGCAGGCATTACATTGGTAGACCCGGAGGGTAACATGTTTGATTATGCTCTACGGTTTGACTTCAAAGCATCAAACAACACGGCTGAGTACGAAGCCTTAATCAAAGGACTCCAACTCGCTAAAGATATGGGCGCCCTACATCTCCGCATACTAAGTGATTCACAACTGGTAGTGCAACAGGTTAACGGCGGATTTCAGGCAAAGGAAGCACATCTTTCGTCCTATCAAAAGTTAGCGGCTTTCTTGCTGGAAAAATTTGACACCTTTGAGGTTACTCAGATACCGAGGCAGCAGAATGTGAGAGCAGATACTCTGGCTAGGATTGCAACATGGGACGATTCCAATACCGAGTTTAAAGGCTTACTAGTCGAGACATTGGAGAAACCAAGCATCTCACTCTCCTTTTCTGAGATTTTCGCAGTGGAAGCAAACCCGCCACCATCTTGGATGGATGAGTTCATTAACTTCATCCAACATGGAACCCTACCTGAGGACCCGGTAGCGGCCAAACTACTACGGGTTCGAGCGGCGCAGTATAGTATCCGTGATGGTAAACTGTATCGACGAGGACATACTTTCCCTGATTTGAAGTGTATTACACCCGAGGAAGGAGACCGGGTTTTGCAGTCGCTTCATAGCGGGGTATGTGGATCTCACTTTAGAGCCCGTAACCTGGCTTTCAAAACCCTAAGAATGGGATATTACTGGCCTTCTCTAGAACACGATGCCAGAGTCGTCGTAGATTCCTGTCTTCAATGTCACCGATTTGCAAGCTTTCCCCGTGCCCCATCGGTCCCACTATCAGTAATCATTTCTCCATATCCATTTTGCATGTGGGGGATTGATTTCATCGGGCCTCTACCCACAGCTCCGGGACAGCTCAAACACGCCATTGTCTCAGTGGACTATAATTCCAAGTGGATAGAAGCTCAACCCCTGGCACGGATCACAACTGCAAATGTTAAGAAATTCCTTTGGAACAATGTCTTTTGCCGGTTTGGAATCCCAGAGACGTTTATCACAGATAACGGGACGCAGTTTGACAATGATGAGTTCCGGGAATTCTTACATTCCAATGGGACAAAGGTGCTATATGCCTCCCCTGCACACCCGCAGACTAATGGACAAACTGAAGCTGTTAACAAGCTCATCAAGCAAGTTCTGAAGAAGAAGCTGGAGGACGCAAAGGGTTTATGGGCTGAGAAACTTCCAGAGGTTTTGTGGGCACTTAGGACAACTCCAACAGAAGCCAATGGGGAGAGCCCATTTCTTATGACCTTTGGCTCTGAGGCAGTGATCCCGGTAGAGATGGAAGTCCCGAGTGACCGGGTACAACTGTTTGACAGGGAAACCAACAATGAAGGCATCCGCCTTAACTTGGACCTCCTGGAGGAACGCCGGGAGCGTGCACATCTCCGAAATATCAACAAGAAGCAAAAAGTGGCTAAACATTACAATTCCCGAGTTATCAAGCGCCCACTCAAACTCGGGGATTGGGTAATGAAGGAGGTTATCCCTAAGCCAACGGGGTTCAAAGCTCCATGGGAGGGTCCATATAAAATTGTTGAAGTCGTGGGCCCGGCAACGTTTTACATCAGGGGTACAAACGGAGTTACGCTTCCACGACCATGGAACGCCCAACATCTACATCTCTTCCCCAAATAGGTACCAAGTTATCTACGGATGTCTAAATTTATTGTTTATGATGTTGTATATAAAGCCTTTCAGGCCCACAATGCATGAAACCCCCTATCGGGTTATGTTTATTAAACAGTTTGTTGAAGTGAATGCAGCCTTTAGCGGCCCTACTTGTATGCCTTAACCGGCATTCTCCGATAATCTCCGGTCTACATGACGTGAAATATTGCAAGCCTTAACGGCCTTATTTCACTGTCAAACTCGGCATTCTCCGATAATCTCCGATAATCTCCGGTCTACATGACGTGAAATATTGCAAGCCTTAACGGCCTTATTTCACTGTCAACCTCGGCATTCTCCGATAATCTCCGATAATCTCTGGTAATCTCCTTAACTTGAAATATTGCAAGCCTTTCACGGCCTTATTTCAATCTTTGAAAGTCCTAACGGACCCGTACAGCCCTAGCGGCACTATTTTTATTAAACATGCCAAACCGGCAATATGCGTACATTTTGTCAACAATTGTATATTCTGCATCACAAATACCGTGTTATTCGACAGGAAGCCATAACGGACCGGTAAAGCCCTACCGGGCCTATTGTTATTTTATGACGATAACATGCCAGACCGGCACTATGTGTAAATTTTATCTATACTTGCGAGATATGCATCAACTCAACTTGTTATTTTACAGGGAATGAGTGTTATAGAAAGACATTCCCCCGCAAGGCCTTAGCGGCCCATGGAAGTCCTAACGGACCCACATATCCTAGCGGCACTATATCTATTCACATGTCAAACCGGCATTATATGTAAATTTTTGTAGTGTATCAGGTTACCGTGTTATGTCACAGGAAGAGTTATGCGAAGGAAAAGTTTGATTACTTCAAAAATATCAATTACAAAAAGTAGCGAACCGCTACAGGTAAACTAATCTATTACAGCAAAAACAAAAAAGCTTAAGGCTCCAATTCATGGTGCTGCCGACCCGCTACCCCCGCCGGTGCTCGACCCGCCACGTCCTCCCCGGGGCTGTATGATGAACTGACCCCTACGGAGAGGTGGCCGGTTTCGAGGACCACCCACAATCCCACCACGGGAAGTACCTCTCCCGGCTGCTGAAGAACGAACCGGGGGACTCCGAGCCGGGTTCGCAGGAGCCCTAGGGTTTGCAGCCATGGCAGGAGTCGACCGGGAGGTGCCTGCAGCCTCGTCGGGTCTGACATGACCTTGGTGACCATAATAACCAGCCTTGGCGAATCCCAGCGCTAACAATTTCGGCACGAGCCTCGGCCCTTGCCGTCCGCAGCTTCAGGTCAAACTCGGGACTCGCTAGAAACTCGGAGACAGCGGAGTCCCTGGCCCGGGAAACAGCCTGCACCAACTCTCCTTTTTGCTGCTCCACAGAAGTCACTTGTTGCTGCAGCGCTTGATTCTGTTCAGTAAGCTGAGCAATGGCGGCATCTTGAGCACACCGGTCCTCCCGGTGACCCTCAATGACTCTCTCCAACTCCGAGTTCTTGGCCACCAAGCCTGCTATTTGCTCTTCGGCCTTGGCCAACTCCGCACACGACGCGACGGCTGATGCGCTTGCGTCTTCCCGGACCTGAGCCAGGCATTCTTCGCTCGCCGTCACCTGGTCCCGGGCGGCCCGGAGGTCGTCCCTGAGCACTCTCTCTCGCTCGGGGATGCCTTCGTTTATGAGCCGGTCAGTTGCCAAGTAAGACAACCTGACAGCCTACATAAAACAAATAACGGGTTAGTACAAAGAAACAAAAAAAAAAGAAGAAGAACGGGTTAAGGAAGAAGACAAACTTACCCGCATCAGTTTCTCCTGCGTCCTCCGGGCTACAATCAACGGGTCCTCATGCTCCAGGACATAGGAGTCGGCGGCGCAGTTCTTCAAGTCCGCTACCATCCTCTGGATGGCCACGTCCGCCATTCCCGCGCTCGCCAACTCCTCCATTATTTCAGTAGTGTCCCGGTGCTGCTTTCTCTCCCTCCTCTCTTTCCTCTCCTTCCTTCTCTTCCTCCTCTCGGACCTCCCCGAGCTGGATGCCTCCCGGGTGCGTTTGCGAGAGGGAACGGGCTCCACTTCGTGAACTTCGTCACTCCCGCCACTCCCCTCCGGGTTCTCACTCCCTATCCCCCTTTCCAACCCTCCAACCTCTTCACCCCCGTCGTCATCCTCTTCAGTAAACTCCTCACCGGGGAGCACAGACGAGGGAACCGCGCTCATCACCGGTTCTTCAGTCTCTTCATCGGCGATGGAAGATCCCCTTCCCGGTTCTTCAAATAACGGGTTATAATCCGCCTCCGAGGGATTCCCTTTAACTTCCTCTCCCTTCTGGAAAACCTCTGGCCCGAGAACCTCAGCCAAGTACTCGGGGACCTCGTTGTAGTGCAAGGCGTCAACATGGAACTGCTGAACATCCCCTTGCTCGGCGTCTGGGCGCAGGAAAGCCACTTTTGTCGTCAGGTCGATATCATATGCTAGACCCTCCGCCCCTTGCGTCCGGATCCCGGCCCATACAGCTTTGTCCTCGAAGCCGTCGTATATTCCCGGGTTCTTGCGTTTCGTGAACTCCATCGGGAGAAGAGCTGCAACAAAAGACATAACCCGTTAGACAAGAGCATGTGACAACAAAAATTTGGAAAGGACATGAGACAAACCTGGGAGCTCCATCAACCGGCACCTGCTGTACACATACAGCCTACAAAGCCGGTACGAACTCCGGTCATCTTGACCCCAGAAGGCCCATAGCATCCTCCGAATCCTCTTCTCCATCACCGGCTCCAAAGGAATGTCGGGGACGTCTGCAACACAAATAACGTAAGTACAACTCGGGAAGGAGAAAAGAGACCCTAAGGGAGAGGACTTACTCATCAGTGGTTGGAAATCACCCGGTACTTGCAGCGCGTGTCCCGGGTCTTGAAAGTTTCTTATCAAGAAACTTTTTTTCCTTCAGGTCCGGCTCACGGAGGTTGGCAAGTCCTCGATGATCTTCTTGAAAACCGCTTTGGACTTCAGTTGGATGGTCCCACTGAAACCCGCCTCCGGGAGTACTCGGCCCGGTACATGGCGTGTAACTCGTGATAGGTGGGCATCTGCTGCTTCAGCACCTTGTACATAACGCACAACCCTAGTAGCTGCCTCCACATGTTCGGGCCAACTTGCCCGATGGCGAAGTTGCTCGCAGCCAGGAGGTACTGCACCTCCACCTTTAGCGGGAGTGACAGGCCGCAGCGTAGCTGGTACTCGTGGCATAGCGTCCACCCATCCTCGGGAGCGAAGAACTGATCCTCGGGTTCTAAAGTCCGAATTTCCACAGACTCGGGAATCTTCCAGTTGCTCCTTAGCTCCCCAATCTCCTCCGCGGTCAGTGAGTACCCGGGAGGGTCGAGAGCGGTCCCATCAGTGAAGGTTACAGAGGCAAACTCGGGGACGTGAGTGTCCATTGCGGGGTTTGTCATCTGCAAAACAAAAAACACGGGAACGTCATCAGAAACCCAGATAACCCGGCGACCACAAGGATAAATTCACACACAGTAACGCAGAAACCCAGATTGGAACCCAGAAACCGTACACATAATTGGTCCAAAACACTCAAAAACAACGGAAGAAGAAACAATACCTTACTTGTGAGGGTTTGAAGGGCTTTTGAGATCGATTTGAGTTTGGGAATCCAACAAGCACAGCGACAACAGAGAATGAGAGCAAAAGCACGAAAAAGTTATCGGTTTCGAAGGTGAGACAAAACTGTCACCCTCAACCCCTATTTATACAGTTAAAGGCGTACACTGTAGGGACGTTTCGGTTTTTCGAGAAAATCGCCACGTGTCATGCATGCCGCGTCCCAAAACCGAAAAACTTTTCAGTTTCCCCCACTTCAAACTGAAAACTTTTCAGTTTCCCCCACTACAACCCGGAGACGTCGTTTTCAATAATCAAAGTGAACGTGTCTGCGGGGTACCCTTGCGTACGGACTTGGGGGACTGGGTACACCGGGTCTGGATGATAACTTTGTAACCCGGTAAAGAAATGATTTCAAGTCCCTACCCAAGCGTACCCCTTGACTGAGGACTTGGGGGACTTGTTTATAGGTGGAACCTAATATTTCTCCTTTACCGGGTTACAATTCAAGAAATAACACGTAAGTGTGGTCGATTATTAAATGTGCATCGTTTATTATGCTTGAAGTACTGTTTACAGGGTAAAAGCCCAGTCAGATTTGAGAAGCCACTCTGGGTCCTTTGTCAGGGCTCAGTTCATTGTAAAGTTAAGGAAAAGCAAAGGAGTTTATTCCCACATTGGAAAAGGACAAAGTGCTGCCTTTAATGCTACTATAAATACCGGCGCAGACCTCCCGGTAAAAAGACGAGACTTCTTAACTACTCTTGAGTTTTCTGCTTATCTGACAGTGTCTGACTTAAGCATCGGAGTGGCTTCCCTCAGTAAACCCGGGGACGCCCCTTTGACGTGTTTGTTCTTTACACAGGAAAACTCGGAGTACAAGGAAGTTCGCTATTTCTGGAACCGTGCAACCCGCTAAAGGGGCCGCGAGTTTACCCGGAAACAATACATATATTATTAAATTTTCTCAATTTTTATTTATAAAAATCTATCATTATTGAAACAAAACAAAATCCTCATGCTTGACGTGTTTTGAGGCTAGTGACAATTAAATCAAGGATCCGTATTGAGTTAATAACAAATAATAAAAGAGAGATACGTAGACAGTAATAAGTTTTTACCATTCACCCCATAAAAGCTGATAATCTGTAAACCGAATATTAATTCGTATAAAAGATCTCCTACCCCTTTCTCACCCATCACTTTTTAGGGTTTTCAATCCCCTTTTTCTTCACTGTCCTCTCGAATCGAAATCGAACCGGAAACCGGAACTGCTCCAATCGCACTTCGCTTCGATTCTGTATCCCTGAGTCTTTCAATTGAGTGAAGGAAAATTAAGAATCTAGGGTTTCGGATTGGGGGTTTTGAGGTCGAATTGGATCTTAGGGCTTTGATTTCTGTGATGATTGAGATGATCGGATCAGCAGGTTTAGCGTGATCGCCGCTCGTGGTGGCGAGCGAGGACTCGAATTCCAGGGGGTTGTGGTACTTGTATGGAAACTCGTAGCCGGAAGCGGGCGGAGGCCACCTCATCAGCCCCTTCATCGTCTTCGTCTGGTCGCACCACTCGTTCCAGCAAGCGCGCTCGTCTCTCCTCCTCTTCTTCTGTTAACCCTACGACTCCAATCTCCACGCGCTCTCGGGCCTCTCGGGCCACCAAAAACAACCAAGACAACTCCACCGCCGCTTCTCTGGTCACTGCCATGGACTCGACAAACGAATCATCCGGCTCACGCGGCCGCCGGAGTAGGAATTCCGATAAGGATAGCTCGGATAAGGGCAAGGAGAAGGAGCACGAGGTTAGAGTTAGGGATAGGGAGAGGGAGAGGGCGTTGGATAGAGAGACCGAGAGGAATTTGGGGCTGAGCATGGACGGCGGGGGGAATGGTGACGATGATGATAATGATAGCGAAGGTGGGGTTGGGATTTTGCATCAGAATTTGACTTCGGCGAGTAGTGCTCTTCAGGGGCTTCTTAGGAAGATCGGTGCCGGATTGGATGACCTGCTTCCATCTTCGGCAATGGGTTCAGCTTCGTCGTCCCACCAGAGTGGAAGGCTGAAGAAGATTCTGTCTGGGTTGCGAGCTGATGGGGAAGAAGGAAAGCAGGTGGAGGCATTGACACAGCTGTGTGAGATGCTTTCGATTGGTACTGAGGATTCACTCAGTACATTTTCAGTGGATTCGTTTGTGCCTGTGCTTGTGGGGTTGCTTAATCATGAAAGCAATCCTGATATTATGCTTCTGGCAGCTAGAGCACTTACTCATCTTTGTGATGTGCTTCCTTCATCCTGCGCAGCTGTTGTGCATTATGGTGCTGTGTCTATTTTCTGTGCAAGATTGTTGACCATAGAGTATATGGACTTAGCCGAACAGGTAGTATGACTTAATGGGTTTCAACTGAAGAGAAAATGCAAATAAACCAAGTTGTTTCTGTAATAATTATGCTGAAAGCTACTTTCTTTGAAGCAATAGGCAGTCTAAATTTTTCCATATGTACTTCTGAAATCTTGCATTCTGATATTTATGAGTTATTATGATGTTTACAGTCACTGCAAGCTCTGAAGAAGATATCTCAGGAACACCCAACTGCTTGTCTAAGAGCTGGTGCTCTTATGGCAGTCCTTTCTTATCTGGATTTCTTCTCTACTGGAGTCCAGGTAATTTATATTTATTTATTTTGTATTATTTTTCAAGTATATTTCATTACATGGGATGTCTTCTTTTCATTTGGGATCTTTATTAATTGTTTCTATGTTTCAGCGAGTGGCATTATCAACTGCTGCAAATATGTGCAAGAAACTTCCTTCAGATGCATCCGACTTTGTGATGGAAGCCGTCCCATTATTGACAAACCTTTTGCAAGATCATGATGCTAAGGTACTTTACTTCTCTCAGTTTCAAATTTAACAGCCATCATTAGTAGTTTTAGTTAAAATTGAGGTTGAGCTCTTTGTTGTCACTAGGTTTTGGAGCATGCGTCTGTATGTCTGACCCGAATTGCTGAATCATTTGCATCTTCGCCTGACAAACTTGATGAACTATGTAATCATGGACTAGTTGCTCAATCTGCAGCCCTTATTTCTACTAGCAATTCTGGAGGTGGGCAGTCATCTCTCAGTACACCTACTTATACGGTATGTCAAATTTCTTTGCATTGCATTATCTTCTTTGAAATTTTGATAAGCACTACACATGCATGATCTTGTGTTTGAGGGTTTCAATTTTGACTTGCAAACTATCCAGGGCTTAATCCGGCTGCTTTCAACCTGTGCAAGTGGTTCTCCATTAGGAGCTAAAACTTTGCTGTCTCTAGGGATAAGTGGCATTCTTAAAGAAGTACTTTCAGGTTCAGGCAGTTCTTCCAACACTACAGTTTCTCCTGCTTTAAGCAGACCAGCAGATCAGGTGATTACTGGTTCTTTTGAAGTTAAATTCTAGGTTCTGAGTCTTGCTGTTTCATATGTATATTTTGATTGAAAAGTATGTGTCTCAGTAAAGGTGGCCCCAAAACTGTATAGCTTCTAGTTAACCCATACATGCTAAACCATCAACCCCATTAACGGTAAATAGTAGTTGTGAGACCGACAATCTTCATTGATACAGTATCGGTATCGAATATCATACCCTGCACCATGTATTACTAACTGCATATGAAACCAAGTATCTTTAGTTTATAGTAATCTTTTTTTTTTCTTTTTTCTTTTGAAAAGAAACACTTGGTATGTAGTAATCTTGCTGTCGGACTTTTGAGTTGGATTGCAGAGGTTGTGTTTATAGTGCTTTTATGTTCTTTTTTCTCTAATATGAAATTCAACTTATCCAGTTAATAGTAATGTCACACAAAAACTTCTTTATTCATGATCAGAGTTTCTTAGATACGTAAATACAAGGACTTTCTTTTCTAGTTCTTTCTTATCAAACAAGTTCATTGTCCTAAAGAAAAGTCACAACGTAGCACTCGTCTAGACCCTTGCCAAGTTTTGTAGGTGGATGTTTTTGAGTTGGATCGAGTTGGATCTGTTTCTAGTATACCCCACACCCCCACCCCCACCACCATCCCATATCCTACATGAAATTTCATACACCAATCTCTTGCAAAGGCAGTGTTTTATGCATGATTGGAGTTCCTCAGATTTATGTAATAGTTTTTACTTTCTTTTCTCCTATTCTTTTTCTTTCTCCAAATATGAGATTGAAATTATACAATTTACAATTACTGCATGTAGCCATTCTTTGTGTCAGTTTTGTAGACAACTAAAAGCAGCAAATTTGGAATGTTAATTTACTTGTTGAAAATGTGAATTATGAGCTGTTTGATTCTCTACTATTGAAGTTTGTTGTTCGGTCTTAATTGTGGCATGGTTTTATTAATATATGTATAATTTGGTTGCACTGGATTCCTTATTGGTGTTAGGCAAGTCATCTGATTTTGCAATTTATCTGTCGTTGACATCTTTTCTTTTTTCTCCCTACTGCCTAGATTTTTGAGATTGTCAATCTTGCAAATGAGCTGCTTCCTCAACTTCCCCAAGGAACCATCTCCATGCCATCCAGTTTCAATTTGTTTATGAAAGGACCTGTTGTGAAAAAGTCAGCTGGTAGCAGTTCTGGGAAACCTGAAGATGCCAGTGGAAACAGTCCTGAGGTTTCAGCTCGTGAGAAATTATTGAATGAACAACCCTGTCTTCTTCAGCAATTTGGAATGGATCTCCTTCCTCTTTTAATACAGGTTAGTTTTTTCACACTGCTAATGTCTAGTTTATTGATTGGTATAGATGTTTAATGATGTATGGACATCTATCATCCAGATTTATGGGTCGAGTGTAAATGGCCCTGTTCGCCACAAATGTCTGTCGGTCATCGGGAAGTTAATGTACTACAGCCCTGCAGAGATGATCGAGTCTTTGTTAAGCATGACAAATATTGCAAGGTATCTTATATGTTATCCATAAAATATCTCTTGATATATTGATACTGGATATTTATAGACTTACCAATACTAATTTATGTGTTAATAAATTCCTTAGTTTCTTAGCCGGTGTTTTGGCATGGAAAGATCCGCATGTCTTGGTCCCTGCTCTCCAAATTGCCGAGATACTCATGGAGAAGCTTCCTCAGACTTTCTCCAAGGTGTTTGTTAGAGAAGGTGTGGTTCATGCTGTTGACCAGCTGATCTTGGCTGGTACTTCGAATTCAGTTACTTCACAAGTCTCTTCTGCTGAAAAGGGCAATGATTGTGTGCCGGGATCATCGTCATCACGTTCTAGGCGGTATAGACGTCGAAACATTAACTCGAATCCAGATGGAAGTTCCTTGGAAGAATCGAAGAGCCCTGCTTCGGTTAATGTTGGTTCACCTCCAAGTTCAGTGGAGATTCCAACTGTGAACTCCAGCCTTCGTGTAGCTGTGAGTACATGTGCAAAAGTGTTCAAGGACAAGTACTTCCCTTCAGATCCTGGGGCTGGTGAAGCTGGAGTCACCGATGATCTTTTGCATTTAAAAAGTCTCTGTGTGAAACTGAATGCTGGTGTCAATGACCCAAAAGCAAAAACAAGGGGAAAATCAAAAGCTTCGGGGTCTCACTTAAGTGATAGTTCCACAAATAAGGAAGAGTACTTGATTGGTGTGGTGTCTGAGATGGTAGCGGAACTAAGCAAAGGGGACGGTGTGTCAACCTTTGAGTTCATTGGTAGTGGTGTTGTTGCAGCTTTATTGAACTATTTTTCTTGTGGTCATTTCTCGAAGGAGAGAATTTCAGAAGCTAATTTGCCCAAGCTTCGTCAACAAGCCCTCAAGAGGTTCAAGTCATTTGTTGCTGTTGCACTTCCTTTCAGCATTGATGAAGGAAGAGTAGCACCAATGACTATCATAGTTCAGAAGCTACAAGGTGCTTTGTCCTCTTTAGAGCGGTTCCCTGTTGTGCTGAGTCATTCATCTAGGTCATCTACTGGAAGTGCACGTCTCTCCTCTGGACTCGGTGCATTATCCCAGCCCTTTAAGCTGCGTCTATGTCGAGCACAAGGAGAAAAGTCTCTGCGAGACTATTCATCAAATGTTGTACTGATTGATCCATTAGCAAGCTTAGCTGCTGTTGAAGAGTTTCTTTGGCCTCGAATTCAGCGAAGTGAATCTGGTCAGAAAGCTGCTGCATCTGCTGGAAATTCTGAATCTGGAAATACTCCTGCAGGAGCTGGTGCTTCATCTCTGTCTACTTCAAATCCTGCTTCTACCACTCGTCGTCATTCAACTCGTTCCAGAACATCTGTAAGTATAGGTGATGGTGCTAAGAGGGAACCTTCACAAGAGAATAGCACGAGCTCATCTAAAGGAAAAGGTAAAGCAGTCTTGAAACCTTCTCAGGAGGAAGCAAGAGGCCCTCAAACGAGGAATGCAGCTCGCAGAAGAGCAGCTCTTGATAAAGATGTTCAAATGAAACCTGTAAATGGGGACACTACTTCTGAGGTATGGTACTCTGCTAATTATATACATAATTCTTGTTTTATAAGACACTTGTATTGGATTTATTTATTGATTTAAAGTTTAGTTCATTATGAGATGTGATAGATGTTTATGCAAGACAACAATCAGTTGTGTAGGTTATCTTATATATGCCCTACTTTGTTCTGGTTGGTTATGCCCTACTTCTTTCTTGTCTGAAATGTGATTTGTGTTTCTTTAATTTGTAGGATGAGGAATTGGATGTATCTCCTGCTGAGATCGATGATGCATTGGTTATTGAAGATGATGATATCTCAGACGATGAAGACGATGACCAGGATGATGTATGCTACATGAATCTTTTACTTGTCTTGTGCATATATGATTTTGTGTGCCTTGCTTTTAACTGCTTTTATCTATATGTGCCATTCAGGTTCTCAGAGATGACTCTCTTCCTGTTAGCATGCCAGACAAAGTACATGATGTGAAATTGGGAGACTCTGCTGAGGATACTACTGTAGCTTCAGCAACAAGTGACAGCCAGACTAACCCTGCTTCTGGGTCTAGTAGCAGAGCTGCTACAGTTAGAGGATCAGATTCCGGGGACCACAGGAGTAGTAATTCTTATGGTTCTAAAGGTGCAATGTCATTTGCTGCTGCTGCAATGGCGGGGCTTGGGTCAGGTAGGCGGGGTATCAGGGGTGGTAGAGACAGACAAGGACACCCTCTTTTTGGTGGTTTGAGTGATCCTCCTAAGCTGACCTTTACATCTGGCGGGAAACAGCTGAATCGACATTTGACTATCTATCAGGCCATCCAAAGACAGCTTGTGTTGGATGAGGACGATGATGAGAGGTACGCTGGCAGTGATCTAATGTCAGGTGATGGTAGCAGGCTGTGGAGTGATATTTACACTATTACATACCAGAAGGCAGATAGTCAGGCTGATAGGGCATCTATTGGAGGAGCAAGTTCAACGCCCCCGTTGAAGTCTAGCAAATCAGGTGTTTCTATTCCCAATTCCGAATCCCAATTGCATCGGATGTCACTTCTTGATAGCATTTTGCAGGGAGAACTTCCTTGTGATTTGGAAAAATCTAATCCTACTTATAATATACTGGCACTCCTGCGAGTGCTTGAGGGCTTGAATCAGCTCGCACCCCGTTTGAGAGCTCAGATAGTTTCCGACAGTTTTGCTGAAGGGAAAATCTCAAATTTGGATGACTTGAGCACAACTGGTGCTAGGGTCTTTTCGGAGGAATTCATTAACAGCAAACTCACTCCCAAATTAGCCCGACAAATACAAGATGCTCTTGCATTGTGCAGCGGCAGTCTTCCTTCCTGGTGCTATCAGTTAACAAAAGCATGCCCGTTTTTGTTTCCTTTTGAGACGCGAAGACAGTATTTCTACTCCACCGCGTTTGGATTGTCTCGTGCCCTGTATCGTCTTCAGCAGCAGCAGGGTGCTGACGGTCATGGATCAAATGAACGAGAGGTGAGAGTTGGGAGAATGCAACGCCAAAAAGTCCGTGTATCTCGTAACCGTATTTTGGAATCCGCTGCAAAAGTGATGGAAATGTATGCAAGCCAGAAGTCTGTATTGGAAGTAGAATATTTTGGTGAGGTGGGCACTGGGTTGGGTCCTACACTTGAGTTCTATACACTTCTAAGTCATGACTTGCAGAAAGTTAGACTGGGTATGTGGAGGTCAAATTCTTCGTTGGAGAAAGCGCCAATGGATATTGATGGAGATGATCAGAAAAATGGGAAAAACAATGTTGACATTGTTCAAGCTCCTCTTGGGTTGTTTCCTCGTCCCTGGCCGCCGAATGCTGTTGCTTCTGATGATAATCAATTTTCTAAAGTTATTGAGTATTTCCGGCTGGTAGGGCGTGCAATGGCGAAGGCTCTTCAAGATGGGAGGCTATTGGATTTACCACTATCTACGGCGTTTTATAAACTATTGCTTGGTCAAGTAAGCTAATCACCTAGATCCTTTTTATGTGAATGGTTGGGTACAGGTTATATTTTGTTATTTTAACTTGATCACTAGTCAAATGTTCTCAATCTACAAATTGTTTTAATCATCTCAGGAGCTTGATCTACATGATATTATTTCCTTTGATGCTGAGCTCGGGAAGACTTTGCAAGAATTACATAACCTTGTTTGTCGGAAACTATATCTAGAATCAAATGGTGACAATCGTGATGCAATTGCTGAATTGCGTTTTCGTGGTGCTTCAGTTGATGATCTCTGTTTAGATTATACACTTCCTGGTTATCCGGAATATGTGTTGAAACCAGGAGATGAAAATGTAAGAACAAAAACCTTCTGCTGTTTCTATTTTTTCGTGGTTCTTGTTAAGTTTTATTTTCTGCTATCGTTCTGACACAAAACTAATAAAATTCCAGGTTGATATCAATAATTTGGAAGAATATATATCCTTAGTCGTTGATGCAACAGTTAAGACTGGAATAATGCGGCAGACAGAAGCATTTAGAGCGGGGTTCAATCAGGTAAGTTCTTCACGTAAATATTTTGTGTAATTTGTGAGACAAATTTCTGCATGAGACTCGTTACGCCACTTTAGTAGCATCATTTAACATTCCTGTGTTCTGATAGCCATTTTAATAATGATTTGTTATTCTGCAAATGAATTCTTTTTCTTTTACTGCCTTTAACCAAGGGATACAGTGATTAGACAATTAGGGGGTTGGTATAGAATAATCTTGCCTTGGGCTTTAGTAAGTAAGCAGGACCTGGCCTGTACTGCGATTTTTTTTGGTGGTTTACTGCTTGCTATTGTTGTTTATTTTGTATTTTTTGAACTGCCATCTCTTGTAGCTCCACATCTGAATTAATTTCTTATTTTGAGCAGTGTTTTGTCTAATGTGTTTTAGAGGGCTCTCTTTTCCCTTTTAACACTTGTGCTTGCAATGGACCAGGTGTTTGACATATCATCCTTACAAATATTCGGCCCACATGAATTGGACCATCTGCTTTGTGGCCGTAGAGAGTTGTGGGAGGTAATTGGTGTTTTCTTTATAAACAAAGTTACTTTTTGATTTGTACTATTTTTATTCTTATTATTTTAATGCAACTTTATGCAGATGGAGACTCTTGCTGATCACATAAAGTTTGATCATGGATACACTGCGAAGAGCCCTGCAGTTCTTAACGTAAGTTGTGTCTGGTCTATTATTAATAAGAGTACTTTGAAAGTGAATGTTTTGCCTTTAATTTGTATTTTTATCCTTTTACGTTACGGTGTGGTAACCTTTTTCAGTTGCTTGAGATCATGGGTGAGTTCACACCCGAGCAGCAGCGCGCCTTTTGCCAGTTTGTTACTGGTGCACCGAGGCTTCCCCCTGGTGGTTTGGCAGTGCTCAATCCAAAGCTCACCATTGTGAGAAAGGTACAGCAAGATTCTATGGCTTCTTATCATGCCTCACTTTTGGCTGTTAGCGTCCCTCAAACTTGAAATGGTTAACTCATACGTCAAATTGTATTAAGTGTTGATTTTTTGTCTGCTGTAGCATTCTTCAACTGCAAATAATGCAGCACCTAATGGGACTGGGGCTTCAGAATTGGCAGACGATGATCTACCAAGTGTAATGACATGCGCTAATTACCTAAAGCTTCCTCCTTACTCTACCAAGGTATTTGCATTTTATATTTTGGTCAAGCAATAATGCATGCTGATTGCCTTTCGTTATTTTGCGATTGTGGGTGATGAGTTGGTGTTTCTTGTTTAAACAGGAAATTATGTACAAGAAACTACTCTATGCAATCAATGAAGGGCAGGGATCCTTTGATTTGTCATGAGATTTTGGGACTAGCCATTTAGTGTATCAAAGAACTAGGACTGTTTACTTTCTTTGCAAGTAGCAATTGATGGTGATTTTGATGTGGAAAGTGGAATTTGTTCTCTTACTCAAATAATGGCTTCTCATTGGTGCGGCTCTGAAAATGTTGAGTGTGAAGGTCAGTTATCTCCATCTCTTTGATTTTTGGTACTTTTGGTTTGAGCGATTGGTACTCCTTTTGTTTTCGATCAGTGTTTCACTTTTTATACATTTCCTTCGTTTGAGGTTTTGTAAGATTGTTTAAATTATTGTTCTTAAAGGTCAATTCCTCCATTTTCAGGTTAGCTCGACACAAAATTATGCTGTAAGGAGAATGTTCCCAGAGGGTCACCAGGGGACTGTAAATAAATAGAAATTGTTAATTTTGTTTTTTATTCTCTTTTTGGTCATATAGGGTATATTGTAGAACACATTTCTGGATTATATTGAGATATTTTTAAGCCTTTCTTGATTTTCATGTCTAATTCTAGCAGGCAATAATGTTAAGTCCGGGGCCAATTTCATTTCTTAATTGTTAGGTTCTGAATGATCAGTCTGGGAAGTGGGAAGTTGCGCTTCAAGTCTAGAACCTTTCGGATGACTAAGATTGTAAACCATTCCCTTTCAGCATCAGATGCAACTTAGAACCGATTTGGTTCACTAGTTTTTGGAGCGAAATTGGTTTCGGGAAGAGCAGGTTCCCACTTTACAGTTCGGAAGTCATTGGAAAGCGTCTGCTAGCTGAATAATGTCGATCTGCATCATGACTGCTTTGAGTGGTTCCTTCACTTGCAACCTTTTGGAACGGCCAATTACCTCCTTTATAAAACGTCCCGAGTTTTTCAAGCCAGTTGTGTAGCGTAACGCTGAGTTATCAGTAGCTTCCCCTCAGCAGCCTCTTAAAAGAGCAAAACCTAGAGCGACGCCATTTGTCATCATAAGCTTCCCCTCAGCTGTATGACCCCTTCATAGCATTGTCCATTGATAGCCGGCGATCACTATCAATCACAGCCTTGTCGAGACGAATCTTCAAGGCATCTCCTTCCTACATTCTTCTCTCCTTTTTTTGTCGAGACGAATTTGACTAAAGTTAGCATTAAAACCCATAGGTAAAATATGTAGTTTTAAATTTTGGGTAAAATATGTACCCAATAAGTGAGCGAGTTTTTTTTTAAAAACCATGAGTTTAGTGAACTGGACACGGGTAATACATATGGGTACCCATATAATACCCACACTCAAGAAAACCTATTCTCAGTTTGTAAGATAATGACAAGAAACTGAGTACCATAAATTTCAAGATGTTACCGTGCCCCCAAACCATACCACCCATGTAATATTACTCCTTCGATAGGCAGAAACTGACCTTATCATCATACTACATCATAATTTCATATCAAGAAACAAATGATTTTGGCAAATGACTGGTTATGATGACATCTAATGGCAATAGAAAATTAGGATAAAATATAAGATGATAACATCATAGATTAATCATGAAATTCCCTTTTAAGATTATTTATATTATTACATAAATATGATACAAAACCAACCCATTTAAAATGTGGGTATGTGTATAATGGAGAATGAGTATGTGTAATGGGTAATAGATAATGAGTAATGAGTATGTGTATGAGTTTTACCCATTTAAAATGGGTAAGTAATTACCCAAACCCAACTTTTTGTACATTGATATTATCCCGTGGGTATTACCTGTGAATTTTTTTAGATGGGTATAAATCCACAGTTTTACCTAATTGGTTTAAATGCCAACTTTAAATTTGACTTCTATGTTATGGTATGGCGTAACACTGCAAAAGAGGGATAAAGGTGAGACGAGGGTTTCACCAATTGTGGGTGAGGGCCAGCTGGATCAGATTTCTGATACTCTTGGGAGTGTTCCATTTCATGTTAAGTTGATTGAAGGTAAATAGTGAATTAATGGCCATTTAGAATTGTTCTAAAAAAGGAAATTGAGAATTGCTTATGGGGAGATCGAGGATTCTATTGGTAATAGTTCTCGAGTTGCTGCTAAGGGATCAAGTCACAATACTCGTTAGAATGAACATGATTATTTTTTTGTGAGAAAACTAATGGTGGGTACATCCCAAAGATAAACATCTACTTGGCCTATGTTTCGTGAGTAGAGAAATCTCTTTACCAAGTGTAATTCATTGTGTAAGAAGCATTTTCTTGAGTCCATGTTGTTTACCTTAGATGAAATCATTCGGGTTTGGCATTTGCACTTTGGTCATTGTTAATGGCTACGGCCTTGAGAACGCCATTTGTGACAATTAAGTAGTAATCAAACTTGGCTTAATGTACTAATTGTCGAGTAAATAAAGTAGATCTGATGTTATAACTTATGCTGCTAGGAACAGAAATGAAACTGCAAAACTGGAGATATGACCTTAAAATTATATCTTGATATACATGTTTTCCTGGGTTTGCTCAACCGCGAGATAGCCGTGCGGGACAAAACGGCCACAACCGTCCGATCTTTAATGAATTAATCAAACGGATAGGATAAAACAGACTTAAAAGGATATGCTCAATTCATTTAAGATCAGACGGTTATCGTTTCGTCTCATACGATTATCCCACGTCTGAACGGCCCTGCATGTTTTGCAGCATTAGATTAGGTATCATTTCCCTTCTTTTTTTGTGGGCAAGCTAAGGCACTTGGAATAGAATATGGTTTTTGTCAGCAGAGGCCAGCATTTCTTGTCTTTTGTGTTCACTCCATAATCTCACCTATTTGTACCTACGTTGGTCTATATATATATATATGTGTGATTAGTGTGAAGAAGATATACTACCTCACATTGTAGCATTGCCAAATATGTGTTGACTTGACCTTGTTAGGAAAGTTCCCCTTGGTTTCGGCGTGGATTATTTCACTCTATTTTACTAGGCTTAATTGGTAATTTACTCTCTCATGGCATCTCAGCAGTTGTTAAACAGATATTTTAGCCAAATTTATACATTTTTGTAGGAAACCTACACCATTAAGCCAGAGAGAGAGGTTGAATTTGACTATTGCTACGATGTATGGATAAATTTAACAATTCTGTCAATAATTGTTAAAAGTAAAATTATATTATTTTTTTATATTTTGACGACGTGTTAATTAAAGATTGGTCAAAACTTATGATAAAACTCACAACTAACCATTATTGTTAGAGTACAATTGCTATATCAATTGTTAAATTTCTTAATTGTTGCTATATTTAGCTAAAAACTTATTACTACTGGAGATACTCTGAGAATTTTAATGTATATTTACTACACTACATTTGTCAATTTACTACCTTAGTTTCCTAAGATTAGTTGATTTGCTACCTTATTTTTTTTTATTTTTACCAATTTGCTATCCTAGGTTCTTACAATTAGCCAATTTGCTACCCTTTGTCATATAAATTGATCCATTCCTCCGTCTAAAGATTGATGTATTTTTGATAGTGTCAAAAATCAAATGACTAAATTTGAATATGTAGGTAAGCAAATTAATTTGTTAATATTGAAACTGCAGTGTTATAAATTTGACAAAAGGGTAGCAAAATGGCTAAAATAAAACATAAAGTAGCAAATTGGCTAATTTTAGAAAGCTATGGTAGCGAATTGGTTAATTTTATAAAACTATGATAGCAAATTGACAATTATGCCATTTATTATACACCTGTCGTGAAAAGTATTCTAGGATATTTGATATATATGTGTGTCTTGGTCCATGCTTTGTATACAGGTTTTATGTTGTAATCCATGTTGTAATAGGGTTTTACACATATCCATGTAATAGGCCCATTGGCCCACGTAATAGCCCAAGAAGCCCATATATTTCCCTATATAAAGGGGTTTCATTCTATCAATAAGATAAGGAGAATTTATTCCCTCAATATGATTCTACAACACGTTATCAATAGTTTGGTATTGTATGCATGAGCGAGGAAATTTGCCGCTCACTTACATATTGACCCTTGAATGTCGCTCTAAGTCTCGAATAGAGATTAGAAGCTGAGCAACACTGTTTTATGCGAAAGACATGCAGCTATTGAGCGCTGCCTAGGAGCTACTGAGCGCTACACAAGCTGCCGGCATGGTTGCCGAGCTGTCGTGCACGCTGCGGAGCCCATGTGCACCTGGCTGCCAGCTGCCGATAGTCATGCGTCTGTTGCCGCCCAACGTGCCTGTTGCTAACCTTGTATGCTAGCTGCTGCCCCTTGATTGTTTTTGCCAATATTGTGTGTCAGTTGCCACCCCTGTGTGTCAGTTGCTTCATGTTGTGTGAGGAATGCCACCATCTTTTTGTCAGATGGCGATAGTTATGTGTTGTTGCTTTGTGCTCTACACATGAACTATCATGCACTGTGCATTAGGTGTTGAGCACTAAGCACCAGATGTTAGCACTGAACACAAGGAACCGTGCACTGATTACCAATGGTTGTGCACTTACATCAAGGACAAGCACTAAGTGAGCTACATAGCACAGAACACTCGAGGACGTGCACATGACACTGACTGTCGAGCATTGGGCACCAGGGCCAAGCTCTATGCAGCAGCTGCCAAGCTCTGTACATCTCATGCTATGCACTTGAGACAAGCTGCCAAGCCCCTTACTGCCCCATACCGTGCGCCATGGGCGCTAGCGGATGTGCAGCCACCGAATGTTGCCGAGTGCTCAGTACACCGACATATGTGTGGCTCCTCATGCACTACCAAATGTTGTCAAGTGCTTAGTGCAATGGCATATATGTAGATGCAATGCGCTGCCGAATCTTGCCAAGTGCCTAGTGCATTGGCATACGTGCAAGCTTCAAATGCGTGGAACCAAAAACAAAAACAGTGAATCTGCCACTCTCTATACAGCAACTTTCGAAGAGCTTTTTGAACAGCTCTGAATGAACTAGAAATCAAACCATATATCACTGGAAAGCTACGTTTGTCTAGTTTCCAATGGTTTTAGCGGTTCATTCATATCCATTCTAATGAAGAAGTTATGAGTGTTTTAGTGAGAAAAGGTCAGGCTGCCCGAAATTCTGCAATGCACACGGTTGCCTTCGGTATTTATGTATTTTTCTCACGTATCTACCTTGTTAGATAGGTAGGTTACATGGATAAATTGAGTGCCTTGCAAACGGTGGGACTACCCACACAATCCTAAGCAAAGGAATGAATGCATACAATAAACGTACAAAGAGAGTACGGAACATCAAATGGATGCCTCTGACATTTGACATCATGAAGGGCTCTTTGATTTTCTCCAAACTAATTTAGATCTCGATGAAATTGTTGGTTCGATAAGTGTATTCACACTATGACATGATCATGCACAACCTTATGAAGGCGTGTCGATGTTCTTGGTTTAGTCTTCACCTAACAGTAGATTTTCCATCATCGGATGATGTGGTTAACCTCGGCAAAGGTTACCTACTCCCTTGATTTTGGATCCCCCATGGTGCTGTTACCAAATCTCATCCTTCATGGATGTTGAAGACTTGTAATGTCATATGTATGCTTTACTTTTGGGTTGAGGATAACTCCTGCGATGCCACTTTAAAGTTGAAAGCTTCATCATGTCAAAATCTACGACCACAGTAAGTTGGACCTACTGTATCGTAACTTCGTCAGAGTTTTTTGAACGGCTCCAGTTGAACTAGAAGCCGAATTTCATATCATTGGAAAGCTACGTGAGTATAGTTTCCATTGGTTTAAGCATCTCGTTCATAGCTATCCCGACGAAAGATTTATGGCATTTTAAGTGCATACAGATCATGCTGCTAGATGGCAGACTGTATCCTACTATCTCCTTAATTTCGTCAGAGCCCCCAGACCAACTTCGGATGAACTGGAACATGCAATTTATATCATTGGAACGCTATGTGAATCTATTTTCCAATGGTTCAAGCGGTTCATTCATATCCATCCAGACGAGAGAGTTATGATCGTTTTAGTGAGTATAGGTCATACTACACGAAAACTGCATACTCTTCGCAGATTGTGAATCCTTTTTGTGACTAAATTTGATCGGATCTTCACCATCATTTATGACATGGTTGAATCAAATCTTGATGCTTTTGGCTCGATGATCCAAGTCACAAATGCTCTCCTTATGGTGAGAGAGGCAATCAAACATTGAAGTGTGTTATGAACATACACACCAATGATTACCTTGATGAGAACGATTGAGACTTTTGTGTATAATTCTCATAAGTGCCGATTAAGAGCATCATGGAGAAGAGTATGAGTCCTAAGGTGTCGGCAATAAGTATTTTTGGGACAATTGACTCAGATAAGCTATGACATTTGGCCATACCGGGTGAGATATGCGAGCCAAAATTGTTTGATATTCTTGGGCGTCCATTCCCCGACAACAACGAACTACGCCATGATTTTATGCTGTGTTTGTGTGCCGACATGATGTCATCCACAGCCGCACGGTACACATGGTTTCATTTTGTAAAGCTTGTTCTTTAGCTAAGTAAGGTGAAATATCCTCTTATGCTATGCCACAAAAGATAACATTCTTATTGAAAATCCAAAAAGGATTATGTAGACCGATGCAACCAACGTATGGATACCGTATACGCTTTTATGGTGTTGGTTGAAGGGCTAACACGCTGGTCATGTGTTGTACCATCGTCTACCACATGCTGCTTATGTATCTATGGGCTCACTATCCATCCCTGAAGAGGGATATGCAGGCATGCATTAATTCGCCCACGACTTACCATCATTGTATTGATTCACGACAGCTTGCAACTGTGTGCTAGGATTGACACGTAGTTGTAATTCTTGAACTCGGTGGGATAGTAACGGATCTCCAAGCCTTGAGTTCCACAATGTGCCAAATTAGACTGCCACAGTGCCCAATGATGATGTGTCGCATGAGATGAATATGTTCTAAGGTTGGATATGAGTCATTGTATTTCTCTCCACCTCAAGCTCCTTGACAGACGATCTCCTTAACCGCTACACTGCAGATTGTCACTTTGAGACTGTATTCCCGTCGTTAGGGGGAGATACGAACACCAGGGTTCAAGTGGGAACGACGTGAATGTCGTGGTTAGTCACCACTAAGTCTCAGCATGATCCCCATAGAACTACAATGACGAGATCAATGCTGTATATGTCTGTAAGGAATGATGTCCTACTAAGAGGACATGGCTCGACTAGATTGAGGTGGTCTTGATGCCATGGCTCGGCCATATTGAGATGGTCTTGACTCCGTCACCTTGTGTGGTGATATGAGGGTGCCATAATGTGGCAACATGGTGTCCTAGGCCTTGTGGCTCCCTGAAGGTTAGGTTGAGGCCCTTGAGTTCGATATACACTTGCACTGAGAGAGAAAACGAGTTTGGCACTACTGGTCCATTGATCAGTGATACTCACTCCGTCTCATGTTAGTCTGAATTGTGACTATCGTTGGGGGACGCCTCAATGTCAAATTCAAATTCATAGAAAGAGATCTCTACAATGACTACACTAGTGTACATGAGGACGTGGGATGATGAATTTATCGAACCACACTTTGTTGATAAAGTGACAAAGTGTATTGACCTAAAATGAGAAGATGCGACCAGACAAAGAGATATGTCCTTGGGCAGGTGTTGCTGACACCACAAGCGTAAATCCTATCAAGTAAACCTTTGTGAGTTAGCATAGTGAGAACAAGAGTCTCAGACTCCCTTATGGAGTAAAGTTTCTCACACACGCACTGGGATCGACTACGATGAGAAATACTCTCGTAATGGATGTTATTGCACTCCACAACCTTGTTAGTTTGGTAGTTCCCCAATAACTGTACATGCAGCCCTATGAATATGATCATAGTGACGTCTCTATAGGATCAGAGATATGCATGAAGATCTTAAATAGACTTCATAAGCCAAATCAAGCGGAGCTTGCGTTGACCAAGTGTTTTGGACGCATAGTACATGACTCCTTGATTTCGGATGGGACATGATGAATAATGTCATTGCGTATTGATTCCGGATGATCGCAGTATATGATGGATATCCGATGTTGGAATGAAAAGTATCTTGGGAAAGACACAATCTCGTATTGAAGTTGATCGATTGTGTATTGATAATGTATTTCCATCAATCGGCTTAGGTCCTCTGAAGAAGAGTGGAACCTTCATATGCTCTCATGATTAGTCAAGGTCTTTACTCCAAGAGAGAGTGATCCGTTTAATCAAAAGAAAGACTTGACCTCACCTCCATTCGTTATAAAGCTAAGTAGCTTTACGCCCATGCAAATGCTAGTGATATGGCAAAGGACATCACTTGAATACTCTAAGAGTATCTAGCATATTCAATCCCTATGGCATGAGAGAAAGGTTGTTACATATGCTATCGCTAGCCATGCATGAATCAAGATGCATTGGAAGCGGAATTATGATCTAGGCACCGGTTGGTTTAGTGACCGAGTTGCCGGACATATGGCACGCTGCCTGTGCGCTGTCGGGGTGCTGCATGTGCACTGTTTGAGCGCTGCCTGTGCATTGTCTGTGCACACGTGCACTGCTGCCAGACACTATATGTGCACCTGTGCACCCAGATGCCGAGCACTGTGCACCAGCGGCCGAGCGCTGCGCATCAGCTATTAAGCACTGTGCACCCAGCTGCTGAGCATTGTGCACTCCATCTGCCGAGCGCTGTGCATACAACTGCTAGGCACCGTGCACATAGATACTGACACTGAGTAATACCACATTTGAGACATGTTGAAAGAGCATACAGATGTCAGGTTGTCAAAACAGCTCCATGGTCACTAGGGATCTGGAAGCGCCCTATGATTGATCTTAAGATCAGGGGGAGATGCAAATTTGAAAGAAAGTCTAGCATATACATGTCATGATCAAATGTGAAGGGTGTGGTTGTTTGTATCAACCATGTTGCACTCTTTTTCCCTTAGTCACAGCTTTTTGTCCCACTGGGTTTTTGCTTGACAAGGTTTTTAACGAGGTAACATTGCATGCACCGCTAAGACCATTGATCCCCATTTGTGGTTGATCATGGCAGACTTGTTTAAGTCTTGGCTCACATCTACTCTTGAGAAGCATGTTGGAATGCACCATTCATCAGAAAAATCCGATTGAAGTACACATCAAGGGGAGCATCACATGGCGAGTTCTCAATGGAGTAGTTGGTGTGTTGTACTCTTTTTCCTTCGACCAAGGTTTAGTTTTTCCACAGGGTTTTTGTTACTTGGCAAGGTTTTGATGAGACAACACCGTAAGCACCATACCGGCATGAAGACACGCGACACGAGGGGGAGTATTCTAGGATATTTGATATATATGTGTGTCTTGGTCCATGCTTTGTATACGGGCTTTATGTAGTAATCCATGTTGTAATAGGGTTTTACACATATTCATGTAATAGGCCCATTGGCTCATGTAATAGCCCAAGAGGCCCGTGTATTTCCCTATATAAAGGGGCTTCATTCTATCAATAAAATAAAGAGAATTCATTCGCTCAATATGATTCTATAACAAAAATAATATTTTTTAATACACTACTAGAACGTGGATTCTATATGAACCAATGGATCGTGACAAATTGTTACTACTAGCAATGACTTCATCTCTCATTACTCTCATCTTTCCCTTGTTCTCGGTTACTCATCAAATTGCTATGTTTCAGCAGATGCTTTGTGAAGCTAACAATTCTGGAGTTGTCTTATTTCCCGGTATTGAATAAAATAAATAGAGAGAGGGGTTATACCAAATCTATTGTCCTTAAAACATGATAGATGTACATAACTGAAACTTGCCGCAAGGTTTTGAATATCTTGCCCTAGCTAACTAGAAGTTTATATTCAGCTTGAAGTCTGCTTCAAAAGAATTTGTGGAGTCCATACAAGAACGAGGTCTACACCATTCAATGTTACAATAAACCTTCCCTCGATTTTCCTATGTAAGTTTATTCTCCTGGATTTAATTCAAAGCTTGCTTTCCTAAGCTTTAATTCAAGATACTGCTAAGTTAGATTCTCTAGCCATATATACAAGGAATTTTTTTAAAAGTAGTACGAGGCGTTACTGATAATTAAGGTTTCTTAACTTTCTAAAATAGTACATTAGTACATGAAATAACAAACACAACAACATTTTCGTACAGGACTTTAAGTTTTTTGTAACGGTGTTAAATATATGAGAGTAAAATAATATTTTGACACCGTAACTCTATTTTTATACATATATTATTATTTTGTATTAAAATTTAAAATGACATTTAATCCTCTTACCTATTATTGTGGAGGGTTATTTTAGTTTTGGAATTATTACGTGACCATATATGCATAAATGGAAAACATGAATAGTTAAACAAAACAATTTGTCCTTCAAAATATACCACATAACTAAAAACTTAATGGCTTGTACAAATATGATGTAAGGTTTGTTAGTTCATGTACTAATGTGCTATTTTGAAAAGTTAAGAAACCTTAATTATCAATGACATAAAATTAATATATTGTTTTTAAAATTTTCCATATATATATATATATATATATAACTTAGGCATTATCCATTTTTGGAGGTACAACCCCAAGGGTTGAAGTTGTTACCCAGCTTTCCCACGAAGAACATGTTATTGTGTAAAGTATATAGTTTTATACATATTATCTTAAGAAAATGAGATTACTTAGGGATCTTGTTATGCTATGATCTAAACGAGTTTATTCTAATTATGATCATCACTTGAAGCACTCGGTCATAATGGTTTTCAAAGCAAAGTTTATTGTGTTGCATGCCATTCTCATATCTTGTGACCACTAGAGAGTAAATCAACATTTAGGTCCCTCTGGCGGCGCGGCCACGATTATAGACTGAGCATACATGAGCAATGACGTAGAAGAGATTGTCTTAGTTGATCTATAAATACTCAAAGAAGCATTTTCAGCAAAACCAATCAAGAATGGAAGCAACCTAAATCCCAGCGGTGGTTCTAGAATCTTCCAACGGCCGCAGGACCATGCCTGTGCTTGGTTTCGGCACAGCATCCAACAACTTACAACCACAAGTGTTGATCGAAGCAGTTCACGAGGCCATCAAGCTCGGTTACCGCCACTTCGACACAGCTTCAGTTCACGGCTCAGAGCAGAGCCTGGGAGCACCATAGCCCAAGCACTCGAGCTCGGCCTCGTAGCTTCTCGGGACGAGCTCTTCATCACTTCCAAGGTTTGGTGTAACGATGCCCATCCTCACCTAGTCATTCCTGCTCTCAAGAAATCGATCCGGAATCTTTTATTGGAGTGTCTTGATCTCTATCTTATTCACTGGCCCATCAGCGCCACGCCTGCGGAGTTGAGTCAGATAGAGGACAAGGATCCAATGCCCACGGAGGAAGAGCAAATGCCGATGGACTTCAAGGGTGTGTGGTCTGCTATGGAGGAAGCTCAGAGACTTGGCCTCACTAAGACCATTGGGATCAGCACTTTCTCTACCAAAAAGACTCAGCTTATGCTCTCTTTCGCTACCATTCCTCCTGCTGGTAACCAAGTGAGTTGGACCTTGGTCCCTTTTTTTCTCTGCTTAATTTGCTGTTTGTAGTAGCATAGGAGTGAATAACATAACATTGATGATTTGATCAGATTTGTGAATATATAGGTTGAGATGAGCCCATTTTGGCAACAGAAGCTAAGGGACTTCTACAAGGCCAATGGTATAGTTGTGACTGCCTTCTCCCCATTGGGTGCCATGGGAACCAGTTGGAGCGCCAATCATGTCCTCGAAAGAAAGTGCTTAATGAAATCGCAGAGGCTCATGGGAAGTCTGTGCTCAGGTTAATTGAACTACATTGAAGTGTTGTTGTAGAAATTTTAATGTCTGAAAAACATATAGTTTGTGACTTGGTTGTGGTACTTGTTCTGGTTGCAGGTTTGTATTAGATGGGTTTATCAGGTAGGGGCAACTCTTGCAGTGAAGAGCCACAACAAGGAGAGGTTGAAGCAGACTTTGCAGGTGTTTGACTGGGAACTAACAGAAGAGGACCTTGAGAAGATAAATCGAATCCCACAGCGCAAACTGATGACTCGAGAAGAAGAATTGGTCACGGCTACTGGACCATACAAGTCCCTTGATGACTTATGGGATGGAGAGTATTAACTTTTTCTCTATATGAAAATGTATGTCAATCTATATCAAAATAAGGGTGTCAACTGAGTCATGTATCTCTCACATGCATTGTATCAAAACCGGCATCCAGGATTGTCTGCTAACATGCATGGATCCAATTCTGTTCATGAATTGAGCTCATTCGCTTATTCCTGTTAGTCTTGAAGCCTAGTGATTCTGCATGCTGGTGTTGGAGTATTTCCAAGTGTTGCAATGTTGTAGTTAAAAACAAGAACTAAGAACTTGGTGGATATTAATTCAGTGACAAATGGACTTGCATGTAGCTAGGTCACTACATAGTTCATCGAATCACTTGCAACATACACAGACACTAGATAGTACTTGAAATTATGCTGGTTTTTGACTTGAAGAACCTACAGTTGAATTAAGCTCTCTGAATTCAGTGCATTCCTATAGATGAGCAACTTGGCAAAAACATGTATAAAATTCATGACTGACTACGCCATCGTTTACAATTATGAATAAAGAAAGACAAACCTGGATAAATAGGCCTGAGTACTGATTGATTACTACAAAGTAAATAAAGAGCTCCAAAAGATATCCCAATTTAACTTGTTCAAGCACTTTAACCATGCAATAAGCTAGCTAGGGGATCATATCATCTTCAACCCATGCATGCCAAAACTGTCATCTCATCAACGCTAATATGTTCACTTGAAGGTGCACAATGCCTGGATCATTAGTGACTTCCTGGTACCAGGGCAGGGATCACCAGCCTTGAAGAAGAGTTTGGGGTCAAGTGGGATTGTACATATCATCTTTCCCAAGCAAAGCTGCTCAAAACAAAAATAAATTTATTGGTTAGGTTCACTCAAGCACTGTGATTTGAAACCTTTGCAATTAGAAACATCTTTGCTTACATCTTCGACGACTTTCTTGGATTCAGGAGCATTGCATGACCCCATTGTCAAGGCTCCACATGAACCATCAGGATTGCCATAGCTCGCAAATTCAATTTTACTAATCTTTTTGAAGTCTGGACAGTTGAGTAGAGCTGTTGCTTGGAAACTTTTCCCAGGAGCATGTTGGAGGATGCCACCCTTCCTGTCCCAGTACTTAACATGTCCCGGATAATCCTGTCCAATAAGGCTGCAGATGGTGTCTCTGTTTACTGTTACGATCTCAATGTCTTTGGGGTCTGATGGCTCCTCCTCCAATATAACAAGGAGATTCTTAGGCTTGATGAAGGCTCTAGGGATGTGGTACCTGATCAATCAAAAGACCATTTATCATATTTTCTCCAGAAATGATGTGACAGTGTAACATTTGTTCCAGTAAGTATCAAATACTGACTCGGATTGAGTAGGCTGTCCAAGAGGAGAGAGGAATGACATCCAATGACGGCCGATACTTATACCGTTCACCCAAATCATTCCCTTGCCCATACCGGTCATTCGGATAGCACAAGGGTCTTGTCCTGGAGGAGCATCAAAAGTTGTCTGCAGAGACGATAGCAAAGTTCAGACTTGGAAAAAACCTCATAGTTCAGAATTTGTTGGAATGAAATGTGATCAAATTAGAAATGTTACCTTGTACCATGTGAGAGCCCTTCCTTTACCTGTCGCCTTAGTCCATTGCACTTTCTGAGCTCCCTGTTCAGTGTACACTTGGAGCTTTTCACCATTTAGGCCAGCCTGAATCATGGTATAGAACATACTCGCATTACTTGTTACTTCATAAGTATATTTATAAAGATCAGAAATTCGATACCATGCACCTACCCCATGTCCCCAGCCATTTCCAGACACGTCGATTGTTCCGGTGTTCAATCCTAGGATTTTAACAGAACGAGGCCCTGCATACCTGTGCTCCATGTATGCACCACTATCCTTCATTGCCAAAATGCAAATAGTCAGTGCCTGAGTGTAAAGTGTAAACATCGTCAAGCATTGATGAAACTTACTGGAAGTCCCACTGTCGTGCAAAGCAGAGAGATGTGGTTCGTTCCTTTCTTCATTTTAATAGCTGTCTCAAACACAAAACCTTTCTCCTCGTGGGTACCGTGTCTAGATCCTGAAAAGCTCATGCACCTTAGTTTGGGGAACATGATATATGCTCTCTACAACTAGAGCTTACAAATTAACAACTCCTTACCAGCATATTCACCATTGATAAATACAAGCATTGCATGGCCGAGACTTGGAATTCGTATAACTGGGCGGACAGTGTCCTTCATTGGCAAGTCATATGGACCTACTTCAATGCTGCAATAAGAATAGTACACAATCATGCCATGTTACATGTTTTCCACTAAGATCTAGTTAACCGATGGCTTGAGATAAAATACAAACACTTACGTAGTTGTGTACCATCCATAATCTGTATTATCTTTTAGCAAGAGATATAGCTCTTGTAGATCCCTTTTATTGACTGGGATTTGCGTTACGGTTGCAATGGGTTCAAGATACATTTCCCAGTTCATTTGCTTAGCAGACGTAACAAAGTTCCTAGAATTATGTTGGGACACAATCTGTTGAGTATTGAAGACTACAGTCTTGCAGTCCGGGAGGATGCTAATGGAAAATGGTGGCAGGACTAGGTTCTGTCCCCTCCAGTTTACTGTTGCTTCCATGTTTGTGTGATTATTGGCTATGAAAGCAGCACATTCTGTTCCTGGCTTCTCGTAGAAACGAACCTACAGAGAAGAAAAGGAAGAAACCTATCAGTGACAGCTTTTCTTCTTGTTCTTCTTTCATTTTCACAATTTATAATGAGGTGTTGCATATACTTCACCTCAACATCTGACCCCAATCTTTGTTCTCCTGGAGTTCCAGAAAGCATAGTCTTCTTGCATAGATTTATAGACTTGTGCAAGTATTTGAGGTGACTCCATTTAGGTTCCCTTTGGAATGCTGCATCACACATGATCAAATCAATAACCAAAACTTGTGTTGCTCTACAGATCAAACAATGCATTGAACATCCTTAATTACCGTATTCATCTAGAGGAGCCTCATCGTAGTAGCGAGTTGTTGTGAAAATAGCACTTGTTCTTCCAAAATTTGTTCCACCATGGTACTGCAAGTATAGTACAACATATTGCGTGCTTATTTACATATACCATTATGTCTCTATGCCATTGAAGGTTTTCTAAAGAACTGCAGCTGTGGCTGGTTAGTTGTTACCATATAGTAGTTGGCCAGAGATCCACCCTTGGAGAAAAATCTGGCTACTGAAAATGCAATGTCTTCTGCTGGCCTTTGTGAAGGAGGGTCACCAAATACTCGGTACCTGTATTGATGAAAAGATACAGAAAAAATTGTGTTCAGCAAAAGATGAAAGGGATAACAGACAGTTGCTAAGGAGTTTATGTACTCACTGAGCTGTCCAATTTTCAGTCCACAGAGCAGGCTTGTAGGGTTTGTTAGGTCCTACAAAAGTATCTCCACAATGCCTTCCATTGCAAGTATTAATCTGTGCAGGAAATCAAGTTTTTCTGAGGTCTGAAACGAGTAAATCTACTTGAACCACATTGTAATCTTATAGTCCTACGCTTATTGAAGACGTGGTCTACCTAACATTACTCGTCATTGTCTTTTCGACTATGACAAACTTGCAACTCAATTACTTACCACTGGATCAGGAGCATCCATTTGCTTGCACATGACCCATGGCACTCCAATATTCTGTCCAATTGCTAAATTTGCTGCCCACTGCACATAGCTATCTCCCAACTCTCTATATGCAAGTTGGATAGCATTGTACTCATTCTCAATCTGTTTCATCAAATATAAACTCGATCATTTAGCCAAAATACAAAATTGAGTTTAAAATAAAAAATGATGAAGGTAATAAATAAGGGTTTATAAACCTGAGCTAGGATGATTGGACCTCCCTGTGGAGAGAATAGCTTATTATCCTTCATCAGCTTCATTATCTTGATCACATACTCCTCCATGTGTTTCTGTAAATCAAATTTATATTCAAATTATGCATCAAGTAATTGTGCACACTGTTGAAAATCAACCAACTGATCAATTACTACCTTGTATGGTGCATTATCTGATCGGAAAATTATGTCAGGGACCTCTCTCAGCCAATATGGGAGACCTCTAATAATTTGAAGTTTGAATCAGATTCAAAATTTTCAATTCAGAATAGAAATTGAAGAGATCCAATATTAGAAATATAATTTTTTCTTTGATGCATGATAAAGTTTTATGTGTTATACCCATGGTTCCATTCTGCTTGGATGAATGGTCCAACTCTAAGGGTAGCATACATTCCATTGTCTTGGATCATCTTGATGAACTTCACCAAATCACGGTTTCCCTCAAAGTTCCACTGAAAAAAATATTAGAACCAGATCAATAGTCCTCAAACCAATCCACATTCTCCATGTAGTTGATTATAACTTAGCTATATTACCTGGCCTTTCTCAGGTTCATGAATGTTCCAAAACACATAAGTTTGAATCACATTCAAACCTCCCCGTTTAGCCTTCCTTAGAATATCAGGCCACATCTGAAAGGTAACAAGAGAATATATATCACACAAACATTGTACTAGTGTTAGAATTCTGAGACAGTTCATATTTGGTCTTTACATCATCATGCAGCTAGGATACAAGTCGACCAAAAACAAGGCGAAAAAGAAAACCAAGAACATTAATCGAGAAGACTTACTTCCACGGGGCTACGCGGATAGTGAATTGATCCGGAAAATAGAAGCTGATGTTTCCCATTGATGATCACAGACCTTTTATCATACGTCACGGGACCAGGTTCAAGCTGCCTCTTTCCGCCCTGTGTTGCAGGGTCATCCGTCTCATCTACATTGTCCCCAACGGCGGCAGCTTCAGCACTGTCGACAGTTCCAACCGGCTCGATACCTTTAACATGGACTAATGCGGTAGAGACCAACAAAAGTAGAAACGAAATCAGCCGCACCCTTTGGCTTGGTACCGCCATTGTACCGCCAATCTATTCCTATAAACTAAACTCAAACAAGTGAAACGTCTACTGGCTGGCTCATCAAAATGTGTAGTCGAGAGAAATACCAATATATGATCTTTTGTTCTGTACAACTTAGGTCTTGGTTTGAAGATCGAACTTTTGCGATTCAATCTCCTAGCAGCTAGTGCGTAATGAAAATTGGTGTTTAGTTGTGTTTGTTGGGTGTCTGTTTGAATATCAAGGTCATAAATTGCTATTGTTAGAAAAGAGGAAATGGAAATCCGAGTTTATGGGGGGTTTGAATGTGGACTGAAATTATGCATGGCCTTGGTATTAAGATTACAGTGGTGAGATGTAACAGTCAATCCGAGACGGACGGCAGATTTGCCCAGATTTCCATGAAATATGCCAATCATCTAATTAACCATGTTTTACTCTACTTTGTCGCTTCCCTGTTTGGACTAGATCTGTTAAATACTAATTTCGATTTATTTCCAAAACCATCCTACTGTGTATGATTGCAATGATATGGTTGATATCCGTACTACATATTATCCCATAAAATTGGAACGATGGTTAACGTCGCACCCCGCGAGCTACAGTTTAAGCCAATAAGAAGTCACAGGCGCGGATGCAGCCCTGTTTTGGTGGGGCTCAAGCCCACCCAAAAATTTTGAGTTAAAAAAAATTTAGTATATATATAATATATTTTTTTTGTTCCATCAGAATTTCGAAACCCCAACTTCACTCTTCACTGAGTTCACTCTTCGATAGTTCGATACTTCGATTACGACTTCAAACTTCTCAAATCTCAACCAACTTCAGTCTGAGTCTCTGTCTCTCTGACACTTCGGTTACGACTTCAGACAAATCCGATCTGCAAAGCTTCTCTTTAGCTCAGTGGCTCTCTCTCCATCAAGTTCAGATCGGCGCCTCGGCGGGCCGGCGGGCGACTGCACTTCGACACCTCTGCAGTATGCACCAGATCGTCGTCGTCTCAGACACAGAGACACCAGATCGACACCTCTGCACCAGAGCATCCAGATCGGCAGATCGCCACCGCCGAGCGCACTGCGCAGCGCAGAGTAAGTATTCAATGCTGTGATTGATTTTCAGTTGAGTGAGTTGATTTTAACTGTTAAGGTGTTTGCAATCTTACAAAACAGTTTTATCCTGAAGATTTCGATAATGGTGAAATGTATGCTCTTGAAGTAGAGTGTGCATTTTATGAGAAAGATATGTGTAGTGACCTAAGTTCCAAAATTTGGAGTCCATTGCTGACTTGTGTCGCACCTTGGTTCAAATAAGGAAGTCTGAATTTTTCCCTATGCTTCATAGATTGATTTGTTTAGTTTTGACTATTTCAGTTTCTACAGCAACCACTGAAAGGGCATTTTCAGCTATGAACATCATTAAGAATAAACTTAGAAGCAAAATGGAATATGAGTTTCTTGATGATTGTATGATCCTTCATATTAAGAAGAGTATGCTGAATCTATTACTAATGAGGAGATGATTGAAGAGTTTGAAGCTTCATCGACTCGTAGAGTTAAATTTTGTTAGTTTATGCTATCATATTGTATCACATTGCATATTTAGTTTAATTGTTCAGTTTGTATTATAATTTTGCATATGCATTGGAGGGAAAATGCTTATTATATATGTCCTCCCCTGACTAGATGTATCATTTTCTTTCAATCAATAAATTTCTCTCGCAACGTCGAGATTTTCCACATTTTTTCTTTCTTTAGTTAAAAATTTCAAGCCCACTCAAGATCGTAATCCTGGATCCGCCACTGAGAAGTCAATACGTCTGAAGGACATGCTGATAACTTATTAACCTAAAGTCGTAGATGATTTAGTAGATAAAGTAAAAATTTTAAACTTGAGTGGCACCACAAAAATTTCACAAAACATCTATCAGAGTTTTCTAATTTCACGGAATGTGGACAATTTAAAGGGCTAATTAAAAACTTTAGCGACAACAATAAAAACATATAACATGATTAACAATCCAAGAAGACACCTTTATAATATTTATGTTAAATACTCTTAAAAATGACTCGAATGGTAGAGCGTGTCAAGTGACTATGGCTCGGACAAAACACTGAGTAGGAAATGAGACTTCACACACATAGCTCTCTCTATCTATCCCGTCACAATACACAGTACCTGCAAACAACCTGTTGTAGGGGTGAGCGTCATCCTCTCGCGCTCACATATAGCCCCACCAATGCTAGATTTGAAATCCATAAAACCATATATATATATAAATATAGATTTGAGCTCTTAATAAAACCATTTAGAAAATCTTGGCACATAAAATCATCATTTTATATCTTTAGAAGAAAAACTATGCAGTATGCTAAAACATGGGCCAGAGCGCTCAATGTACAAATACAGCCTGCAGGGCTTCTCAAATCTTTGTGACCGATCTCAGGTTTGCTTATTCAGCAAACCGAGACCAACTACCTATGCGCCTGAGGACGAATAGTAGCGAGAGTGTCCACTTATAGCGAATTCCTAACAGATCACTCATAGTAGCACGCCACACTTACGACTCGCTTAACTTTGTACGAGACGAGCGTAAGCAGAGAAGAATATAAACAGGGCATTGCCCCTCCGGAGGTTCACGGTTATCGACACCGTGAGATTCCTAAATACTAGGTCTCATCACTCTCAACATATCATATCATCATATAAAATCAATCGCGTCTAACCTCGGGTTTTCTTGGCTCAATCATAAATCATTTATTTCATAATATAATGAAAACTTTCCCGAAGCATCGACCATGAGCATACAAAAATAATGCACTTTCATATATAGGCAAAACCACTAACAAAGGGGGTTTAGCTTTCCCTACCTGGAATTGTCGTTCCTTATGTAAGCTCCAAGCTTCCAAGAACCGTCTCGGTAAACCGAAGTCACCGCATAAGCTAAGTCGTCTGATAAATCACTGCATAATAGAGTAGCTTAGAAACGAAGAAACAATAACAGTCCATTCGACCTTAGCATTCCTAGTTTGAATATGAATGATCGCATTGACCAAATTGACCAACTAATTCCTTTTATGACTCTTTACCCTTTTTAGCTTGCTTTTCCGATTATTGACTCTTTACTTATTTGCCAGAAGTCCAGCTTAACTTCCAAACTTCCCTTAACCATTTTTAATTTGACGTTATGTTGTCACATAATAATCCGTTGAATTACTGTGAACACTCAACGTATCTCTTAGACCAAATCTTTAACCTTGAGTCGATCTATCAATTTATGTGAATCACTCAATTTTCTTAAAACAGTCAACTTGATATTTCCGGAATTTCAGTTATCATTTTCCGATAACAATTCAACTTTTGACTAAATTTCGTCAAACTCAAATTCTTTTTACTAGCCACTTTCCAAAAATAGAAACTTTCCTAAATTAGTATGTTTCCCAAAATAGAAAGTTTCCATAAAGAAAAATTTTCACATAATAGAAACTTCCCAAATACGATAGGTTTTCCGTATCTACTCAATTTACGATTTAATTGAAACTCCATGATTCTGATGTTATTCAAGGAGTCGATTTATACCTCTTCGGTTCTCTGTCGAAAACTTGTTTGACTGGAACCTTTCCTTGGTTTCCAGTGACTTGCCGGAATTTCGTCATAACCTCCCCGTAACTTCCAATTATCGAGTCATCTGCATACATAATACACAATGGTCGATTCAGTCACATATTCAACAATAACATCAAAAAATAAACATCACAACTTCTAAGAGATCCAGTCTTACCCTCTGTTTTCCCCAATTGATGAACTGAACGAAAATCGAAGCTCTCATTGCTTCTCGCGGCCCCAAATCGAAAACCAGTATCTTTAAAACATCAGCCTTACCCTCAATCCACCTTCTCCCTCTTGGGTCAAAGTGAAGAGGCTTGCCCCCCATTCGACCTCAACTGCATCTCTCTGCCTCGTCCTAAATTCAACACTGCAGCTCCACCTAGAGGCGTCTAAGGTTCATCCGAAGACAAAATGACTCACCGTTGAACTTCGATTGGATACCCAGAAAAACAGAAAAGCAAGGAAATAGAGATTTTTCAATTAAGACTTCAAATCGGAGGTTTAAGGGTATGGAAATGAAGAGGAAGAGAAGAGAAGTAAGAATCTGACTTTAGTTTGTCGAATTGCCGCCTGCTTCTTCAGAAAATCTCGAGACAGCCGCCGTCCTCCTCCTCTAATCCCCATCGTTGATGGTTGGACGTCAAAATGAATGACTGGGCTTGATAGACGAGAAGTAAAGGAGTAGTTTGGTGGTGGTTAGGTGGGCTAGAGGTGGCTTAGGTGCGCTGCTTCCCTGTGGGTCGTCGTCACAAGCGAGAGAAGTCGAGTGAGAGAGAGAATGTAGCACCCCGGGAGGGGAAACTACAGTGGCCACGATTTTAAGCCAATAAGAAGCCAACACGTCCGAAGGACATGCCAACAACTTATTAACCTAAAGTCGTAGGCTTTTTAGTAAGTAAAATAAAATTTAATCTTTAATACTTTGAGTGGCACCACAAGAACTTCTTAAAACATTCATCAGAGTTTTTCTAATTTCGCGGAAGGTGGTCAAATTATAGGGTCAATTAAAAACTTTAGCGACAACAATAAAAATATACAACAAGGTTTATGAATCAGGGTGACACCTTTACTGTTTATGTAAAATGCTCTGGTATAT
Source organism: Comarum palustre (assembly GCA_951800085.1). Classification (NCBI taxonomy): domain Eukaryota; kingdom Viridiplantae; phylum Streptophyta; class Magnoliopsida; order Rosales; family Rosaceae; genus Comarum; species Comarum palustre. The sequence continues at coordinate 820,176 of OX637579.1, read as the reverse complement.
GACTCGAAGGGTAAAACTGGAAAAGTGAGTACATCTTGGACCAAACATCGAGGAAGAAATGAGGCTCCACACACAGCTCTCTCTATCTATCCCGTCACAGTACATAATGCCTGCAAACAACCTGTTGTAGGGGTGAGCGTCGTCCTCGCGTGCTCAAATATAGGCCCACCAATGATAGGTTTGAAAAGCATAAAACCATATATATATATATATACGTATAGATTTGAGCTCTTAATTAAACCATTTAGAAAATCCTTGGCACACAAAAACATCATTTCATATCTTTCAAACAATGCAGTATGCTAAAACAGGCGCCCAAAGCGCTCAATGAACAATACAGTATGCAGGGCTTCATGAATCTCTGTGACCGAATCCCAGGTTTGTCTATACAGCAAACCGGGGCCAACTACCTATGCGTCTGAAGACGAATAGTAGCGAGAGTGTCCATTTACTGCTAATGCCCAACAAATCTCACGTAACAGCACACCGCACGTACGTCTCGCTTAACTCTGTATGAGACGAGCGTAAGTGGGATAATTAAAATAAACAGGGCATTGCCCCTCCGGAGGTTCACGGTCATCGACATCGTGGGAGTGCTATATACTAGGTCCCGCCACTCTCAGGTCACGCACCGGAAATCAGGACAACGGTGCTCAACATATCACATCATGGTATAAAAATCATTTACGTCTAGACTCGGGTTTTCTTGGCCCAATCATAAATCATTTAATATAAAGAAAACTTTCCCGAGGCATCGACCATGAGCATACACAAAATCATGCACTTTCTCATATATACAAAACCACTACCAAAGGGGGTTCAAATTCCCTACCTGGAATAGCCGTTCCATACGTAAGCTTCCAGGAACTGCCTCGGTGAACCGAGGTCACCGCGTAAGCTACCTCGTCCAATAATCACTGCAGAATTAAAGTAGCTTAGCAACCAAGAAACAATAACAATCAACAGACCTCAACATTCCTAGTTTGACCAGGAATGTCCACATTGACTAAGTTGACCAACCAATTCCTTTTTATGGCACTTTAACCTTTTTGACTTGCTTTTTCGGTTATCGACTCTTTACTCAATTTATCGGAAGTCCGACTTAGCTTCCGAACTTTCCTTTACCATATTAACGACGTTAGGGTGTCACATAATAATTCGTTGAATTACTATGGACACCCAACGTGTCACAATAACCAATTTATTTACCAAGAGTCGATTTACCGATTTACGTGAATCACCAACTTTACTTAAAACGGTCAACTTGACATTTTCCAGAAATTCCAGTTATCATTTTTCGATAACAATTCAACACTTTACCAATTTAACCAAATTGTGTCAAACTTCGTTGAACTTCAATTCTTTACTAAACCGTTTTTCTGAAAATTAAACTTTCCCAAAATGGAAACTTTCCCTTAATGGAAACTTTCCCAAAATGGAAAGTTTCCCAAATTAGCAGGTTTCCAAACATAGAAGGTTTCCTAAAATGGAAAGATTCCAATTTGGTTAGTTTCCGTTTTAATACTTTTCTTTATACGTAAATTCCGATTACGACACTATAGCCAGACTAAAAAGAAACAACACACTTTAAAAGGAGTCGAAGACTACCTCTCGGCATTTCTGCTGGTTTCACTGCATCACAGGATTCCGGTCAACTTGCCAGAATTTCGCCGGAGTTTCCCCATGAATTCGAATCTCCAAGTTCTCGACACACATGCAAGTTAACATCATAACAACAACAAATTAACAACAATTCCAACAACACAGTAGCAACAATTCAACAACTCAGTTGTAGGGGATAAGATTTACCCTCTGCTCCGCCCAAAACCAATTCCACAGCAGCAGCTCCTGCGCTGCTGTCGCTCTGTGTACGCAGTCCGAGACTTTACAGCCTTTGTCGAACTCCACCATGCTGCCCTGCCTCCTCCTTGAATAATCGAAGTCTCTCTCTCTCTCTCTCCTTCACCGAGACCTGGCATCAGCCTGCCCTGCTGCATCGAGTCCAAGCAACTGCTCCAGCCACCTCCATTCCTTCTCCTTCATCTACAAAGCCTCAACAATAACTCAGAGTACCGTCGCCGGAGTTGCTAGCCTCGTCGGGAAACTCACTGTCTAAACCTAAAAAAACAGTAAAAACAGTGAATTGGGGGTTTTTGATTAATGACTCAAATCAAACATCAAGAGGCAAGGGAAGGAAGAGGAAGAGAAGAGGAGAAGGAATATACCAGTCACGGGTCGAATCGCAGCCTGGATCGCCGGATTCCGGCCGTTGACCGCCGAGCGCAGTGGCGCTCGATCTCTCTTCTCGGTGGATCTCTGGAGGTTTCGAGGATGGAGCTGAGTATAGGAGAAAGAGGCGAGTCGAACGGCGGTGGTCCGCCGGCCAGTGGTGGCCAGACGGCGGTGGTCGCCGGAGAGGGAGAGAGCTCGGGTTCGGGGACGAGGAGAGATCTGACCCGAGTCAACTCTCCTCCCCCTTAAATAGAAGAAGGGACAGCCCAGATTGATCCAAAAAAAGATCTAACAGTCCATAGTTAAAGAAGGTGAAAAGTAAAAGGTGAAATGGTAAAACTCTTTTTACCGGATAGATAATTAAAAGTTACCGAAAACTTCGAAAATTTATAGAAAATTAACCGAAGTTCCGAAAAATAATCCGAAAATACCAGGAGACTCGTGTAGACACGTACTATGACATCGAGTCATTAAATCAGGTATTTGGAGAACTTTTTAAAACTCGAAAATGAACGTGGTCATTCACTCGCAAAGCTACCGAATGCGACTTAAACCTCAGTAACTCGCCATTAACCACAGTTGAAACGTGCGGGGTCTCACAGAGAAAGGCTCGGGTCAACGACTGAAGTGAGTGTTTAACTCGGATCAACTTAGGCCAATATATTCTTATCTTTTTATTCATTTATTTTAGGTAATAAAATCTCTATGATAATCATGATATCCATATCTCATTTACTTATTAGGAAAATTGATGACATGACAAATGCCATATCATTTGGTATTAATTTTTGGGATAGCTTTTTGGTGTCTCAAACATTTTTCATTTAGTAAACTTTTAGAAATAAAAATGGGATTTTGTGAAGTTATTTTCAAATTTTAAATTGTAGTCGATAATTTATGGGAAATATTTTTCATATTTCATAAAACCCATTTTTCCAACAAAAATAAAGCCGTCTAATCCATCAAACTTTCAATTTGTGTTCCCCGCTAAAATGAAAAATTCCTCCGCCAACCCTAATGGATCTTGAAGCGCCAGGATGAATTGTCCTGATTGCCCTCATTATCCAATTCACTACCGGATACATATCCGAATGTATCGGACTATATATGCGCGTTCTTGGACATTTTTGGTCACACCAGCGCGTGCCCGGTGCCATTTAGGTTCCGACTATGTTCTTGACTAAGCCGGAAATGCGTCGGAAAAGGCCCGATACGGTCGAATACATATCCGGAAATAAATTGTATACTGGGGGTAACTAAGACTTTTCATATTAAAAAGAATAACAGTGTATCCTGGTGTTTAGCTTCTGCTCTTCAGAACTCAAAACCAAAATCCAGAGAGCCAAAGCCAACCATGTCCAACTATGAAGAAGACGACGACGACCTCGACCTCGACCTCCTTCTCTCCCTGCAAGACAAGGTTTTGGAAACCCCACCTGCCTCTCCTTCACATTTCCCAGACACAAGTACCCCTCTTCTTCTTTTCTCCTCAATCTTTTTTCTTTTCAATCCGGTTGGTCATTTTTTCTCTATTGATCTTTGAAAATCGACAAGGGCATCTCTCATTTCCTTGAAAACTGTAATGGGTATTTCTCAAAATGGTTAACTTCTGTGTTGCAGGGTATCTTTCCGACGAGGATGAGCTGTCCCGGCGAAGAAAACCGGCGGACATGTCCGTTTTCAGGGATGCTGTGCAGGACTGCCTCGATTACGATCACAAGTCGGCACTGAAGACCGCCAAGTTGAAGCAGAATAGTTCCTCCAATGATTCCGAGGTTGAGAAGTATTCGGGTTTGCGAATAAGGTTAGCTTTCATTGATCAAGTTTACATTTTTAATGCTTACCAATCTGAAATTGCAAGGCTAGTTTTAAACTTGGGTTGATTTTTGTATTGGGATGTATGTTGTTTCATGTACTAGGCTTGATTATATTGTTCTTGGAGGTGTAGTAGATGAAAAATGTGTGAAGGAATGTGATGAGAAACCATGGAGTTGGGATTCATTGTGGTATTATTTTCTCTGTTGGTACAGGAAACAGTTGCTAACTCCTTTGGAGCTCAAGGATCGGTTTTCAGACATACGTTTTCTTCGGTTACCAAGTATAAAGTAAGCTTCTTGCTTTTGACATTCTTTCAGCTCTTGGTTGGTTTAGGATACTGAAGTGATATTTTTTCTCTTACAGTAGTGTACTACATGAGTTGTAATCAAAATGATGGTATAATTCCTGAATTGGTGTGTGATGCTGGCTAACTGTTGGGGTTTTGTAGGAACTATCTGGTTGGGGAAACCCTTTCAGGATGTTGGGCAACTGTTGGAGTGTTGACTGAGAAGGGGACTAAAAGAACTAGTTCTACGGGGAAGAGCTATGCGATATACAAATTCGGATGTTTGGATGAAGATACCGTTTCTGTTTTCTTGTTTGGTGATGCTTATGAGAGGAACTGCAATGAGCCAGCTGGAACGGTGTTTGCGCTGTTTAATTGTAGCGTACGCAAGGATGCTAATGTATTGTTTTGTTATCTAGTGTGGGCATTTTATGTAGGGTAACCTGTTCTTGTTTTATCATCAGAGATAACTAGATTGCCTGAATATGCAGGGTGCTGGTTTTTCTTTGAGTGTGTTTTCAGCCAATCATATTGTGAAGATAGGAACTTCTGTTGATTATGGAGTTTGCAGAGGGAAAAGGAAGGATGGAATGGCATGTACTTTGGTCATAAATAAGTATGTAACATGCTGTTCTTTGATTGCCTTATTTTAAACACATATAGTTCAAAAACTACAGTCTTATCACTTTGTGCATCTCTATCTGGTCAAGTGTTTTATACATTTTATTGATTAATATCTATAACTGACATTTCTTTTCTTTCATTTCAGGCGCCATGGAATATATTGTAAATTTCATAGATCGGTATGACTGTAAATCTTAATTTCTTATCTTTTTTTTCTTTCTGATTTTATCTGTTTATACTTTAACCGTTATTTCTTCTATTCCAACTTTTCAGAAAGAATCACAGAAGTATTCCACTATGCGAACTGAGCTGAAAGGAGGGTAAGTAATAACAAATAACCTGCTTGATATTGTGTGGTTATGTTTAGCCTCGAGACCAGAACGTTCATACTTGTGTAATGAAAGAAATCCTTGCATATTATGTTTTAATTTCTTCGCATTGCTGTTGTATTTTGGTTGACTAGTTTTTAATGGTTCAGGAATTTGAGAACAGGATTTCGAAATCCATACCAGCCAGAAGGAGTTTTTATGGTTGACCCTCTAGCTGACAGAACAAATGTGAACAAGCGTAAGCAGCCGGTGAAGCTATTGTCTGTGGAAGGGCTTAAAAAGGCACTAAGGTTTGTCATTGATAGCATGATTTGGATAGATAGTTAAGCTTCACTGATTATGAAGCAACTCTAGTTATCTTATAGTCTTTGTTTCCAAACACACTGTCTTCTCATCTAAATTCTGTAATCCACCAAACCTAGCAAGATGTTCTACCAGAAAGGCAATCCCAAATGATGATCCATATTGAGTAGACTAGAAGTCAACTGTTTCATATAGGATGCCCGGCCTCTCTATTTACATTCTTATGTTACATGGTCATGAAAGTCATGCAATTCTTTAACCAGCATGTTTATAGATTTGTATCAACTGATTTGGTCATTGTTCTGTGTGAATAGTAAAGCAGATAAAGTGACTACAAATACACATTCACAAGGAATAAGGTTTTTGGCCAAGGTCACAGGTTAAGACAATGATCCCTCTATTCTCTTACTGCAAGTATTGTCTGCAATTTCCTCATTACACTCTATTGCAATGCAGGGACAACAAATCCAAACGATGTGATCAAAGAGACAGCAATGCAAAAGAAACAATTTTCTAGCTTAGAGAAGAGGTGAATTGTAAAGAAAAATTTATCCTATGGGATTTTTATTCTGTACATCTAGCAAATATAGACTGGTTCAATTTCATTGTCACTGAATGCTTATTTATTGTTCTGCAGGAAATTGTCTGCGACAAGCATAGGTTCATCTGCAGTCATCAAAAACCAGCTTTTCGATGGAAAAAGAACGAAAACTGGAAAGGATAATAGTCTGGCAGACAAAGCAAAGCAGGACACAGGAAAAATGGTTGAGTTAGATTACTATATCAGCTCAGATGAAGAGTTGTGAGCCTTGTATACATTATTTCTGAACATCTTAGCCAAATCAAACTTGAATTCTGATTCTGGAGAGTGATATGACTGAGCTCATAGCCTCATCCAACACTTGATTGGGTCTGACAGTTGATAACCAGAGCTCCTATCAGTGGACCCTGATCCTAGTTTTAAAGTTCCAATAGACAGAAGACCAAGTAACTTAAGCTCCTGAATTTCTGATGCCCCACAGCCAACTACTTACTCCATCATGAAAGAATTGAGCAAAGCAGATTCTTAGAGCTGTCTGGCTTTGCCTCAAACAATATTTTGTAAGATTCTTCCCAATTTACTTCAGAGTTTCAATCATTGAACTGCTTATTGTAGAGTATATGTTGTAAGCTGTCATTTCTTGTTTATTTGCTCCAACATTTTTTGGTCAGATAATGACACATTCATTAGAGCCAACTCCTATTCTCTCTACCCTCCCCATGTGATTCTCTTTGGGATTATCTGCAAAACTTCGAAAATGAATGAAAAGCTGATGTTCTCTAGCAAGCAGCTTTTTCTTAACTGGGACTCCTGTGCTTCAGTGTACTATTGTATCCCAGTTGAATCAGTGCTGGTTTGAACTCAGATCTTTTACATTGTTCATGCTATATCTTCTAATAGGGTGTTCATGCTATATCTTCTAATAGGGTGTTCATGCCAATAATTTTTCACAGATAGTAGTACAAGGAGCATTGTTCTTTAATAATTGTTCAAATTCTCATGATGTAAATGCCAAAACATTAGCAGTACAAGGATCATTGATTTTCAATAATTCTTCAATATTTTTTCAGATAGTAGTACAAGGAACATCGGTTAATCATCAATGTCTTTACATTATAGGCATGCCAATGCTAGCACTTAAAAACACTATAGGGAATACTAGTAAACTAAGTCAGCTCATGCTAGTAAACTGGAATACTAGTTTTGTGCTATTTGCTTAGATAAAACAACTGGTTTTTGGTTTGATTATGGGGACCAAGGTAGCTTAAATTCTTGACAAGGAGCCAGATGTAAAGATGTTGATATGAGGATGGTTGGTCACTCTTGCACATGGAACCATGAACTTGGTATAAATCTTTCATGTGCTCAATTTGTTGTATTCATTTCCATATCAAATTTCCTAGGCATAAAATAGAGATGGGGAATTGGGATTTCCACAGTTCTGCTAGCATTGAAGTTAACTTAGAGAGTCTCTCTTCTAGTTGAGTATGATAATGTATTCCTTCACCTAAATTGAATAGGAAATTTCATTAGGATAATATAGGTCATGAATTCACATAACTGAAAAATTGATGGGGACCAAGGACCTGAGTTTGGCCACCAAAACCTTAATATGGTTGTAATCTATTTGATTTTCTTTCTTGACCCTGAAAACCTCTTAGAAAACCATAAGAAAACAAAAGAGACATTAGCCACCTAACAACAAACAAAACTTTGAAAAAGCAAATCCTTGCGGAGCAGGTGATCCATCCTCGTTCCAAGTCCAAACCATTAGAAAATTAATAGCCAGAATATGCATTTAGTTGATTATTCACATCTCATTGATAAAGAATGCTCATCTACTTCTTCAACCTTCCCACCTTGTGTCTGATCATGTTTTCACATATATATTGGACTCACCATCGCTCCCAGAAAGAAAGGGGTACTGTCTATCCTTATTTTTCTCCTAATTCATTAATTTATGAAATGCCGTGGCAGGCCTGCGGAATGAACATTCAAATTAACGGCCTTATTTTTCTGAATAATACCAATTGAACAAATTTTGTAAATCCAACATAAAATTGATAAAGCACACTTTACGTGCTAGCTTAACTGTCGTATGTGACATGTAATATGACTCTGCTTTAGTCTACGTTTTCTAAAAGAAAATGTGATTGGACGAAGAAACAAAAACAAACTGATCGATCGAGGTGGTTGGAGTGGCCATCAACCGCTCAACTACCAAGAACATGATAAAGGATTTACATAAGTGAGTGAGCATGACAGATCAGTAGTCCAGGAGACACAAAAAGCCAAGTTTATTTTCATATCTTGCACTTGTTCATTATGTTAATTGGGGTCGCCTTGAAAGCCAAGCTTCCCTAACCCAAGCAATATTGCTTCCAGAGTAAGCAAATCTTCATATAGAATCCCATGCATATAATGTTCATGATCGATACAATTAACATCACAGATCCCACCACTCTCAAACTTATTGTCATCGATCAGCATCAATGGTGAATTCGAGTATTCGACACAGGAATTCGATCAGATCCCCATCTTATTTGCCTACAATGGTGTAGAAATTGTGATTTGTTTAGGCGATTAAGTTCACTAGCTGACAAGTTCAAGGTTGAAGATTACTCAACCTAATCGATTTGAACTTGATAAGCTGCAAGGTTGCAACTCGATCATATAATTTGGATTATTGGTCACTGACTTAACATGATATGTGCCTGGGTTGGAGGACGTTATTAGTTGACTGTCGAAACGATTCTATATGCACAAAACAAATCATGCAATGAGCATAAAACTTAAACTTGTCAACATCTCTAATCGGGGGCTAGTTAACCTCAAGCTGGTCTTCTTCCAAGGGCACAGAAGCCTCTTATTAAGACTATGTTAACGCGTGAGGCGAGGCGTTGAGTCAGAGCCTCAAGCTTTGAAGCGAAAATGCGAAACCTTTGAGACTCTAATATTTACAATAAAAATAAATTAATTAATGATATAAAGCCATTAAACATATATTTGTGTTTTAGGATATTCTGTCATGTGTGTCTTAAGTCATTAGGATATATACCTTGAATAAGATCATGTATTCATTCATATTACCATATTGATACTCTGTAATACCTTATATAAATGGTCTCCTATCAATGAATATGATGATGATTTTTCTTCCTATCTTCTAGCTCATATTTTTTTGTCTACGTTATCATGTACGTAGCTCTACCCGAGCTGTTAGCTAACCAAAAAAACTCTAGCTGCTAGCTAACCGAAATAAACCTTAGCCGCTGAAAAAAAAACAAAAAAATCCCACCGTTTGTGCAATGGGCACCCAAAAATTTGCTCAGGGCACCTGAAGCACTGCTCCGGCACCGCAACCCAGACTTATGTTACCCTTGTGCTGCTTTAGCAACACCAAGCACCTCCGCTTACCCATTGATGCCACACAATACAAGCAGACGTTGACGACCCGGATCATACAGCGCTAGTGTTGCAACATAGCCTAGATGTGCATGCCCTCCCCTATGTCGTATCTAGACCTGTAAATGGGTTGGATCTGGATCGGATCGACATAGATCCGGATCCGTAATAAAAACTTTATATCTGGATCTGACCCGTTACCCGCCGAATTTTTAATACCGCGATCAAATCCTGATCCGGAGGGTTAACTGATATATAACCCGTTAATCATATCCGTTTATAATAATAAGTATTTCAAATTTTAATAATAATTTTATAGTTTTATCATAAAACATTGATGAAACTTTATAAGAAAATAAAGGTTTACATCAAAAGTTGAATTACATGTCTAAAATGCTTCGTAACGGTAAACTAATATAATTAAAATATTTGACCTTCAATGTTTTTAGCATAAATAACATAGACATTAATAACCTTCAACTTCATCAAATCATACTTTAGAAGCAATTTAGATATGAATGTTTAAATTATCTAGATAATTATCATATTATTTAATATTTATTAATAATATTATATTTATAAAAAATATTATTTAAATATTTGTAAAAGGATTTGGGTCCTTAACATATCAGATCAACCAAAATCCGATCCGATCCATTTAGTAAACGGGTTAACGGATCCGGGTCCTTAACGGATCAACGAGTCAAATTTTTGATCCAAACACGTTTACAAACCACGAATCTGGAGCGGGTCTGGATAAGATCCGGTCCTTTTACAGGTCTCGGTGTATCGTAAAACATACACGCTAATGGTTACCATATGAAACTTATTGTGAGAATGGTAAAAACTTTTGTGTATACTTCTCATGAGTGTGAATGAGAGCACATTATGAAGAGAAGAGTATGTCAATCTAGTAGACTATATTGTCACTATGTTTCGGATATTGAATCCTATGTTGTCGTCAATAAAGACACCGACTCATACAAGTTTTAGCATGATCATTGAGGTGCTGACTCATGGCTCCACCATTTTGGACGCCGTTCGATCAAGCGCTCACAAAAGTGAGGTGCACCGACCCTACCTTGATACGACATTGGCTTTATTCAATGCTTACCATTCGTTTTGTAAAGTTTGTTCTTTAGCTAATGAAGAGCGAGACCCTCCTACGCAATGAACAAAAGAGAACATTCAATTCTTACGATAAATCCAAATTGAATTATGTACATCGATACAACCAACTTGCGGATACCTTCTATGCTTTATAGTGATTGGTCGAAGTGTCAACACATTGGTCATGTTTTACACCATCGTCTACTTATGCTACATATACTTCTACGGGCTCACTACCCATTTTTTTAAGAAGTTTTATCATGATAGGATTAATGCGTCTAGTAACTCATGTCCATACATAATACGGTCTCACTGAGGCTACGATCAAACAACTTCAGCTTGTCTCTCAAACATTAGTGATGCGTACCAATCTTACTATTGCGTCATGGGGCTATGCATTTTACATGCAGCTTACTATTCGTCTCTGACCCATCATCATTGAATACATTGCACGACAACTCGTGACTGTGTGAAAGGATTGACTCGGAATTGCAATCTTTGAGCTCCGCAGGATTAAAATGGATCTCCAAGTCTTGAGCTCGGCAATGTACCTAATTGCACTGTCATAGTGCCTCATGATGGATCGTGTGAGATGAATATGAGTCACATTAATGACTTCCACCTACAATCCGCTTATGATTAAAACCTTGTCAGACGATCTCTTTAACCGTTATATGTGTAGATATTCACTTTGATGAGAGTATTCCAGCTATTAGAGGGAGATACGAACACAAGTGTTTAACTGGAACGACGTGAATCACCACTAAGTCTCATATTGATCTCAAATGCTTAAATTGTTAAAGTGAGGAGATCAAATGCTGCATGTAGAGATCAAAAGAATTGATGTCCTATCAATAGGGGATGAAGCGACCAAAAGAAGATGGTTTGACGCCATCACCATAAATGGTGATGCCATAATGTGGCAACATGGTGTCACAAGCTGTGTAGCTCCCCCAAGGTTAGGGTGAGGCCTTTAGGTTCGATAATTACTCGCACTATAGAGAAAATGAGCTTTGGCATGACCTGATATATTGATTAGTGATACTCAAATCCGTCTCATGATGAAGTCCGAATTGTGGTTATCATTGGGGACATCTTAATGTCAAATCTAAGGACATGCATATAGAGATCTCTACGAATACTTACACTAGTGTACATGAGGACGTGAAATAATGAGTTTACTATCGAACTACACTATGTTGTTAAATCGAGTAGTAGATTGGCCTAATGGAAACATGTGATCCTGAAGTAACAAAGAGATAGGTCCTTGGGCAGGTGATGCCAACACCACAAGTGTAAACACCATCCAATGTCTTTGTTATAGAGCGTAGTGATAATAAGAACTTAGACTAACCTTATAGCGCAAAGTCTCTTACTAACACGCACTGAGATCAAGTACGATGAGATATACTTTCGTAATCGATGTTGTTGCACTCCACTACTTTGTCAGTTTTGTAGTTTCTGAATAACTGAACATGCAGTCTATGAATGTAGTTATAATAGAATCTTTATGAGATCAGAGATATGGATGAAGGTCTTGAAGACTTCATTTAACCAAATCAAGTTGCTCCGGACTATAGGAGCGTGTGGTTTGTAAAAGAGGTTGTAACACACACTGAGTAATTACTTAATTGTATGCCCTTGTGTGTTCATTCCGGATTTACATAGTCTCTTGATGCACAAGAAATGCCAAATTATATCGAGCATATGGATGTTGATGTTGGAAAAGACACAGTCTCGTTATGAAACTCGACGATTATATTGATGTTGATCATCCATCAATCGGTCTCGTAATGGAAGTCGATGATTGTGTGTTGATGATGTTTTTTCATCAATTGGCTTAGACGCTATAAGAGTGATGTCTGCATATGCTCCTATGATTAGTCGAAGTTTTGTCTCTAAAAGAGAAAGATTCATTATGAGATGGAATTCTCATTTAAGTACAATAAGACACATCATGTACTTGACACAATATAAAAGACTTGACATCTCATATAGCTAAATGTAACTCTTCACCCACGCAACGCCATTCAAATGACATAAGGACATTCTTTCAATACCTTAAGGTATTTGAGCTTATTCTATGCCTCCATAAAAAAGACATATCAAAAGCGAAATCAGAATTTGCCAAGTTTCCTATGTCAACTTTCATAAGACCTACATGAATGTTCACTCACTGGAAATCAGTAAAAATGATACCGTTGAAAATATTTATATGTCAAATTTCTAGAGGCACAAACCATTTGATTATAACTATCATATTGAGTGAGTTATGGCTATTTTTGTAAAGTATGACGAATTTGTCTGAGAGTCTGTTTTTTCACCGAACAACAAACTTCAACAGAGCTTTTTGAATAGCTTTGAACGAACCAGAATGTGTGATATATGGTTGGAAAGGTACGTGCGTCTACTTTTCAAAACCATTTTTGCTAAAGAAAGTTAATGTTGTTTTAGTCCTCAAAGGTCATGCTGCGTGAAAATCTAAATTTAGAATATGATAAAAACACAATAACATAAAATTATTTACTTATTTCATTTTCTTCCCTCTTCATCACTAAGAGCATTTGGGCTCCTTAAAATCCATTTTTTCTCTTTAAACCATATTTTCCCCTCTTTAAACCCAAATAAAATGACGTAATTTAACTGTTTAAGGCTTTTATTTTTATTAAAAAAAGAAGATGACGTCTTGAGGCTGCTTGAGGTGCGCTATTACTCGCATTTTGTGATAAAAGCCTTTCAAGGGAAGCCTTGAGATGAAATAGAGAAGTCATACCACGTCTTAAGCTATAGAGACGCGTTATTTTAAACTGAGTTAAGACTAGTGCAATAGTGTTCATTTTTAAAGCACATACAAAATTCGCCCATTTACTTTCATTTTGAGTAGGAAGGCATCAATTTTACTCAAAACTAGCATGGAGAATTATATATATAATGGCGCAACGAAAGAGCTACTATCTAAGCAAGCTCACATTCAACTAGTTGTAGAAGAATTAGAGAAGTATCGCAACTTTCGTATTCTAAAATCTCAAGACTGTGTCTCAAAACACCTTACTAGCTACAACGTTTACATGTCCATACAAATTGTAGTAAATGAAACTTTCTAAGCATTCAACTTGTAGTGAAAAATTGATGTGACATTGGTGCGAGAATAATTTCATTTACCGTTATAACATGAATGTAGCAACTAGCAAGTAACTCAACCTCATAAGCATGAGATGGCAATGGAGAATCACTTAAACATACCAGACTGTCAAAGTATCAATCAAAAGAACACTGTAATAACTAACCGTATAAGTTGCCAGTTTTGGAGTTACGGTCCTTGTTATATATTAAAAATGCAAATTTAGTATGTTACGTTACCTAACTTCTACAATGCAATGGGAAATTCTCATGTTCAACAATTTTCAATATTGTTGTATAATGAGAGTAGTCTTAGATCCACCAGTCTAGACGTCAGTTAAACATCCGTTTGTTACATATTTAATAGTAAACCAAAAGTTGAATTGTTTTTAAGGGGTTCAAAGAATTTCACTCATACCCTCATGATGACTCAAACTCATGACTTCGTCGATAGATAATGAATGCATTTACCACTACGCTATAACCACTTCGTCACCAAAAGTTGAATTGTTTATGTTGCATTACCTTAGGATTGAAGAAAGACTAGTAAGTACTTCCTCTTGTTTTTTTAAAGCAAAAATTCTTTTTAGACTAGTACGTTCTTAAATGACCAAAAAAGACTAGTACCTTTTTTGGTAAAAGGGCATTCACATGATTATTGATCATCACGACCATAATGGTCAAAACAAGAAGGTTCGAAAACCACTAAAGTCAACAAGACAAACTTGAATCCAAAATACAAAAAGAAATTGAAAAAACGATCATCAAAACTACGTCCAAAAAAGTGGGCATACCAACTAGAAAGCAACTAACCTGATGAACCTTAGATTCAATCTCTCATTCTTTGAGTAGAGGCCTAAAAATCATTGGTGTACCTTTCGCCAATTTGATTAGACGAGAATAGATTTATGGTTCAATCAGGGATCTTTCCTGGTTAAATTAGGAAATCACTCCTCCCCAGCCTTGGATTCGAGGCCTTTCTCTCCTTCAGAGTTCAATAAGCTTGGCTCTATGGAGTCCGAAACTCTACCCTCATGCAGGGGTATTTTGTTCTTGCTACCTCTCAGATGCCCTAGATCGTTATTCTTCTTCATTGCCTTCTTTGGAGACTTGCTGGTTCTCCTAATCATCAGCTCACTTCCCTTAGAAATAGTTAGCCCCATCTCATCTGGAACCAGAGGTGAAGGCATTAGTTCAAGGGGCATGACAGACACGTTTGCCTTCAATAGGTTCCTCCTCCTCTATTTCGCATCGGATACCAGCAACTTTGGGTGGAGAGGGAAATTCTGGAATCTCTCGGATCCACACACTTCTCTTTTCCTTAGGGAAGAGTGTAGCCAAAGTCGGTGAGACAGACACTTTTAGGGTTTGTGAAGAATTGGACCTAAACACCATGTGAGAAACCACCGCAGCCGGAGATGGTGCTGTTGGCCTGTTAATGAACCTGTATTCTCTTCCACTCTGTTAGGACACTTTACACCACCATGATTAATCATAGCACAAGTACAACAACGTCCCAAGAGTCTTTCATACCTGTAGGAAACTTGAATTACGTCAATCAGAGAGACCCTGAGCCGCCGATCAAGACGAATTGGTTGATTCAGAGAAAAGGAGATACGAACCCTAGCGACCCCCTGTTGAAACATTTGCTTTCCACTTGAAGCATAGGACCGATAGTTTCGCCACCACTCTCCCTGTCGTCGGCGTGTTCAGGGCCGCTAGTAGACCTTGAATTTCAACCCATATCCACACAAAATCAAGAGGCACAGTCATGATGTCAGAGAAACCATCATAGTTATTCAGGAGAATCATGGCTCTCTGACAAACCCAGGATCCTCCTCTCTTCACTCGAACGACATCTCCTTTGTTGGCAAAGGTGAATAAGAACCTATCTCCCCTTGCCTGCACTTCAACTGGAACTGAAACCCTCCGCATGGATCTGACCACACTTCTGAAAGCGTCAAATACGCTGCTCTTGCTGTGTTTAGGCTGCCAACCAAATAAAACATAGGAGCTATGAATCCACTTTCAGGGCATCAGAGGTTACCTAGATCCACCAGTTCCTCTTCACTACGCAGAGAAAGCTTCCATATGAGGCTTGTTGTGACAGAAGCAGTTGATATTGCAGCCGTTGTCGTCATCATGGGGATTGCCGCCATAGAATGGTGGAGAATGTGCCGCACAATGTTAAAAAGCCCTAACCCTAGAAGAGAGTTTTTTGGAGCCGCGGTATAACTTAGTTTGTTGTGTATTTCCTTCTTGAAATTCAAGACTAGTACGTTTTTCCTTTCGGAAAAATAAGTGGAATTTTGGAGGATAAAGAACAAGACAAAAGTGGCAAGCAAACCAACTAGCGAACGGTGGATGGTGTTATTACAAGGTTTCAAATTCGAAGAGAAAACACAACTGTATGTATGAACAGGAAGTTGCCAATTGAGGAATCGACCAAGAACAGCTTTTATGATTTCCAAATTCACATGCAAATTCTGATACCAGTTTGCATCATACGCCCGCAATCTATAGTACAGGTACAGGCCACCTCCAATCACAATGCATTTTGCACATTGTCGTAGACGTATGAGATATCCCCACAAATGAACACCGCCGCAGCATGGCACCAAATCTAATTCTCTCTCCCCAAAAACTTTATTTCCAAGACAGTAAAAAAGAAAATTTATATTTAAAGATTAGTACGGTTTGTGATCTTGAACCATCAAAAAAAGAATATCTTTAAATAAAAGAAAACCCCAAAAAGGGAATTTTTACTGCAGTTACTAGAAAAGGATTGAAAATGGGGCCTGGAATAAGAATTTAGAATTGAGTCATTTTGGTAACGCAGTGTGTAGCCAATATCATATTATTATAGCTGTCAAGAGCTGGCTTTCTTTAGGCCCAGCCTCTCCCATTCTTTCCTTTCAAAATCAAATCCCTCTCTCTCTCTCTCTCTCTCTCTCTCTCTCTCTATCTTCTCTATTTTGGGTTGTGGGGTGTTAAGAAACCCTTCTTCTTCTACAAACTGAATCAGGGTTCGTTAGTTGAATAAGAAAGAGGCAAACTTGGGTGGAGATGAGTGCGTCCAGGTTCATAAAGTGTGTCACTGTTGGGGATGGAGCGGTGGGCAAGACATGTATGCTGATCTCTTACACCAGCAACACTTTCCCTACGGTAAAAGGCCCTCTTCTTTCTATTGCGTATTCTTTTTATTGCTTCTGGGTTCTTTGGCAACTGTGAAAGTTTGAGTCTTTGAAGTAAGAAACTGTGAAAGTTTGTGTCTTTGAGGGTTTTATGTAATTGGGTTGCTCAATCTGGGTTTAATGTGGCAGTTCTTGTGGCAATTTACTTGCTTTTGTTTTGGGATTTTCAATTGTTCTTCATGGTTTGAGTAAAGAAACAAATTTTGGAAATGAAAAATTGTGCCCAACTTTGGTTTTGACATGAGCAATTGGTCTTTTTTGGTATTTACATTCAATTAGTTCTTGATGGAATTTATCCTTTATGTTGGAATTGTGTTTATCAGAGGCCTTTAGTTTTAATTTAGTGGACAATTTGTTAAAAGTTTTTTTTTTGGGTTTGGTCATTTGACTTTGACCTTTTCTATGATGTATCATTCCTGATCTTGTGCTGATTTCTGTCTCCAACTAACACATTATGCTTAGAGAATTCTACTTTCTATAGCTTTTTCTTTTACAACTTTGTTTTGACGTTTGGCTCCAGCTTACAGAATTCCTTAACAGATCAAACATGCTCGATAGAAAACTTTCTCGATGGAACTTAAACTATGTGGTTATTGAATGATGGACTTATTGTAATTTTGAAAATCATGTCCAATTTCTAATGGGAAGCTGTTTGTTTGTTTTTGTGTAAGTCTGTTGATAAATAAGGTTGAATTTATGGAGAATGATTGTGATTGAGTTTCTTTTGTTGCCATATGTGAGCAGGATTACGTGCCTACTGTGTTTGACAATTTCAGTGCAAATGTGGTTGTGGATGGGAGCACAGTGAACTTGGGGTTGTGGGATACTGCTGGCAAGTTCTAAACCCTGACATATTCCGTCGTTATAACTACTTATTGTCTTTTCTTGCACCTAGGCTTGATGTCTTACTTTTATGTAACAGGGCAGGAAGATTACAATAGACTAAGACCATTGAGCTACCGGGGGGCAGATGTGTTCTTACTTGCATTCTCTCTAATCAGCAAGGCCAGCTATGAAAATGTTGCCAAGAAGGTAAGAACGGGATCAAACACAGTGAATTTATTGCTTCTCTTCCTCCTCCCCACATTGTTTCTGTTGGTGTTAGAATTTGATACCTAGATCTAGCTTTTCTTTGTGTTTCACGTTACTCACTTCATTGTTTGTTTCAATGTCCAGTGGATTCCTGAATTGAAGCATTATGCGCCTGGTATTCCAATTATTCTTGTTGGAACAAAGCTTGGTTAGATCTCTACTCCTTTGCTTTACTTTTGCTTCATATTATGGTACTTGTGATTGCTACCAGTTGTTTGTACAATAATTTCTCCAAATTGTAGTACTTTCAGTTTCCATTATGATTTTATACCCTAGGCTGCATAATGTAATACTGTTCATACTTGTTAGTTCTTTTGGCTATCTGGGTTGCTTTCTCTTGTACTTGCCAATCATCTTTTGTAGATATCTTCATAGTTGCTGTTATGGTAAAGAAAGGATGGAATTCCAATGAATTAGATTTACAAGAACCATTAACTAAATTTTCAATACAAAATGAAGCATTGTGTTTAGTTTTCTGATTTTTATTCCCCATCTACTTTGGTAGTTTGACTGTCGAATTTCTTTTTTCTGTATTTCCAGAATATGCGTGTGCGACTTGGTATTATTGATCCTATGGCTAGTACAGAGAATAGATCTATCATCTCGGTAGTGATGGTTTTACTTCGTAGGAGCACGAAATAGTTAAAATAGATCACAAAGTACTAGAATGCAAGACTTGTGAACTTTCCACTAGATGTTGTGAAATAGTATTATCTGATTGAAGCAATTGCTGTGTGGATTCAAAGCATTACAATGCCTATTTCGTGCCTAAAAGGATGCCTAGGCATGATAGTCTTTTTTGTATATCTTTATTGGAGTTGGATAGAACTGTTCAACCATATCATACTAGAAGTTTCTGTGTTGGATTTTGCATGTACATATTCAAAGAAACGATACCAGTCTTATTCAATCAGTCTGATCTGACTGTCCTTCACTGATGACTGCTGAATTTTTAAACCATATAGATCTTCGCGATGACAAGCAGTTCTTCACAGATCACCCTGGTGCAGTGCCAATTACCACAGCTCAGGTATTTTCTAGTTCAACCTGAGTTTTTACTTTGTGATGAATGTAGTTTCATAGAGTCAGCCCAACTATTTCAAATGAGAACCTAGTTTTATCAATTTTTATATAGCGGGGTTTTTTTTGAAGGGAGAGGAACTAAAAAAAACGATTGGAGCTCCGATTTACATAGAATGTAGCTCGAAAACACAGCAGGTTTGTACTTTGTACCTATAAATCAAATTTCTGTACACGTGGGAATTTTTCCATGTCTCATCGCTAATGTTGTTTGTGTTGAATACCACTTGTGTGAATGCAGAATGTGAAAGCAGTCTTTGATGCTGCGATTAAAGTGGTTCTGCAGCCGCCAAAGCAGAAGAAGAGAAAGAAGAGAAAGGCACATAATGCCTGCTCTATCTTGTAACTGCTGTGATACTAGTGTTCGGAACAGTGACTAATTAGTCATTTATCCATTAATTTGTCACAGACCTCAGTCACTGTTATCTTTTCTACCTCAAGGAAGCAGCAGCCGAGCATGCTAGTTTCGACTGATAGATGTAGGGCTCCTTTTACACATCAAGTTGGTTTACTCTATCTCTGGCTGTGTTCTGATTTGTATATTAGTGATTTGAACTACCTGTTTGGTGAAGTCTTTATTTTCTTTGGATTAGATTTCCCTAAAGTATTCTATATATAGTACTGATGCATTTTGTTCAATCAAGTTCGAGATTCTATATAATTGTTAATATATACTATGTATGGGAGTCCTCATTTTGAAAGTCATCATTAAAGACTCTTTTCTAGTAGATATTGTGACATATTATGTTGTCAGACTTTGGAAAGAACAACTCTGTTGTCAGATTTCTTTTGCTGTAAAATCATGAATTAGCCAATTGAGATTGCTAGGTTAACCACGTTGAATGTGCGCCTATGTGTATTTTGAATAATTGTGAATATACTTGGTGTGGAAACTAATCTTTCGGGTGGACAGGAAGATGTGTGTAATTGTGTTTCGTAATCCTATTCTACTTCAAATCTATCCCAGATTCTCAAAAACCGACCCATTTGAGCGAGCTAACTACGAATATCTTTTCTTTTGGAAGCTGGGAAGTTGTAGTACCCACTGGTTTGGTGTAGGAGTCGTTCTCATGACATATGATTGGCCTAAAGGATCTTTTACACTAAAAATTCTACCCTTTTTGGTGAAAGTAAAGCACGCCCCTCAGAATTAGATTCTGTCAATTCTCAGCTTCTTGTTGCCAAATGATCACTTTCAGTACTTTGTTATAGCATCAATTTCTGTTCAAGGAGTAATCAAGTGCAATGGGAATACATATATGGTCAACAGCTGTTACACAAAAGAGGAGATAGGCGTGGCAGCAAACTTTGTTCTGGGAATTTGATTCTATGCCCACTTCCATCAGACCAAACGAGTTCAATTCATGCACCTCTTTCTTTCTTCATATCACAACTCCTTAAATACAAGCACCACTTCCTTCCATTCTGCAGGGTGTCAATACTCAATATATAGATTGTAAACCTTTCAAAAATCTATTCCAATTCTCTTGAATTTTTACTCAAATCTAAGAACTTGAATTCGGATTTGCTCTAATGGCTTCGAAGAGAATACTGAAGGAGCTCAGGGATCTACAGAGAGATCCACCAACTTCATGTAGTGCAGGTATTGTAGAAACTAGAATTGATTTGCAAGTCATTGTTATTTTTGTGTTATTTGGTAAGTGATTTCTTATGGAAATCATTCAGGTCCTGTGGCTGAGGATATGTTTCACTGGCAAGCAACAATCATTGGTCCAAATGATAGTCCTTATTCAAATGGTGTATTTGTTGTGACTATCCATTTTCCACCTGATTATCCCTTCAAACCTCCAAAGGTATGGAGCAAATTAATTCTAATCTACCATCTGATTCCATTTTCGATATATTCTGGTGCTTTCATGTGCAAGATATATGTACCAACAAGAACGTTTGCTTTCAGGTTGCCTTCAGGACCAAAGTGTTCCATCCAAATATAAATAGCAATGGTAACATCTGCTTGGACATTCTCAAGGAGCAATGGAGTCCAGCACTCACCATATCCAAGGTCAGATACATTTGAGATTCCTATTGCATTAAGGAATAATGTCAATACTTCAAGAAAACATAATCACAAAAGAAAACATGATAAGGATTAACAAGAAAGCTACTTGATGAGTAAAACCAATTGGAACTTATAATTTGGAGTGCATGCAACTGCAGGTTTTGCTGTCGATATGTTCACTGCTGACAGATCCGAACCCTGATGACCCCCTTGTACCAGAAATTGCTCATATGTGCAAGAGTGACAACGTCAAATATGAGTCAACGGCTCGGAGCTGGACTCATAAGTATGCCATGGGATGAACTGATAAACCCTAAGCCTAATTAAGCTGTATAAGTATTCTCAGTTTACCGTTATTATTGGGTTATTATTTGAGAACATCCAGCTAGCTTCTCTATTTCTTGTTGCATGTTAACCTGATCCAACTTGTAAATTGAGCTCTCTTTGTTCGAAATAAATGGATGGATACTCTTTTTGGATTAAGATTAAGTTGTTTTCTTGCTTGAAAGAAAGAATCGATTATGGTTGAGCAATGACAAATCCTGCTCACTCTTGTACCTCTTATGAATATTGTTCAATATCATATGGCCAAATTAAACGACCCAAAACCCTATAAATGTTCAGAACTTGCAGAGTTGGCCAAAACTAGTATTATCAGGTACACCTTGATGAAAACCAAAACTCAACCATTTCGAGGGTTTTGAAATAGAGTTGGCTAAACTCTTGGAATGGTTGGGTTCTGGTTCAACACAAATTTGCCGACCACAAGCAGTTCATGGCCTCATGATTATATCATAATTAAGATCCATTAAGGCCTTTACCATGTATGGTAACCACTCTCAAACAATGAGGGAATGAGGACATGTTTACTAACCTGAAATGAAATTGAGAGTGATGTAATTGATTCTGAAATGAATGAAATTTTGCGTTTACTAACATACCAAGGTATTAGAATGGATGTGAGTCCCACTTGCATATCAGGAATCGATTCTTGATGAAATTCCTTATTCGATACCCAAAGAGAGAGATGAGCATCAAAATCAAGGTAATGAAATCAACTTTTTTTTTCTTTAAAATATCCTCACATAATTAATAATAATATTTCTATACCCAACCCAAAAAATATATTATAATATTTTAAATTTGGGATATTTCTAAATTGTATTGTATTTAATTATAATATTTCTAAATTACTCAATCCTAAATATATGTGTATGTGTGTATATATGTATATATATATTAGGGGTATTTAAAATTTATTTATTGTAGGGGTATTTTAGTAATCAAATTAGTTTTGATTATGATTTTATATGGTAAGCAAACAACATGAATCGTAATTAGTTTCATTATTGTTTTGATTCATAGCCTTATAGTAAGTAAATAGTAGAATGATATTAAATATTCCGATATCGATTCTTTTTGATACCGATACTTGTTAATATCGATTCATGATAAGTTTAATTCTAAAAGTTAGTAAACGTGTCCTGAAAGAAATTGATTAATGGTAAAGTTAGTAGTAGACAACGGAATAGGAATTAAGTTAAATACATTCATCACCAATAAATCGATCTCAAGGCTTTTGGGTGTAATGAACAAAGATCACCAGTACGTGGATCCAATTTGGAAAGCTTATGTAGTTAACCAAATTCCAAAGCCTTGGCCTAGCTATCATCAAAGAGAATGAATGAGCAGTACGTTGATAACTTATTTAATCATATGAATTGAGCAACATTACCTAATCAAGTCCTTAATTTTCCATAAATTCTAGCTACCATACACTTTCAACAAAGAAAACGGACGATTCCTGAACTGTTTAACTGGAACCGTCAGTTTTCTTTATGGTAAATCACATATTTGAATGTCTAACGATCACCAAATGAGATGAAGTTTTACAGAGATGATCTATACATATATACCTAAATATTGAACGGTTAAGATCTGAAACTAAGATCGAAACGTGGGGCAAACCTTTTGGTGCGGACGACCTTAGCCAAGCCGCCCTATATATATATCAGTCATCATCTAGAGCGAAGCTCACTTTCAGTTTTTTTTTTCAATATTCGGATGAAATAAAAATATGATGCTTCTTATTTGGCTCACTTTCTGGGTCTTATTTTTACAACTCCACATTTCAATGTCTAGAACACAATGTGTAGATCATTTTTGCCAAGTTTCATTCTATTTGAACATCATTTGAGCTATCGTAAAGATGATTTACACTAACAGTTCTGCTTGAACATATTTTGTTCTATTAACTTGTTCCATCTAATTCAGTACCCAAATGATCTCCAAATTACATGAAGTTTTGTAGAAGTGTTATACACACTATAATCTAGATATCGTATGGTGAAGATGTGAAAATCTAACCTAAAAGTGAGCCAAATGTATGGCCGCCTCAGCATATGGGCGGGCTTGGCAACGGCCCAAAGCACAAAAAAGGAGGGCACCAAATTTCAGATTTTATACTTATTTAACTATGTTTATTAATTATATATTTATGACAGACGCCAAAAAAGGAAAAAACAAACTATTCCATCGTTCCTTTTTCTCCACGACTCCATCATTTTTTTCTTTTCCCCTTCGATTTACACACCACTTACGAACTGCAATTACTACACAACATCTTTTTCAATATGTTTCCTAACAACTCTGTGGTTGTCAAAAAAGGAAAAAAAATGGAAGAGAAGAACTAGACCAATCCTAATAGGGGATTATAGATAAATTTGTTGAAATATAAACTCTTGTTGACGATTTAGTTGAAAATGAACAGCTCAAAAATACACGAAGACATCATTTTAGATGATATTGCAATGCAGAGTTTTGGCTTATGTCTCCTCCGTTGTATTATGTATTTTTATAAAGGTTGGCACAAAAAATTGTGTTTCATTTATCGCACTTTTATATCAAAAGTAAGGGGCATCATATTTTTTTCACCTGAGACATCTAAAAATCCAGGACCGGTCTTGCAAATAAGGAACCCCACACACTTTAATTTCAGAGCAGAGCTCTGTTCTGAAAATGGATATATATAACTTGGAAAAAGAGAGAAGAAGTGTGAGAATGTGGGGATAGCGTGTCCTATTATATATATATATATATATATATATATATAAGTAATAGGACACGCTATCCCCACATTCCCACACTTCTTCTCTCTTTTTCCAAGTCTTTTCAGCATTTTCTTTTAATCGATCTTACATGCTTTTCTCTCCACACCAAAGCTACCAAGCTCCTCTACGAAAACAAATTTTTCCTCTATTCTATAGCATTTCCCGATAATGGAAGCCTAGCCATTATGAAATTGAAACTTCAACACATAAGCTCCTCGAATCACTCTGAACATCCAAATCTTGCAATTGCAGCCCTGCCATGGCCATAACCCAAGCTTCCGTTCTCCCACTGCTCCTCTCGAACCCTTCTACTACCGTGACCCGCTCACCAATTTCAGATCCTCCACTTACAAAACGACGACCCTTGCCGATATCAGACATAACAAAATTGTTGTTTGTCAACTCCGTACCCGTATGGATTTGGGAGACCGTCGTCAATTACAATTTCATACCTCCCACCACCCAGCCTACATAGGTACCGTCTTTGGGACCCTAGACAGAAGCCTTGATCGCCTTGCTCCAGGGCTGGCGCTGCACACTGCCAACAATTCCCACTTTAGCTCTTACCTTGCCAACTAGGGCACCCACTTTTGCAAAATAAATCTCCTCGCCATTATGTCAATATTACAACCTCCAAACAGACATCCATCTCCCCATGAAAACATGTTTTAAGATCATCTCTAACCTTGTGATGACTGCTTGCAATTCTACAACCAATTGCAAATTTTTTCCTTTAACTCAACAAAATCAGCTTTGTTATAATTTTCCTCAGATTGAGCAGCCATATTACTAACCACAATTATGCAATCCACAAGTCTCCATATATTCACGAGTATCTGTTGCTACCATATATATGGTAGGTTGTCGATGACTCTTGCTTCAATCTATTTGATGAGCCGAAATAGTAGCAAATCTACCATTAAAACCAGACATCACTTCCTACGGTAGATGAAAGTTTGAACCTTATATTTGTGACTATAGTACACTATTTACCGATTAACCCTGAATAAGTCACGATAAATATTTCTTTATCGAGTGGAAGAACTATGTTCATCGTACCCTTTTCTTTCTGCTAAAACTCCACAATGGCTAAACTTCTCTTCTATAAGTGAGCCATCGACCACGAGTCTGGCTACCCTAAATCCTCCTCCGAATATGCATTAATTATTCATTGCGTAATGAAACATAATGCCTCGAAAAATTTTAGCCGTATATGTGTTTGAATCTCTTTCATTTGGTTTTGCTTATTCTGACGATATTTTGGATTTGTTGATCTATATATTGAAGTTATATTTATGACTGAAGAGCAAATGTAAGAGATTCGTCATGACAGTCAAAGCATTTGTTTATGGAAATATCAAAAACATGAATACGACCATAAAACATCTTGCATCTGATTCAAATTATTCGGTTTGATCTTCATTATAAACATATCTCCTATTCATGGATTAACAAATCCAAAACAAGACCTGATGAATGAGATTCAAACACAACAATCGGTTGTCAATTAAACTCAAAGTTTTGTAGGCAAACAAAATGGGGCAAATGAAAATAATAATTGAAGAAATACAGCTTAATCACATAGCGACATCAATATTTTCGATAATACAACTTCATCATTACTATAACTATAAATCATAATCTAAGTAAAGTCACCATACGGCCATAGCTTACCCTGATTCATTAGAAGAATTAGATATACACAAAAGTTTAAGGCTAAATTAAAGATTAAAGACCGGTATGTTGAACTTTAAGGCCTAGTGCGAAAAAAATTGAGGTCTTAAGTTACTTTAATTACCGTCATTTTGTCTGATGATATGTGTGTACTCTAGATCTCTGGTGATCACGGATGAAGGAGACATCAAACTAATCAAATTGTTCGGAAGTATCTTCTAATTAAAAGTCATACGATCGACCAAGATATGTTTGGTCAATAATGACTTCATAGGGATAGACTCCAATACAAACTTTTTAGAGATTATTAAGTGGGCATTACATATATACCCGAACTATGATATTCATAAAACATATTTGGAGAATTAGCAATAAACCACCGCAATATAACTTGACACTTCCAACAAATCATATATACACGTATAAAATTGTATAAATGAACCATAGACCATATTGTTTTTTCATTAATGAACTGCCTATCTAGTCCAATTTTAGTATATCACATACTTTCTCACAACTTTGACGAAAAGAGTGTGAGTTACCAACCATATTTGATGAATAACCACATTATCCCAACCCTCTTCTTCCAAAACTACATTTTTTTTGTCTTTCAGAAAAGAGAAAATTCATACACGAACTTTTCATCATTGATAATTTACATTTATTAACTTTCGAAAATAACACATTAGTACATGAATTTTCAAATCTGACATCGTTTTCATACACGCAGTTAATATCTCCGTTAAGTCTTCAAATAAATAAGGGTGAGATGGTATTTTGAAACCAAATCCTATCCTTATCTGAAACTTAAGGTGCAGTTGACGTCAATCAGGTGTAGTCAAACTTGTGTCTTCACTTTCAAACTAACTGTTGTCTTCACCAAAATTAAGATTGTAGAGAATAAACTTGTCTCTAAATTCGACATAACATCTTCTGCTCAAGCTACTAGAGGCCATGGCAATTGATCTTGGCCTCAATGTAGCTTAATCCCTCTCTCTTACCTCTTTCATTTTGGAGTCGGACTCTTTGGTCTTGATTTTGACTTTCTTAAAGCCTCTCTAGCTTTTGGATGGTCAAAAATGAATCTAGTGTCTCAGATTCGATCTCATAGTTCTAAATTAACGCGAATTTACTAGCGAGGAATGATCCAACATAGGATAAATCGGCTGCAGATTATGTCAATTATGTCGATTTGAAACCGAAAATGGACTTGGTTAGGTTGTAATAAGACGAGTCTAAAGCTTGTAGTTTATCATGTAGAATATTATTAAATATATACTTTCCTTGTAGATAGAAGTTAAATATTCTGTATAGATGTAGGAGATATTGTTTTCCTATTAAATCCATGATTGTATTTGTATATATACCTTCATTGGAGAATAATAATATCATTGAAAATCATTATCAAACCATTCTTTTCTACTTGATATCAAAGCCAAAAACCCCTAAATTTCGTATTCCGCTGTGTACCACCACGATCACCACCAAAATCTCAAATCACCACCAAAACCCTAAATCTCAAAATCCAAACAAACCCCACATCACCACCAATACCCCAAATCCCAAAATCCAAACATAAAACCCACAAAAAGACAAACACCAAAAGTTGCAGACAAACACCATCATCAGACATCTTTTTTGAATAAAAAAGAAGCATATCACCTATTTGCACAGCAGACCCGCCCACACCACACCACTAGCAGTTTTTTTTTCTCTTTTTCGAATGGCTGAGCAAGACGAAAATCCCTTTGCCCTCGTGCCTCAAGTCGTCAACCATTATCATATCACCACACAAGACAACTCAGCCTTTCCATTTACAATTGCCTTGAATGAGACTAACTACTTACAATAGGCACCTCTTATGAAGATAAGGATTAAAACACGAGGCAAGATTGGTTATCTCACTAGAACCAAAGCCGCACCAGATGAGAATTCTCCTGAATTTGAAGCTTGGACTACATAAGATGAAAAGGTGAAGAGTTGGCGTATTGATTCCATGGAGCCATCTCTCATCAATCAATATATCAGATTACCTATAACCAAAGAGGTCTGGGAAGCGGTTGAGAAAACCTTTTATGATGATTCTGATGAGACTCGAATTTTTGAATTGAATAAGAAGTGTTTTGCAGCAAGACAGAATGGTTGGCCTCTTCCTACCTATTATAATGAGTTGATGGGAATGTTCTAGGAGATCGATCAACGCAGTACGTCTCATAACAATACAGTGGCTAGGGTTATCCAAGAAACAACCGCCATGGCACGTATGCGAGTTCATATGTTTCTTAGTGGGCTCGATTCAGAGTATGATCAAGTCTGTGGTGAGATTCTTCGCAAAGACCCAAAATTCACCTTAGAGCAAAGTTATGCCTATGTTCGAAGGATGCATTTTAACGGACAGGTTATGAGACATGCCTATGAGTCTTCTGTTATGGCTGTCTAACGTAAACATGGACCTCCTCCAGGCTTCTCAAGTGTTTCACCTCGTGCTCCACCACGTCACTTTCCGGCAAAATAAAATTCCTATGCCAATGTCAAGTGTCCTATTTATGGAGAATTCGGTCATAGCAAACAACAATGCTTTGAAGTCATTGGTTATCCGGATTGGTGAGACTTCACCAAAAAACCTCGAAAGAATCAAGCAAAAGCTGCTATAGCTACCACAGAGGAACAACAATCACAAAGTGCCTCCGCTAATGTCGCACAATCAGGTATGAAAGGTAACGTTACTATGAATAGTTCCTGGATCATTGATTCTGGGGCTTCTGACCACATGACTAATAATCCTAGCCTCATAGCCAAACTGAAACTTTCTACTTAACCTGTTGTTTCTATGCTGATGGTAATCTAACTCCGGTCACCGGAGAATACCCTATTATTTTATCAAACACATTAACCCTTGATTCTGTCTTAGTTGTCCTTTCATTAGCATATAATCTCCTCTCGTTTGGCCAAATCATTCATGCATTATCATGTATTGTGACTTTTTATCCCTCGTTTTGTATGTTAGTAGATTCTTGGTTATGGTGCTAGAAAGGGAAAACTTTACTTCCTGGATGTGACAGAGCAAGGGGAGCAACATTTTTTGGGACAAGCTAACCAGGTTAATGGAGTAGAGAATGCTAAAGCTAAAATTTGGTTATTTCATCGGCGTTTTGGCCACCTATCTTTTAGTTATCTCAAAAAACTAAAACCTCATTTGTTTTCGGCTATTAGTGATTCAGAATTTCATTGTGATGTCGGTAAAGCTTAACTTTGACAGAAAATCTTATTGGTAGAGGATGCAACCTTGTATTCAAGGGAACTCTACCAGATGGCAAGAAAGTGGCGGTAAAGCTTATGAAGTCATCCAAAGCAAAAATGAAGGATTTTACTCATGAAGTTGATATCATCTCCTCATTGACGCACGAGTACATCATGCCACTGCTTGGATTCTGCTCTGAAGAGAATGTTCTGATATCCGTTCATGATTTTTCGCCAAAAGGAAGCTTAGAGGAGAATTTACATGGTAAGTGTTGAGTAATTTACTCCATGAGTTTTATTTGCTTGGTAAATGCTGTCAGAATTTGATTTTGAATTGTAGTTGATCCAGGCAATAATGAAGACAAGCCTGTATTGTCATGGGAAGTGAGATTTAAAGCTGCTCTTGGCATTGCTGAAGCTCTAAATTACCTGCACAATGAATGTTCTCCGCCAGTTATTCATAGGGATGTTAAGTCTTCAAACATTCTTCTCATGCCAGAGTTAGAACCACGGGTCAGCAATTATCGGAAAAAATTGTGATTAGTATATGAAGATCACTAAACTGTTGACATAAACTCATTGCTTGCATTTATGTGACAGTTATCTGATTTCGGCCTTGCAATATGGGGACCAAAAACTACTACGTCCCTGACTGAATGCACTGTAGAGGGATCATTTGGTTATCTTGCTCCTGAATATTTTACGTATGGAAGAGTCAGTGACAAGATTGATGTATATGCCTTTGGTGCAGTCCTGCTTGAACTATTATCAGGAAGAAAACCTATTGGCTCTGACACTGACAAACAACAAGAGAGCTTGGTCATGTGGGTATGTCCACTTCCATAACTCAGTTCCTTCTTTAACTTCTTACAAGTATTTAGTGTCAATGACAATGAAAGCAAAAAATTCAGGCAAAGCCTAAACTGGAGAATGGAGATGTACCTGACATACTGGATCCAAAATTAGATGGAAAGTTGGATGAGATTCAGGTACTGAGAATGGTTTATGCAGCAAAATTGTGCAACATACGCTCAGCTAGCCTTCGCCCAAAATGAGTCAGGTATGGTAGCATTATATGTATAATTGTATATAAGTAATTAGTAACCAAGAGGTTCTGTGTTAGTAGATTAGTATTAAAGCCAAAGATCAAAGTTTCATGCTCCTTGTTCTTCATCCTCAGATAGTGAAGCTCCTAAAAGGGGATCAAGGTGTGGAAATGTATGTGAACCCTCCATATTTTGATGTTGAGGATACAGAAAACCGAGATGACAACGATGATGAAGTATATCCAAATTCAAGTGCAGAGTTACATTTGAGCCTAGCACTTCTTGATGTTGACGATGATGCAACATCATTCAGTAGTGTGGACTGTGGAGCATAGCACCCGTTCTTGGGAAGAATATGTGAAAGGAAGATGGAGCAGATCATCAAGCTTTGATTAGTTCTTCTTGATCTTTTCTTCTCCTCTTGTGTAAGTTGTGTTCACTTACGCAGTGCGGATATGAACTTAGCAAATTTGTACAGTACTACAGTATATGAAAAAGGAATGCCTCCCTAAGAGTGAGGTGATTTGTAGATGTATACATGCATAGATAAAAAATAAATATATAAGTAATAGTGTGCAAAGGATTTCCTGCAGCTTAAGTGTTTAACTCAGAAGCTGTTATTTTGCAAACATAATATCATATCCTGCCAGATAAAGGTGAACATCAAACTGCAGACACTATAATGAAAACAGATTGAAGTGAATGCAGATATTATCACCCTACTTTAATTCGATGACATGAAATACCAATAGCAACAAACCAGAACTATGTAGAATGGTGTCTTTGTTATGCATGAGTTCATTTCGATGGCTTGAAGGTCAAGTTGAAGAGAACAGCAGGTAAAATAAAGTCAAGAAGGATACAACAAAATGTTCCAATAACTGAATTAGTATCCCCAAAGTATGTAAGCATTGCTGCTATGGCTGTTGCTACCATGACGAATAATGACAGGGAGATCAGCCTCAGGATCTCATTTCAAGCAGACAATCTGTTGCTTGTTATGTCTGAAAATGCCGTCTCTAGTACAGCATTTATGGGCTGCACATATACCTGTAATGGAAAGCGATTTAAAGCTATAGATAAACGGTGAAGAAAAAGATAGCTTATCAGGTGGCGGTGATCATGAAAATGTTGGCGTATAATGAAAATGTTGGTCATGAAAATGAGCCACTTTGGGACCAAAAGCTTGCCATCATCCAAGAAGTTTCTAAGAATGAGGCCTTCAGCTTTGATTCCAAATGCGCAATAACTAGAGATAGCAAAACTGAAGAAAGATGTTGTCAAAATGGCATAACAAACACAGTCCCTCGAACATCTTTTTCGTCACTGGTGCGGTACTGCTGCTAGAGTTGCCTATTACCAAGTTATAATATAATTAACTAGATAAGTTTGCAGAAATTTGGTGGTTTAGCATGGCGATTCTTCCAAATAACCATAGAATGACGTTGTTGAAATATAAATCTCACATCAAGAAAATGAGATCGTGTCTGTAGGTTTATAAGGATTTTGGCTACTCTCTATTATCAATTGGTTTTGAAGTTGAACCCCAGACTACTTTATCAGAAGTAGGATATGTCTGGTTCGAAAGTGAATTTCATTCTTTTCTTCTTATTTGCTTCGGAACATCTAGAAAACAAAAAAAATAATATAAATAACTATAAAACACACCAAACAAACAAATGAAGTATAGAAAAATTCGATATAAATAATACATAATTATGCACCTATCATCCATAAAATTGGATGAAGAGGCCTTGAGGGTGCCACTGACGATACCATGTTGATTTTGGGATTCCAAAAGATGTTAGACTGATTGCCTTTTCGACTAATAACATTGTTTCTCATGATATTAAGATGATTGCACGAGGAATAGAGTGCAAAACACAGAGATAGAATTGTACGAGTCTACGAGAGATAGAATGCAACACAAAGAGACAGGATCAGATTGATTTTTCATTGATGTATGAATGGAAATATATATACAACTTGCTAAGAGATTCTACACTCCTACAAATCTACTGTCAACTACGAATCTAGGAAAATATAAGGAAAACATATATGTACAGCTACTGCAGAGGATATTACAGCTTTGACTTTCCTACAACACAAAACTAAATTTAGGTCTGAATGGATTTATGTAGGTAAAAATGTTTGGGTGAATCTATATGGGAGAAAATGTGTGAATTGAAACTTCTATGTAATTGGCCTAAAAAAAGGTGTACATCAAGCGCTACAAACCCTATTATTAACACAGAAAGGTCACTAAACCAACAGCGACAAACCAGACCAGCAAAATGGCACAAGTTACTCACACCTATACTTAAAATAGTGTTGTATATGGATAGGAAAAATATTGATCATGGCTAGCAGCACCAGTTTTCTGATTTGTGTCATTCCTATGTGCCCCTCTATCATAGAGCCACTGCTGATCACTAAACTCATTGTTCATAGTGTCCAAGGGTGGAGGAACCCAGTTCAAAATCAACTCTCTAAATTGCGATTCAATCAGAAGAGAACCACCGTCAGAAATATCCTCCAGTTTTCCATTGGGGGAACGGAATTCACAGAAAGGCCTAGAACGGAGCACTTGCTGGAGAATACTAATTTGTTTGCTTGATAATACTTGATACATGCACTTCTTCAGTTTAGATAGACATGGCAAGAGACCAGCATCAGTGTTTGAGTGATGAAAGGAGAAAATCCAACAAGCACAGAAGCTTTTAGCACCATAACAATGGTCAGCATGCTGACCATTAGGGTGCAATTCTATGGCCTTTCTCCTCTCTATGATTTGGAGATTTTCAGAAGAGTCATTCTGGAAGGGGAACTCCATGGGTTGCGCAGGCTTCACCTTTTCATTGAGGCTAGTGTTATCTAGATCTTTCCTTCTCTGCTCAACAGTCTCTAGATTTTCCCTTCTTTTCTTCTTCTCTTTTCTTCCCCTTTTTTGCTTCTTTCTTTCCCTGTCAGCATTCAGCTTCAAATACAAGGGAGAAACCATCATTATAAGAAATAAGAGACCAAGCTAACTAGAAAATATCAAGTAACAAGGCCGGAACATGGGATATTTTACCAAAAGAAAAAAATCTGAAATCTCAGACAACCTTTAAACGACCGGAAAAGAATAGATATATTTGAGTCTTGAATTTCTCTTCAATCAAGTATTTTTATCTGTAGATAAAGCCTTTTATACTGCAGAATGTGCATGTGAAGTATAACTAAAAACTTTAAGTTTTCTAAGCTCACAAGTTGCTGCTTTCATTCCTGAACATGCGTATATATTATTTTTCATAATGTCTAAAGCCACAAAATCAACCCGTTTTTTGATGCAGCACTGCCGATCATGAGCACAAAGTCACAAACTATCCAAAAGAAACTGGATTGGAGTCTGAAATAGTTTTTCAGAACAAATAACATGTTTTTGATGCACAAGCAGATTACATTGACATTACAAATGCAGAAATGTATTTAACTTATTATAAGCAATGAGCAAATCGAAGTCCCAAACTGCTACGAGTCTACGATGAGTGCTTAACTTACTCAAATAATCACAAACCTTAATAAGTTGTACGAGCGCTTGGCCACCGACGCTGTTCCACAAGAAACCTGGTGGAGGGAACAGCGTGCACCGAGACATTGATTTAGATTTAGATTTCGAAGATATCGATCAGATACTTGTTCTGGACTTTTGGTCTCTAGAAGTCTCTAATGGACAAAATGTATTGTACAAAGTACGTGATGAGCAGAATCCCATGTTAAGCATGACATCCGATCCATAAAGATGTGACTAAATCATACGGAAAATCTATATCTAGAATTCATACAAAACCATTCTGCGATATCATCTAACAAATCATCTATATTCACAGACAGGCAAAATTGTATGCCTTTTCTGTTTTTTTTATCTAACATTTTTTCTTGCACCACAATTCTCGTATGCTAATGGCCTAATGGGATTGGAACTCATGACCAAAACAATGGTAAGGGAGTGTGTTTTCACAACACATTAACAAACTGAACCATCTATTTCGATTGGAGATTGTTTTGAAGTATCGTACATTATTCATAAATCACAACATCAGTGTTATAAAGAACAATAACCGATTGAGTCGGTCGACAGCCATGTGGTTGTTCTAAGTGCCAACGTGAGTCATATTAGAAATGTAATATTATAATTATATCGTAGGATTTTACTTACTAATTGTATTCCTTGTAATCTCTTATATAAACTTTTATTGTAAGATGAATAATATATCAATCAATTCATCATTTAATTATTATATTTAACTTGATATCTGATTATTATATTTGACTTTGTCTCAAAGCTTCCATTTTAATTCTTCATTTGATTAATTTTGTTGTGAACACGCTGGTTAAGGTTGTGTCTACACAATGTCTTCAAATTTTACTTTAGGATTTGTTTATCAAAAACAACTTATCTAGGTGATCTTGCCGCCAACTTCGTTTCGTTGTCAGATCGGTTTTGTCTTCTGCCAGTCTTCTGCACCTGTCTACCAGAGTTCCATCTTCATCTTCAACTCCAAAACCAGACCCGGCCACCTTCATCTTCTCAGACCCGGCCTTGAAGAACCCGACCCGGCCATCTTCGCCTGTGTAACTCCTGTCTGTAACAGAAACAGACCGGGATCCTAATCATCTCCGCTCCAGACCCCAGACTGGTGTCTCCTCTGCCTGTTTCTGATTGCACGCATCCCCGTGCCCAGCCGCCTAACCTCTGATCAGTTTCGACCCGGTTCACTTATAGCCCTTGTTTCACCTCTTATCCCTTGTTTCACCTCTGATCTGTCTCTACACAGACGCACCAGCAATCGAGGAGCCGACCCAGCAGACGAACCGTCGCTTTGTCCTGCACCTCCGATCAGTTTTGACACGGATTCAATTTTTTCGACCTGGATCGAGGACCCGACCCGCCCAGCAGATCTGACCCGCCCACAAGATCCGACCCTGTTCAGAGCCGAGCCGAGTCGACCCGACCTGATCTAACCCGACTCAGTTCCATATCCGACTTGGCCCGACTAGGTCCGACCCGACCCGACCCGTAGATTTGTGACAAAAAAAACAAAAAAAATGACTCGTGTGTATATTGAAAATCTGAGTTTCTGGGTTTTCGAGGAAGAGCTTAAAATTGAGTTTCACAAATTTGAAACTATAAAGAGGATATAAGATGCAAAGAGACCGTGAGGTTTTGCTTTTATCGATTTTAATGATAATAGAGATGATGAGGATGCTATTCCTGAATTAAATGGTCACAATGCTTGGAGGATTGAACTTTCGCATAACTCTCTATGTGCAGTGAAACACAACTTCAATAACTGTAATATTCTTGCGACTAAAAACCCGGGTGAAAGTGGTAAAATCGGTATGGCTTTGAAAATCTCTGATTTTGTTGGTTCTGATACTTGAATTATTGATTCTGATGATACTGATCATATGACTTATGATAAATCTTATTTCACTAAGTTGTCTTCCCCTCTATTGTCATATGTCATTAATGCTAATGGTAAGGCTTTTCTTGTGTTAGGAAAAGGGTCGGTCTGTCTCACTTCTACTTTAGAGCTACATAATATTTTTTATATGTACCTGACCTGTCTCATAACTTGATTTTTGTTCCCCAATTGAATACCGAGTCTCGATGTTCTGTAACCTTTTATCCCATGTATGTGACTTTTCAGGATCTTCTTACCATGGAGCTTATCGGTCAGGGGTATTTGAGGGGCAGATTGTTTCACTTGAATCAGACATATGCTGGAGAGAAACTTGGAGCACAGCCTCGCACTGCTTTGATCTCGAGCTCTATCCAACTAAGTGAAATATGGTTATGGCACTGCCGCTTAGGGGATCCATCTTTTCAGTGTTATGAAAAAATCCATGCATTTTTTGTTTATTGGTGTGAATGAGTCTACTATACATTGTGAAACATGTGTCCTAGCTAAGAGTCATCGTGCTACTTATTCTCCTAGTTTCTCTAGGAGTAGTGTCCCTTTTGAAGTAATTCATTCAAATGTCTGGGGACCCTCTAGAGAGCCTACTGTGTCGGGTATAAGGTTTTTTGTATAATTTGTTGATGATTGCACAAGGTTGTCAACAATTGCTCTTTTGAAAACCAAAGATGAAGTCTTTCCAGATTTTCAGGCTATTCATACTCTTATTCAAACATACTATAATAGCACCATTAAAGTTCTTCGTTCAGACAATGGAAGGAGCATATTAATCATTCTTTCAAACAATTTTTCCAAACACATGAGATTATTCACAAAACTACTTGTCCACAAACACCAGAGCAAAATGGGGTGTCTAAGAGGAAA
Organism: Comarum palustre; assembly: GCA_951800085.1. Classification (NCBI taxonomy): domain Eukaryota; kingdom Viridiplantae; phylum Streptophyta; class Magnoliopsida; order Rosales; family Rosaceae; genus Comarum; species Comarum palustre. Next base: position 783,626 of record OX637579.1, on the reverse strand, counting down.
AAACTGTCATCTCCTAGATATGGCTCATGCCATTCTTTTTAGTTCTCATATGTCTAAATATCTTTAGGGTGATGCACTACATGCTTCTGCTCATCTTATCAACAGTCTTCCATCTAGTGTTCTTCAAGGAAAAATTTTTTTGAGGTCATTGCATCTCATTTTCTCATTCCCTCATTTCATAATCCTCCTGCCCCTGTCTTTGGTTGTGTTGTTTTTGTTCATGTTTCTAAAAACCAGAGGTCTAAGTTGGATGCCCGTGCGATTAAGTGTGTGCTTGTTGGCTATGGAGAACATCAGAAAAGCTACAAGTGTTTCCATCCACCCACTAGAAAGTATTATGTCACTATGGATGTTACTTTCTTTGAAGACATGACTTATTTCACCTCATCTGATACTGCTCTTCAGGAGGAGCATTCATATTTCGAAGAGTTGTATCATGGTGAGGGGGGATCTGAAGGAGAAGAATTTACACAAGCAAGAGATACAACGATGATTCAAATTGAGATTATTACTTCATCAAATGCAGAAACAGAAGCACTGCTTCATCTAGACTCAGAAGCACCGATTTTAAGGACGTAGAATGCATCTGAAGATACAACTGCCCCTCCTGCCTTCACCGCTCATACCCCTGACCCAGAGCTTACTGGTATTGAAGATCACTCATTTGAGGTATGTCCCCCACTTGTACTAATAGTAGTGAGTCTAATGGTGGTCAATATGTGTTACCAAATAGATCTACTCGAGGTCAAGCACCTAAAAGATATGAACCTACTCTTCAAGCTAAATTAAAGTACCCAATACCCAATTATATGTCCACTAAAAGATTATCCAAGTCATATGCATCATATGTGAATCAAATATCTGTTGTATTGTATCTAACAAAATGCAAGATGCATTGAGAGATTCAAAGTGGAAGAAAACAATGGATGTTTATAGGTGGAACCTAATATTTCTCCTTTACCGGGTTACAATTCAAGAAATAACCCGTAAGTGTGGTCGATTATTAAATGTGCATCGTTTATTATGCTTGAAGTACTGTTTACAGGGTAAAAGCCCAGTCAGATTTGAGAAGCCACTCTGGGTCCTTTGTCAGGGCCCAGTTCATTGTAAAGTTGAGGAAAAGCAAGGGAGTTTATTCCCACATTGGAAAAGGACAAAGTGCTGCCTTTAATGCTACTATAAATACTGGCGCAGACCTCCCGGTAAACGCACGCAACTTCTTAACTATTCTTGAGTTTTCTGCTTAGCTGACAGTGTCTGACTTAAGCATCGGAGTGGCTTCCCTCGGTAAACCCGGGGACGCCTCTTTGACGTGTTTATTCTTTACACAGGAAAACTCGGAGTACAAGGAAGTTTGCTATTTCTGGAACCGTGCAACCCGCTAAAGGGACCGCGAGTTTACCCGGAAACAATGGAGGAAGAGATCGATGGAGGCGTTACAGAAGAATGGTACATGGGAACTTGTGTCTCCACCACATGGTAAGAAGGTTGTTAGTTGTCGTTGGGTGTTTACTGTATAGCACAATGCAGATGAATCAGTGAACTAGTACAAAGAACGCTTTGTTGCAAAAGGGTTTACTCAAGCGTATGACATTGATTATGATGAGACATTTGCTCATGTTGCCAAGATGAATACTATTCGTGTTCTGCTTTCTTTTATGGCTAGTTTAAATTGGTCACTTTGATAGTTTGATATCAAGAATGCGTTTCTTCATGGAGAGTTAGCTAAAGAGGTATACATAAGTCTTCCACCTGGGTATGTAGCTGCTTCTTCTGGTGAATTTGTATGCAAATTGAATAAGTCTTTGCATGGTCTCAAATAGTCACCTCGTGCTTGGTTTGAGAGGTTTTCACAGTTTATGCGTAAGGTTGGTTACAAGCAGAGTAATTCAATTCACACCCTGTTTCTCAAGCATCGACAAGGGAAGGTAACAGCCTTAATTATTTATGTCGATGATATGGTAATAACTGACAATGATACAGTTGAGATGGACAAATTGCAGAGACAACTAGCCACTGAGTTTGAGATGCATGACTTGGGTGATCTCAAGTAATTCTTAAGAATTGAGGTAGATATGGGGAGAGAAGGGATATACTTGTATCAGAGAAAGTGCATTCTTGATCTGTTGACAGAGACATGTATGTTGGATTGCACACCTATTGACACACCCATTGAGCAGAACCATTATCTGGCAGAGTATTCAGACCAGGTATCTACTGATAGAGCTCGATATCAAAGGTTAGTTGGGCGCTTGATTTACTTAACCCATACTAGACCAGATATTGCATATGCGGTGAGTATGGCGAGTCAGTTCATGCATAACCCGAGCGAGAGCCACATGGACGCTATTGTGAGCATCTTAAGGTATTTGAAATCAGCTCCTAGGAGAGGAGTAATGTTTTCTAAACACAACAATATTCTTGATGTTTGTGGCTTCACAAATGTAGATTGGGCTGATAATATTACAGACAGGAGGTCTACATCAGGTTACTTTATCTTTGTGAGAGGAAATTTGGTTACATGGAAAAATAAGAAACAAAAGGTTGTGACACGTTCTAGTGCTGAGGCTGAGTACAGAGGTATGGCTCATGGAGTATGTGAGTTGTTATGGTTGAGAAATTTATTATGTGATTTGGTTATCAAACCCAAATGTGCTATGCAGCTATATTGCGATAATAAGGCAGCAATTGATATATCACAGAACCCAGTGCAACATGATCGTACTAAGCATTTGGAAGTTGATCGTCACTTTATAAAAGAAAAGCTAGATGCTAATATTATTAGCTTCCCTTTTTTTCCTAAGAGCAACTTGCAGATATACTCACCAAAGGAGTATCCAGGAAGGCGTTTTATGACTCACTAAGCAAGTTGGACATGATTGATGTGTATGCGCCAACTTGAGGGGGAGTGTCAGCGTGAGTCATATTAGGAATGTAATATTGTAATTATATCGTAGGGTTTTACTTACCAATTGTATTCATTGTAATCTCTTATATAAACCTCTATTATGAGATGAATAATATATCAGTCAATTCATCCTCTGATTATTATATTTGACTCTATGCTGCAAAGGAAAGGATAAATTTGCTTCGCAAAATCTTAGCAATGTATCCCATTCTAGTGCTACTTGACCATAGCGACTAAGCGAGGATGTGAATACCAAAACTACGCACTTAAGTGACATGTATATGCGATTATCCCAAGCAACATGTAGTCTTCCATGCAGTGGTGAAATCAGGATGAAAATATCACCTGAGCTAACTATGACACAAAAAATTTGAGAAAACTCGAATATGTATGCCATAAATTTTAGTAAATACCTCCTATGGTACCTGATGTATAACCACTTGAACAATTAGGTACTCGATATTTAAAATATGACAGTTTTGTACCTCATGTTTTACTCAGTTAGACAGTTTGATACTTCCGTTTACTTTTCCATTAAATATGATGATAAAATAGACATTTAGGTACTATTTATCAATATAAACCTAAAAAATATTTGTTTTGTGGTTTCATGTGCATTAGGTATGAATATATATATCCAAAATTTTAACTACTATTTATCAATATAAAGATAAATTAATATTTTATTCGAAACATGATTGAATTTTATATTTAAGAAATTTAGGTGGTGTAATTAACCTACACTCATGCGACTAATATGTGTTCATATCACAAATACATATTTTTTAACATAAAATAAAATTATGTCATATTTTATCAACCTAACCAAGAAACATTAATTCATGTGTGTACTCTCAAAAAGTTAAAAACCTACAAAATAATAAAGACTCAATAATAATTGTCATTTAACCACAAAACAAATATTTTTTATATCTAATTTTATAAAGAGGAAGTAAATGACAATTTTCCCCTCATATTTAACGGAAAAGTTAACGGAAGTACTAAACTGTTTAACTAAGCATAACTTGAGGTATCAAAGTGTCATCTTTTAAACATCAGGTATTTAATTGTCCAAGTGGTCTTACATCAGATACCATAGGAGGTATTTACCCTAAATTTTACAAAGTACTAACCATAATTGCTACATTTAGATTTCTACCTAAATACAGTTGCTTTTCATTTTTTAGTTTACATTTTTTTGAGAGGTTTTATTCATGGTTTTCCTTTAGACCACCTAAACAAACCACTTATATTTTTGTGTGTTTTCTCTTTCTCACCTCCAAAAGGTTCCAAACTTAATCGACATGGCTCACTCTCTCTCTCACCTGCGCATGCTTCTTTTCTTTCCATATCCACTGCCAAACCTTGCCACGCCACTGTCTTCCACACCTCAACATTCCTCAAACTCCTAAGGGCGACACTTCCACCATTAGAAACCCAGCTCACACCATCAGAGCTGCTCTTAACTCCGTACCACTAATAAATTATCATAAATCTAATGGTTTCATCATCTTATATGACCTCTAATTTTTGCTGAAACTGACACATTTAGAAGCTCAACTAGGGTTTACAAGGGCCAAACCAAGATCAAGCCTCTCGGCTAGGATCAGAGGTGCTTTATCGACACAGTCGCACTATTCTCTAATCCACTATCAAAGAGCTAGTTGAAACATGCATGAGGAGCCGCTGTCCAAACACAACTCTTTTGCGATGTAGTAATTTCTTCTTCTTTTTTAACATGTGATATAGTAATTTTCTTGACCTCAAATCATCACCTAGGCTCTAACCTAGTTAAGACTAGGCTGGCTCCGCCCCTGCTTTCATGGCACAAGCTGAGAGAAATGGATGAAGTTAGAACAAGAAAGCATATTTGGCTTGAGATTGTACCACGTGTAGTCTACATCTTCATGGCACAAGCCAAGGAAAATGGATGAAATTTAGAACAAGGGGAGTACATTTGGTTTCAGATTGTACTACACATGTAGTACAACCTGAAGTATAAACTTGGTATGACTTTAAAAGTTTCAAACTTTATAATTTTAAATATTTGGATTATTGATTTAAGACGTTTTAGATGATAAAATAATATATACTTTTTTAGTTTATCCACTCGTAAAGTATCATATGTTACAACTTAAAAATGCTACCAGTAAATCCTTCTTAATAAAATAGGAGTTGGACTAAAATTAGATGAAACTATGTTCGATTGAGAGATAATAGCGGGGCTGTTCAGGTGCGGAAGCGCAGTGCGGGACGAAACGGCAACAACCGTTTCGATCTTTAATGAATTGATCTAACAGACATTATTAAACGGACTCAAACAGACATGATCAATTCAATAAAAGATCGGACGACTTTTGTCGTTTCATCCTGCGTGACGCTCCCGTGCCTTAGCAATCTTGGAGATAATAGGCACATAATATATGGTGAAGTAAGAATTTCTACCACCCAACCTTAGGTAGTCATGAAGTGTGTACTGGTATGTAGTCTACACCGCACATCAGTGCACTAGAAGCCCAGTTGTGTCTCTCTTGCAGCAGTGGCTAACATGCACTGCTTGATATAGAAAAGTATACGATTCCCCCAACATTTCACATTCACCTGCAACCTTTCAGTTTCTCATAATTAAATCCCCCAAAGTTTCTTAATTTACATTCACAGTCCTCAAATACCTATATATTGAGAGCGAGGACATGCTCATCCGACTTTTGGCAAAAGGAGGACTGGTTTGGGGAATAATCTGAACCACACCACTAGCCACAATCTCCATCTCTCTCTCTTTCCCTGGTACATTCATTTATTTTGCTACCCTTTCTAGCGTTTCTGCCATATATACACGGCCTCTGTTCTCCATAGGTTTTTTTCAAACTACTGTGTCCATGCCTTGATTGCCTTTTCAATCCATAGCCCACTAGTAATTTCTGCTCAAAGTCTTTGACTTTGGGGATTTCAGGTCATTGTGCCACTGAAATCTCATCTGGGTGGTGATTAAATTGGCTAAATTCACTGTTTTTGATCAGGGTATGATCTTAAGACTAGGACTTTTGATGTGGGTGTAGTTGGTTTTGGTCAATTTAGAGTTTAGGAGTTGGGATTTCATCTGGGTTGGGGCCAAAATTTGAAATTTCGGTGCTTTTGTTGCTCAATTTTAGAATTAGGGTTTGTTCCATCTCGCTATGGACGATGGGGAGCTTGATTTTTCGAACCATGAGCTTGACTTTTCAATTGCGAACATGACCGGTGAGTTTCCGAGTAGTTGCTCAATGGAGAACATATTCGGTGCAGACTTCTTCAAGGAGACTGACACTGCTTGCACTCACAACCACATTTGCAACCCTCCTTCCGGGCCTGACTCGGCTCATAGGCACACCTGCATTCATGTCCACACTAAGATTTTGTCATCGGGTGCGAGTGAGGACAAGGCTGGAACTGATGATACTGCCGAGTCTGGGGAGAAAAACTCCAAGAAGAGGCCTTTGGGGAATCGGGAAGCTGTTCGAAAGTACAGGGAGAAGAAGAAGGCCCGAGCAGCTTCTTTGGAGGATGAGGTTATCAGGTTGAGAGCTGTGAATCAGCAGCTGATGAAGAGGTTGCAGGGTCAGGCTGCATTGGAGGCCGAGATTGCTAGGCTCAAGTGTTTGCTTGTGGATATTAGGGGGAGGATTGAGGGGGAAATTGGATCTTTTCCGTATCAGAAGCCAGTGAATCCGGGTCTGCACAATCGGAACTTGACCAGTGCTTATGTGATGAATCCGTGTAACATGCAATGTGATGATCAGCTCTATTGCCTTCAACGAGGGAATGATGGAAAACGTGGAGATGGGATGGCAATGAATGGCCAAGGGTTTAGTGGTTGTGAATTTGAGAATCTTCAGTGTTTCACAAATCAGGATGGAGGATCAATGGGGCTTTCTGGATGTGATCTTGAAAATGTAATGTTAGAATCCAATGGCAGTGTTTCTGCCACAAAGAAGAGGAAAGGTGAAAATTAAATTCCATAACCTTGTAAGCTGTTTAAATTTACAGTTATGACTACTTTGCAGTTAGTTAGTTGGCTAAATTGATTGCCTTGTCTGGTCTTGTGTTGGTCTGTATGTGTTGTTTGTTCTTCTGTTTTACTGTTTGCTTCAGTATTTTGTCATGCACTGATTGAATGTTTCTTGGGAGCCCTACTTCGAGGTTTAAAGGATTATTTTCATTGAACCCTGATGCAATCAGTTTGCAGTGCAACTTCATTGTTCATTTTGAGGCTTGTTTAATTTTCTATGCCTCTCTGGATTTGAGACTTGGGTTAGTGTAATACAAATACTTATAATTTAGCTAGTGTAGATTAGAAAGTCACGTCCTTCCTACGAGTTAAATTAGCGGAGACTAGTGGATTATGAAATAATGCAGTAAGTTTTAAACTATATAAACCTTAAAATATATTAAGATTGCACTCCTACTAGCGTAGATTAGTAAAGGTTAAGAGAGTTTTGATGCAGCTCAGAAATGGAACTTTCTGCCTTGCAGCTTTCCTATATGATGATGGCAGGCAATCTTGCTATTGTATGTGCTGGCAGCGTGTTTATTCAGTAATTGAGAAAATTGATCGTTCAACCCGTTAGAACTTTAATCTAGTGATGAACCAAACATGTTTCCATTATTAAATGTCATTCTTTCAAGATTAAGGGATAGGACCTAAATACTACTATAGAAATTGTGCAGGCTTTTTACTTTAAAAAATGTGACACTGATTATTCTGCTGTCTCTTTGGTTAGGAGGGGCACGCGGTGCTGCACCGAATTGAAGGAATGGGAAAGGAGTCATCAAGAGTACATATGGTCTTGCAATAAGTAGTTTGTCAAACTGCAACATCATTTTCCCCTCAGGTTGTTCTTTGTTATATGGTTAAGTTTTTCTCATTGAACCATTGTTGGGTTCTTTGAAAGGGTATCATTTACTTGTGTCAAGCTAAAGTTTGCTGGAATCACTGGTACTTTAGTTTGTCTTTGGGTCGTGGAATTTTATATAAGTAGAACTTATGGCAGAACGAAACTTAACGGTTTTCTGTGAAGCTCATATTCCTTTTATTCTCTTCTTCCTAGTTGTCATAGATGTACACTTATATCAATCTAATTTGTTTTTCCTTCATTATGTAGTTCTCCTTTTCTTTTTTAGTCGACTCTTCAGCTTTTTCTTCTCTTTCTGAGCTACATGAATTCTTGATTACTTAATTACAGAACATAGAGAGGCTGGCATGTGATTTCTATCATGTTTCAGTGCTAGAGCAGTAAACAGGTGAGTCGCAAAACTCACTGTGTGAAAGCTTTCTTAGTATGTAGCTTCATTCACCCACAAAATGGTCACTGACTGGTGGATAAATTTCACAGTATAGTTGCTGCCTGTTACTGATGCATCTGGCCATCGCAGATGTCAATGAGAGCCTCTTTCCAAACAATGGGGGTGAAAATGACTGTCTGTAGGTTCTTTGCTTTTAGATGCATTAGAAGATTGTGTATAGTGATTTTCATAAATGAGGGGTGCCTTTGGTTATGGAGTCATCATGAAACTCAAAAGTTGATTTATGAAAAAGCTTCCATAGAAATATCAGTACCTCTTTTATCTCCTGCCACTAATATATTAGAAACTAGTATTTCTTGTTTATTATACTCCCCTTTCTGGCCAAAATAAACTAGATCACTAGCAATATCATCTGGGAATCTCTAGCTTCTGTTTCTTATTTGGTCTAATTCTTTGAGCATTCTTCTTTGATAATACACCACGAATTTTCTGCTCTAGATTGCACAGGCACCAGTTTTCAGCACATTTCCTAAAGGATGTAATAGATGAAGGGGTGAATACCTATCAACATCCATATGAGACTGCTTTTACAGAATCACAATGCCATCTCTTAGTTTCCATCCTGGAATGAGTTGCTGGATTTAACTTGGTTGTTAGCAATTGAGAGATGTATTTTCGAAAAATGATTCACAGAGTTGCGAATTGTTGGATTCTCTCTCCACTGAGATCAGATCAACATAGGTCCTCCTAGACAAATTGTTCATGAATCATCTAGTCCTCGTGAGTATTGTCTATGACTGGTTGTGTTTCTTCTGAGTTTCCGCTTTCTCTTGGGATATTGCCCTTTCCTGAAAGCAAAGGACAACCATTTTGGTCCTCTCATTTGATGCCGACCTGACTCAAATATCATATTTCTCTTTGCATACTGATTCCCATAGAAAGCCATTCGATTAAAGAGTGCGCAAAACTGTAAAGATCAAACTTTTCATCAATAGCCATAAAACCGAGGAAGCAAAAAAAAAGTTTCATTCTTGTCCGATACTCTGCGTTCCGGCGGACACAAAAGCAAGAGTGTATAGTGGGCGCTATAGATACTCTAATGAAAAACAACAGAAAACACACAGAGCATAGTAAAATTTTATAGTGGTTCAGTTATAAATAGCTTACGTTCACTTAGTGATCTTTTTTGAGAGATTCACCAGAACAGTGAAGAAATAGGTTTACAAAATCTTGTTGCAGAACCCTCTCTCTTCCCTGTCTAGGTCTTATCTCTATCACTCTTGATTCTCTAGGTTTTCTGTCCCTTTCAGAGAATTTCATGCAACTCCTTTTTATAGGGGTTGCTGATACAATAATATCTTAGGATTCCTAATCCTAACAGACAAATTTTTACAGAATATAAAAAGATTACTTTTCTAGAGTTTATAGAAAAAGCTTTAATATTCTGACTTATATTTGTCGGCTGAATCCTAACCGTTATTGTATCAACGAGCCAAAACACAACAGTCAAGTCCTAAGCACTGAAAGAAGATGGACTCAAAACCATGAGTTATGGGTAATTCGGAAAATCCAGAGCTCCTATGAACATATGGCTTCCTTACATCCAGAATTTCTTGTTCTATGTTTGTTGCTCAAGTGCAATAATATGGAATGTCTATTTTGGATGAAGGCATCTTTGAGGTTGATCAGCTCTAATGCTATTACGCGAAGTTTGGTAATGACAACAATCTTTGACTGGTGGACGCACACTGTACATACTTGGGGCTATTGCCGCCACTTGATTACGATTTTTTGAGCGACGTAGATACATTTCTACAAGGAGTTTTAACTAATTTGCCCCTGTATAGAGAGTTCTTAGTATACTACTGCAATGAAAATAGCCCCCGCTAGAGAAATCATGCGTCCGCCAGGCTATACGTTCCATGTATAAGCGCAACATTAGACCAACTCAAACATACCTCTCTCCCTCCCTCCCTCCATCCAAGATATAGCCCAACAGTGTACAATTAAACAGAGCTAAGGAAGCTGAAATACATGTGTTACAAATGATCGAAGATGGTGAGACATTTGCAACTATTAACAAGGGTGGAATTGTTAGCTTTCTTGAGGATCCTGAAAAGTATAAAACCTGTCGGAAGATTGAACATGGGGTTTGAACATATAGCATATTGTCTCATCAATACGACGAATAATATCGTTTTTGAGGAAGCAGACTACTATGGATGAGACAATCTCATTCTCTTGTAATCCTATGTACCTAGGAAAGGTTGGGAGAGGGGGGCAACGATTTGAGTTTTATGATTTTGAACCCTTTCCATAGAGGTTTAGTATATGAAATTCTATCAATTTTCCTATCGGCATTGGCGAGTGGTTGGGATTAAGACGATGGAACATTTGAATCTGTTTTCCAACTCCTTAGTGTGCTGTATAGTTATGAAACTAGTTTCGCTCATAATGAAACAAAATGTGTTCAGGGTTTTATCACTTACCAGTACTCCAAAAATGGCTAAATTGCAACCTGATGTTTTTACTTCACCACAACATTCCGATTGCCTTATATGATGTATGCAACTATGCAACAAAAGCTCATTGTCCTGATTTTCAAAAAAATGAGCCTCAGGATATGATTTCGAAAGCAAGGAAACGCATTTACCAAAAAAAACAAAAAAGTTGAACCTTTTGAAATCGCAAGATTGACAATCTTTCTAGTTTCTACTTGAACGTCCATTTAGAGATTGAGATTAATGGACTTCCTACATATTAAGTTCATGATCATCTCCAGAGGTCTTAAAACAGCTCTACCAAGAGCTTACAACTCAAAAGGATTGAAGACTGCCACAACAAAACACAGGCTGAGAACTTGAGACGTATCATCTTGTCCGATAGTCCCGCCATACTCCAGTGACAGAAAAGACAGCCAAGAAGGCCAAGGATAAACGGGAAATCCGGAGCTCCTTTCTGGCGATCATTCAAAAGAGATCTTTCTCTATTGCTGTTATGAGAAGTTTGATATTCACAACAAACTAGGAAAGCAGCCCATGCGTAACATTAAGAGACCGACTCAAACAGACCTGACTCTCCTCCCAACAGTTTTAAATAAAACGGAGCCACGGAAGCTGAAATGCATGTTTCAAACACAAACTTCTGGATACAATTTAGACATTTTGGAGTACTGATAACCCTGAACGCATTTTGTTTCCTAAATGTATGCAAGTCACTAGTATATTTAGTCTCTCGATTTTCAGAAATGAGCCAAGGATATGATTTCAAACGCGAGGTAAACACATCCGTTTAGACATTAATGAACTTCCTACTTATAAACCTACATGACTTTTCTTGCCAGGATCATCTCTAGAAGTTTTAAAACAGCAAACACATGTTAAAATAATAATAATAATAATAATAATAATAATAAAGAAAAAAATCGAACCATTTAAAACTGCAACTGACAATCTTTCTACTTGAACATCCGTTTAGACATTAATGAACTTCCTACTCATAAACCTACATGATTTTTCTTGCCACGATCATCTCTAGAAGTTTTAAAACTGTAAAGAACTTACAACTAAAAAGGAGTGAAGACTGCAACCACAAAACAGAGCCTGAGAATTGAGACGTATCATCATCATTTCATCAGACATCAGAAGCTTCCCCTTCTTGCACATCGTCGTCACCATAAATGCCGTCAGCCATTTGCCAGATCTGGAGAGTACTATATTCGGCTACACTTGAAATGAGCCATGAAACTTCTTTGTTCCATGAGAAATCTGATATCTTTGATTTATGACCGCCATGTTGAAACAGAAGTTCTGATGGCCCATCATCACTATCTCAATCCAACTGTTCATCCCAATGCTAAACACATTGCACATTAGTAAGATGAGGTAAGTTGAGAAAATGAAACACAAGTGAAACAGATGAGTAAAAGCAGAAATGTTTCTCGCAGCAGTTCTAATGTTGGATAAGTACATACCTGCATATGATGCCAAAACAGTATCATGATTAGGGTCCCATTCAACCTGGAATACTTCATCTCTGCAAGGAACAATGAAAAGAATGAGGGATTTGACATTATTCCCTACGTTCTTCGGATAGTTATCGTTGACAAAATGGTTTGAAGTGCAGTTCCAAAAAGTAATAGTTTACAAGGAGGGAGCATAAATTGAAGTCAACATAGTATCTGTAGGCCAGCCATGTGTAATTAATTTACTACAATTCTTGAAACTTATAGTTTGTCTACCTTTCAGGAATGTTTACTTCCCAAATGGATTATCTAACAAAGGGCTGACAAGATAGTTTTCAACTGCTCAATTGAAACAAGGAAATGTAAGCTTGTACAACTATTTATAAGGTGGGGCAATGTGTGTGTAAAGATAAGTTTCTCTGGTAAATATGGCTGTGTTAAACAACCAGGAAACAGGATAATGAAAGGTAAATTGGAGTAAGGCCTAATTTGCCTTATAAGTATCAGACCCTGAAAGTGGAGTATCTCATCATCCAAAATACATATTTAGGTACCTTAATCACAAAATGGATTGTAACCTCACACATTTTATCATGAAGACAATCAAGACATGTATATTAGTATAAATGTGGGGATACTTCAAATTTCGATTAATATTGATCTCTTAAACCACCACGAGCAGAGGTAAATGATATTCAAATATTGTTCAAAAGTGATATTGATTGCGTAAATCTAGATCAAGAAAGACACAGAAGGCATTCAAATAAAGAGCAGAGAATGATTATATGAACAAATATCAAAGGCAGCAGGGGCATAAAGAGCATACGTGTGGCCAATCAGAGCATGCAGTGGTACATTGAGCGTCCGCATATCAAACAGACCCACAGTAGTGTCTGAAGATGCTGTAGCCAAGATCCACTCATTACACGGATGAAAAGATAGATAGTTTACCTGAGACCACCAAACAAACAAGTGAGAAGGATGGTCAGTAACAAAATCCTTCTATATGAGAGAGATGATAATGAATAATGAAGGGGGGATGGTTAAAGGCAACACCATTGAAGAACTTGAATAAGTACAAAACACTCCAATTTCTCCAAATGTTCAGTTTCAACATCCCACGACATTGCAATTAATAATAATATGTAATATATGATCAGTGGGAACCTCAAAACCATTCCCGAACTAAATCTACCTAGTTATGAACCTATGCATTTATAGAATGGCAGTGAGAAGCATTCAATTCCTGAGAGACACCGTCAAAAATTATACTGGAGAAATATCATATAAACTAAATACCAACAAATATAGTATAAATGGTAGAATTGAAACTGATATGTATGTTGTATATTCTCAAGCACATGAATTAAAGAATGGTCTCACTAGCAGTGAGATCCTACATAGGCAAATTATATAAATCATCTTGTTAAAAGTTGCTTCACCTCATTCTCATGAACTTTGACAGTTTGTTGGTTGAAGTCCCATATCATCAATTGGCAATCATCCCCAACAGACCCAAACAGATTCTCGTCCTTCGAATGCCACGATACATCATTAACCACAGTTTCATGACCCTGAAAACACACATCAATTACCATAGCCAAACCATCATATCCCTCGTAACCAAAACACACACACAACATATCAAGACCCAAAAGACAAGTCCCCAAAATTACCTCATAAACATGCATCGGATGAAGCACCCTATCCTGAGCCAAAGCAGACACATCCCACAAGCAAATCTTACAATCATTCGAACCACTCAAAAGGTAACCCTCCTTAAATGGGCTCCACGACAAGCCATACCCTTCTTTATCATGACCCCCCAACCTCAAATCCGGATCACACTCACCATCTTGAGACTTCAACTCCAGCTTGGTACAATCAAACACATACACCTCGCTACCCCTAGTCTTTGCCCCAACCATATTCGGCTTCTGAAGCATACACCTCGCCCTATTCACTTCCCCATCAACACGAATCTTCTGGGTAATCTCAACCTACAAACCACCCAACATCAATACAAACATTTCTCTGCGACACATTTTTACACTTGGTAGGCACAAAATAAATCATTCATAATTTAAAGAATATAACATAGAGAATCATCAGGTGCATAAATCTTCGTTAATTATTCGAATAATTAACGAAAGCATAGACTTTTAAGTACGTACAAGCCATCAACACAAACATTTCCCTCCTAGGCATTTTCACCAACACCTTGTAGTCACAGAATAAATCTTCGTAATTTCAAGAATATAACCTAGAGAATCATCAGGAACATAAAAGTCCGTTAATTCTTCGAATAATTAACGTAATCATAGATCTGCAACTACCTTAGGCAGAGTGGGCTCGTCGGAGACAGCGTCGACGTTAGGCTGAGATGCGGGGAGGAAGGCGTCGGCGACCATGAGGTAGTTAGGGTAGTCATCGGAGGAGTGGGTCCCGAGGATGAGCTTGTGAACGGCGAGAGATGGATCGGAGTAAGGCTTAGAGGCGGATGGGACCCAGTGTACGGTGAGAGAGGGCCATTCGAGAGAACGGAGTGTTCTTCATCCAGACGGCGTACTCTTCTTCCACGACCCCTTCTTGCTCGTGATCGTCGGCCTTGGGATGCGGCGGATCTCCGGAGGTTGTTTTTCGTGCTGCTTTCTGATTTTCGCGCCAAAATATCTTATAAGCATTTAAGATATTTTAATATTTAAAATAAAAATAAATTAATTAATGATATAAATTTATTAAAAATATATTCTTACATTTAAAATTAAAATTAAATAACTACAATACGAATATAATGTCTAAATTTAATGTAAATTCATTCACTCATTGCATTTTCTTTTCTCTTTATCATTAAGAGAATTTGCATGTCTTGAAACCCAATTTTTTCTTTTTAAATCCTAGTTTTTATCTTTAAACCCAAAATAAAATGACGTAACTTGACTGTTCAAGGATTTTAATTATTGTACTAAAAAAAGGTGATGCCTCAAGGCGTGCATTGGAGCGCGTGAGGCGTGCTTTTTTCGCCCTAATACGTGCTATTATTCGCCTTTTGGGACAAACGCCTTTTAGATGACGTCTTGAGATGAAATAGTCATACCTCACCTCTTCTTACGCCTAAGGCATGTCTTGAGGCGCGCTATTTTAAACAGAGGTGGACTCCCATCACATGTATCTCTGTTTTGACTAACCAGCAGGTCTGGAGTTCGAACGTTGGAGGACGCACTAATTTCTTGTTAATTACAAATGTGATCAGAGGATGGTTGCAATGCCCCTAGAGTCAGGCGGGCCCTGAAAGGAATTAGTCTTTAGGCCTAGGAAGCTTTTGAGACACCTCTTTGACCAAACCCAAAGGAGGTCGATAGTACTAGAATACCAAAAGTTAGGAGCGTCTTAGGAAGAAGTATCTATTTGGCCCTTCGGTGAACAAAGATGGAATGTTTGTGCGGTTCATACTTCCTTAAAAAGCGAGGTAGTGTCCTCTCTGTCTCTCTGTTTTTGTTTGTTCCTGATCTGATCCGATCTGTTGATGTTTTTTGGTAGCTAATAATTTACTTAAAAAATATACAGGGAACTCTTTTATTTTCCCAGTTGAAACTTATGATTATGATAACTCAACGCCTAAACCCTATGTTAAACAATTGGTGTGTCATTTCTCTCCAATCTTGTGGAGGAGGCTGCAAGATCCGTAAGATTAGAAAATTTTATCCAACTCTAACAATGACATTCTGATATGTGATCATTTATACTTGATGCAAGAATAATTCATGATTCCACTGTCCTGAACTGTTTTGTAGAGTACTGCATTTGCATATAGTTGGTTGGATGGCTGTTTTGATTACTCGTTTATTTTTTATTAAATAACATTGTGAAATTTTTACGCTTCTCTCTCTCTCTCTATGTCTCTCTTAACTTTGTTTCTTTAATTATGTTTACTATTCTTGGTGTTCCTGTTAACTCTTGTTGTTATATAAGACTGCTTAAATTTCCACAGAACGAGATGTTGTTGAAGCTTGGCCAATGTTAAAATCGGTTTTAGAACAGTGATTTAATCATGCGCGTTGAAGCACAAATGATTGTGGTTTTAAATTTTGTTCAGGCTGAGCATTTCATGACATTGCCCACAACCAGTTTGACTAAGGATCCAGAGTTTATTATTCACAAGGCCAAGGAAGCTCTGGAACTTCTGTCGCTAACTTGTGTTCCACCATCAATGGTACAAAACAAACGACAAACCCTGAGTTACTGTGAACTTTTTTAATAACCAATAGCCTGTTCTGTGAGTTCTAAAGATTTGATGTTGAATCAAAGCTATAGTAAGGTGGGTGGTTTAAGTCAATGGCATGCAAATAAATTTCACCTTGTTGTAAGTAACATTTCACGGTGTGTGGATTTAATTACGAAATGATTTGAATGTGTTCCTTAAGGTGGGAATTTGTCACTCCATTGAGTTGGCCCCAAGTATTGTTGGGCCGTTCTAATCTCTAGTTCTTTTGTGCAGAAGCTGTTTTCGAAGCGGCTTAGAGTTCTTGACTGTTATTTAAAGGTGCATAAAGTGCTCTGCATTCTGTTTTACTTATATTCTTATGATTGAAGTAACTAAGCAACACGTATATCTTCGCATTCTACTTGCAAGCTGTATTGTTACTTCTGCTAACATGAAAAATCGGATGCAGGAACTTGCGCGGCTATCGGGTTGCAAGATATATGTTGATGTAAGTGCTACCTCTCCTTTCAGATGTGGAAACACAACAGCCTTTGATGGATTAGGAACCTCTGGTGATTTCTAATTTACATGTTAATGAACAGGGATGGGCTATTACTGCTATGGGAGGTGCACGAGGACTGAAGTTGATCAGGAAGATCGTGACATGCTGCCTTGTTGACAATCGAAGACCTAGGAGTATGATTCGGCATGTGAAGTTGAGTCTTGAAAGGAGGATGATGAAGGTGCAAGGGTTATCTAGCGAGAACATGGTGATGTAAGGTGAAAATATGGACTTTCTTTTAAGGTGCGAGGGTTTGTAAAGTAAAGGATTTCTCATGGCAGGACATTTGAAGTCCTAGTAGCAATGCTTTTAAGAAAATCGGAGATTACCATTGTAATGTGAAGATTTATTATTATAACGTATTTTAAGGTAGCAATGACAGTATGTTCAAAGGCTTCTTTTTTCTAGACCACTAAAAAGTAATTAGCCCCACACTCATCCTTAGTCACCAGTATCGGATGTTGGATTGGATTTTAGGGGATGAAAAAGAAGCTGCGGGAGTGTTTGGTATTGCTTCTCCAAATATTCCTCTGGAAGAGAATTGGGGGGGGACAGGGTTGCAGCCGAAGATTTCCAATACTCTTGGTTTTGAGGAGGTCAGGAAAAACTTCAATCAAGTTGAGTTACCCTTGTGCTTTAGGTGGCATAGAAGGATGCCTGCAAAATGAGCGTTCAAACCCTCCGATCTTGATGCTATTGGGAAGTTCAGGTTTAGGCCATATCTCATTGACCATGGCTTTCAGACTACTCCCTTCTACTTCCAGGAAAACCTTCCTCCACCATTCTTAAGTAGCTTGGAGCTGTTTCTAGCTACTGGTAAACATGTCATCCCTTCTTATGGCGCATCCTCTGGTCTGTTGTTGAAGGCGTATGCTCCTTCTAATAATGACGACGCTCAAGAGTGTGTAGACAGATTTCTCGGCATGATTGAAGTTCCTTATGAGGCTGCCCTTTCTGATTTTGTAGGTAATGAAAATGATGTTGGTGGGGTCATGCCGGTATATGAGGGGCTTTTAAGATCACAACAGATTGAGTTCAGGAGATTTGTCAAGGCTGGGGGAGGCATGTTGCGTCGTGCTATGTAAAATGTAACCAAGAGACTGCTCCGTAGCAACATTGTTAAGGGAATTGTGTCTAGAATCAATCTTCCTTATATGAAGGTATACTCGGATGATGAACAACGTGGATTGACCATCTTGAAGAGGTTTTGGATCACCCTGCAGCTACAAAGGTAGATGAGAAAAAGGGTGGTGTTCTGGAGGACCAATGCACGGAACCTGAGGGTGAAGAGAGCCATGATGATGATGATGTATGTAAGCTTGAGCCAGAGCTACGAAGGACTACACTTTGTAAAGATTAAGAGTACTAGCAGAGTTCATGTGAGAGTCCCTCCCAGCATGATGAAGAGAAAAAAAAAACTACTCCCGGTTCGAAATCAAACGGTGGCTCTAAGAGAAAGAGTGCGCGAATTACTCATTCTAGGCATAGCAAACGCATTGCCCGTATGTTAAAGTTTGATCCCCAGCCACTGACTACGTGGACTTGAGCGACATGGAAGGCAATGACAGCGGAGATGATGATGAATATGATGGCAGGGACCGATGACGATGGTAGAGACAATGATGAAGATGGTGGCATAGACGATGATGAAGATGGTGGCATAGACGATGATGAAGATGGTGGCATAGACGATGATGAAGATGGTGGCATAGACGATGATGAAGATGGTGGTGATCAGGTGTTTTCCTTTCCTCTCTTTTTTATGTATGGACCACGACACATGAACTCAGGTGTTTTCCTTTCCTCTCTTTTTTATGTATGGACCACGACACATGAACTCCCTCATCATTTTTTTCTTTGCTTTTAGGCACAGTCACTTGAGGATAAGAATCAGAACATTGATGATGATCAAATGGAAGATAGAGATGTTGTGAGTTTCCTGGATTTTCATTGTGATTTGTATGTAAAAAGGATTTTTAGCACGTGTTATAGTGCTTGTACATTTGAGACTTCGATGTTATATGAGGATTTGCCTTTTAGTGCTTGGTCTCGGCATGTGATTATTTTGTATAGTGTGTTTATGATGGCTCGTTGTTTTGCAGATTGTGGCCCAGAGAGCTCTTATGTTGCTACCTCGATGGAGGACTGTGAACATGATGCAATCGAGGTATATCCCTTTTTAATATAGAGTTTGACACTTCACAGAGCTATTCTTCTGGCAAAGAGGACGACTGCGGTGACATTCAGGTGAGTAATTAAACTATAATTCTCGAGATGTTGCGGGGTTGTTTCATGGAGCATTTGTATAGCTCGGAGTTATATAACTAATTTCTTTCTCCTTGCTTGTGTAATTTGCTAGGATGTTGGCGTTGGTTTAAAAAAGGAGTTTGTAATTTGCGGAGGCTGTTGATATTGTGGTAAAAGAAGCTGCTAAGTTTATTGTAGACTCTATTGACACCTTGATAGGAGGGCACAGTGAGGTCCATGCATGTGAAGATAGAAATGAGCGACTCGAAATAGTAAGCCTTTTTGCATATCGTGTTGCTTGTTGCTTGTGGTATGCTCTTCCAGCCCAATTGATTACATGGAATATGGGAGGAATACGACATAATCCGCATATCAATTGGAATACCTTATTGTCTTGGAGTTCATACATTGTGTTGAGATTTGGTGTATACTTCTCTTGAAATATCTTCTCTTATATTATGTTTTTTTATTGAACAGACAGAGCCGGTCTTACCTAGGACCGGAGGGGGGGGACAAATCTCACTCTTTCAACCCAGCCCTCGAAGGCAGGGACCTAGTCACCGCAACTCCAACTAACGAGGACACACCTCCTCTTGTCACAGTAAGCTCCTATTCCTCTAGCTTGGACAAGGCGCAAAGAGAATCACTTATTGGTTTAGAAACCTGATTCAACGAGTTTATCGCCAACTTTGACGCTGAAGGCCAACGCTCGAACGTCACCATTGACGATCTTTCAAAGCCATTGAGTGGTGACTGGTCTTCCTTTGAGGGCTGTAAAGTTTATTAGGAGTTCATCATTCCCTTGAGGAGTTTTTCCTGCAAGTATGGTGAAGGCAGCTTTTCCGGACTATTAGCTACGGGGAAAAGTTTACGCCAGAAACAGGTCTTTCTTGAGTATCTTGGCCAGTTGTTGTATAGCATGGAATGTAAAGAGGTGAACGATGAGGAGACTTTTTTGGCTTGGAGGGATGCATGCCATGATATTGTAGATTGGGGACTCAATGTTGGTTTCATACGTGACCACTTGAAGAAAGTTGTCAGCATCTATTTTGGCCTAAAACCTCCTGGCTTAGAGGAGTGCTGCGGGGAAATTCAATAATTGGCGGCATCTGTACTCAAGTTAAAGAATAAGCTTGCACATGTCGAGGAAAATTGCAGAGAGCAGAAGAGGACTTACATGTTGATTTTGGTGACGAAGCTTCTTGGACTTCAAAAAGTCGGGCTATTCACTGGTTATATTAGTTTGATGCATATTTTGCCAGCCTTGTATCCGAACTTTGGATCAAATGTGGCTTCTCGTCTTTTTGCTAGAGTTTAATGACATAGCTTCATTCCTCATATACTTAATGATATTTGCTTCCTCATCCAGTCAGCTACTTTGAGCACAAGTTCACCTTCTTTGAAGTGTCTTTCATTAACTGTCTTGTCGTATGCTTCAATGACTTTCCTTTGATATGCTTTTAGATTGTACTCAGCCACCTCTCTTTGCTCATCTGCAACTTCCAAATCCATGAGTCGCCAGTCAAAACAAGATCTTGCATTCCATTCCAAGTCATTAACAGTCAATACCCTAGTTGTAGGGACTTTTAATTCCACTGGAGAAACTCCTTCTGATCCATAAACTAGTGAGTAGGGGAGAAACCCGTAGATGTTCTAGGTGAAGTGTACGTGATAGGCCCATAGTGCGCCAGGGAGGTAGGTACTCCAGCCATTCTCATATTTGAAGACCATCTTGCTTAAAATCCTGAGTAGAGTTTTATTCGTAGCTCCTGACTGACCATTTTCTTAGGGATAGTACAGGGGGGTAGACTTCCTATGCTTGATTCCATATCCTTTGAGCATATCACTGACTTCTTTGTTCATAAAAGGGGTCTCATTATCTGTAACAATCTTATAAGGGACTCCATGTCTGCAAACAATATATTCTCTGATGAAATTACACACCGCAGCTCCTATGGCTTTGCGAAAAGGGACAACCTCTACCCATTTTGTTGAAAATTACGTAGAAGTGATGATCCAGACACAGTCGTCCGATGCTGGATTAATTTTCCTAACAAAATCAAGCCCTCAGGTGTGGAAAGGCCATGGCGTTCCCATATCTTGAAGGATGGTTGATGGCTTGTGATTAAGGTTGGCATGTGCTTGGCATGTTTTAACTCTCATGTGGGCATCCTTCTGCATTGTTGGTCAATAGTAGCCGATGTATAGTAGTTGCCGATGGAGCTTTTCTTTTGCTTTGGTGCTCACCACATTCTCCTGCATGTATCTCTTCTAAGACTTATTGTGACTATAATTTCCAAACACCGTTATGGTTTTCCATTGAATCCCTTTATGTATAGTACTTCTCCATCAACAAAATACCTTGCAGTTTTCTTCACTTTGTACTTAAGGTCTTTGTCAGCAGGGAGCACTTTGTTGAGTGGAGCCCTCCAATTACTAGATGATGTCACTGCCAGCACTTCTTCTGAAGGCAGTACATGAAGAGATATTTGTGAAGGCTTATCGATCGTTGGAGAAAAATATTTGTGAAGGAACAACGGTGGGAGGTGGAGGTGCAAAATGGGACTATCTTGATTTCTGGGGCAAGAGTGAAGAGAGTTGAAACGGGGTATATATGTGAGGAAGAGATACAAGAGCTCTAGAGAACTTGATTTATGGGTATAGATGTGTGAGGAAGAAAGACGAGGGCCCTCATTTTTGGGTCTTGGATGAGAAAGATATGTACAGATGTGAGAGAAAAGATGTGAGATTAATTAAGGACAAGAAATTGGAAGGGAAGAAAAGAAGAAAATATTGAGAATGAGAGGAAAAAAATATAATAATGTTGTAGGACATATAACATGTGCGTGTGTGCACTTGGTCTTATGCCGTGTATATGGGCCTAGCTCAATGGGTCTTATGCGTGTGTCCTAGTTGTAATAGGTTTACATTATGGACTTAACCCAATCCATGTAAGATTGACCCATTGTACTTAGAGTGGCTATCTATATAAAGAACTCCTCCCTATTTATAATAAGAAGATTGATTTCATTCATTCTCTAAGCACATATTTTACAAGAAATAAAAGATATCTGAGCCATTGTTTAGTTTTGGATGGCTAAGATTTGCTTATGAGACAATATGAGTAGGAAAACATGAGGAGAGGATCTGAGTCCGAAATTGACAGTTCTATTTCCAACAGCATTTGTATTAATTCTTTATTGTAGAGGAGAAAATCACAAAATCTCTATAAAAAATTAGCTAAACTCCAACAGCTCTTCTATTTTGTTATACAAAATTAAATGTTTCTGTATAATTTAATGAATATATAAAAAATATATAAATTCATACAAATCAAACCCTAAATATCTGGTTAATTGTTTTAACTTTATGACATTTTGTTTTTTTTTGGGAAAAATGAATGGATTCAAAAAGACAAGCAATAAATTTTACATGAAGATACAAACTTTTAAAAATCCTATTGATTTAGATGATATGTTTCTCTCTTTCATATTTTTGTATTATAGAGGATCGTTTACATAAGTTGTTAGAGCCAAAATATATTTTTTCTTCACAATAAAGATTATTTTAGTTTTACATGAGCTGTTAAAGATACTTTCAGTCTCAAATTAAGAAAAAAAGAGGAGTAAATTGATTGGTTCATTTGTGTATGAAACGAATAGTTGACCACACCCTTTAGTTGATTCCTTCATGCCCAAGAAACCATTGCTTAACATTCGTGACTTGGTCTCCAAACTTGGATCAAAGGTTCGATCGATAGGTATCAATTTTCACTAAGACCTGTGTTTTCTAATGTTGTTGTCACGATATAAGAATTTATAGGTTGCGCGACATTTTGTGGAGCATATAATTGGGTTTATTTTATCATCACACTCTTGACTATAACACAGTTTGCACCACTAGAATACAATGTCATCTGCCTTGTTCAAATTCAACCCTTGATGATGATGGCCACCATTACGGCAAATGGACCACGGTACATCACTGGATGTTTTCAAATAATTCATTACGTGCTTCATTTCTCTTTCTTTTATGGTAATTATGGGTTCAAGTCCATAACATCCATTACTTTCTTTAGGTGCTAGTGCAAAGAACCTCTGTGCATCCGAACTATAAAAAGAACCTTAAATCCGAATATGTAAACATAGTAAGGCTGAATTTAGGACACTTATAAGATATAAGCTGACTTTTATTTTTTTACAGTTTATAAGATATAAGGTGACTTTTACTTTTTTTTACAGCTTATAAGTAGAAGGTGAGTGTCTGCAACTTCTCTTTTTTTTTCTCAAAACACTTTATACTTTTTTAAGAAGTAGTTTATTTTTAAACTTACCAAACATCAAAAAAAACTGTGTCAACCGATAGCCCGAAAATCTACTGTAAGTTTTCAATGACATGTATAAGTCGATAACTTCTAACCATATTTTATCACATACGCTTCGATTATCGTCATTTTTGTTTCTCATTTCAAACCGAGAAGCATTTCTACACAAAGTTGGGTAACTCTCAACAATTAGAACAAGAGAATGCACTACAAACCCCATTTCATATTAGATTTCTTTTTTGGATAACTAGTACCAACCCTAAAATAATAAAAATAAAGGCAACAAATTTGAAAAATGTGCATCACACAAATTACATGGCCATTTCCAACAAGAAATTCACTAAAATTAAAACACAACACAAATAGCGGCGACTAGCTAGCGACAGGTCACATGACGGTGCAGGCAGCTGGGTTTTCATCGCTGAAAGCGGTGGTGTACCTCACTTCCGTGGAGCTCGCACGTGCCAACCCACCGGACATCTGTTGGTCACTTCGCACGTACCCCGCCGGAGCCTTCTTGTCGTATACACCCTGTGCGTATGGGTGGTCAACGACGTCGTAGGGCACATACGGCCAGATCTCCACCTTCTTCCCCGTCCGATGCGCGACGCGTGCCACCACCTTCTTGGGCTCCGCGTAGCCGACGACCGTCAGCTTGCTCGCTTTCCGGTCTATGTCGACTTGCGTCACGCCCTTCATTCCCTCCACTGACCTCCTCACCTTCCTCTCGCAACCTTCGCAGTCCATCTTCACCTTAATCTCCACCGTCTGAAACAAACAAGTTTACGTCAAGTATGGATGTACACGTGGCGGATTCACAGCGGCTATTACTGGGTATATCCAGATCTAAAGAAGAAAGAAAGCAACAAAAGAACAGGGACAGGTTGCCTTATCTTTTTTACAATCATTCTCTTCAACTTTTGGACTTGTCAGTATTCAAATATCAAGATTCTTTTTTTTTCTTTCTACAACATGGATCTGAATTTGCTAATTGCTTGAGATCTATTGGGTTATGACTTATGAGCACTGTAAGAATTTGGAGCTCAAAAACACAAAAGCAAAGACTGAAAGACATGAAATTTGTGAGCTGAGCAAATTGGAGGCCCTAGAAACAAGCAAATACCTGGAAATTCTTTCGCTTCTTGTGATGATTCGCACTGGAGCAATCAAATAGATTTGAGAAATGATCAAGAGCACCCATCTTCTCCTTTGACGTGACAAAGATTCAAAACCGGGGGGGTAGCAATACACAACGATTTTATAGACGAGCTTGGAAGCTTTTTTTCTAACTCAGATTTGCAGAGAGAAATTTAACTAATTTGAGTAGTATGGAGAGCTGCACATATGAGTCAGTCGGGTAGCTCATTTTTATAAGCAAAAGAAAAAATATCTTCGGGTTTTCATTTTCTTTCTTTATTTGAATAATAAGGGCAAGTCCATCAGGAAGATCTGGGACGTCAGTGGTCAGTGACTCGACTAAAATAGGGTTTATCGTTCTGGGTTAGCGACACGTGTCCAGTTAGTACAGTGTCTCATAGGATCCAACGGGGAAGACAGCGTTTGAAGCGGTACGAGGCTATCCATGCACCGACCGTATGGGGCCGTATGGGTTTTGGTGTCACATGGAATTTGAGTCTCACGCGCCGGACGGGAAGTTCGAGATGTGAATACGTGGCCGGAGTCTAACCATGCCTTTAGAAATGGGGCCGGCGAGGTAGAGTGCGGTGGGGTCGGGGTGAGATTGATTGGTGAGGCCACGGCATGGGTGGCGCGTGTAAACGCGTCTTATGTACAGTGTTGTCGTGATGGGGCATCTTCGGTGGGCATATGGGAGTAGTGTTTTGGGCTCCAGCTCCAAAAGAGTGGCCCAACTAGTAAAACTGGTTTCATCAAAGATAGTTAAAATCTTACCTCGCAATAACATTTTTCATTTATTTACAGCGTAGAAACACTGGAACAATGCAAGTTGATTAAGAGCGCAGTTGTTCGAGCAGGTTAGACAAATTAATTGTTATTGGAAGTGATTCAAAAACCCTAATTTAATTGCTAACATTTTCAACACACCCCTCCCTAAAGTTGGCATTCAAACCTATTGGGTAAAACCAGTGGGTTTACACACCTAAAAAAAATTCACGGGTAATACCCACTGGGTAATATCTATGTGTAAAAAGCTGGATTTGAGTAATTACCCACCCATTTTAAATGGGTAACACCCATACACATACTTATTACTCATTATCTATTACTCATTACACATACCTATTATCCATTATACACATACCCATATTTTAAATAGACTGGTTTTGTATTATATTTATGAAATAATATAAATAATCTTAAAAATGAATTTCATGTTTTATGGCTATTTAGATTTTTATTTTAGAATTTTAGGATTTTTTTGACTAACTTCTGAAATTGAATTCCATGAATCCTTTTCACTGCTGCAAGATGCCTGAGTTGTTGATAGAGATCTTCTTTCATGGATATTGACTCTAAACCAAGAAATAATCTTAGAATTTTATATTGACTCTAAATAAAGAAAATGATAATAGAAAAGAATGAGATTAATGCAATAATTACTAGGCAAATAATAACTTTAATGGGGAAATAAAGCATCAAGATAACAGTAAATGGCTCAAGACAGGTAATAAATGAAGTATATTACTTACCTGAACTTAAGAATAACCTTCTTAGCATTGGTCAGCTGCAAGAGCACAATTTGGCAATATTAATACAGAAAGGGGAATGCAAAGTGAATCATCCTGCACGAGGGCTTATCATGCACACTCAAATGTTCACCAATCGAATGTTTTTTGTTCTTGCTGAAACAGATACACAGCCACAAGTACAAGCATCAGAGCATGTGTGTCTTAAGGCCTTATCAAAAAATCAAGTAGATTTGTGGCACCGTAGGTTTGGACATCAACATTCCAAACGTTGAAGGACTTTGGTATATAAAGAAGATGGTGAAAGGTCTGCAAACTCTTGCTCCTACAACAAAAGTGTGTACAATATATATGCTGGGAAAGCAGCATCGTAAAAGCATTCCTAAGAAAAGTTTTTGGAAAGCTACAAAGAAATTGCAACTTGTACATGCAGACATATGTGGTCCAATCACACCATATTCAAACAATCATAGGAGGTACGTAATCACTTTTATCGATGATTATAGCAGGAAATTATGGACATATTTCTTGAGTTATAAGTCAAAGACTTTTATGATGTTCAAAAAATTAGAAAGTTTAGTTGAGAAGGAGTTTTGCAGTGCTTTATGTTGTCTAAAAACTGACCGAGGTGGTGAATTCATTTTAGAAGAATTTAATGAGATTTGCAGTAAAACGGATAAGCTTACTGCAAGTTATACTCAACAGCAAAACGAAGTTGCTGAGCGTAAGAACATGACTATTATGAATATGGTAAGAAGTATGTTGGCAGAAAAGTCTACTCCTATAGAGTTTTGGCCAGAAGCTGTGAACTGGACCGTACATTTACTGAATCGATGTCCAACCTTAGTTGTAAAAGATAAGACACCTGAGGAAGCTTGGAGTGAAGTTAAGCCTTCAGTTAGTCAGCTTATAATATTTGGCTGCATTGTTCATGTACATGTACTTGATAAAAGGAGACAAAAGCTCGATGATGAAAGTCATCAGTGTGTTTTCTTAGGCATAAGTGAAGAATCAAAGGCCTACAGGTTATATGATCCAAAGACAAAGAAGGTGGTTATAAGAATAAATGTTGTGTTTGAAGAAGAAAAGAGTTAGGACTGGAGTAAGTTTGGGGAAGAGACTGATAATATAGTGCTTGAATGGGAAGACAATGAAGGGCAATCCAATAAAGAAGAAAGCAGTGGCAATGAAGAAGAGAGTCAACATGAAGATGAGACTGGTGGTTCAGTAAATGAGGCAGCTGAGTGTAGTGTTCCTAGTCTGGTTCAAGGGAGGGAAAGAAGAGAAATTCTAGCACCATACTAGACGCATGACTATGTTAGTGGTGAAGGTTTTTTAGATGAATAAATCAATGGCTTGGTGATGTTTACTGTCACAAATGATCCATTAACGTTTGAGGAAGTTGTCAAATGTGCAAAATGGAGGAAAGCAATGGAATTAGAGATAAGGGCTATAGAGAAGAATGGAACATGGGAACTAACTGATTTGCCAATTGGAACAAAACAAATTGGTGTAAAATAGATTTTCAAGACCAAGATGAATGAGAAGGGAGAAATTGAGAAACACAAGTCAAGGTTTGTAGCAAAGGGATATGCACAGCCTGACTACACTGAGGTGTTTGCACCAGTTGCACGAAGAGATACTATTCAGATGGTTTTAGCTTTTGCAGCTTGTAAAGGGTGAAATGTCTATCAACTTGATGTTAAGAGTTCAATCCTTCATGGTGATCTGGATGAAGATGTGTACAGTGAACAACCACGAGGTGTTGAAGTGAAAGGTGACGAAGGTAAAGTTCATAAACTCAAAAAGGCCTTATAAGGTGTCCATACGAGTATACTTTGTTTATCAAGACATAAGAATGAGACAAGGTACTTGTGGTAAGTGTATACGTGGATGATCTCATATTTACAGGCAATAATGAGGAAATGTTCAGGAAATTTAAGGAGTTCATGAAACGAGAATTCGACATGGATAAACTAGGGAGAATGAAGTTTTTTCTTGGTGTGGAAGTTGAACAAAGTAGTGAAGGGATATTTATCAGTCAAAAGAGATGATAATGAGATACTTGAAATGTTAGGAATGGAGCATCATAACTCAGTTAACAATCCATTGGTACCAGGTTTCTAGCTTCTAAAAGATGAGAAGGGTAGTGCTTTTGATGCAACAACTTACAAGCAAATGATAGGGAGTCTTATGTATTTATCTGCTACAAAACCAGACTTAGCTTATGTGGTGAGTTTGGTTAGTAGATTCATGGAGAGACCAACCAACTTGCATTTCCAAGCAGTTAAAAGAATATTTTGGTATCTGAGAGGAACCACTGAGCTAGGAATTCTATATAGAAGGGGTGGTGAGCAGAAACTGATAGCCTATTCAGACAGTGATTATGCAGGGGATGTAGAGGACAAGAAAAGTACCTCCGGATATATGTTTCTGCTCGGTTTTGGTGTTGTTGCATGGTCCTCAAAGAAGTAACCAGTAGTCACTCTTTCAACCACTAAAGCTAAGTTCATAGCAGCTGCATCTTGTGCATGTTCGTGTGTCAGGATGTGCAGAATTATGGAGAAACTTGGACAAGTGCAAAGTGAGTGTGTTGATATTTATTGTGATAACAGTTTGACCATTAAACTGTCAAAGAATCCAGTTATGCATGGTAGGAGCAAGCATATTGATGTTAAATTTCACTTTCTTATAGATTTAACCAGAGATGGAGTTGTGAAATTGAAGTATTGTGGTTCGATGGATTAGCTAGCAGATCTTATGACTAAACCATCGAAATTTGAAGACTTTGTAAGGATGAGAGAATAGCTTGGGGTTTGCAAGGTATCAGGAATAAACTGACTGCAAATTGCAGGCCAGTTTAAGGAAGAGCTTGTTGAGAATGGTTCAAGTTTGTTTTAGGTCAGTTTCGAACGTTAGAAAAAGTAGCTGTTGGATTAGGTCAAAATTTGTCTTTGCTGAAAAATTTCCTGATCTGTAGTTTCTAATCAGATTTGTCTTTTGATTTGTAACGGTTTGACCTTGTATGTAGGTAAGTGATAACTTTAACTAATTTCTTGGTTGCTGTTGTAATTGGCTGTATAAAAGCCAAGCTTTGTTATTGAATAATCTATCGAATTTGCTTTCGAAATCATCTGAGTAAAAACACAAGTTTGTGAACTAACATATATATCATGAATAACTTTTTGATGGCGTTAACGATACAGCAATTTTGTTGATGTGAATTGCAGGTAGCGTTTTGGATCTGCTTGTTTCTAAAAACTTGCAGATCTGGATTTTTGGGAAATGATTAGGGATTTGGGGTGGTGATGGGTTTTGAGACGTGTAGATCTGGGTTGGTGGTTGTGGTTATAGTCTGGGTCTTGTATGGTGACACATATTTTATGATTTTTGCGGTGGTGGGGGTGGGGTGGTGACAGTGGCGCAGGGAATGGAAGGACATAACATAAGTAAAAAGACCAAAAAAAACCAAAAACAAAAGAAAAAAATAAAAACTGAAAATTCACAAATAGTAAATATATATATATATATATTTTTTTCTATTCAGTCGTCTAAGATCTTAAGAGACGAAACTGTTTCTGTCTCTTAAGTTCTTAGCAGACAGAATATGTTCCGTCGTCTAAGATCTACATTTCACATTCTGTCGTTTCTGTTCTTAGCCAACGGATTTTAGTCGACTTACATTTCGTCGCCTAAACTCTTCATGGACGAAAAGTGACACTTAGGCGACAAAATAATTTTGTCGCCTAAGTTCTAAATTCCAATAGTGTATGGTTTCAATATGTTATTCCCGTGAACTTTACAGATTTATATTAATACTATGAGGAACGGATTTAGCTGTCATACTATTGATGTATAGTAACTTCCTAATACTATTGATCTCTGGTTAGTCTGTAGAAGTTAAAATGTGTGAAAGCAGTAGACAGTAGGAACCGATCGGCCTTCTAGCTATAGTAATTAAGTTGTTTGAAATTAAGTACCGTTAACATGGTTTTTAATTTTTATAATTAAGGGCAAATGTTGAAGGAAGATGCCTTGACGTCTCGATAACATGGTTTCCGACTTTACGATCATAATGGCAAAAGGGTGGAAACTGGCGGAGCTATTCACAAACTAAGAGGTGCCATGGCACCTCCTCAAAACCTTGGCTTTATATGTATATTGTGTTTAGAACCTAGCTAACAGAGAAGGTTTACTATATCCTTCTCCTATATTGGCCCCCTCTTGTGTATTCTCTGGCTCCGCGGCCTTGACGTCTAGATCTCTCTCTATCTATACATACACATGCATATTAATTTGATCTAACAAAGCACCTAAACCCAGAACTTGATTCGAAACAATATATGGATGATCAATTGATCATGGTCTACTAGAATTCTAGCCAGATTATAAATTTTCTGGCCGGAAGCCACATTATAAATAAATGCGATGGGTACGTACGTAGGCCGCTTTCAGATGCTATTTCAGTATTTCTTGTCGATCATCTTACACCTTTCTTCTACCCCTGCATATAATGTACCTATAGCAACGGAGAACAGTTCATGTACGCATGCATAACCAAAAATACAATTAATGAAACTAATTAATAGGTCGATGTGCCAAATTGTTCATCATCTGAGAAAAAGATATATAGCGCCCAGTTCTCTGCTTAATAGTGATTACAGGCACCACTAGACTCCTAGCTAATTCTAATTATTTGACTTTTAACTGTAATTTACCCCACGAAGCTAGCTAGAGATCTCGAGAGAACCCCAAATAATGACTTATTTCACTAGTAACGCCTATTCTTGCAACACGAATCTCATTCAGAATGTATGAAAGATCATATCATCTAGAGGAGGCTTGCTGTCTATGATGCATGGATACAGCAGAAATTTTTGAATGCTGTATCGCACCTGTATCTGATACGGGTATACGTATGATACATTTCAGATACGTATCTAGAGACGTCAAACGTATGATAGACCATTTAGAGAGGTTTTGAACAAATTGATATATTAGCGGTTGACTTTTTGTACTAATATCTTATCTAATTTATAAGAATCACTATGCTGTTTAAACTCTTCCGCTATTATAATTGAATATTCTTATGTTTTTTTTCTTAATTAAATGATTTAAATTAAATTTATTTAGATATTATTTATTATTGTATTTTTTATGGGATAAATCTATTAAAATTATAGTACTTTAGTGTTATTTATTTTTAAAATTATCTATATGTTTTTAAATTATATTAAATATATATAATATCAGAACGTACTCCTATCCTAATTTTTTAAAAAAAACGTATCCGTGTATGAAATCGTATTCTTAAGGGTGACCCATACCGGTACTAGTACATCATAGCTTGCTGTTTGATCGATGCTAGTTTCTGGTTTACTACTTATCCACTGGTCTCTCGTACTTGGTGATGGATGAAGAAAGTCATAGTTTGTACACATTGCCAACTCTTATTTGTAAATGTGTTTGATGAATAAAGAGACATCTGGTTAATTATTCTCTGTGCAAGTTCTCCATGCAGGAGTCTTTATTTGCACCGATATATATGGAGTTAAGTTGGCAGAGAACTTAACTAAAGTTAAAGTAGACGGACAGTAGGAACCGATGGATCGCTGATGAATGACAAAAATAAGTCAGATTTACATAGAAAACAATAAAAGTAAGAAAGCGGTGAATAATAAAAAAGAATGTTTTAAGAATCGGTAATTCTTGTGTTATGATGATGTTAGCCGTTGAAATATTCAAAAATATGTTGTTTTGGACTTTTAAGGTTTGCCAAGCAAAATTCGTTAAATCTGATTTGGAGTAAGTTTTTGTCAGAACGTCTGTTTTAGACACATGATACATTTTCAGATTGGGAACAACGAAATCTTCAAGACTCACTTAAGTACCCTGTCAGATTTAGACCAAAATATATCGTTTTGTTAATCTGATTCGGCATTCTTTACATTTTAGGTTTTCTAATGTATTTTAGATTTTGTTTTTTTAATCTATGAGGTTAGACTTGGTTGTTAGTTGCCCTAGGTTTGTTTTCTCTTTTATAAGGGCTTTTTAAAACCTATGAGTTTAATTCATTTCTCTTGTGGATTCGAAAACCTCTCGTGAATTCAAAAGTTAGGCTAGTGGATTCAGATTTACTGTTAGTGGATTCCAACACTTATCTTGTTCCGCTGCATCAATCGTCTAGTTAGTAAGCTGATTGAAATTGAGTACCTATAACATGGTTATTATAATGGCATATGTTAGACATCGATGCCTTGAAGTCTAGACATAATGATATATAACATGGTTCTCGATCGATCATATATAACGGCGAAGGGTGGAAACGCCTTGACGTCTAGATCTCTCTGTATATATACACATGCATATTAATTTGATTTAACAAACCACCTAAACCCT
This sequence comes from Comarum palustre, assembly GCA_951800085.1. NCBI lineage: Eukaryota > Viridiplantae > Streptophyta > Magnoliopsida > Rosales > Rosaceae > Comarum > Comarum palustre. The sequence continues at coordinate 751,069 of OX637579.1, read as the reverse complement.
AAACCTGAGTTAGAACTTCATTATTAGAGCCCTAGCCAGATTAGAAATAGATAGATGCGATGCGTACGTACTACGTAGGCCGGTTTCAGATGTTATTTCTTGAAAGATCGATCATATCAGCTAGAGGAGGTGCTGTTTATTTGATGCTAGTTTGTTGGTTACAACTTATCCACCGGTCTCTTACTTTTAGTTTCTGGTTTATGGCAAATCGGGGCACTCTCCTTAACCAAAAAGTACAAAAACTACGTGATCATGGTAGATCTCTATTCATGCATGCATCTTAAAACTGTAAAGGACCTTGATATTCATTTAACATAGTATTTCAAAATTCCAAAAGATATACCAAAAGATATATATTGATATCAGCCATCAAGACGTACGTTCAAAGATTGGCAGCATATAACTGGGGAAACTCCAAAATTCACAGGCGAAGGAATTCATACATGCATAATCGCTCATTGCCTACTCTAATTTGAGAATGTGTATGATGCATATAAGAAATCTGGTTACTCTTTGTGCAAGTTCTCCACGTATACCGTTTTCAGGTTTATGAATTGCCTATTTCACAACTATGATGTTTGGAGGTTTGGTGTAGAAACTATTTGTGGTTTGGCTCCATTGATAAAAGAGGTGTTCCCATAACATGGAGGAATTGTTGTTCTTCATTGGAGGAGGGTGACTTAGGCTTAAAACAACTTACTCTTTAGAATCAGTCTCTTATTCTAAAGAGAAGCCGGGAAGTATTTGTTTTTCTTCATTGGGAGCTATTTTCTTCGAGCTCGATTTTGCCATAATGGGGTCTTGTGTGGTTCATATGCAAGCTCTTCTTTTTTGGCCGGGGAAGAAACGTTTCTGGACGCAAGTTTAAGAAAACTCAAGGTGACTCATTGGTTTTGAGAGATTAGTATATTTCTCGAGAGATAATTTTTTGGGTAGGTCACTCCTTTAATTTTTTGGGAATAATAAAGCAGGTTTGGCTGCTCTCATGGATCGGTTGGTGGCTGATTACATTCATAATGGTGCTTGAAATTTTTCATCACTATTTCAACTTCACTTTCCAGACCTCTGTGATTTAATTGGTGGTGTTTATATTGTTAGGTCCCCAAATATGCTTAATAAGTTGATTTGAGTTCCATCTTCATTAGGTGAGTTAAATGCAAAGGATGCTTTTCACTTTCTTCGTTCGCGATTTCCTCAGAAAAATTGAGATAAGCTCATATGGTCTAAATATATTATTCCTCGTATCTCTATTATATCATGGAAGATGTTACAAGGTAAGGTATTGTCAAAAGATGTGTTGGAACAGCGTGGTATTTCCTTGGCATCACGTTGTGTCTTTTGTGGTTTAGATGACGAATCATTGCTTAATATTTTCTTGTCTTGCTCTTATGTATCATCTTTATGGGAAAGTTGGGTGTCTTGGTTTGAGTTGGGTGTTGTGTCATTGACTATTATGGATTTGTTATTCTATGATTTGAATGGTCGTAGCCAACAATTTAGAGAATTGTGGCTGCTTTGTTTCACTTTAACTTTATGGTTTATGTGGAAGGCAAGAAACATAACGAAACATGATGGCTATTTCATTAGTACGTGTAGATGCTCTACGAAGAATTATTTAGGGGCATATATACAAACTGCTAGTAGATTAGCTATAGGTTGTATGTTTAACTCTTTGAAGGAGTTACGGGTCCTGAAGAATTATGGTAATCCACGTAGAGCTCCACACATTATTGAGGTTAATTGGCATCCTCAAGTCGTTGAGTGGGTGAAAATTAATGTTGATGGTGCATGTCGACAATGTGTATCAGGAAAAGTTGCTTACAATGGTATTTTTCGTGACTTTCGTGGTTCTTTTTTTGGTGTTTTTGTTTCTAATCTTGATATTCCTAGCTCCGTTGAGACAGAGATCATAGCAATGCTATAAGACATTGAGCTAGCTTGGGTTAGAGAATGGAGACATATTTGGTTTGAGGTAGACACAACTCTTGTCATGCACTATCTTCAAGATCCTCATATATATTATTTCTTGGAGGTTACGTGTGGCTTGGAATAATTGCTTGCGTTATATCTCATAGAAAGTAATCATGTGGTGGATGTGCTTGCTAATATTGGTTATTTGTCATTGAATGACATTTCATGGTAGGATAATTTTCATTCTTCCATTGTTGATCATTATCGACGAGATGCTCTTGGTCTTCTAAATTTTTATCTTTGTTAAGCATTCTGGTTTGTTTATAATGTTTTGATTTGTGTTCTTGTGTGTTTTTAATTATGTGAGGTTTTATTCCTTTATTTGTTTGTATGGTATTCTGTTTTTATTAATAAATTTAGATCAAGAGTTCTCCTAAAAAATAATTGGGAGTTGGCGAGTTGCAAGGAGTCTTTATTTGCCCTAAAGTCCTAAACCCTACATATAAGGAGTTAAGTTGGCAAAGAACTTGCGAGTACCTATATCTACAGTCCCGCACAGGCGCGGGAGCCGTTTGCAGGACAGAATGGGACGAAACGGCGATAGCCGTCCGATGTTTAATGAATTAATCCAACGGACAAGATTAAACAGACTTAAATGGACATGATTAATTCATTAAAGATCGGACGGTTGTCGCCGTTTCGTCCTGTTCCGTCCCGCAAACGGCTCCCGCGGCTGAGCAGTCTTGCCTATATCTATACTAAATTTAGAAGGCATAATCAATTCACCAAGGGCGTAGCTAGGGATGGGACAAGGGGTCAATTGTCCCTCTTAATTTAAAAAATAATAATTACTCTTAATTTGTATCGGATATTAAAGGAAATGAAACATAAATTGACCCTTCTCCTTTAATAAATCTTTGATCAGTCTTTATTATTCTTCAATAATTATGAAATGGAATAAAAATTTATATTATTTTAAATATTTAATCCAATTAAGACAAACTGTGTCAAAGATTCTTACCTTATTGATCCCTACTGATATGTAATTTAATATTTTACATTTCATTTATGATTTTTTATTTTTATTTTTTATAAATAAGCTAAATGGAAACAACGCATTGATGTTTACCATACATTGACGTACGTTATTTCTCAAAAATAACATATTGAAATTTTGAAAATCTGAAGTTTATTGGAAATGAATTAATGGTTTGTTCGAAAGCGCGTTTTCATTTTGAATTGGTATAAAGAACATTGTTGAAATTAAGTTTGTGTCATTTTTAAAGCAAAATCGTGTTGTTGCTAAAGAGTAACCGAAGATCATTTAATTTTTTCGTTAATCAAATTTGATCATTCTAAATGAGATGTCTAACTACGTCAGTCTCATTTACTATATGATAATAATGATGGAGTCGGAGCAATTCAGTCGGCGGGTTACGGTGTGGGAAAGGAAGAGCAGCCGAGCAGGCTTAGCTCACAGTTCACGTCAAAATTTAGAAATCAAGCACGACAGATAGACGTGTTGAAAAGAAAAGAAGAAAAGCAAAGCAAAGCAAAGCAAAGCTGTAAATTGATTGATGATACATTTCGTACGTATGATCGATGAAAGCAAAAGCAGACGCTTAATTGATTCGGAGAGCAGAGCACGAAAACGAAACGCATGATCTATGCAGTCAAACATGGATGGATGATATATTCACCCAAATCAAAGCATTCCAAACACCTAGCTACTACTAGAAACCAGTTCGCATGGTTGAGCTTGCTTTGTTGCAGCTAGCGAGCAGGGCCGGCCTGCGTGGTTAAAGACTAGTGAAAATTTTTTAAGGGCCCCCTTTTATTAGCTAAAAATCAATATATATATTATATAATAAAAAAATGAAATATGTTACAATGATTTTTATAATATGAATATTATAAAATTAAAATAATAGATAATAATTGTATAAAATAAAATTTAAAAATAGTAAATAAAAGTATAAAATGACAAATGTAAGTGTATGAATGAACAAATAAATGTGAGAGACAAAAGAAAAAAAATTAAAAAAAAGACAGACAAAAAAAATCTTAAAAAAAATGATACGGGTGAGACTCGATCCCAGAATATAATAAAAGTTTTATCTATTACTTACCACCAAAATTAAAACAAATTTATGTAGATTTCTACAACAAAGTTTGAGACTCTTTAGAATTGAAGGCCCTAGACCCGGTCTTACCCGTCTTGCCCAGGGCCGGATCCGCTAGCGACCATGGAAATGGGACGAGAAATCTTAACGCACCGGAGGACCAGGACCAGGACCAGAACCGTTTCCCAGTGTGAAGATTTGAATTCAAAAGAGGGAGATGGAGGTGCAGCATGGGTTCGAAATAAAGGAGCTTCACATGAGTATCGTGTGTGGATCAGTGGATAGGTCATATATAGGTCTCCACAACAGGACTGTAAACAAAGCAACCTGAATAGCTGACATATACGTATGGAGATGAACTGTTTCCTGTTTATGAGGGGAGCGACATGCAACCAAGTAATGGTTGTAACTGCGTGATGTTCTCTAAATTCTAAATCCTAAATCCTTTTTATTCTATTTATAATTCTCTATAAATCTTTTTGTTTTTCCTTTAAGGTGCTTCTGTAAACGTTGTTCATTCTCGCGCTGATCGGTCTCACTAATTTGGTCTTTACTTGATGTTATATTCACTAACTAAACGGTGATGTTCTCAACTGGTGCAAGTGTACCTCAGTAGATCCTGCTCGGTCGTGTTTCACCCATATAGAGTTTCATGGCTCGTGGCTGTAACCCAAGTACCTCGGTTTCACTATCATATCATGTCGGACCTGGCTCCAAATGTTTGAACTCTTGATAATGACTAATACGCGTTGAGGTATAGAAAAAATGGCCTTGAAAGTTGAAATAGATCATTGATTATTCACCAAGGAAAGATCTATAGTTTTTTTCTCTCCGTATGTATTATTGATTTGTTGCGCAAAAGGTCACACACTACATGGCTGCCGCTCCAAAAGGGTCAAATAAAAGCTTGGACATGCATATAATATGAAATCATGACCTAGATAAGCTTAGCATCCAGGTGCATCAGGACTATATTGCCCATAATTCCCATCACGATTGTCAGGTGACCACCACAAACGAGTAGGCGGGTGTCGACTGCATTCCAAGTCATGAATTGGGGCTTTGAAAAGATGCAAGTCTTCCTCATAGTCGACGCCTCTTTGTTATCTCTATCGATCTAGTCGGTCATCATCGGCTTGGGAAATTCTATGAAAATACCGGCCACCCCCTTTAATTTCGTGGCCCGTTTTGGTCTTCAAACTTCTCACTTATCCAAAGACTGTATTTCATCAATCCTTCGTCGACCTCATCAAAGTGTTCCATAAATTTTCTCATACGGGTTCGATCGTATAATGTACACCCTAATCCTCTTTTAAATGAATTATATATATGAACATTTTTTCTGACGAATATGTGTTTATTTTTTTCTTTAAAAAAAATTATATATGTATATATATTCAAATAAATTCATATTTTCAAATAAGTATAACTTGAAGTTTGTATATGTATATATACATACACATCTAGTATTATATATTTAATGTTTTAAAATAGCTTTTGAAAATAATTTAATATAGAATAAAGATAAAAATAATTCAGAGCATTAAATTTGTTAAGGGTGCGATTGTATTTTTATTTAAGAATGACTTGACATGTTTTTGTCAATTTATGATGTGTTTATGTGACATGTCATGTCTCCTATGATTCAGGCTACAAATCTTAGGCCTTAATAAGGCTTAAAATCATTTTCCATACCGAAAAATCAAACCATACAAAACAACTCAAGAAAACCTAAGCTGTTTTAAATGTTGTCAAAACCCTACATCAATCATCTTTATAAAGCTCCTCTTGCGGTCTTTCTTGGGTTCCAAGTTAAAAACCCCTAGCTTCCACAGATGGATATCCTCAAGCTTTGAACCAACCGGACGTCCAACTTTGCGCTTCATTAACATGCTGCAATGCCATCTTACGAACAAAAGGCAACACCTCAATGGTAGGCACTGTACTACGACTTCTCTTACGGAGATTGAAACCCTCCAAGTATGCAGCACGTTTTGTCCCGAAAACAGGATCCACCATGATCTCCTCAACACAAGTGATAAGTTGTACGAAACTACAATATTGAGACTCGAGGTGTAGTGGTGACCTATAACAATTAGGCGCAACTCATCACTATAAAGGAGTGTTGACTTAGAATGAAAAAACAAATAACTCTACAAATTAATAAAAGGAATCATTTTAGTGTGTCGATTTCAATGTATTTTGATTTATGCGTTTCCTATCATGAATTGATTTGGTAATTAGCCTTATTTATTTTGATCTCCTTGTCTCTAATTGATGGCTTCCTCCCTTATTGTATCCGATTTATTTATTTTTTTCATTCTAAATACCGTAAGAAAATGTGTCATAAAAGTATTAAATTCAAAATATCATGTTTACAGGAACTAGCATGATAATCTCATGCTATGATGCGGAAGACTAGACTTTATTAACGGGCTAATGATCATTTGCACAAAAAAATAAAAGTCAAACTTCATTCCAATGAAAATAAGACTTTAAAACTCAATTGAATGAAAAATACACTTATTTGTGCCAAAACACACAAATCTTTATTAAAATAATAGTTTTTAAGACATTTTTACCCGTTTCTCTTACTAAAGAGAGAAAGATTTGCCGGAACACCGTTAGACTCCCGTCTCCGGCCGCCAGACTCCGGTCACCGGACTTTGGTCACCGGTCATCGGTCGCCGAACTCCGGTGATCAGATTTATTCGGTCACCGAATTCTGATCAACGGTAAATCGGTTACTGACACTTAGTAACTCTGATATTCCGGTTACTAAACCCTAGTAACTGAGTTCCAGACCTCCAATAATCACAACTAAGTCGGTTACTGACACCTAATAACTCAGATATTCCAATTACTGGCCCCCAATAACTCAGTTTATGACCACTAATAACCATAAATAAATCGGTTACTGACACCTAGTAACTTGAATATTCTCGTTAGTGACCCCCAGTAACTCGATACCTCGGATATTGTCCAACAATAACTCGTTTACTGACCCCAGTAACAACCAATAACTTGGTTAATGTCCCTCAATAATCAAATTATTTCAGCTTAATGTGATAGAAAATAAGAAATATCAGACAATGATCGAGTTACTGACCCCAATAATCGGATTGCTGACACCTAATAATCAGTTACTACTTTCAATAATGAGTTAAAAAGTAACTTGCTACATCTGATAGATGGTTATTAACCTCTCATAAATGTTTATTAACCTCTAAATGGGTTATTCTCCAAAAAGCTAAGTTCGATCATGAACAAGATGAAAAGAAAACATTATCTTCTAACATTCCATCTGTCTCCATCTCTGTTGCTCCTCCACCTAACCTGTGACTTTGAAAGCCAGTCAAGGTCTCCCATGCCCTTGAGGTTGCCCTCACCACCGATGATGACCTCGGCCTTCGGGAAGGAATCAAATTGAGTTTCAGATATGAAACACATGTTTGATAAAGAAGTTAAAGTTTAACTACTCAATTACACATAGAGAACTATAGAAATACAATTTATCAATGAAATTGAAGAGGAGAAGAACAAACCTGATTCAGGATTTGGAGAAGAGCGAAGATGTTGAGTCTTCTGTCGTCGTCCCTGGTCATTGCGTTGGAGCTTGGTGACTACACAGAAGGTTGAAGACTATGAGATCTAGAGAGGAGAAACGTCGGTGTGTGATAGATCTGAGAGATGAGAGAGAGGTGGAATGGTTGTCATCGTTATCGTCGACTTTGTCGTACAGGTCTCACTGGAGGCAGAGTTGTCTAGGTCCACTTGGAGGCGACTTCATCATTGAGGCAGTGTCTCTGCAACAGCTCTAGGCGTAGCTACACCGTCCATGGCAGATGAATCGTAGGATCAAATAGATCAGCCAACGGTGATGTCGATTTTCACCATTGTGTTGTTCTTTGATGAAACAGATCGAATTGATCGGAGAAGAGAGATTAGAGAGGAGATCAAAGAGGCAAGATAGGAGATGATGTCGGAGAGGAGATCAGAGATCGTAGAGAGATGACGTCGTGCGACGACATCTCCCATTCTGTTTTGGATGAAATTCAAGCACTGGCATCGGCAACCATTGGTTCAATCTCCACGGCGACGGAGCTCCGCCATGGGCTGAGTTCGGTCGTCATGTTCAATCTGGAGTGAGAGAAGTTTCCAAATCAGAGATCAAGAAGAGAGAGAGGGATCTAGCATCGATGTCGAGGCCACTTCACGTCGCTGGAGATGGTGGAGGTGAGGACGAGGTTTTTGGAGAGGGTGGAGGCCAGGTGAGGTTGTCGGAGATGGTGGAGGAGAGGTGAGGTTGCCGGTGACGGTTTCAGATGGGGACAGGAGAAGAGAGAGAGAAAAGAGAAAGTTTCAGATGGGGTAGGAAAAAGAAAGACACGGTGTGATAAATTATTATTAAGAATATATACGTCTTTTTCTCAAGATTCATTGGAATGGACATGGAGAAAAAGTTTTCATTAAAATGGGTCATAAACATTTAAAATCAGTACTAAATTGATATTTATCCGTTTATTAACTATCTAGGATCTCATTCAAGATTGATTATATGAAGCAATGATTAATCATAAGGAGAGTAGTTTTGATAATTATATCTAGGATCTCATTCAACGATTATATTCCACAAGCTACGATTATCATCTACATTCCACTGTAATGAAGAAAAGAAAACACACATTTAAGGGAAATACTTGCGTCAATACCGGTATTGACGCGTGTGTGCATACTCTCTTTTATTTACATATTTTTACCAATGTAAATCATAATCTTAACCGTTCTAAAAGTTTAATTAACCAATCAAGATCACCTCTGCAAAAAATCAATTTAAAAAAAAGATTGTTTGCTCAACCAAATGCATCAATTAAATGGGTTGTTTATGAGGCTGCTAACTTTCATCATAATGGCCCATTTGGTTGAGCAAACGATCATTTTTTCAAATTAATTTTTTACATAGGTGATTTTGATTGGTTAATTAAACTTTTAAACGTTAAAATATCGTGTTTCTATGATATTTTAATTTATCCGATATATTAAACATTATCTCGATGTTAGTTACATATTGTTAGATCAACAAAATCGTAAGTAATTTTCCTTCACTTTCACTAGATCATATTTCTTGTTAGATGGTTAGACAATTTGGCATTCACTTGGAATGGATACGACCTGTTTCAGTTTCTAGCCGATGACTACCAAATATTTTTCAGAAGTTGTATCATCCCATCTCCTTATGCCCCACTGCAAAGAGCTAAGGTGGGGATTTGGCTTTGCCCCCTAAATTGGGGAAAGTGCGAAGCCCGGGGTCGGGAGGGTTGGGCATGCAGTGTTGGAATTGCAGCTAGCTCTGAGTTCATGTCCATATCACTTTGCCGAAAGCAGGCAAAGCGCAACGCCATAATGATACAAAGAAACAAACAAATAGAAGCAGTTGGGAAGTTGCAGAAAGCCAGAAAACACCAGTCATTTTCTTCATCGAGATAATAATACCACACCCCGACTCCCTCTCTCTGCCTTTTTGGATTTTTCCTCTGCACACACCTCTTGGTCTCAGAATTCTCAGAGACTCAAACTCACTCACATCCCCCATCATTACAATAAAATAAACCAGGTCAGTCATGAAGTGTGATGTGTTCACATGGATTGTGCTACCCAAAAGAACTCAGAAGGGTGCAGTCACCTCAGTGCAATCAATAGTAACTTTGGTTTTACCTGCAGGGTAAAAACCAAAGGTTGCAGAGATGAAACTAGGGGTCTACTCCTTTGTTAAGTGGGTTCTTCTGTTGTTGAGAATCCTAGCCTGACAATGCAAGAGCCCGAAGCTGCTGCCCCAAAAATAGTGCCATTACTGCTATCAGTACTATGCCAGTGTTTCAAGTGTGGAACCTGTTTACAGAGCGAAAGGGACTGCCATTTCCCTTGCTGTCACCACTACCTGCACAAAATATTGCAGCCAGGAATTCCAAATCAAACTTGTTGGTTGTGAGATGGTGAAGTTTTCTCACATTCGCCATGGAAATATTCTAATTATGCATCATAGCTACATTTAATAGTTGCATTTAACGTTATATTTCTTGCATTATTACAAAAACATGTCACACGGCCGCATATTACATTATCTTGCATACAATTTTTTGTCACCAATCCAATAATCTATCCGTAGCAACAATGTCATCGTATTTCACTATTCTAACATGCACGTGACCGATTGTGCATTTGCGAAAAAAGAAAATTACAAGAATATTGTTTTTCATAATAGTATGATATGATAAACAAGTCGCACGTGTTCAAATAATAATAAAGTTACAAACTAGTTATTATCAGTGGTTGCATTTAACGTTAAATTTCTCGCATTATTAGAAAACTATGTCACACAGGTACATAATACATTAACTTGCGTTATGATAATGGAACCGTATACAATTTTCTATCAACGACTCGATAATCTTTCCATAGCAACAATGTCATCGTATTTAACAACGCACATGACCCATCGGTGTATATATGCCAAAAAAAGGAGAATGAATGCACGAATACCACTTTCCATAAAATCATCCATTACCTCATTCGATGTTCCACTATAATCTTACCGATTATGCACAATTAAATGTATCCTGTTTGATTTGCTTTGCTAGCTTTTCAGGTACTAATAATGAATCTACTAAATAACACAGATGCTTCCCAAATTCTTCCCCTAGAGATTCAGAACAGTAGTCAAGACAATGTCCAAAAATTGTGGCTAAATTTTCTGTATAAACACTTGGGGAATGAAAATAACATCTAAATCTCAATCAAACTCTGCATTCCGTGCAGGGAGATATTGGATGCAAACCCTTATTGCTGGTGAAAACCATAGCACTAAGTTACATCCAAATAATACACATTTGGTATTTTGGTATATTATCTATCTCACCCAAAACATTGAGTTTTAAGTGTGTTGACCAAGTAAAAGAAAAGAAGAAGAAGAAGAAGAAGGTATTATTGACCGGTATTTAATCCTGGAAAAGATATGCATGTAAAACCTTCCCGATACAAATCAGATTCACGCAATTCATAGGATACACACCTCATGTTTTGCTGTTAAAAATCATTATAGAGTAAGAAACTTAAATCTCATACATTTTCAATAAAATTGGTAGGTGAAGAAAATCGACACCATTGGTAGTATGTAAATCATGAAACGAATCTGAATGGTATTAATTTGTTTACTCTTTTAAGAGGTGGGAGAGAAATAAAAGGATGTCTCTACTATTCTAAACCATTCCAGATTGAGTGACCAAACTGACAAAATCAAATCCTCTCTGTTTTTATATTTATATATCACTCTCACCCACTTGGAATTGAAGTCTCTAATTCAAAAACCAAAACAAACGCACCCTCCTCCTTCTCCTCTTCCTGCTCCTCCACCTCTGAAATCTCTGACCAACCCGATAGTTTAGTCACAATATCTGCATGTGTACGTTTTTGTTTGTTTCCCCACCCCATTGATGTAGAGCAAAAAGAGGCAACAAAACAGATAGAGCAAAACAGAAACACAGACCCAGTGAAGCATCCTATGCCCTTATCCCAGTTTCCTCTGTCCTTTATATAAAGCATGGTCCTGTGGGTCTCTTCCTCATTGTATATATAGCTCCCCCACTTCTAGCCCACCACCTTTTTCTGTCAAAATGAAAGTTTGATCCTTGAGAGAGAAAGCTTAAAGAGAGTTTCTTTGAAAAAAAGAAGAAAGTTTGATTTGTATTCTGATTTTGGCTAAGATCATGGCTATTGAAGCACAGATGTTTTCTGAGAATCTTGGGTTTCCGATGTTTGGCTCACAGTCACAGCCACAGAATTTCATGGTGGACAACAACAATGGATGTGGTGGTTTTGGTGGTGGGTTTAATCAGTTCGTTTTCAATGCTCAGCAGAAACCGCCGCAGCTACAATACCAGCCACCGCCGATGATTCCTGGTACTCTCGTTCCTGCTCCACACAACAACAACTACATGGCGTATACTTGTCAAACTATTGCAGCTCAGGAAGCCAAGCAAAGACAAGAGATTGATGAATATCTCAGACTACAGGTTAGAACCCAGTTTTCAAAGACAGTTTCTTAGTTTTGGTGTCTTGAGTTTTCGTCCAATTTGGTTTTAGTCCTTTTTGGGTTTTTGCTCAATGTTGTTTATTGAAAGCAGAATGAGAGATTGAGAATGGTGCTACAAGAGCAGAGGAAGCAGCAACTCGCATTGTTGATGAAGAAAATCGAGTCCAGAACAGAAGTGATAATGAAGCAAAAAGATGAAGAAATAGCACAAGCGCTGAAGAAGAGAATGGAGCTGGAAGGTTTCTTGAGGACATTGGAGTCTGAAAACCAAGCGTGGCAAAGAGTGGCTCGGGAGAATGAGGCCATGGTCATGTCCTTAAACAATACTCTTGAACAGTTCAAGGAGAGAGCCGCTCTTGAAGTCATGGAAGATGCAGGGTCTTGCTGTGGTAGTAAACAAGAGGATGAGGAAGATGAAGAAGATACAGGGGATTACAGAGGAGGCAGAGGTTTAAACAATGGTGTGGATGAAGAGGTAAAGATGATGGTTTGCAAAGGCTGCACTTCTGAAAGGTCGTGTGTCTTGTTCCTCCCCTGCAGGCATCTCTGCTCATGCAAAGCCTGTGAGGTTGGTTTTGACGCTTGTCCAGTTTGCTCAACGCCAAAGAAGGCCAGCATAGAGGCATTGATTTTCTAGGCTGAAATTCCGGTAAATGGTCGGAGAAAGAAACAAGGTAAAGAGAAAAGAGGGTGAGGGATTAGGAATGGTGATGATGGTGCCGCCATTAATGGGTGAAACAGACAACAGAGCCAGTTTCAATGCAATGCCAATGGTGCAAATGGGTTTTTCTTTTTTCTTTGCGTTATCCTTTTTTTCCTTTTTAGGGACTCTCAGTTTAGACTTAGTTTGTAAACTTATGAACAAAGACCAATTGGACAGGACATACAGAACAGAGGGCATCTTTTCCTTTCTTGGAGGTGTCTTGCTGCTTTTGCCTTTTTCAATATTGTGCTGTGTTTCTGTGGTTTTTATTTTTTTTTATATATAAAATGATGGTCAAGAGAGCTACCTTTCGAGCTGTAAAGAGGTTAAACTTTGGTTCTCTTCATATAAGTTCTTTACACATGTGGATGATCGAACCAATGACTTTTTACTATCAAGAATATCATTATAACATTCGTCCAACATGATGGATTCAGCTCGTGGGTGGATCTAGGTTCTTTCACTAGACTAAACCCATTATAACATTCGTCTAACATGATGAATTCATGAGTGGATGTAGGTTCTTCCACTAGACTAAACCCATATGGGTTCTGTGGTTTTTATTCTTGGCATGGTGGTGGGATTGATTATTCATATCAATCACAAATTGGTCCAATTATTTTGCCTTTGACAGAAGGAGGAGCATCATGAGGAGAGCATTCAGATGAGAATAAGTCTGTTCTGTTTTCATGCTAGTAATGAGTCTTATTCAAGATCTATGAGCTTGATTAAGAAGGATTTATAACAAAGAGAGAATGGAAAAGTTAACTAGGAAGTATATTAGATTATGAGTTTTGGATCTTTTGCTTGTTTTGCGTTAAATGACAAATACCATAGGAAACATCTGATTAGAAAAATAACCATAGTCAAGTTATCATCTATTGGGGATGGAATTTTGTAGGTATTCTTTAGGTCCAAATATGGGTGCTTCTGAATTGCCAAGCATAAAATGGTCCAGAGTGAATTGCTCACTGTAGGTATTGATGACAAAAAAAAGTGAGTTGAGAAGGCAAAAATTATGATGGATGAATTAGGCGTGATACTAATCTAAGGTTGAATTTTCGGTATGTACAGGGTGAGAAAATTAACGTTGACCGGGGATTTCAGTGTGATGAAACTCATAATTATTTAGTACTTTCAAGTCGTTGCTGTACACTTTAAAATAGGGGTGGACATATTCGAATCGGATCGGTTTTTGGTCCAAACCGTATCCAATCTGAATTATTCGGATTTATAAAACTGTTATCCGGAACCAAATTTTAAAATCGGATCAACCGTTATTCGGATCAACCGGAAACCAGATCGGGTTGGATCGGTTTCGGATTTAACCCGAATTTAAAACAATAAGATGAGACATTTTAAAAAAATTATTATTTTGTTTTTTTTCCTATAAAAATTAAAACGTATATAGTTCTAAGTTTTTCTCTCAATTATTTTTTTTCATGAATTTACAGTCATGCATAAATTATATGTCAAAGTATATATATATTTTTAATAGTATACTTGTCAATGTGAGTTATATAGTGTGTATATAAAACCGGATATTTGCCCACCCCTACTTTAAAAACTTGTAACAGAATTAATTAGTGGGTTTGTAAGTGCTAAAAATAATTGACAACTGGATTTTGTTTGTATACAAAATGTAAAAGCTAGAGAAAGCATTGGTAAATATTCAGAGTCAAAATTTTTAGGGTAAACTACATAAAAATACCTGAATTTTAAAACTTATTTTAAATAAATACATGAATTTTCATATCATTTTAAAAAATACACGAGCTATGTAAAATCCTACCAAATCTCAATACTATTACATTCAGTTAAACAAACCGTTAACTTGTCTGTGTGGCATATGTGACATGTCAATTCTTGTTGACCGGACATGTCAGCAAGTGTATTTTACGTAAAATACAATAATAACAAATAAATAAATTAAATTGTCAACCCTTTCTATTGAGTTTGCACGTTTCTTTTTCCTTAACAAATTGAGTATTGTACTTCACTCGAATATCATAATATTTTCTTGCTTCATGAATAATCCTAGGTTATGAAACTACAATACAGACTATAAAAAGAGAATAAGCTTAATCATAAAACAACTTAACTACTTAATTAACTCTAAAATGACAATTTAGTGCTAATGGTGACATTAAGCGGAAATAAATGTGTTGCCTATAAATGGAAACTCAATGGAAATCGTTAACAATTTAATTTATCAATTTGTTGAGAATCTTATTGTATTTTGCATAAAATATACTTGTTGACATTTCCAGTCAATAAGAATTGACATGTCACACATGCCACGTAGACAAGTTAACAACTTGTTTTAACGGAATTAAGACTTTGTATGATTTTGCATAACTCGTGTATTTATTTGAAAGAATCTAAAGATGGGGTATTTATTTGAAATGAGCGTCACAGTTGGAATATTTTTGTGTAGTTTATCCAAATTCTTAGAATGATCGATGGTATTTCTCCTAATTATTTTATGTTTTTCCGTCGTAGCCGTACAGTTGCACCTGTGACATTTGGTTTTTATTTTTAAAAATG
Organism: Comarum palustre; assembly: GCA_951800085.1. Lineage (NCBI taxonomy): Eukaryota > Viridiplantae > Streptophyta > Magnoliopsida > Rosales > Rosaceae > Comarum > Comarum palustre. The sequence goes on along the minus strand of OX637579.1, from coordinate 735,696 downwards.
TTTACGATGAACAAATACCTAGTAAATTGTTCTTGAGAACTTAAATTGAGATTTGAGAGTACATTAATATGGTGAGTTGAGCCCAGCTTTGTGGACATCAAGGGGCTGCTAAATTTGACTGGCCATTCTGAGTGAAACCGGGGGCTGTGTGTTCGGTGTCGATAATGTGATTGGTAGGGAAGCTGATATAACTAGGGCCCTTCATTGTTCTCCTCTCGAAGGGGTTTCTGAAGTTTGCTTTTGTACTAACAATGGAACGGTGTAGTTGGTGTTAGGTTGCTGAGGCTTTCGAAGATTTGCAAACCTCTTTTCTCATCCTAATATGATGCGGATGTTAATAGGTTAGTTTCAGTCTTCTGCCTTAGTATTGTTTCTAGCTATATGATTGCTCGCTTATGTTTCAAATGCTTTGAATGCTGCGGCAACTCTGAACTTTAAATGTTTGTCGCAAAGGTGTGTGGCTTGCTATAGGAATGCCTTACCAGTTTCTTCTAGCTATGCCGCTATACAATGCCTTGTGTGGTGTCCATTCTTGGTAACAGTTGGTACTCAGTAGCTGCGAGTTAACAAGCTGCCTGAATCTCCTTTATCTTTCTCTGGTTTAATTTGGCTGGAGGCCAGAATGTGTGTTGTGTGCTGCGTGCTGATATAGTAGCGCTCACAACATCTCTATAAGCCAACTCTTTCTTCATCATTACTCTTTTTCTACTCAAAGTTGTGTTATAACCAATCTATAACTTCGAACCTAATAACAATATATCAAAATAGAATTGAAATAACAACAAATCGAAACACAAAAAATACTAACTTGATTGATCAGATAAAGGCCTGCGAGCAGTGACCTAAGACAGAAATTCATCCCCACTTGTGCTGTAGTTTACAGACGTCTATCTTGAGGATACAACTATCTAGTGCAAGTTCTTGCACAAAAACTTGCCCTGACGAATTTACTGTATGTTTTTTTTTTCCAGAAATAAGAACAATGGAGGAAGAAGAAGAGAAAACTGATGGGAATGAACGACCTTTGTCGTTGTATATATAAAGTCAAAAACCAACAGTTACGTTGGTTTCAAACGGTTAAAACTGTTCACCAACAGTTAAAACATATTATCTTATTTTTTAATTTCTAAAATAAATAATTTTGAAATTAAAAACAAATTTAATTATCCAACTAAAACCCAAGAGCCCCAAGGCCCAATGCGTATCTTTTGACTATATATATATAATTATATAAATAATTATGTTTTTATTGGAAAGCTCAATAGAAAATCCCATCAAACCCAATCAAGGCTTTACACCAATTTAATTAGTCACAAGGATAATACCTTATAAGGACTACAACATTAAATTCTTCTTCTGTTTGGTATAAATCACATACAAGTTCCAACAAGTTGATCTTGAATATAGGCACCGGTTGTGGACTGTGTTTCAGCAAGCTTTGCAGACAACTATTTGCATCTTGCGCCCAAGTATTTTGAGGATTTGTTGCCTCCAGTTTTGGAGCATGTACGGCTCTCTGAATCGTGTTCCCACCTTTTGTGTTCTTGATCACAATTTCAGATTTCCATTGGCTATTCATATTAAAAATTTTCACATACCAGGATGGTTCGTAAGTGCAATACATCTTCCAAATCAGAAATAATATCATCCACCAGTACCCTATTCAGCTTCCTGCAAAATATTAGAAATGAAAACAAAGAACAACCTTCTATTGGAACAAGCTAGTGGTGTTTGGTGAGGAGGATTCTGGTCAAGGAGGTAGGATTCTGGTCGAGGAGGTTCCTGAGTGAACCAAGGGATGTGTGTTTGGCGTAGATAATGTGAATTGAAGGGATATTGATATAACTGGGGCCGTTTCATTATTCCCAACTCTACGATTTTTATGAAGTTTGTTTTTGTACTAACCATGAACGGTGTAGTTGGTACACGATTCAGAGAGCGGTGTCCATTCTTGTGCGGTGTCCCCATTCTTTCCAACACTTGGTACTCCATAACTGCTTGCTAACAAGATGCATGAATCTCCTTTATCTTTCTCTGTTTACTTTGGCTGGAGGCCAAAGTGTCCGTTGTCCTTTGTGTGCTGCGCACTGATATAGTAGCACTCACTAGTCACAACATCGTAACTCTTAACAGCCAGCTCCTCTTCAGCATTTCCCTTTTTCTCCTCATAGTTGATATTGAACAGAGGCGCTGGTTGTGGACTGTTTCAGGAAGCTTTGAAAATCAATATTTGCATCTTGCGCTCAAGTATTTTGAGGATTTGTTACCTCCAGTTGTGGAGTAAGTGTGGCTTTCTTAATCGTGTTGCCACCTTTTGTGTTTATGATCTCAATTTCAGATTTCCAGTGATCTTGAACAACAATCCGAGTATACGAAACTCTTATATATATATATATATATATATTTCGTATACTGGGATTGTTGTTCTGAAGTGCTGCACATCTTCCTAATCTGAAATAATATCATCCCCAAGCCTTGTAGCACCTCTTCCCTCTCCAATCAACCTCGGTGTGTATACATAACATCACTTTTGAGTTTGAAACAAGAAGAAACATCTTAAAGTATGGCCATAACTAGAACAATTAGATCATTCTTAGCACTCTTGCAGCTCCTTTGCTCTTAATATCTTCCACATTGAGCTTGTTGCTGTTCATGTACGTAAATGACAAACTAGTTTCTACCTCGAGCCTTTTAGCAAGGTTAGTGTTACTTTTTACAAGGCTGTTGATGTTGTCCTCATAATAATGCATCCAAATTCCGTAATATATATCTTAGGTTTGGTTCAAGTCGATTATGATATTTGCTCCATATGCCCAATATTTAGCGACCAATTCTTTTTCCCCATTGGTATTTCTCCTTGTGAACTTCAAACTTCTGTTTTTATGGTATATCCTCCATTTTGGCTTCCTGATTCTCTGCTTCTATACCCTTTCCTCAGCTTCCTGCAAAATGTTAAGTTTGGTAGTGTAAGTTTTAGAACATTGAGTTAATTCTAGTTAAGTGAACAGGTGCTGATCATTCAGTGTCTTGATCTTGATCACTAGAGTGGTTGGAGCAAGGTCTGCAAGAGTGGTAGAAAGTTCCGCAGAATTGGCCGCTCCTGCTCTTATTGCTTCTATAGCGAGTAACCTCTTCTCAATTTCAGCTTTCTTTCTGATTGTTTTCTCACTTTGCAGTGCCATTGGTTGAAAGTATGCAAAAACAAGGCCACCCGAAAAGCATTGGTAAACAGTAACCGTCATATCTGCGAAAAATGCAATGTATTATTTTTGAAGATCCCGCAACGATCAGAATATATATAGTTGTTCATAAGGATCTAGATAGAGTTCAACTACATATTGATAGAGAGAGATATATCAAAGAAACATATAGCACTTACCGGCATGGGATCAACCAGACGAAAGAACAGAGTATTGTGATCTTAGCGCTGTTCCGATCATGATCAATAGGCAACAGATAACTTGGGACAGATAAGTATTGGTACCAATGTCGAGAGCCTTTCACATTCATTTGCTGACCAGAATATCCGGGTCGACCAATTTGAAAGATGTCATTCTCTTCTCGTCTTCTATCTCGACGTAGTCTGTCATTGTTACCTTGCTGTACGTATTACATACTGTATCAGATACGACTAATGTCACCTAGTTTACCGGGTTAATTATACGCTATAGTTATAGGGTTTAGCGTACTAGCTAGCATGCGAAAACTTGGCATGGTTCACACTTCGAGTGAATCCCTTGGTGCATCTCCAACTGATTTACTATCAGTTGAAGCCTGGTTCACACTACAAGTGAACAAACACAAAAACTTGGCAACTGATTTTACAAGCACTGATGAGTTCCTCTACTCATCCCATTTGACAAATACTTCAAGCACTTTACGTCCAATTGCGTCCGTAACCCATGTTTGAAATTCTTCATAGCCACTCTAAGTCACTAGCTTTCGTTACTTTCAGTAGTTGGCAAGGCCAGAACACTATTATGAAACTCCACCACTAGAACTTGAAGTCGCCAACCTGCGAACGATAGCTGAGCTCTCTCTCTAAATAAGAAAATATAGCAGATTTATATCAAAAAATGCAAACAAAATTAGAAAAAAATTCATTTTGATTGAATATAAGAAAATGTTTATAAGGATCTACACCAGTCTTCCTTACCGCCGAGGCTTGCCGCAGAGACTTGTAATTGCCTAATCGGTAAATCCCTGAATCTTTGCTTGATAACGTGTGCGGTTATCTTAGGTTGTTCACTTTGGTGAAGTAGCACTCACATAAACCCTCGGGTTAGAGTCCCCCATACGAGGAGTCATCTCAGTTCACCTCACCCCACATTCACTTTTACATTTTGCTTCTGCTCTGTAGACATTCTTTTCAATTCTTTCATCTATGAAGACCCGAAGGGCGAAGGGATGCCTGACCAGAAATTTGGATGATTAACCTGCACCTGCATTATGTAGATGCTGCTGCTCACAAGTTTTCATTTCACTTCGATGTCAATATATTTTCTGGTCTCTTTGAGGTTTGTTGCATATATTTACCACAACGCATAGTCTGCTAACAAGATATCAATTGAAGACAAATTCTAAGAGGCTAAGTCATGCAACATGCTTCGATATAGTTCAGATGAGGCATTGGCAGCACAAAACTTTGCAGTAAGATTGTTCTTGTCTTCCTCAGCCTTCCTGCATCTCTCTTCGTAGTCAAAAACATGATTGTGATAGTGTAGCCAAACTAGTTTCTACCTCAAGCCTTCTAGCAAGGTCAGTGTTACTTTCGACAAGGCTGTTGATCATGTTGGCACTGGTTTCAATATTTTTCTGTCATTGCGGCTTGAAAATAGTACTGGTTCCAAAAATTTGCTGCCGCAAGCTGTTGTTTTAGTGTGATCTTCTCATTTTTCCATTTCTTACTAATCTTGCTTTAATGCAGTAGTGTACATGTTTAGATAATGATAGTATAAATATGTTTCTTAGTCTGAATGTTGGACTAAATGCCTTAGGTTTGGTACAAGTCGATCATGATATTTGCTCCATATACCCAATATTTGGCCACCAATTCCTTTTCCCCATTGTTATTTTCTCCTTATTGTTGAACTTCAAACTTCTTTTCTTGTGGTTCATTCTCCGTTCATGTTTCTCTCTGGTATACCCTTTTCTCAGCTTCCTGCAAAATATTGAAACCGAAACACAGCACAACCTTTTGATTCTCTATTGGAAAAAGTGACAATTAGTTGGAACTCACTCTCAATTTATGAGTGTAAGCTTTAGAAATTAGGCCCTTATTGAAATGTTAGTGTGTAGTTATTACAGTGTTGAGGTGTTGGTTAGAAAAATGAGACCCATGGCTATGAGCAAACTCCAAACACTGGAGTTCCGAAATCATTTTTGCAAGTCGCACATTCACTCATTCCAGAACAGGTAGTCATGCTCTTCAGAACCACGTCCATTTAAGTTAAGAACATCCACTAAGGAGTCTTCTGTTATATACGTGTCATTCTGTTATATATAGGCACATATATAACACATCAAATATGTACACTATGTATTAGGAGTATGTATGTCTCAGGCACCCAACAGACATTTATATACATCAGAGATAATGTTTCTCTGACGACGCATGTAGACCTGACCACGCGTTCAAGATCAACCTAGGTCCTAATTCGCTGGCCGGCGAATATATAATATCTTAAGATGTTACTTTTTGTAACCGGTGCATGTTTAAATACGTTATTTTTTGTAATTTGGAGTTTAGACTCTACGTCACTTTTTGTATTCTATGATTTAATTAATCAAGGCTTAAGGATAGCCATGCCGGCCATTCTTGAAAAAAAGATGCTACTTTTATCCGACAGTAGCTGATGTTCCGAATTCACTATGGAAATTCTAATCATGATTGATCGAATTCACAAATTGACTTGTATATAACCTCTCATATATACGAGGTCTTGACAGGAGAAAACATTTCCGAATACATAACATGTAATGCGTACAGAAATGCAAGTTTAAATGAGAGAGAGAGAGAGCATATATGCACTGATGGGAGAGTACTTAGTAATCTATCCTAACCGTCTAGTATATATTCGGTCTTGTTTAGTTCAAGAAAAGGAAAATGGTTCATTTGTGTTTCACATGAGAAGGGAAATATTTACCATGAACAAGGCTCAAACTGATGTTCCTTAACTATGTGAGATTGAAGATCAGAAGAGAATGGCTGCAGCTTCAAACTCCTCTACTTGGATATTCTCTTCGGCTGGCCTGGTTGCTAAGCAGATAGAAATGTAAGGGAAATTGAAAGAGACAGAAAAGATTTCATAGATAGCAACGATCAAAAGGTCGTCTTTAAATAAAAGTCAATTTGAACAAACGCAACTGTCCAAACAGTTGGCAGCAAGATACTTCCAATATGGACCAACTCACTTAACTGCTATATTAACATGCAAATAATTATCCCTAAAATAGGTAATTAACCCAAAATGTGCCTAGTAGGTGCACAAATTGATGCAGCGGAATATAAAGGGATATATTGATTGGAATCCACCAATCGATTTTGATCTCGAATCCTCGAGAAAAACTTGAATCCACCAGAAAAGTTAAGATAAACTCAAATGTTTTTTTTATAAATCAATATTACTAATACAACTGATATGGACCTTATATAGAAGCAAAGAACCTTATGACTACTAACAACAAAATCTAAAAGCCCATGAATTAAAATAAAATAAAGTTCAAAAACAAACTAATTAAAATAAAACCAAACAAACTAATAAAAAATAAAACTCAAAAATAATTAAAACAGTCGTTTGGAAGCCCAACAAACTTAGATGTCCGGAAATAATTCGCCATGATCAAACGGTTCTCCAATCTTTATTTTCCGTCGAAAAGTGACCCCATTTGATCTACATCAGTCTCCTCCACTTCAAAACAAATCGACCTCGAGTCACGCTCCGGCCTGAGTTTACCTTCCTAAACCCGGGATAGAACGTGCAGGACCCATCCCAAGAGAGATTTCCTCGAAATCCCCCTTGAGACGGGATAACCCTTTCAAAAACCCAAGCTCAAACCATTTTCAACAGTCCTCACGACACCGTGATAGACCTCACGAAACCTGAGGTTATCCCGATTATCGAGTTAGGTTCCATACTAAATACTTTATAGGACCTAGGGTCTAAATATTATTTGTGACTGCACCCGAATCCCGATCAGGTTGCCTACGTATCCTGTACTCATGGATCAAGTCACACGTAGCTCTCATTTTAATTAACATCTTAACCGGACGAATCCTACTTTTCTATTTATCGGTCGATTACATACTTTATACTGATATACCAAACCAAGTGTACAACATACGATAAAAATTAATCACATAAGTAAATATGATGGCAACCATGTAATTAATAAATCCACCAAGGATATAATAGTCAAATTATCCTTAATAGAATTCTTGTAAATATCTTAAACTGTCAGGGGAAGTATATATTGTCAATTCAGCCTTAATAACAGCTGGGTAATTACGCTAAACTGTCAGGGGCATTTCTGAAATTTCAACCTTAAAGACAGCCTTATAATTAACTAAAATTGTCAGGGACAACATTGTCTTTTAGCCTCACTGTCTGTCTTGTAAATATACAAGTCTGCCAAGGGCATTTTTAGGATTTCAGCCTCAATGACATCCCAGTAATTAACCCAAACTGCTAGGGGTAGTTAATATACAAGTCTACCAAGGGCATTTCTAAGATTTTAGCCTTAATGACATCCTTTTAATTAACTCAAACTATCAGGGGTAGTTATGACATTTCTCACCATAAGTAAATGGTAAAAATATCAGATCTACCACGATAAAAACCCAGGGTTTTACCCTTTTTCACCCTAATCACACCGATCGGTTCTCTGGCAGAGTTACAGGCCTATTCCGGCCACCTATTTCACCCTCTCCGCTCTACAAACCACCACACTAGCTACAACCAACATCAACAATACTACATCATAATAAAATTGAAGGAGAACAAGATCTGAGAGTCACCGAAGAGGGAACGACGGTGTCTCAGCCGTCTCTGCCTCGATCGAGCTTCCCTTCGCTCACCTAAACTTTCAACCCTCGCCGCTGCTCCGCCTCGACCCCAAGGAGAGGATCTGACCTCATCGAATCTCTTATATATGCCTTGCGCTCGGGTCTCGACCAGACGAGAATGTGCGTCGACGCTGGCAACAGTTCGGTTTAGCTAGGCGAGCAGACGCAGTGGAGGTGGTGGCGACTAAGTGGAGGAAAGAATTAGAGAGAAATCGAGAGAGAGACCGAGAGGGAGAGCGTGCCGGGAGGGAAGGATAGATCGGGAGAAAGAGAGAGAGAGAGAGTCCGGAGTTCCCCCTGCCCCGATCCAAATATATATATATAGTGAAAGGTGAATTCTAGTGCTAACTCGTTTGTTGGTTGTTGTTATCCGGTGATGTGTGTTGAAATTGGAATTAAGGTCCGTAAATTGTTAGTAAAAGCATTTGGAGTCGTGGAGTTCTGTTTAGTCGTAGAACGATTAATTACGGAAGACTTAGCGTAAATTAGATTGTTTCCATTTTTTGGAAAGTTGACCGGTAAAATGTCAATCTTAGTACCAGGTTAAAATAAGCCAATTGGATCTCTAAATGAGATCCTGGTCAACTCAGGAATCTTAGTCAAAAATCAAGTTGCTCGTTGTAATTAATTTGGATAATTTCTTTATCGGTATATCGACTCAAGGTTAAAGAATTGGTCTAAGAGACGCGTTGGGTGTCCATAGTAATTCCACAAATTATTATTACGATACCTAACCTCAAACGAAATAGTAAGGATAATTGATGCATTTAGGTTACGAAGTCGGAAACTAAATTTCGAGTCGATAATCTGAAATTTAGCTTAATGGTTGAAGGTTGCTAAAAAATGAAGGAATTTGGTCAACTCCTGGGCAAATTAGAACTTCCTAGTAAAACTAGAAAAAGTACAAGTCAACAGTATTAAAGACTGATTTATTGGGTAAATTTTACAGTTTATGTTTGAACGTGAGACGGGTTCGACCTTGCGGTTATTTCGAGTTTACGCTCGAGGGGTATTCAGAGCATTGAGGAGGTCGTATTAAGTACTGTGAGTGGACCTTTGTTTTGAATTAAGACATGCCTTGTTTTTATACTAAACAACATAATTTTTATTGTCTTAATGAGCTGGTAGGGTCGGGAAGGAGGGTTGCTCCCTTCTGTAAGCCCATGTGTTATGTCAGATGAAATTAATGTCATGATGATTACATTCAGAAATGCATTGTTTTATGGTTATAGTTTTGAGGACGGTCGGGAAATTGTGCCTAATGCATGAGATGCATGTTTTAATTTACGGGAGATGAGTCATATATTAATGACTTTTCGTATTTGTTTTCTTCGCCATGAAGAGTCGTTATTTTATCATTGCTAGCTAGCTAGCCATACAGGCCCCCTCACTTTAGAACTGAAGCGGGGCAATAGTAGCCTTATTTGGCTCCAACCTAGGCTGAGAGACTCATTGTCATGGTTAAATCTCTCCACTATGAAGGGTCGTTCATTACTTAGTAGCCTCCGGAAGGCTCCGACCCTAGTCTGGGAGCTTCTCCGTCATGGTGAAATCTCTTCCCCTATTTTTAATGTTGATTTACAAGCCAATGAGATTGTCATTTTACGTTTTGGTTTCCGGAATGATTATTCGGGATTCTTTCCCGACAAGGCATGCATATGGATTTTCGTGAAATTCAAAGGGAGAGCATAGATTGATTATTTTCACACGCTTAGAAATTCTTTTTGTCCACTCACTCTAACGTTGTGTTTTTAAATGTTTTCCCCTGGGCCCTTCGTTTTCAAATGCCCAGTGTTGCAGGGTTGCTGGGAGGATGTCATGCGTACTGAAGACGAGGCATAGTCAAATTATTCTGATGTAGAATGCTCTAAATACCCTAGTATAGTGTTTAGTTGTATTTAATTGTGGAATTGTTTTCGTTGGATTGCCTGTAAGGTTGTCCATTTCAAAGGAGGTTTCCGGTAAAAAATTCTCTTGAGGTGGACCCCGCATGGTTTACTTCAGGTTAAAGGGGTTAACCCGAGGTGGGTCCTGACATACACATGCTTGTTATAACTATTTAAAGGTAACCACCACATGATAACGCTAAACGGTAACGCCCAAATGGCTACATACCTAAACCGGCTACACACTAAAAGGGCTACACCTAACACGGCTACATAACTAAGTGATCATACCTTAAACATGGTAACGCTAAACGGTAATGCTCCATGGTCACGCCAAATGGTAACTCCTAAAGAGATACGCACCTAAAACGGCTACTCCTAAACTGCTATATACCTATTCTCATACCTTATGGATATCTCATGAAACAACCATGATCATTAAACAACACGTACTTCATTTACATAGCGCCTAGTCACGCCTCTCAGTTAACCCACAAACGGCTAATCACATAACAAGTGTACACAGTTAACATTTAACATGCAATGTCATGTTAATTATACACACAACAAGTGCAGACACCTAGCACTCAAATGTGCAACCCAGGCTATAGACACAACAAAGTGTAAACAGCCGGCACCCTAGCGTGCACTCTCATGTCATGTATATAGCGAGTATAAATAAACCAAACACAGAAGAGGCTGAAATAAAACTCTTACCCTAGGATAACGCTTGGTGATGAGGAGTGGATGATGCTGGTTGCAAACAGCGGAGCCTCTGAGCCACACGAATCTCAAGGAAGATCTGAGACCTCCCAAAGAGCAGCTAAGACAGATCTGGGTTTAGCATCTCTCATCTCTTTCTTTTCAAACATAGAAACTAGTCACTTCCCACCTCTTTCTCCGTATCCCTATGTAGCACCGCTGGGGGTAAACTACAGTAGCCACGAATTTAAGCCAATAAGAAGCCAACACATCCGAAGGACGTGCCAACAACTTATTAACTTAAAGTCGTAGGCTTTTTAGTGAGTAAAATAAAATTTAAACTTTAAATACTTTGAGTGGCACCACATGAAATCCTTAAAACAATCATCAGAGTTTATCTAATTTCGCGGAAGGTGGTCAAAATAAAGGGGACAATTTAAAAACTTTAGCGACAACAATAAAAAATACACAACATGGTTAACAAGTCGGGATGACACATTTACTGTTCAGGTAGAAATCTCTGGTAAATGACTCAAAGGGTGAAGCCGGGATAGGGAGTACACTTGGACCGAACATCGAGGAAGGAATGAAGCTCCACACATAGCTCTCTTTATCTTTCCCGTCACAGTACCTGCAAACAATCTGTTGTAGGGGTGAGCGTCGTCCTCGCGTGCTCACGTAGGCCCACCAAAGATAGGTTTGAAAACCAAAAACCATATTTATACATATAGATTTGAGCTCGTAATAAAACCATTTATGAAATCCTTGGCACACAAAAACCATCATTTTATATCCTTTAGGAAAACATGCAGTATGCTAAAATCATAGGGGCCCAGAGCGCTCAATGTACAAGTACAACCTGCAGGACTTTCGAATCTCCATGACCGAATCCCGGGTTTGTCTTCACAGCAAACCGGGGCCAACTACCTATGCGCTTGAAAACACATAGTAGCGAGAGTGTCCATTTCCAGCTAAATGCCCAAACAACGCATCTCACTTACGTCTCGCTTAACTCTGTACGAGACGAGCTTAAGCGGGATATTTAAAATAAACAGGGCATCGCCCCCCCGGAGGTTCACGGTCTCGACACCGTGGGAGTGCTAGATACTAGGTCCCGTCACTCTCAGGTCACACACCGGAAATCAGGACAACGGTGTTCCACACATCTCACATTGACGTATAAAATCATTTACGTCTAGCCTCGGGTTTTCTTGGCCCAATCATAAATCATTTAATATACAGAAAACTTTCCCGAGGCATCGACCATGAGCATACACAAAATCATGCACTTTCTCATACATATATAAAACCACTACCAAAGGGGGTTCAGGTTCCCTACCTGGAATTGCCGTTCCACAAGTAAGCTCCAAGCTCCCAGGAACTGTCTCGGTGAACCGTGGTCACCTCGTAAGCTACATCGTCCAATAATCACTGCAGAATAGAGTAGCTTAGCAACCAAGAAACAATAACAGTTCAGTTGACCACAACATTCCTAGTTTGACCAGGAATGACCGCATTGACTAAGTTGACCAACCAATTTCCTTTTATGCACTTTAACCTTTTTGACTTTCTTTTCCAGTTATCGACTCTTTACTCAATTACCGGAAGTCCGACGAAACTTCGGAACTTCCCTTTACCATTTACTGACGTTAAGGTGTCACATAATAATTCGTTGAATTACTATGGACACCCAACGTGTCACATGAACCAATTATTTACCGGGAGTCGATTTACCGATTTACGTGAAACACCAACTTTACTTAAAACGGTCAACTTAACATTTTTCCAGAAATTCCAGTTATCACTTTCCGATAACAATTTAACACTTTACCAATTTAACCAAGTTGTGTTAAACCTCGTTGAACTTCAAATCTTTACTTAACCATTTTTCAGAAAATGGGACTTTCCCAAAACAGAAACTTTCCTTTAATGGAAACTTTCCCAAAATGGAAAGTTTCCCGAATTAACAGGTTTCCAACTTAAAAGGTTTTCTAAAATGGAAAGACTCCCAAATACGGTTAGTTTCCGTTTTTAACACATTTCCTTACGTAATTCCCGATTACGACACTTTAATTCTATTAAACGGAAACGATGAACTTTAAACAGGAGTCGAAGAGTACCTCTCGACATTTAGCCGGATTTACTGCTTCGCCGGATTGTCACAGGATTCCGGTCAACTCGCCGGAAATTTCACCGGAGTTTCCCTCGTTTCTTGATCACCAAGTTATCGACATGAAACGACGAAAACAATAACCAACTCATCAGATAATCAACACATCAACATCGGATCAATTCAGCTAATCAAAACACACTGTAATCTTAGGGGAAACGTCACTCACCATCTGTCTGCCCAAACTGCCTCCTCTCCACACCAGAACCGTTCCACCAGTCCCTGCATCCCTGCTCTCACTAAAACCGGACACAGTTTCAAACAACACAACAACAGAACCAAAACTAAACCAAGGATCTGTGCACTACCTCCTCCTCGGTTCCTTCTTCCCTTTCCCTGCTCTCATTTTCACAACCCCATCACCATCTCCACTCCTTCCTCCTCTGCAGAGACAAAGACCACCATAAACGACGGCGACGGCGACGATACCAGAACTCCAGAAAACACAGAAGAAATGGAGGAAGAGTGATTAGGTCCACAATTGACATCAGAGTTCCAAGAAGGGTTCGAAATTGAAGGAGGTGTAAGAAGATTACCTTCCAGACCCATGGCTGGCCGGAGAGGAAGGAAAACCGACAAGGGGACCGATTTAGGGCTAGGAGTTGACTTTCGAATTGGAGAGGAGAGTGAGTGGATGGGGAAAAGATGACCATGGATGGAGAGAGGAGACAGAGGCGAACTCAGCGGTGGTGACGCGACGGCCAGGCGCGGCCTGACGCGGCGGCGACGGCGGCTGGACGGCGGGACAGCATCAGACTTTCTCGGTCTCTCTCTCTGCCTCTCTCTCTCTTCTCTCGACAATAATGAGAGAAAGAGAAGAGATTGGTTTGTATATAGTTAGATCCAATGGTCCAAAATGCTAGTTGAGATCAAAGGCCACGATTTGAAGTTGGCTTTAATAATCAGAAAATAATAATTTAGAAATTACCAAGGACTTTGGAAATTCGCAAGAAATAGACGGAATCTCCGAAAAATAATCCGAAAATACTGGGAGACTCGTGTCGACACGTACTATGACATCGAGTCATTAAATCAGGTATTCGGAGAACTTTGAAAAACTCGAAAAGAACGTGGTAATTAACTCGCGAAGTTACCGAATGCGACTTAAACCTCAGTAACTCGCCATTAACCACGGTTAAAACGTGCGGGGTCCCACACCCTATATATAATATCATAAATCCACATCCATCGTTGAATACAAAACGACCCAACGGTTAGATCGCTGCCACCTCACATCCCCACTTATTGCGCACAGTTACCCACGTGACACACGAAGGGCATGCGCGTTAAACACAACGTAAAGCGCAGTTATTACACAGAAAGTAACCGTTACCTATGCCACGTGCCCATAAATGACCACGTGACCTTCATAATTGGTCACTTATGAAGGCATAAGAGATATGGACTAGCGCTGGTACCGAACTCTCGCTACACACATGACTGCTGCATTACGTGACATCGCTACACACGAGATCTCTCACTGTGTGAACTCTCGCTACACACGCGACCACTGCATTACGTGACATCGCTACACACGCGATCCCTCACTGAGCAAACTCTCGCGAACTGTCACAACACATGTGACCGCTGCATTACGTGACATCGCTACACACGCGATCCCTCACTGGGCGAACTTTTGCTACTCACGTGAAATATCGCAACATACGTGACCGCTGCATTACGTGACATCGCTACACACGCGATCCCTCACTGTACGAACTCTTGCTACACACGCGAACTGTCGCTACACACGCAACCACTGCATTATGTGACTTCGCTACACATGTGATCCCTCACTGCACGAACAAACGCTACACACACGACCACTACATTATGTGACATCGCTACACACGTGATCTCTCACTGCACGCTCTCGCTACACGCGAAATGTCACTACACACGCGACCGCTGCATTACGTGACATCGCTACACACGCGATCCCTCACTGTGTGAACTCTCGCTACTCACGCGAAATGTCGCTTCACACACGACTGCTGCATTACGTGACATCGCTATACACGCGATCCCTCACTGCGCTAACTCTCGCTAAACACATGAATGTTACACTATGTGACATTGATTGCGTTACAAGTTGATTGAGTGATGAAAGACCATACTAAAAGTGAACAAACACTAAAACTTAGCTACTAAAAAACGTCAAGGAAACAATCGAACAAGTCTTTTGTTGAGTGTTTGTGGTATATTGGTAATTATAAATTAGCATAAATTGTATGAATTCGATGTTTGGCTACGTACATTGAATAAGCTCCAGAGCTGCTACCTCATCGGCTCATCCTCTTCAAAATTAGGGCTAGGCACTTCGTACCGCAATCCCGATCTCGTTTCGGTCCCGTACCGAAAATTGGCGGGACGAGACATTATTTTAAAATTGCAGTACCGTACCGTCACAATAGTTTGGAAACGGGACGGGATGAGAGCATTCTGAAAGTATAAATGTACTTGTATCCGATCATAACCGTCTGATTTTTAGGGTGTATAATCTTACAATAAACTTAAACACACTCAATGGGAGGCCCAAAACCTTAACATAAATTCACAATACTAGTTTCACATAGCAAGATAATTCATTCACATTTGGTGATGATGATCATATGAAATATATCGGCTGCCATAACGAAGCAATGTAGCAATAACTGAAGCTCATTTTATTTTTCAAGCTTGCGAGTTTTATCGAGATCTTAATTAATTAGTTAGATGCAAATTACAAGCATTTAATTAATTGGTTATTGATCCCCTTTCATTTTTACAATTTTTGTTCGTCTTCTACTTATATAGAGTTAGAATTTTAGAACTAGGGTAATTATACCATGGAAAAGTAACACCATATAATATATATATATATATATATATATATATGAGAATATTATACACAATAAAATCCTTATGAATATTGGATGAGTTCACGTTGACTTTATAAAAAATAGAAATAAAATTTATTTAAAAATTTATCTTTTCTATGTTTTTTTAATATTTGTTATTATTATTGCGGGATTCCGATCCCGTCCTAGTCCTGAACGGGATCATCCCATACTGATACATTTTAAAAATGCAATCTCGTCCTGATAATATATTTTCGAAACGGGGCGGGATTTGCTGAATCCTGTCTCATCCCATCCCATGCCCAGCCCTATTCAAAATATTCCTCACTACGCAAGCTTGACTACGTACATCTCTTCCGATCATCAAGGTGTGTGGTTATCTTAGTTTGTTCACCTTGGTGAAGTCGCACTAAGCACACGCATAACCCCTCGGGTAGTCGGGTTACAAGTTCAAACATTCCTTTTCAAATCTTTCATTTAAACTCTGAATTATTAACCTGCAACATATACAATAGAAACTTGATAAATTAATACTCTATTAATTAATAACCTCGTTAAAATAATAATTTTTTTCAGTACTAAGTCGGGGACAACATGCTAAATTAATATTTTACTAAATTTATAAGATAATACAAATTTTATAATTCACATAGATCTCGTTGAATATATAAATTAATATTTCTTAATATAGATAGAATTAATTATTTATTTATGATAATTTCATAATAAAGACTATTTCTTAATTAGAATTACCCTAATTTTGTCGGCTAAAACCCTAAACCCTATACGTAGAAGCTTCAAACGAAAAAAAGTCGTGAAATAAGATATGACCGGAATGGTGAAATACGCCTACTTTTGAAAAATCACATAATTCCAGTAAAGTCTCGGTGCAGATAGTTACGGGTAACGCAATTTTCCATTTTTTCTCCCTAGCAGTAGCCCTATCTCCGGTGGTTATTTTTCATAAAATTTTTATACTAATGGTTGCATCTCATCCATTTGAAACTATTTTCAGTTGAAGGTCCGGGCAAAATACATAATTTAGACTGTCAAATGACCGTTTTCGTTCGTTAAGGGGTTTGACTTACGAGATTGACCCTAAGGATCGAGCCCTTAACGTTGTCAGATTAAGTTGAATTTTTTCCTATAGACATATTTCAACATAATGATCATATCAGACGGTCAAAATTTTGTTTCTCAACTTTGATCATCGGAATAACAACATGCGTACTAATGTTGTATAACTAGTAGCTTTAAGTAAATGTTCTGTTTCTAAAACAAACTCTATGTAGAAACTTCAAACGCAAAAAAGTCGTGAAATAAGATATGACCGGAATGGTGAAATACGTCTACGGTTGAAAAATCACGTAATTCCGGTAAACTCTCGGTGCCAATAGTTGCGGTCAATACAATTTAGGGGTTTGATTTACGAGATTGACCATCTAGATTTAGTCCTTAAATTTATCGTAGGGCTGGGCATATTCGGACTGGACCGGTTTTGAGCCCAAACCGTATCCAATCCGAATCATTCGGATTTATAAAATCTCCATCCGAATCTGAATCTGAAATCCGGTTAACCGATTATTCGGATCATTCGAAAACCAGATCGGATCGGATCGGTTTCAGATTTCACCCGAATTTGATATTAGAGGCCAAATTGGAGAAGCTTAAGCTTGATTTTTCAGCTTGGAGGGCGGAGCTGAAAGAGCAGAAGCTGAAGTTTCCGTTAGGTTACAAGACTTTTGAGGAGGCCATCCCTCCTCAGTATGCCATTCAGGTACTTGATGAGTTGACTGAAGGGAAGGCTATTATAAGCACTGGTGTTGGGCAACATTAGATGTGGGCGGCTCAACACTATAAGTATCTTCGGCCTCGACAGTGGTTGACTTCGGGGGGTTTAGGAGCCATGGGTTTTGGATTGCCGGCTGCTATGGGGGCTGCTGCGGCAAATCCAGATACAATTGTTGTTGACATAGATGGTGATGGAAGTTTTATGATGAATGTCCAAGAATTGGCAACAATCAAGGTGGAGAATCTTCCGGTCAAAATTTTGCTGTTAAACAATCAGCATTTGGGTATGGGTGTTCAGTGGGAGGATCGATTCTATAAGGCAAACAGGGCTCACGCATACTTGGGCAACCCAGCAAATGAGTTTGAGATTTTCCTGAATATGCTAAAGTTTGCAGAAGCTTGTGGTGTACCAGCTGCCTGAATATGCTAAGATTTTCCCAAAAAATCGGTTTTTTCGAACCGTTTTTTAAGCAAAACCGGAACCAACCCGATTCAAACAGCTATTTTTTGACCCGCTTTAAATGGATCGGTTATCCGGTCCGTTTTTCGGATGGTTTTTTCAGTTTTCGGTTGAAAATCGGATTTTTGCCCACCCCTAATTTATCGGATAAAGTTGAATTTTTTACCATAGATATATTTCAACATATTGATGATATCTGATGGTCGTATTTTTGTTTGTGAATTTTGATGACCGGAATCACAACATGTCTACTATTTACCATTATTTATCTATATGGGGAGCCCTATCATCAAAGGGTAAATGTCTCAAATTGTTTAGATGGACAGTTGCATCTCATTATGGTGAGTGTTTGTTATGTTGAAGGTTCGACCAAAATACCTCATATAGGTGTAGATATGGGCATTTTTGTGTGTGTTTAGAAAAACTACATTTTGAAGCCTTACATGAACTCGGATGGCCAAAAAAGCCCTTATGTCATGGCATTAGCCATGAGTTTGACTCGTAAGGCCGTTCTGTTTCCAGATTTGTATCACAATAGTCAATCGGACACCGAAATATCCGTAGTGCAATTTTGTAACTAAAAGTTACTTTGGCCGACGAAATACCCTAATTTCGTCGGCTATACTTTTCAAATTTCGTCGGCTAAAGTTCACATACTATAGCCGATGAAAAAATCACTTTAGCCGATGAAAATTTCTTTTGTCAGCTAAAATTTAACTATATCCGATGAAAAAATTAGTTTAGCCGACGAAATTTTTTTTATTCAGCTAAAAATTCGTCGGCTAAGTTAAATATTTCGTCGGCTAAAGGTTTTTTTCTGGTAGTGTTAATAAATTCGACAATGTGGTACATTGAACAAAGTACCATAATATTAATTTTGTTGAAAAAAATAAAAGAATGTTTAAAAAATAAATAATATTTGATAAATTAATAATTATTAATTTATCGATTAATTAATACCTCACTAAATTAATAATTTTTATCGGTTCTGACCTCTTATTAATTTATAAAGGTTTAACTGTAGATGCTATTGCACAAAAGTTTTCAGTTCACTTCGATGGCAATATATTTTGGGTACATCTATTGCCACCCCACAAACCATTTTACTCACCCCATGTGTTGTTGATTTATTAAAATACTCTGATTTAAAATTATAGCAATAGACAATAAGTTGTTATAAATTACAAGTTTTTTATTCTTTTATTTTTTTGTTTGTTTTTGAACACGTAGTTTAGAAATCTCAATCCAGAACACGTAGTTTAGAAATCTCAATCCAGAATTTATATATATTCGGTCGTTATATGGTCTCTGAAAACGCTAGTTTTCAACATGAAGATGAGACAAATTGTTTGTATTTATTTTTTTCTCTCTTTTTTCTCATTGTTGATGCTTCATTTATTTACTCATTATATATTTATCATGTCGTTTTTGTATGTATTTTTATATGTCTAGTCGCTCACTTATATAAATTAAAAGGGAAAAAATGAAATTGAAATTGAAATGAGAAAAGAATGTAGGGTGAACAAGTAGAGTTGGGAAATTTAATAAAGAAAAATAGAATTGGGAAAATGATATTTTAATTTGTAGAATATTATGTAACTATTTACTTTACTTGTACATGTAGGTTATATTTTTCCTATTAGCATTATGACTGTATCTCTATATAAACCCTCCTATTTGAAGAATAATAATACATCGAAGTATTCCACACCATATCAAATTATTATGTTCTACTTGGTATCAGAGCCACAAACCCGAATTTCATATTCAAATTCCGCTACGTACCAAAATCATACCAAAATCCTAAATCCTGAATTTCAAATCTCAAATCCATCAAATTGAATTTATTTTTCATGGCATATCAAATCAACAACCACACCATCATCATATCATAAACCAAATTTATATGCAAACTCAAAATGCCCATTTTGTGGATATTTCGGTTATAGAAAAAAAACAGTGTTATGAAACAATTGGATACGCAAATTGGTGGGATTTCACCAAGACACTCAGAAAGAATCAAGCAAAAGTTGTCATAGCCACTACAGAGGAAGAACAATCGTCCAATGCTTTAAATGTCACACAATCAGGTATGAACGGTAAGGTATCTATGAATAGTTTCTAGATTATTGATAGAGGAGCAAGTGATCACATGACTAATGATTATACCATCTTTTAAAAATTACAATCTTCCTTTCAAAATAGTGTTTCTACCGCCGATGGTACTCCAACTCCGGTTACCGAAGAAGGTTATGTTGTCCTATCAGACACGTTAACTCTTGATTCTGTATTAGTTGTCCCTTCATTATCGTACAATATCCTCTCAGTTAGCCAAATCATTCAAGCATTATCATGTACTGTTACGTTCTACCCTTCTTTCTGCATATTTCAGGATATTCTGACTAGGCAGATTCTAGGTTATGGTATACGGAAGTGGAAATTATACTACATAGATACAGGATAAAAACAAAAGCATTTTTTTGGGTCAAGCTAATCAGGTCAATGGAGCTGAGAGTGCTAAGAAAAATGTGTGGCTTTAGCATTATCGGTTGGGCCACCTAAACTTCAATTATCTGAAGAAACTGCAACCACAATTATTTTTAGGTGTCGACCATTTAAATTTTCGATGCGACATATATGAACTGGCTAAGAGCCATCGTATTTCATATTCCCCAAGCTTGCATAGAAGTCCTGTTCCATTCATGAAGATTCATTTCGATGTTTGGAGACCTGCAAAAATTCCTACTCACAGTGGCTATCGATATTTCATTAAGGAAAACTTAGACAGGAAGATAATTCGTTTCCCTTTTGTGTATACGGAATATCTATTAGCAGATCTAATAAAAGGAATGTCAAGGAAAGTGTTTGACAACTCAGTTGGCAAGTTGGGCATGATAAATATCTATACACCAACTTGAGAAGAAGTGTAGAATATTATGTCACTATTTACTTTCCTTATATATGTAGGTTATATTTTTCATATTAGCATTATGATTATATTTCTATATAAATTCTCATATTTAGAAAATAATAATACATTGAAGTATCCCAAACCATATCAGATTATTCTAATCTACTTAATCATTGTAAATGGTGAATAAAGTAGACTTACAATTAAATATGTACAAGTGGGGTGTGAAGAGAATGTAAAGTAAGCAAAATGGTTTGTGGAGTCACAATAGCTAGACACCCCTAATATTTTCTGTTCTCTTTGAGGCTTGGTGTATATATAGCTACCACCACAACACATAATGTCTGAGATATAATTAAAAGGACAGTAGTCCAATATAGGATTTAATCAAATACCGTTCACCCCTATGCGTTGCATCAGGCAAGAAAATAGAAAATTCCAAGAGGCTAATTGAAGTCATGTAACATGCTACGATATAGTTCAGATGAGGCATTGGCAGCACAAAGCTTTGATGTGAGATTGTTCTTGTCTTCCTCAAGCTTCCTGCATCTCTCTTCGTAGTCAAAAACACTACTGTGAAAACTTGTAGCCAAACTAGTTTCTACCTCAAGCCTTCGAGCAAGGTCAGTGTTACTTTCGACAAGGCCGTTGATGTACTGTTCATAGTAACGCGTCCACATTCCCTTGATTTCTCTTTGCATATAGTATTGGTTCCAATAACTTGCTGCCGCTGCCACTTGAAAACAGTACTGGTACCAAGAACTTGCTGCCGCAAGCTGTTGTTTGAGTGTGATTTTCTGACTTTTCAATTTCTTGCTTCTTTCCTTGTACTTGCAGTCATGTCTTTGACCATTTAGCAAAGTCTGCTGATCTTTTCCAATAGCTGCAGTTTCCTCTTCCAATTTTGCCATAATGTCTTTATTTTCTTGCTCCCATTTTCTGCAATCCTCTTTATAAGTTTTAAGCGTTTCCAGCATTTGTTCCTCAAACTTGGAGTGAGAATCTAACTCTTCAACTAAAGCTTGAGACTTCATCTTCGCTTCGACAAGCATTGCATCAAGCTTCTGACTGTCCATTTTCCACGCGAGGAGAGTATCTTCATGTTCAAGTCTCCCTGCCTCTAATTTATTCTCCAGTGATTTATTTTCCCTCTCCAATGCTTCCTTTTCTCTCTTCAAGTCATCATTTTCAGCTCTCAATCTCTCAACTTTCCCAGTGGCCTCAAGAAGTGATTCCTTATTGCTTTTATTTTCAGCTCTCAGTCTCTCAACTTCTCCAGTGGCCTCAAGAAGTACTTCCTTATTGCTTTCATTTTCGGCTGTTGAGGTCTTCCTAAAGTATTCCATCAGATCACTATCGGCCATGACCAATTGATTTCCACAGTTATCATCAACTTTTCCATATTTATCAAAATAATCATAAGGATCAAGTCCTTCTGACGACATATCATCAAACCGTCGCCATCGTGCATTGAATACTGAACCCTCATCGAAAAGTTTTCTGTTTTCTTCTTTCGGTGCTTCTACAACTTCCAAACCCTCTTCTCTCGGTGATTTGTAATTCTTTTCTTCTGGCGCGTCTTCTTGAATTTCAGATTCCTCATTATTCTCCTGGAAAATATTAGTTGGTAAGAAGATACCAATTAAATTAGATACTGGACGGACTATTACAGTATTAGTTATGATCATATAGCTAGCATTCATTTAATTTTACTTTGCTTCATGGAATAACGTACGTGAATTAAAAAATAATAATATATAAATATGGAGCTCTAAACAAATTAGAGATTTTCCAGCCTGAATGTTGTAAGTGCTAGATACCTTAGATCTGGTGAAGTTGAATCCATGCTTCATCATTTCATGTTTACCCACCGATTTATCTTCCCCATCGTATCTTTCTTCCTTTGGATTGGCAGTGTCCTGCATGCAAAAGTTGGTTTTTGAAGAATCGATCAGTTCAAATTGAGTTAATATACCATTTTACTAATTGTGATCGATCATGTAGTATTCATCTTACGTACTCATCCTTCAATGTACTTGTGTAAATAATGATAGCATAAATGCTTCTTAATCTGAATGAATTGGAATACGATACCTTATGTCTGGTACATATCAATTCTGACATATGGTCCACATACCCATATTCAGGCACCAATTCATCTTCCCTGATGTGCTTTACATCTTGGTGATGGGATTCAGACATTTGTATTGGCGACTCAGGGGCAATTTTGGTATATGGGAATTCTGATATACGATCCATAAACCCATATTTTGCCACCAATTCCTTTTCCCAACTGTTATCTTCTTCTTGGTGAACTTCGAATTTCTCTTTTAGTGGTTTATCTTCCGTCTGGGCTTTGTTTTTCTCTCCTTGTACACCCTTTGCAGCTTCCTGCAAGACATTAAAAATGAAAGCACAGAACAAACATTGATTCTTGATTGGAAAAAAGTTACAACGGTTAAAACTTACTCTGAGTTTAGAAGTTCTAGGAATGAGGAGCTTATCAATAAATCCTGGTATAAAGGGTTGAACACTATAACAACTGTTGGTAAGACCAAAGAGTGCCCTGGCTAGGAACAAACTGTATGAAGCTTGATCAGTACAATGGAGGTCCAATATCATTATTGCAAGTCGCTCAATCCAGAGGAGACAGTCAGGCTTCTGCGTAGCCAAGTTAATTCAAGAGTATCATCAACCAAAGAGTCTGCTATATGTACTATCTGTTTAGATATCACATATGCGGACTGTATGTATGTCTCAGCAGACGCACGTTTATACACGGCAGGTTGTGTTTTACTGTGACAAAGAGTTGGGCATGTAGACAAACCTGACGGCATCTAAGTCCTAATTCGCAATCTGGCAATAACAGATTTGTTGGAAAACTCTGATTGATAACCTTAAACAGAGTAAAGGAACAATGTGGAGTAATGATGTAATCTTATTAAACAGCTTTGGCTCTTTTAAATCGCCTTACATGGATAACAGCTTTCCTATAAAACCAGATCGTGATTAGCAACAGCTGCTATCACATTTGAACCTATCTACGTCCTATTCTTACTCTAACAGATCCTTAGGACTAGGTCTTATTTAACAAACAATGACTAAGTAAAAACTGAAGCATGAAAAACGTCTGTCTTTAGGTTTCCTGGACAGACCAGGAAACGTGCCATCTTCTGTCTTCAAGTATCCAGGATAGACCAGGAAACATCCATTCTCTTCAATCTCTCCCCTAAACTAACTGCATTAAAGCAGCTAGTTTAGTTCTTCAACAGAACACACCCCCAGTTTCTCTCTAAATTTGCGAAAGTCATCCAACTTTTGTGGCTTTGTCATCACATCAGCAATCTGATCGTGAGTCCCGCAATGAATCAATTCAATTTCTCCATCCTTTGCAAGATCACGTAAGAAATGAAACCTTACATCAATGTGTTTGCTCCTCCCATGCATCACCGGATTCTTTGACAGTTTAATTGTTGAGCTGTTATCACAGTAGATGGTGGTACATCTCTCCTGCTTCTGACCAAGCATTCCCAGTACTCTCCTCATCCAAATTGCCTGACTTGCACATCCTGCTGCAGCTACGAACTCAGCTTCTGTCGTGGATAGAGTGACTATTGGCTGCTTCTTAGAGGCCCATGACACTGCTCCTGAGCTCAAGAGGAAGACATACCCTGAGGTGCTCTTGCGATCTTCTATATCACTTGCATAGTCACTGTCAGTGAATGCTTCTAGTATTTCAGACTCTCCCCTTTTGTATAGAATTCCATAATTCCAGCTTCCTTTCAAATAGCGAAGTATCCTCTTTGCAGCCAGTAGATGCGCCTCAGTGGGTTGGGCCATGAACCTGCTAATAAGACTTACACTATACATCAGATCTGGACGTGTTGCTGTAAGATACATCAAGCTGCCCACTATTTGTTTGAAGAATGACTCATCCATCTTCACTCCGTGTTCATCTTTACTGAGCTTGTGTCCAGGAATAATAGGGCTGTTCACTGGTTTACATCCTTCCATTCCAAATCTCTTCAAGACCTCCTGTGCATAAGCCTTTTGACAGATAAAAATGCCTTCAGAACATTGAGAGACTTCTACTCCAAGAAAGAATTTCATCATCCCCAGATCTGTCATCTCAAAAGCCTCCATCATTGAAGCCTTAAACTCTTTCAACACAGCTGCATTATCTCCAGTATAGATTAAATCGTCAACGTATATACTGACAATTAACAGATTACCTTCCTTGCTTCTTTTTGTGAATAGAGTCTGTTCATTTGCACAACTTTCAAACCCTTCATTGATGAACCATGCCTCTATTCGACTGAACCAAGCACGTGGAGCTTGCTTCAGACCGTACAGAGCTTTATGCAGTTTGTACACTTTGCTTTCATCTCCTTTGTTCTCATAGCCTCTTGGTTGCTCCACATAAACGTCTTCACTTAACTCACCATGCAGAAAAGCAGACTTCACATCTAACTGATAAATTCTCCAATCTCTTTGAGCTGCAAGTGCCACAATCATCCTTACTGTCTCCATTCTTGCCACTGGTGCAAATACTTCGGTGTAGTCAATCCCATGCTTCTGGGAATACCCTTTTGCCACCAACCGAGCTTTAAGCTTTTCAACCTCTCCATGCTCATTGAATTTCGTCTTAAAAATCCACTTGACACCGATTCTTTTGCTCCCATTTGGTAGATCAACAAGTGACCAGGTGTCATTTCTTTTTATGGCATCAATCTCAGCATCCATTGCTTTCCTCCATTCTGAACTTTGAGCTGCTTCCTCGTATGTGATCGGATCAGTAGCACCAGTTATAACCATATTTGCTTCAAGTTCTTCCTCTGATAGACCTTCTCCTGTAATGTAGTCTCTTAAATAGGATGGGGTTTGTCTGATCCTTCCAGACAAGGTGTGAGTTGCAGGTACAATGCTGGTGTTATCTACTGGTTCTTGCACCTGTGTCTGATCAGTATCATGTGTATCATTCTCTTCTTCTTCTTCGATGTCAGCGTTCATCTTACCATCTTCTTCATCACTTTCATACATGTCTGCCCATGTTAATTCTCCTTTTCTTGTTTCTTCTTCATTCCACCTCCACATTTTATCTTCTTCGAAAACAACATCACGACTGACTACGATCTTCTTCTTCACAGGATCATATAGACGATAGGCCTTGGACTCATCACTGACTCCCATTAGTACACAGACATGACTTTTGTTCTCTAGCTTGGTTCTTGTAGCATCTGGGACATGAACATGCCCTAGACACCCAAATACCCTGAAGTGACTCACTGTTGGCTTGACACCACTCCACATCTCCTCTGGTGTAGCATTCTTTACTGCCAATGTTGGACTCCTATTTAATACATAGGTGGTCCATCTAACTGCCTCAGGCCAGAAGGGTTCTGGTACTTCTTTCTCTGACAATATGGAGCGTACCAGATTCATCAAGGTGCGATTCTTACGTTTAGCAACCCCATTCTGTTGAGGAGTGTAGGCTGTTGTAAGCTGTCTCTTAATTCCTTGCTCCCTGCAGAACAAGTTAAACTCATTCGAGTTGAACTCTCCCCCTCTGTCAGTACGCAGACATTTGATGCTCATGCCAGATTCCTTCTCTATCATGCTCTTAAAACTTTTGAAGTAATTAAACGCTTCTGCCTTCTCAGCAAGAAAAAATGTCCATGCTTTTCTACTGAAATCATCGATAAAGCATAGGACATACCTTTTCTTGCTGTTTGATTCTGGAGTTATTGGTCCACACAGATCAGCATGAATGAGTTGAAGTTTGTATGCAGCCCTCCACGTACTTTTCTTTGGTATGGGGTCTCTGTGCTGCTTCCCAACAAGACAATTTACACATACTGAAGATGGAGGGGTGAGTTTTGGTAAACCACTAACCATCTCTTTCTCTTGCAGCAGCTTCAGTCCCTTGTGACCTAGATGAGCAAACCGGCGATGCCACAAATTTGTTAGATCCTCCTTTTGTACACTGGAGTGAAAACACTTCTCTTCTTGTGTGTTTGCAATCACTACAAACATTCGATTGGTTGTCATGTTTGTCTGAATGATGAGCCCTTTCTCAGGATGGTAGATTTTGCACTTCCCCTCATGCATCAGGATGGCAAGCCCTCTTTCTTGTAATTGACCAATGCTAAGGAGATTATTGGTCAATCCTGGCACATAAAATACGTCTGAGAAGCTATAGGTGACACTGTGAATAGAGATCCTGACTTTGCCTCTTCCTTGTACCATCATCTTGTAATTGTTGCCAAGTTTGACATGATGATGAACTTGGTCATCCAAATCACAGAACTTTGACAGGTCACCACTCATGTGATTTGAGCACCCTGAGTCTAGGAACCAAACGTCTTCTCTTTTTCCTTCATTCAGATCGACATAAGCCATCAGTAGTACTTCTTCATGCTCATTGGTCTCAGTTTCTGCATAGTTGGCCTCTTTGTTCCAAGTTGGACATTCATACTGGAAGTGTCCAAGCTTGTGACATTTGTAGCATTCCACCATTGCTTTGTTGAAGCTGCTTCTTCCTCGACCTCTTCCCATAATGCCTCCTCTTCCTCGACCCCTACTGCCTCTGCCTCGACTTCCTCCTTCACTTGATGTCACTTTGAGAGCTTGATCCTCTCTTGCTCCATTGATTCTGCATAGTCTCTGCTCATGGACGAGCAGACTGCTGTGTAACTCGTCAACTGTCATTGCATCAAGGTCATTAGACTCCTCGATTGAACATGCCACATAGTCAAATCTCGGGGTTAATGACCTCAAAATTTTCTCTACTATGTCAACCTGTGACATATTCTGGCCACCGTGGACTTTTAGCTTGTTCACAATGGTGAGAGTTCGAGCAAAGAACTCATCAATCCTTTCGTCCTCCTTCATCTGCAAGATCTCGAAATCCTTCTTCAGTGCCTGTCTGCTAGCTCTCTTCACCTTGGAGGAACCATGATACTTTTGTTTCATGGAATCCCATATGCTCTTCGAGGAGGATCTATCAAGAATTGTATCCAAAATAGTCCTATGAATAGCTTGAAACAGAAAATTCTTAACCTTCAGATCGTCCTCCTTCATTTGTTCAACCCTTTGACGCAGATCTTCTTCTCTCTTCTTCTGCGCTTCAGTCTGTTGTCTTCCTTCTGTCACAACAGTTGAGAAGGTGGCTACTTGTTCACCTACTTGCACAGCGGTTGGAACACCATCTTCAACGAGATGCCACATCTTCCTGGAGCGAATG
Source organism: Comarum palustre (assembly GCA_951800085.1). NCBI lineage: Eukaryota > Viridiplantae > Streptophyta > Magnoliopsida > Rosales > Rosaceae > Comarum > Comarum palustre. The sequence goes on along the minus strand of OX637579.1, from coordinate 707,628 downwards.
AAATTCTCCATGAGTTCTGACCAGTGATCGTAGTATCCATCAAAGATTGGAATGGATACGGGAGCTGAGTTGCTCTCAGTCCAAAGCTTCAACTGCGTTGAGCTTGCTTCTGCCATCACCTCTCTCAAACTCACTTTTACTCTAACCCGAGATGCACAATCAGGCCCCGTTGGGAGCTCTGATACCAGATTGTTGGAAAACTCTGATTGATAACCTTAAACAGAGTAAAGGAACAATGTGGAGTAATGATGTAATCTTATTAAACAGCTTTGGCTCTTTTAAATCGCCTTACATGGATAACAGCTTTCCTATAAAACCAGATCGTGATTAGCAACAGCTGCTATCACATTTGAACCTATCTACGTCCTATTCTTACTCTAACAGATCCTTAGGACTAGGTCTTATTTAACAAACAATGACTAAGTAAAAACTGAAGCATGAAAAACGTCTGTCTTTAGGTTTCCTGGACAGACCAGGAAACGTGCCATCTTCTGTCTTCAAGTATCCAGGATAGACCAGGAAACATCCATTCTCTTCAAGATTAACATCTGAAGATGCACTTTTATCAAGAGATGCTTATGTTTCCGAACTCACTAGCAATTAAGAAAGGCCAAATTTGATTGATTTATATATAAACCCTCCTAGGAAGTCTTAAAAGACCAAATTCATTTCCAAATGCACATCTAAATATAATACAGAAGTGTAAGTATGCAAGGGTGAAGGAGACAGACATGCAGGTACTGATGGAGAGTTTGCATACATGCATGCAGTAATGGAGATCGATTATTTTTTTACTAGTGGTTTAGTATTTGGATACTTACCGCTGGCAAATTAGGATCGACCTTTAACCTCAGAGCGAAGCAGATCAAGTTGATGCAATCAGAAAAACAGAAGAACGCAGTAGAGAAACGAGCAAATCTGGACATAAAAAAGATGCACACCACAACCACAAGCCGCTCGAGCCAGAACATCAGTCGCTGTAATATGTCAGCCTTTCGAACCAAAACCTCTCGGTTGTTAGTTTTCTGCACAAGTAAATGATACAACATGCTGTTAGGCAACAGAAAATAATAAACTATACCATCGTATCTTGATTTAGTAAAGACTTATGCCATTGATAGAACCGAAGTGAAACAAATATATGAAATTTTAACTACTACACAAATTTATAAACACAAATATATTAGCTTATGCACAATGATATTAACAAATAAATCAATTCGTATGGATAAAGCATAAATAAAATAGAGATAAGTAACTTCAATTCGTGTTTAAAACCTAGATGCTAAGATGCATGCATGTATATCTATGAACATGATGAAGTATATTGTAAAGACCAAAGACAAAAGATACACTAGTGAGTAGTAGCAGTACTCACTCTAGGGCTAGGGTTCTTGAGAAGTTCTTGACAATTTCTTCTTGGCAAGAAGTAAATAATGGAAGAACTGCACATGGTGGACATCAAGTAGAAGCTGAAAGCTATGTCCCAAGATTTTGTAGGTCTGTGGTAGAGTGTTAGGAGGTAAAAGGTCACAGCTCGCTCCAACCAAAATAGACAGAGATAACGTAGCGGCAGCTGCATATAGATATATAATCGCAATCTAGTTAGGCATAAATATTACGTGCCATTCCAATATATATTATCATGAATATGATTGAACCCTAGAATTAAATTTCAAGTACTTACAGCAGCTGATGTTGTATCAATAAGTCGACGATAGCATGGTAACCCATAGGATAGAAAACTTGACCGAGTGAAATCGGTGATGGCGGATTCCCTTGAGGAATTGGGCAAAATTACCAGAAGATGAATTGCAAGGATCCCAACCATTAAGAGGAAATCATCTATTATGTGTAGCATCCATCTTATTTTGGGGGCCATTATTCCCTTCTGTTCTGCCATTGTCGTCTACGTATGAAGTCGATCAAGAGAGACAACTAGTTAGGGTTTAAGATAAACAGACGATATGTATATATGCTAGTTAGAGTCCTCGATTTCTAGGAAAGATGACCTTATTAGTTAAACTCTCTTATCGTGTTTGGATGGATGCGGTGAATTTTCAGTGGAAAGATTCTTAATAAATTATTATTATTATTATTATTATTATTATTATGATCCTATCTTTTTTTCAACTAATCATTAAACAAATTTTAATGATAAATTTATAAATAAAAATAAAATATATGACTAGAAAAAAGAGATGAAGTGTGTTAATGACAACACATTTATTATTATTATTATTCGTTTTAAAAAATAAAAATTTTATATTTGATTAAATTTCTGAAAATTCATCAGTATCCAAACACACCCCATGGAATTGTACATATTACCTTCAATTTTCAACTACAATTAAAACACAAAATAATTAAAGTGAGGCTATCATATATATATATATATATAGTCATTTTATGCTAATGATGTCCTTATTATAAATTTGGAACGAAGCAAAACGAAGACGAAGCCTATCCAATCACCAAACCCTAGGCAGCCCTGCGGGGAATGCGAAACCTAACGGTGAAGCTAGGGTTTGATCTTTATTGGCTTGCAAATCCACAGTCGATCGAACGAGGTCAGTACGTATATATACAGTCGAGATAAGTTTCTAAAATCTGTTTGTTTCGGTGCAAATAGATGATGTGTTCGCACGGTTAGTATTCTACATCAATGCAAATTTCAATTATAGACATGAGGATATTGATCTAGTTGCAGTAGCATTATGTGCACAGAAACCAAGCTTAAGAAAACTCACACAATTTCTGACGGATGAATCTTATTGAAGAAACTTTGGCTTATAAAGCTTTTACACATAACTTAAAGTAAAAAACAGCCTCTTTACACCTCTAAAGATCGTGGTAACACTATTATGGAATTCGTCAAACACTAACAACATGCTTCTTTGTGTGTGTGTGTATATATATAGGAGTTATAAACAACTATGTAGTAAAAAATATCCTAATTCAAACCATCCTTTTATTGCTCCGGACAACTCTGATATTCCCTTCTCTAAACTGAAAATGCTAGAAGCAATTCAGTTTATGTCAGCTGCATCTATTACTCCAACCAGCTCTTTGAGCTTCTCAAATACCTCTAAACTCAGAGGCTTTGTCATAATATCAGCAATCTGTTCACTAGTCCCACGATGGTTCATTTCCACAACTTCATCCTTGGTGAGATTCCTTAAGAAGTGAAACCTCACATCTATGTGTTTACTCCTACCATGCAATACTGGATTTTTTGCCAATTTAATTGTAGAAAAATTATCACACAACATAGTAACACACTTTGAGAGGCACCAAGCTGCATAAGTATTTTCTTCATCCAAATGCTTTGGCATGCACAAGCAGCAGCAGCTACATACTTTGCCTTTATGGTGTAGAGAGTTATGACCGGTTGTTTCTTTGACGCTCAAGCTACAACACCACCACTTAACATGAATGCACACTAGTAAAATCCAAGACTGATGAGACGAATTTTAAAAATTTTGTCTCATAAGTCTCAACCTATGCGATGAAAACAACGTCGTCGCTAAAATTTTAACTTATGCGACGAAACAAATTATCGTCTTTTAAGTTGTCACCTATGTGACGAATCCATAACCTAAATGATAAAAATAAGTTTGTCTCTTACGTCCACACTTATGAGATGAAAAAAATTAGTTTTTCGTTGCATAAGTTCCAAAAATTAAAAAAAAAATTCCCGCAACAAAATTCAGATTTTTTTTTCAAAAGTTTGATCGCGATCGATTTCAATCTATATATACCCAATCTTCATCTCTCTACCCCATCTCTTCTTCTTCTTCTTCTTCTTCTTCCACTTCTTCTTCTCCTCAGTCGCCGTGGAGGTCGCTGCCGGTTTGGAAAATAGTGTTGTTAGGGAGAAATTGGCTAGAAGAGCACCAGGTGTCGGTGAGGATCATGAGAGGGCAAATTTGGTCGAGGAGGACGACAATGTTGAAGTGGGTGTCGACGGTGTGCATGGAGGAGATGCCGGCGTTGCCAACAAGGAGGTCACACGTATCGGGTTGTTGTGGGTGCATGGTGATGGTGGTTGTGGTGGCGATGATGATGATGGCTATGGCTGTGATGGAGCAGTGGTGGTGGTGGTGGGTGGTAGTTTCAGACCAAACAAAATTACGGCAAAAAAGAAAATTTCAAAAATTTCCCGTAAAAAAATTTCAGAAAATTTGAAAAATTTTGGCGGGTGATGTTTTTTTTTGAAATATTAAAATACTAAAACAACGAAATATTTGGTCACTTAAGTTGAGAAATTTCGTCTCTTAAGACTATAGCGACGAAACATTTTTCGTCGCATATGATTGTTCTGTTGTGACGAATACTTCATTTTCGTAGCATAGGTCTCAGAGCGACGGTAAGTATGCGACGAATATGTGCCCCTATGCGACGAAATGGTTTCGTCTCATAGGTCTCAGATCCTACTAGTAATATAGCCTGACTTACTCTTCCAATCATAAACGTCGCTAGTATAACCACTATCAGTATAAGCCAATAATTCATCTTCACAGCCTCTCTTATAAAACACCTCAAACTCAGTAGTACCTTTGAAATACCTACGTATTCACTTTGTAGCAAGCAAATGTGATGTTGTAGGATTAGAAGTGTATATACTGATAAGGAATGAACTATACATTAAATGAGGTATAGTGGCAGTCAAATACATCAGACTTCCAACTATTTCCTTATAAAGTGTTGGATCAACTTTATCACCTTCACCCTCCTTTGTCAATCTACAACGCACAATTGGATTCTTCACTGGGTTCCTCTTCCCCATTTCAATTTAGTCTTATACACCCACTTTACTCCTATGACCTTGGCTCCTTTTGGTAACTCAACAAGTTGTCAAGTATCATTTTTAACTATGACGTCTATCACTAATTGGTTTCATCTCATAGGTCCTAGATCCTACTAGTGCAAATCCATCGAAGCTCTCCATTTTTCAAAACATGTTGCCTCTTCATAATTTGTAGGATCCTCCTCATAAGAGATAAACATGACTGAGTTTTGCACTTCTCCATCCCTGAACAGCCCCACACCAATAGTGTAGTCTTGCATCCAATCTGGTGGTTTTCTTGTTCTATGTTCAGTTGTGGCAGGTGAGTCCTCCATTGATGAGTTTGGTACACTCTCATCAGGAACTTCATTCTCGTAACAAATTTCATTGGAACTAGATGCCTTAACATGTTGCTCTTCTTCATCATTATCACTGCTATAAACATCATATAACTTATCATCACTATCACTCCAATCATGAACATCCAGCTTGATCTCTTCTTCATTCCTCCTCCAATTCCAGCCTTTATTTTCTTCGAACACTACGCCTCTACTGACTATCACCTTCTTAGTCACAGGATTGAAAAGTTTGCAAGTCTTCGACTCTTCACTCAATACACACTTGTGGCTCTTGTCATCTAACTTTGTCTCTTTGCATCAGGCACATGCACATTGCCTATGCAGCCAAATATCCTGAAATAATCTACACTTGGTTTATTTCCACTCCAACATTCTTTTGATGTTTTGTCTTTCACAGCTACTATGTGGCTTTGGTTTAGAACATGAGCTGTTTATCTCACTACTTCTGGCCAAAAAGACTTCGGCATCTTGTCACGCCCCGACCCAAGTTTATCCTATAAACCCGGGATAGGATGTGTGGGACCCATCCTAAGAGAGATTTACTGGTAATCCCCCTTGAAAAGGGATAACCCTTTTTCCCAAACCATTTTCAACAGTCCAAACGATACCGAAATAGACCTCACAACCGGAGGTTATCCTGATTTTCGCATTTGGATTTCAACTAATTACTTTAGAGGACCTATGGTCTAAATATTATTTGTAACTGCACCCGAATCCCGATCAAGCTACCTAAGTACCCAGTACTCAAGGATCAAACCACAAGTAGCTCTTATTTTAATTAACGTCCTAACCGGATGAATCCCGCTTTTCTAATTATCAGTCGATCTATTAATATGGATAGCAAACGTCTATTGTATATCTGAAGTTTAACCTCTCCACTGAGGTATCCACCGACCAACTATCTATCGAGATTATCCCGAACACTCCACCATACATATCTATAACATCCATACACATATAAAACAGAATATAATGACAACCACATAATTATATAAATTCATCAAGGACATAATAGTCAATTTACCCCCAAATGACACTCTTGTAAATACCTAGAAATGTCAGGGGCAATATTGTCAATTCAGGCTCAATGACAGCTTGGTAAATATGCTAAGTTGTAAGAGGTATTACTGGAATTTCACCCTCAATGGCAGCCCTGTAATTATCTAAAACTGTTGAGGGTAGTATCATCTTTTTAACCTCAGTGACAATCATGTAAATATACAAATCTGCCAAGAGCATTTCTGAGATTTCAGTCCCAGTGGTATTCCTGTAAATAAACTGAACTGCTAGTGGCAATCCTGACATTTCACACCCCACAGTAAAACAGTAAAAGGGTAACACTGACGTCGTAAAAACTCTGGTTTTTACCGCGTCTTCTCTGATCGACTATCTCGCAGGAAAACCAAGCTTTCCGACCAAATCGAGCTTCTTCACCTACCTAACAAGTTTCTAAATAGTCTAGATAGCTCAACAACACTTAAACACAAGAAAAGGGTTGAGATTTCCTACCTCGAAGTCCAAAGATGCAACTCCGGCGGATCTTCTCCGACGGAGTTCCGCTGGCCTGCTCCTTGCTCCTGGCAGCTCCTGGAAGCTTCTTGAAAGCTCCTTGCTCCTCCTCTCGCCTGGTTTTGTGTCGAGGCCGAGAGAACTCGAATTGTTCTCACCTCTGCTGGCGTGGCTAGAGGCCAGGGCTTGGTCGTTGGGGAACGACGAAGCCATTGACGGTGACGGTGAGATGAGACGCGCGACGACGGTGGGGCAGTCGAGGCGGTCTCAAGCTGCTCGAGGGAGGAGAGAGAGGTAGAGAGAGGAGAGTAAGAGAGAGAAAACCCCGTCTCGGTCAACCCCCCATATATACACAAATCCAACGGCCCAGATCAAATATCTGATTGATCTGACGGTCCAGATCGAATTATAAAAAGTTACCATGAACAGTAAATAGCTAAATAGCTATTTACTATTTACCGTACAGTAACAACACATTATCCTTAATAACTTTCGCATACGAAATCCGATTAAAGCGTATGACATACTCACAGGTTCGTATTAAAGCCCCCTAAAACTTTCTCGAAGGAAGCTTCCCTAAATTCTCAACTAATCGTAAAGTCACCTTTTTACGATAAGGTAAATAACATTCACTATTTCTGTAAAATTAATAAATTCATATTAAATAGCTCGTAGCTTCGAAAAATATTCCAGACGTACCGGAGGACTCGTATTACCATGATCTACCACCTCGGGACATAAATTTTATCTTCCCCTATAATCGAGAATATATCGATATTAAACTCGAATATTACTTCGGGAAGAGCTAAAGTGCAGTTACAACCATCTGTAACCCACCTGGTCCAGCTAAAAGGGTTAATTTTTAAGGCGGGGTGTTACAAACTACACTCCTTACAAAAATTTCGTCCTCAAAATTTCTACTACGAGACGTAAAACTAACAGTCATTCCAAATGACACAATTCAGTTAAAGATGATCCTCATTTCAAGACTTAATTTATCCAACCGTCAAGGAATGCTGTCAAGTTCTACTGGACGGAACTTCAAGCAAACTAGAGTTACTAGCTCTATGTACCAATTTGTTTAGAAACTAAAGTCTTCTCGTAGTTCCAATACGAGATACACAACTACGCCCGCTTTGAAACACTTTTTCAGGCACGATACCCTCGTCTCATCACTTTTGTTGTAAATCGACCCCATAAGGCTTGCCTCTTAGTTCTTCTAGATTTAATTCATGAAATGACAATTAAGACAACCTGATAGCTTTCCAAGACATAAACGTAGACTAACTTGTAGTCAACACGTATGCTCTACTTTTACAACTGCTACACTTGACACTTAACACCAACGTCTTCCTCGTGGAAGGATGGAAATGCTACAGTCCATCACGTAGGGGAAACTCATATCTTGCAACCTTCGAGACAAAAAAGACGTGCACTTTCTACACTAGGCCTTGAGGCTATGGAAGTATTATCTCATGTGTCCTTCAATAATAAATTCTCATTTCTCGTTCCTTGTACCCTAACTTTCGATCACGGGGCTCGAACGAACTCGCATACCACAACGCGATCTCAAAAATGCTCACTCGGGCTGATGAATCCGCTAAGCGACTTCGTGCCAACATAAAAGTCATCTCCACATACTCATTCACAAATGAATTTCCTTATCCTACTCCACTCTCTCGGAAAAGAGTCTATAGTAGGGCATTTCACAACAATAAGAGCTAACAAACTCTCACACTAACTCATGTGTACTCAAGTCCTGCCTAAAGAACAAAAGTTAACTTAAAATCTTGCATGCATCCTATGATGCCTCCATAATCATTTCAACATCACAATCTAATATTGCACCAATCAGCTCAACATATCTCATTCTTCATGAGTGGGTTTCCCTTTAAGAGATACCCCGATCTTTTTTACTAAAATTCAACCACCACTCATGCAGCGATCACAAGCAAACCAAACCGTCTTCAACTATACCTTAGAAACCGGGAGTACCTCACTCTTAAATTTATATACAATCCATAACCAACGTGGACATATCATCGACCCAGGTTAGGATTGAAACTTCTCAGACGTGGAAAGCTTTAGAGTAAGTGGACCAAAAATCAATGCCAAAAGTAATGATTTAAAATCATAAATTCAAATTTCATTTTTCCCCTGAAAAACAATCCATGTCTTATGCCTAAAAATTAATAAATTCCTAGCCCACGGCCAAATATAAATTCAATCTCGGCATGTATCCATTATAAAACAAATCCTAACCCGCAACCAAATATAAATCAACTCGTGGCCTGCAGCCAAATATAAGTCAAATCGTGGTCTGCAATCAAATATAAATAAACTCGTGGTCTGCAGCCAAATATAAATAGAATCGCGGACTGCAGGCCATATATTTGATTTTTACGCCTGTAGCCATATATAAGTCAAATCATGGCTTGCAGCCGTAAAAAAATCAAATCATGGCATGTAGCCGTATAAAATCAAATCGGGAAAAATATTTCACAAATGATCGATCACACATACCAGGGTCGGAGCTAAAAGCTCTAGCGTACCTCTCAGTGAGGACGCAATCCCGCGCTAATACCACCATCTCCCCTAAAGGAAGAGGAGCGCAACGAGTGGCGCGCTTCCACTCCGCCAAACGAGGAGCGTTACCCGCTAGTTAGCAACAAATAATACATATGACGACCTATCATGACAGTGAGCCTCACAGGCTAAGGTCAGAGCTAAGAGCTCTGGCGTCTCATCCACTGTCTAGTGAGAACGCAAATCCCACGTACCATCCATTCTCTGCAAGAACACATATCCCGCGCTTCCACTCCGCCGAACGAGGAGCGCTGGGTAGGCGCACTTCTACTCCACCGAATGAGGAGTGTCACCGGGGTTCCACATGAGTAGCTCCTGGTAAATTTTGAATTTTGAATTTTGAATTAACTTTACAGCGGCTCTGGAGTGGCTGGAGGCCAGGGCTTGGTCGCCGGGGGACAGCGAAGCCATTGACGGTGGCGGTGAGACGAGACGTGCGCCAACGGTGCGGCAGTCGAGGCGGTTTCGAGCTGCTCGAAGGAATAGAGAGAGAGAGGGAGAAAGAGAGAGAGAGATAGGAAGAGAGAGAAAGCCTCGTCTCGGTCAACCCCCCATATATATATATATACACAAATCAAATGACCCAGATCAAATCTCTGATTGATCTGACGACCCAGATTGAGTTATAAAAAGTTACCATGAACAGTAAATAGATATTTAGTTATTTACCTTACAGTAACAACACATTATCCTTAATAACTTCCGCATACGAACTTCGATTAATGCGTAGGACATACCCACAGGTTCGTATTAACGCCCCTACAACTTTCTTGAAGGAAGCTTCCCTAAATTCTCAACTTATCGTAAAGTCATATTTTTATGATAAGGTATAACATTCACTATTTCTGTAAACTGAATAAATTTATATTAAACAGCTCGTAGCTCCGAAAAATATTTTAGACGTACCGGAGGACTCGTATTAACATAATCTACCACATCGGGACATAAATTTTATCTTCCCCCAGAATTGAGAATATCTCGATATTAAACTCGAATATTAGTTTGGAGAGAGCTAAAGTACGGTTACAACCCTCTGTAACCCGCCTGCTCCCGCTAAATGGGTTAATTGTTGGGGCGAGGTGTTACACATCTACTTCTGATTCAGCAAACATCTAACCATGTTCATAATAGTGTGATTTTTGTGCTCTGTAACCTCCTTCTATTGGGATGTGTATACTGCACTTAATTAACACCTTATACCATGAGCCTAGAAAAACTCATTAAATTGTTTTCAAGTAAATTCTCCACCTCGATCTGTTCTCAAACCACACACAAACAAACCAATCTCCTTCTCCACAAAACTTTTGTAACATTTGAACATATTGAGTGCTTCACACTTCTCGATCAGCTAAAAAGTACACCCAAAGTTTTCGACTGAAGCTATCAATAAAAGTTAAGAGATAACTCTTGTTACTATTTGAGATTAGTGTTATAGGCCCACAAATATTAGCATGCACATTGTTCTATAAGGCGTCGCCTAGCTTTGGTCGCCTGGATTTTCTTGAAATCGTTTCAGTTAGGCAGAGAGCCGTCTACGTGGTCAAGGCACCTCTGACGCGGAGCAGGGGTGTCTGAGGTGAGCTTGGACTAGGTGGAGGTAGAACTTGAAAACCTAATAAATTCCCAAATCAACGTCATTTTATCACTCCTAAACTCAACCTCGAAGCCTAACAAAGGAGTGACCTCATAGTCGACTAACAATCAAACCTCTACTTCAATGAAAACATGAATTGATTGCGTTGTCGCACCTCTCCTTCTCGAATCTTTGCGAGAGTAGAACTGATCTAGAACGAAAGAGAGAGACTTCGTCAAACATGAGAGAGAGAGAGAGAATATAGTGAAGAAGAGGAGAAGGAGACGAGCTTAAGAATATAGTGAAGAGAGAGGAGAAGAAGATTATGCACACTTGCACGTGCTTAAATGGCTTTCTTTTTCAAAATACATTTAATAAGATGGTCAAAAAAGCTTATATATCATGGCATTAGCCATGAGTTTGACTTGTACGCCCGTTCCGCTTCTAGATTGGTATCACAATAGTCAATCGGATACTGAAATATATGTAATGCAATTTTGTAAGTAAATATTATTTTTAATCTTAGCAGACGGAATATAAACTTTTCCGTCGGCTATGAAAGATCTTAGTCGATGAAATATAGTTTAGATTCCGTCGGCTATGCTTTTAGGTCTTAGCTGACCGAATACGAGCTTTTCCGTCGACTAAGAGCTTTCTTAGCAGACAAAAATAGCCAGGATCACAGATCCGTCGGCTAAGAAGAGCTCTTAGGAGGTCACAGATCTGAAAATAAAAGAGTTCTTCTTAGCCGAAAATATATATATATTGATAATTGTGAAATAAAAGAGTTATAAGGGTTATAAAATTAGGAGGTCTAAAAAGTTAAAACATTTCAATATAAGGGTTATAATAGTATAAAGCAAAAGAAATAAACTTTATATACAAGACAAAGAAATAATTGTGGAATAGAGGTGTCATAGCGGAATGTATAAAAATTAAGAGGTATAAAAGATGATTAGTTAATGTCAAAAAGAAATGAGATGTGTAAAAATATATATGAGAGAGGGAGGGAATAAATGCGTAAAATAAGAAAAAAAATTATAAATTCACGCAAATCTTTTGTCCAGATTGTTTTCTTTACAATTTACACTTGACAATCCGTGCAAATCTATCATTTAATAAATCTTTAACAATTCGTGTATTTGCCGAATACCTTTAAACTTCTATGGATTTAAAATTTTCATTTATAAATCATAATTGAATAACCTCAAACTTTTTTAGATTTAAAATATTTTTAATAAATCTTAATTGAATACCCTCAAACTCTTCAAAACCACAAAAAATTTTTAAAACACTATAGAAATCCAAATACAATAGACCATCTTTGGTTCCTTCCTTCTCATTTCTGGACATTTATATATGCTTGAAATCCTATCTATGGAAAATGGGCACACCCATAAATGTTGTAGAACAGTGTATATGAACATGCACACCTAGCAACACACAGATGAAAGAGAACCTGCATGCCATGAGAAACAGACATTGGACTGTATATATAGATCCCTTTCGGTAAACAAACCCTAGCTAACGGTTCTGGCATGGTAAAGTCAGAGGTTCCTAAAATATAAGTACTGGCTAGACAAAATGAAATTAGAGTAGCGACGCATACGTATTTATATATGTGAATTTCGCGTCCCGAGATAACATAAATCGTTATAATCGGACGCGAATCTTAAGAATCTTGCGCAAAGTGAAAAGGAAAACGCATTAAAGCTTAAGAGCGAAATAAATTGCATATACATGTTCCAACAATGGAAAACATGAAGAGAAAAGCTTAGGGGAAAAAGGAAGAAGAAAGAATTAAGACTCGACGTAGCATACAAAAATTAAAAGATCGATCATGTCCAACGCATAGCCTCATATTTGTCTTTGAGTACGCACATCTCTTCCTCCAACTTGTGCATCTCTTCTCTGTGCTTCTGCTTCTCCATCATCAACCTCTGCTCGACTTGTTCCTTCTCCATCTTCAACTTTTTCTCAAACTCATCCACTAAGGCTGTGTACCTTCCTTGTTTGGCTTCCAGCATAAGCAGTCCATGGTCACATCGGTCTTTGATTTTGAGTAACGACTCCTCAAAGTACATGGTATCCCCAACATGATGATTTTTCCCTGACGATAAATTCTCCAATTCTTGGTCCAGTATGGTATGAATGTCCTCAAGCTGATCATATGCTGGTCGATTTCCTCTGAGTCTTCTTTGTGCGTCCGAATAGTAAGAACTCAGCAATATCACAAGAGGAGAAGTGATTGACAGAACAAAACCAAAGAACAATCCAAGAACAAGATGAACAAGCTTAGGGTCCAAGGAAGCAGCAACCTCAAGCAGTCCCATTGTCGAAAGATCGATTTTTGTTAAAATTATACATCATACGGCGGATCATATATATATATATATGAGAAAGTTAGGCCAATATTGCTTGATTGGTTTGGAAATTATGTTACTTAGAACGCACTATTTGTTAATGTTAGCGTGATTCCAGAGCTATCTCCATTAAGGAGAATATATGCAGTTGGTATCGGTTAAAAGAGATATCTCTCAAAAAGATTTCATTACTATTGTGAATCTGCATTTAACGAGACCTTCCTACTCGAACCAAACCCATATCACATATAATATGTGTAGAGATCGAATAAGAATCATGGAAAATGGGAAAAAGGCACAAAGCTAATCGATCGAGGCATATTAATATCCAATGCTGCTACTAGTCTACCATTTCCAAATTGGCACCTTTTCTCTGAAGGATGTTACTCTATCTACAATACGGCTTAAGCCCAGATGAGACCTGACACTGATAAAACAACTACTAGTAGCATAACAGATGACATATATATCGAATAAGTGTAGAATTGCTGTAAATCCGTAGATTGTTTATGGGTAGGAATTTCTGTATTTATGGGTAGATTGTTTCCTATTAGAGTTAGATTATTCCTTTGTACTTGTATATATGTCCCTATTGTGGGATGAATAGAATCATTGAATTAACCCTGAATTGAAGTATTCTTTTCTACTTGGTATCAGAGCAGGTTCAATCCTTTGAACTTGCTTTGCATCCTTTGAATCCTGAATCTCGAAGAACACCCAAACTGCCACCACAAACCGCTGCATACCACCACTACCACCATTGAAATCGAACCATCTTGAAACCCTAAAAACCCAATCTTGAAAAAAAAATCCGAATTCCTCAATGGCAGGACCTGTAATTGAAGGCGAACAATCAGATCCCCAGAAGGCAATTATGACAGAGCATCAACCATTCTCACAAATCATCCATCACCACTACACCACCCAACAAGACAACTCGACGTTCCCAACTAGTGTTGTCTTGAATGAGTCCAACTACACCATATGAGCTCCCCTCATGAAGATGCGCATTGGAGCACGGGGAAAGGTTGGTTATTTGACTGGAGCAAAGGCTGAACCCGCCATGAATTCTGCAGAATATGAAGCTTGGGCCACGGACAATGAAAAAGTGAAAAGTTGGCTCATTGACTCCATGGAGTCTTCTCTTATGAACCGGTATATTCGTCTTCCTACTGCAAAAGATATTTGGGAAGCTGTAGAGCAAACCTTTTATGATGACTCTGATGAAACCCGGATCTTTGAATTGAACAAGAAGTGCTTCGAAGCAAAGCAGAATGGACGGCCTATTCCTACCTACTACAATGAATTGGTGGTCATGTTCCAGGAGATTGATCAAATGGTAGCCTCTCAGAATGATAATGTTGCAGCTGTAGTTCAAGAGACTTCAGCAATGTCCCGGTTGCGTTTTCACATGTTTCTGAGTGGACTTGACTCGGAGTATGATCAGGTGCGCGGAGAGATCTTGCGAAAGGAACCAAAATTCTCCTTGGAGCAGAGCTATGCTTACATTCGCAAGGTACAGTCAGAGAAACAGGCTATGAGGCGTTATGTACCTACCGAATCCTCGGTTATGGCTGTTCAACGCAAGCAGGGTCCTCCCTCCGGGCTTCTCGGGTCCTCCTCCACGCCGCCCCTTAAGTAAACCAAGTCCTTTTGCAAACAGAAAGTGCATTCATTGTGGAGAAATAGGTCACACCAAGGAACGATGCTATGAAGTGATTGGTTACCCCGATTGGTGGGAATTCACCAAGAAACCACGAAAGAATCTGGGCAAGGCTGCCGTTGCTACTACAGAGGAAGAACATCTAGACAATGCCTCCACTAATGTAGCGCAGTCAGGTATGAAGGGTAAGGTTCCTTTGAATAATACATGGATAATTGATACAGGTGCATCTGACCATATGACCAATGACCCTAACCTTGTGACAAAGCTTAAACATTCCTCCCAAAATGTTGTCTCTACTGCTGATGGTACTCCAACTCCGGTTACAGGAGAAGGTTCTGTTGTCTTGTCTAATAACTTAACCCTGGAGTCTGTCTTAGTTGTTCCATCACTAGCTTATAATCTCCTCTCTGTTGGTTAAATTATTCTAGCTCTTACATGTATTGTGACCTTTTATCCGTCTTTCTGTGTGTTTCAGGACATTCTGACTCGGCGGATTCTTAGTTATGGTGTTAGAAGGGGGAATTTATACTCCCTAGATCTGACAGAGAATGGAGAGAAACAGAAGCATCTTTTGGGGCAAGCTAATCAGATCACTAGGGTAGAGAATGCAAAGGAAGCTGTATAGTTATGACATCGGCGTTTAGGTCATTTATCTTTTAGTTATCTTAAGAAGCTGCAACCTCATTTGTTTTCGGTGGTCAGTGATTCAGATTTCCATTGTGACATTTGTGAACTAGCCAAGAGCCACCGTATTTCATATTCACCAAGTCTGAATAAAAGTCCTATTCCTTTTATGAAGATTCACTCCGATGTTTGGGGTCCTGCGAAAATTCCTTCTCTTTCTGGTGCCCAATATTTTATAACTTTTATTGATGATTGCACTCGCATGACTTGGGTATCATTACTGAAGAATAAGAGTGATGTCTTTGAAATGTTTACTGAATTTCACAAAATGGTAGCGACTCAGTATCAACAATCCATCAGAGTTTTCCAGTCTGACAATGGTGGAGAGTTTGTGAATGGACCTATGAATGAGTTTTGTCGGTCATGTGGAATTCGTCATCAAACCTCAAATTCTTATACTCCCCAACAGAATGGTTTAGCAGATCGGAAGAATAGACAGTTGATGGAAGTTGTTCGTGCTTCCTTGTTTGGCATGAATGTACCTCGGTCATATTGGGGAGAAGCTGTGAAATCTGCAGCATATCTCATTAACCGTACCCCTTCACGGTTAATCGAGTTTCAGAATCCTCACCAGAAGCTTCATCAACTTCTGTTAATCCCATCTATGCCTAATTTGGAGCCCCGAGTGTTTGGGTGCACAGCTTATGTCCATATACCGAAGCCACAACGGAGCAAGCTTGATCCCCGTGCAAGGAAGTGTATTTTTGTGGGTTATGCAGAGTTTCAGAAGGGCTACAGATGTTATGACCCGCTCACCAACACAGTACATACATCTCTTGATGTCTCATTTCGTGAATCCGAGCCTTACTATTCAGGGGGAGTTGGTGAGTCTTCCCTTCAGGGGGAGAGAGGATGTGAAGGGAATCCTCAGTATATCTTTGGGTTTGACGAATTTGAAGAGTTGGAAAACTTGGAGGCTCGTTTTAAAGGAGGAAACTTTGATAAAAATACGAATTGTGAGCAAGCAGCAAATATTTCGAATCAACAAGCAATTGTCGAATCAGAAAAAGCAATTGCCGAACAGGATAGTGTGAGTGCCGAATCAAAAAATGCGATTGCCGAATCAGAAAAGGCAATTGCCGAACAGGGCAGTGTGAGTGCCGAATCAGAAAATGTGATTGCTGAATCATAAAAAGCAAGTTCCGAATCAGAAGCTAGCACACAAGACATTCCCCCTTCTACATCAACAATTAAAGAATTCGCTCAGAATGATCCACCTCAGGTAATCCTAAAGTTAAACGAGTCTTCTGGGTTAGAAAGTGTGGAACCTAGGAAATCACAAAGGGTTACCAAGGGTGTTTCTAAAAAGCAATATGAACCAGACATTAAAGCAAAAGCCAAATATCCTGTAGCCAATTTTATGTCTAACCATAGGCTATCTGAGTCACATGCACTTGTTGTTGATCAATTATCTACTGTATCTATTCCTAGTAACGTGCAGGATGCATTGACGGATCCAAAATGGACAAAGGCGATGAATGAAGAATTGAAAGCCCTTCAAAGGAATGCAACGTGGGAGTTAGTACCCATGCCTGTCGGAAAGAAGACTGTAGGGTGTCGTTGGGTGTTTACTGTGAAGCTTAAGGCAGATGGAACTATTGACAGATACAAGGCAAGGTTGGTTGCCAAGGGATATACACAACGCTATGGAATTGATTATGAGGAGACTTTTGCACCTGTGACAAAGATCAATACTGTCCGAATTCTAATTTCACTTGCAGCAAACAAAGATTGGCCCTTGCACAAGTTTGATGTGAAGAATACTTTTCTCAATGGGAATTTGGAAGAAGAATAATTGTACATGGATGTGCCCTCAGGTGTTAAGAATAACCCAAGTGACGTTGGCAAGGTGTGTAAACTGAAGAAGTCTTTGTATGGCTTGAAGCAGTCTCCAAGAGCTTGGTTCGGAAGATTTTCGAAATCCATGAGAGCCTTTGGATATAAACAGAGCAATTCTGACCATACCTTGTTTATCAAACGCAAGAATGATAAGATTACAGCTCTGATTGTATATGTTGATGACATGATTGTTACAGGAGATGACCTGAAAGAGATGAATGAATTGCAAGAGTATCTTTCAAAGGAGTTTGAGATGAAGGATCTTGGACATCTGAAGTATTTTCTGGGTATTGAAGTTGCAAGGTCTAAGAAGGGGATTTTGCTTTCACAGAGGAAGTACGTCCTTGATTTACTAGCTGAAACTGGGATGCTGGACTGCAAACCAATTGAGATGAATCACAGACTTGGTATTTATCCTGATCAAGTTCCGACTGATAAAGGAAGGTATCAACGTCTAGTAGGAAGGTTAATTTATCTTTCTCATACTAGACCTGATATTGCTTATGCTGTGAGTGTGGTTAGTCAGTTTATGCATTGTCCTAGTGAAGAACATATGAATTCAGTTTTTCGTATTTTGAGATATCTGAAGATGGCGCCAGGTAGAGGGTTACTGTTTGAAAAAGGGTGAATTGGAAGTTGTTGGGTACACAAATGCAGATTGGGCTAGTGATAACACTGATAGACGTTCTACATCTGGATACTTCACTTTTGTTGGAGGAAACCTTGTCACTTGGCGTAGTAAAAAGTCGTTGCCATATCGAGTGCAGAAGCTGAATTTCGAGGCATGGCACATGGAGTTTGTGAAATGTTATGGATCCGTAATATCCTGAAGGAACTAGGTTACAAGCTTAAGAGGTCTATGGACTTGCATTGTGATAATACAGCTGCCATTGCAATTGCACATAATCCAGTTCAGCATGATCGCACAAAACATGTGGAGGTTGATCGTCATTTCATTAAAGAGAATCTTGACAGAAAGGTTATTCAGAGGAGCAATTAGCTGATGTTCTTACTAAAGGAGTATTTAGAAGGGTGTTCGACAGCTCGATTGACAAGTTGGGCATGATAGACATCTATTCACCAACTTGAGGGGGAGTGTAGAATTGCTGTAAATCCGTATATAATTAGGATTCTTATGTAATTAGGAATTCCTGTATTTATGGGTAGATTGTTTCCTATTAGAGTTAGATTACTCCTTTGTACTTGTATATATGTCCCTATTGTGGGATGAATAGAATCATTGAATTAACCCTGAATTGAAGTATTCTTTTCTATTATACGAAAGAAGAGAACTCATGACGCCTAGTTAGCCTACCTTTAATCAAGCTGTTAGAGCGACTACAAGCAGTATCTTCTATCACAAATCTCCCAATTATCAATAGCTCCCGCCTCCCCAATTCCCGCGTCCCTATACCTAACCCAACCCAAGTACTGTTTCCCACTGACCAATTTTGGTGGGATAAGAAAGAAGAAAACTCTCATCCACTATTTGATTTCGTCTCCTTTGTTTTTGTTTACTATTAAATATTTTACTGAAAAAAATTGGATATACGTAGGTCTAGTACTAAGTGTATCTTTAAATTAATTTGTTGATTAGGAATTTGAGGCTTTGGGGCCTCATTATTTAGTTGTAGTTATTATTTTTACATTTTTTTATACTTATCGTAACTCATGTCGAAGTGTTTAAGGATAATCGATAATGTTTACTAAGTCTCATATCATATTTATGTGCGTGTAATTTTTTATTTGGTTAAGGGTGCCTAATTACACCCTCAAGATTTTTTAAAGTTTTTAAATGACTTATATTAGCTGAGTAATATTTTTATCATAAATTCGTCACTGAGTTATAATAGGCATCATCATTTGGTTAACTAGGGGTTTGATAATCTAGTGGCACCATTGGCTTCACCGATAGACACCTCTTCTAAGTTCTAACCTAACCATACAACACTCTTTTTTTGGCAACTATACAACAAACTCTTTGGTAGAGAATATGAAGCTCACCCATGGTGGCCAAACGATGTCAGCTCCTTACCTACTTACGGGGAAGTTGACTCCAACAAACATTCCTGGCGTCAAAAAACGACACCGTATGGCCAGATAGCAGTGAGCTACGTCGTCACTCTTGTCTGACGTGTCTTATTCTTCTCCATCTCCGCAACAACAAAATAGCCGATTCTTTCGTAGTCCCCTGTCCGCTTCCGATTAAATGGAGGCCGATTACGTCCTCATTCCAAACGGAGAAGAAGAAGGAGACCGTTCACTCGTCGCCGCCACTCCCAAGCCTCCACGTGTCGCCTCCCTTGATGTCTTCCGCGGCCTCTGCGTCTTCGTGAGCCCTCTCTCTCTTACCTCCATTTATAATTCAACTTCCGAGCTTCAAGTCAAACGCGTTGACTTTAGAGTCCGAAGTGAATTTGGACTCTTTTTCAATTTGAATTGAACAATCGAGCTGCTGTGAACTCGATTCCGTTTTCAATTCCAAGTTTTTGGATGGAATTCATGATGCATTGCTTGAATTTCCAGCTGATGATGGTGGTTGATTACGGCGGCTCGATTGTTCCGGCGATCGCTCACTCGCCGTGGACCGGTCTCCGTTTGGCTGACTTTGTGATGCCGTTTTTTCTCTTCATTGCTGGAGTTTCTCTCGCTTTGGTCTACAAGGTACTCATGGATAGAAATTTGACTAGTTGTTGTTTTCGGCTTTCGAACTAATGCTGTAATTTGAATAGAGAGCTCATTATTTGGTAGGATTAGTGTTACTAATTTAGTTATGAAATTTGAACATTCGGTTTTCATTGGCAATTGCAGAGACTAAATAACAGAGTGGATGCTACATGGAAGGCCGTGTTTCGGGCGGTTAAGCTTTTTCTCCTGGGCGTTCTTCTTCAAGGTAATGTGGTCTGTGTGTTCCATGTGAGCTCATTACATATGCAATGTATGTACAAATGAATTAAATAGTACATTGTTCGATGCCTAACGAACCCGAGATTGGACTCCTTGTCATAATACATGATAGAAATGGAAGTAACGCAGGCAGTGACATAACTTTGGGTCTCTAAAACTATTTTTGTGTCCATGTTCACTTAAAGGTTTGGACTTCTCTTTAAAATTGAAAGCTTAATCACTGTTGTGTACTGAAAAAACCAACTTTGTATTGTCTGTGCTATTTCAGGTGGCTATTTTCATGGAGTAGCTTCCTTGACTTTTGGAGTTGACATTGAAAGAATACGGTGGTTCGGCATTTTGCAGGTGCATACCCTTTGATTCTATGGTTTCAATTTCTTAAGTCTTGTACTGGAGGCTGCATTAGCCGCATCAGCTAGGAAGCTCACTTGCTTTATTAGAATGAATCTACTATACATCTGGTTCTTCTGTATTATAATACCTCTATTCGCTATGTGCTAATTTGCATCGCATAAATTGCTTATCTTTTCTGTACCGTTTTGGTTTTTACCCAGAGGATAGCCATTGGATATATGGTTGCGGCTTTATGTGAGATTTGGCTTTCTCATCGGACCTCGGGGGACATCGGATTTTTCAGGAGCTATTACTGGCACTGGTAAGGTTTAGATTTTATAACACTGGTGAATATGGATATAAAGACTTTCTTCTTATGTGGTGGTGATTTCGATTTTCTACTTTTTAGGTGTGTCATCTTTTTGTTATCAGCAATATACGCTGGGTTGCTGTATGGTTTGCATGTTCCAGATTGGGAATTCAAAGCATCAACACCTACTTCTTTGACTCCCTCTAATGATAGTCATGTTTACGTGGTGCGACTATACTTGGAACTTATTTTCTTTTTTACGTTTATGTCTTCTGCTACACTCAATAACTTTGAAGTGATCAGTTATCATGCCAAGAATATGGAAACCAATGTTCACATCATGGGATCTTCATTAGTTGGTTCTTCATGATAATATTTTCTTATCCCCTTACTGTCTTTCAACGACTTGTCTTGTTTAGTCCTTGCATATGTTTACATCCTGGAATTCAACATTTCTTTTTTCCTGCGATCCATTTCTCTCTGCTTTCTCTAAAAAGTTTGCATGGTTGAAATAATTTTGTGTAGATTGTTGAATACCATGTGTGTCTTACAAAATATTTTCTCCAGACCAAGATACCCATCTTTCACTACATTTTTTTTGTTTTTGTTTTTAAGTTTGGTTCGCTATATGGTGTTTATAATAAAAGTCATGAGCATGGATCCTTCTCTACCTTTATCGAATATGGTTTCCTTCAGGTGGCATGATTTAAGTTCAATCCTCCTATTTTGATTACTCTGTTGTAGGTGAAATGTTCTCTGAGAGGAGATCTTGGACCTGGTTGTAATTCTGCTGGGATGATTGATCGATACATTGTAGGTGTTGATCATTTATATTCAAAACCCGTTTACAGGAACCTGAAGGTGATTACTTATTATACACTGCTGAATTCTAATTGTAAAAAAAGGGTTTAAAACAAAATTAAAACATGACGAAGAAGCATGTGAGTATCGGTGCCTTACCAGGGATTACTATTTGCAGGAGTGCAATATGTCTACTGATGGTCGCATTCCAGAGAGTTCCCCTTCATGGTGTCATACTCCTTTTGATCCCGAAGGTATATTAAGGTGCCCAATCTAACTTTTGTTCTCTTCTACCTCCTTCACAGGGGTCCTTGGCTGTTTTACTTTCAGTTCATATTCTTTTATCAGTTGCGTTTCTATTCAAGAGAACATTCCAATGATTGTTACTTATGCTCAGGTAGCACTATTCCAAGTGCTTAAACACCTGGTGATCGTATAGGTTTATACGTTCATTTATCCCTCTCACTGTCCAATTCATTTATAGGGGCTTGATGTTCTTCCATATAGATTCCATGACAGTACTTCTAGATCAATTTGAAGTGAAATGACAACCTTTTTGAAAGTATCTGAAGAACAAAAGGACATTCTTCTTCCAGCTTCCTTTCAGTAGAGATTTTCATGCCATTATTGTTTCCCCCTGGCTCAGTGATTGAGCATATTATTAGGATTTAGGGTTGCCCTCTTCTTTATTTAATTGCTTTTGGTATGCAGTAGTATTTCAACCCAGCTAATGTCAGCCTACTGATATTCTTATTTTGCTTTCTTAGTACCCTAACAGCAGCAGTGACTTGCATAATTGGACTTCAGTATGGTCACATTCTTGCACACATACAGGTAATAACCTGTTTGCATTTATGGATATCCTCATTCACCAACAAAATATGTTGCAGTTTTCTTGTGTTGATATATGAACATCAACATTGACAACATTCTTAGTCTTGAATTCCATCCTTTGATTTTCCATCATATGGATAGTATCGTTTATTTATGATCTGTGAACTATCTATATAGTTCTAAACTCGTAACTCTCTTAGCATATTTGCTGTCACTTACTGTTTTCAGGACCACAGAGGGCGCCTGAATATTTGGTCCCTGTTTTCACTTTCAATGTTTATCCTTGGATCATTTCTCACCTTCATAGGTATGCCTTATTTAATTTAATTTTTCTTTGCTTGAATTCAATGGGTACTTCAATCAATCACTCTAGCCAAAGCTGAGATGGTTTTGCAAAACTTGCATCTCTTAGTAAGTAAATTGTTATTGGGCAACTGTGATGAGCACTAATACTATCTTTCTACATTTCTGTTTCTTATTTTCAGGCATTCCTGTAAATAAATCTCTGTACACCATCAGTTATTTGCTTATTACTTCTGCATCTGCGGGAATGACATTTTGCTCATTATATCTGCTGGTCAGTTTTCAGAGTTTACTTCAAAATTTGAAGGGATACCTATGTATGTTCCTCAATATTTTCGCTATGCTTCTGTCTATGGTGACATGCCGACAGGTTCCCTGTCTGAGATGTGTTGCTTTCTTTTTGATTTATTTACCATAATAATTTGAGTAGCTTCATCTCTAACCTGTGATTTTAGGCTTGAGCTCGGGGTTATACTCCTTTATTTAAGAAACAATCTATTATGGAGAATGCATGGAATTTAGACCAAATGAGATGGGTTTAGGGTTTGCTTTCTTGTCAATTAGGATTCATTATAACAACCTAATTGATAACTGCCTGTACTGTATTGCAGATAGATGTTTACGATTACCGGTGCATAACATTTGTGTTGGAATGGATGGGCATACATTCTTTGAGTATTTTTATAATTGTTACTTCCAATCTAGCTATTATTGCGATTCAGGGATTCTACTGGACTCATCCTGAGAATAATATTGTAAGTGTCGATGGCTTGCTATTATTTTAACCTACACTGTACATATTTACTGATACTTCCTTTGATGATCAGGTTCACTGGATCATAACACCTTTTGTGCACAAGTGAATTGCTTCTTTGGTGTTCGAGACTGGATAAGAATCATTTGGACAATTGTCCTTAATTCAGAAGCATTCATGGTTGCGTCTTGATTCTCATCACATCATCTCATACAAATCTGAATATTGGAGTCCACATCTATTTGTACATCCAAACATATTCTGCATCTCTTGCTGAAGCAACCAAGATTGTTCATTAACGATTCGGCCCTGGAAGCTCGTGCATTCATTTGACCATGAAAGAATCTGGTATCTTAAATTTTATCACTTGTAATTGTATCACACATGCATGAGTCCTAATAACCTTTGTTTTTTTAACCCAGCCTAGCTGGGAGGCTCAGCCCGCGTCCGGTTATTATATTAATAGAGAATGAGAAAAAAAACCTCCGAAAGGAGAAAAAACAAGAAAAGAGAAGGATAATCCAATCTCTTGTATAAACATGATTGTGTGCAGTTGCCGTCAAAGAGGAAACTGATAATTTGGAAGTCCCAAAACATCCGTTTGTAAGTACTTGTGCAACGCTGGAGGAGGGCTAACATACCATGTAAATGAGTCACAAGAAATTCTTAAATTTGTCATCTTGTCTGCTACTGCATTTCCCTTTTTAAAGATATGACTACTTTTGAAATTCATTGGATTAATTAATTTCTAACAATTTTCCCATCTGACTCATAGATCCCAAGGAGGGGAAAACAACCTGGAGGAAAAAGACGCTATCACACTAATAGAATCACTTTCCAACCACAAATTGGACAAACCTCTCAAAAAAGCCACTTCAATAGCCACAATGACAGCATAAAGCTTTGCGTAGCAAGATGATTTGCATCCTAAAGATTAACAAAAACTCCCTAAAAAAACACCAGAAGCATCACGAAAAACCCCTTCACAAGCTGCATGTCCAGGGTTACCTTTGGCCAGGCCATCAGTATTAACTTTGACCCAAGGGGGGATAGGGGGTGTCATATGACAAATTGGATCTTGGGCGCTCTACGAGGCTTGGGACCGACACCCAGGAAAGACAAAAGCTGCGAGTCCAGAACACCCTTACTGTAACTGTGAGACCCCGAATGTTTTTACCGTGGTTATTGACGAGTTACTGAGGTTTAAGTCGTACTCGGTAACTTCGCGAGTGAACGACCACATTTATTTTCGAGTTTTTCTAAATTCTTTAAATCCCTCATTTAGGACTCGATGTCATAGTACGTGTCGACATGGTTTTTGGAATATTTTTCAGAGCTTCCGTTAATTTTCTACGAATTTCTGAAGTTACTGGTAATTTTTAATTTCCATTTCGGTAAAACAGCTTTTACCATTTAACCTTTTTACTTTTCATCCTCTTTAAATCTGGGCCATTGGATCAAAGCACATTGATTTTGGGCCGTTCATTTTCTCTATTTAAAGAGAGGAGAAGTTTTAACTTTGGTCAAAACTCTCCCCTCCCTTTCTCTCTCTCCCTCTCAACGCCTCTCGGCCGAATCGGTGACCTCGACGGCGCTCTGCTGTCCGGTCACCACTGGCCGGCACACCACCACCAGTTTCTTCCCCTCCTTCTCCTTGTCCTAACTCTGTCCTCAGATCACACCGATGTCAGTCGAGGGAAGAGATCGAGCGCCACTGCGCTCGGTGGTCAACGGCCGGAATCCGGCGATCCAGGCGACAATTCGACGCGTGGAAGGTATACTCTTGTTCCTCTTCCTCTTCCTTCCCTTGCCTCTTGATGTTCGATGTGATCTCCAAATCGAAAAGCCCCATTTCACTGTTTTTTTTTCGGGTTTTTCTGGGTTTCACATTCTTCCTCCAGTGGTCGCGTTCTTAGGCGTCTGGTGGACTTCTGAGGATGAGGCAGAGTTGTTGGAGGCAGCTGGTGAGGTTTTGGAGCAGAGGCAGGGGTTCGGGGCAATGACGGGCAGAGGGTAAGAATTTCTCCCTCTAAAAACTGTCTGAATGTTTGTGTTACTGTTTTGTTGTTGTTGTTGGAGATTAAATCTGATGTTGTTTTTGTTTGTTGTCAATAACTTGGAGGCGAAGAAACAAGATAAACTCTGTCGAAATTCAAGCAAGTTGATCGAAATCGCACCGATGTCAGCCGGAATCCGGTGACTGCTTTGGTGATGTAATGAATTCGGCTGAAACGCCGAAGAGGTAGTTTTCGACTCCTGTTTAAAGTGTATTGTTTCCGTTTAGTCAAGTTAAGAGTTGTAATCGAAATTTACGTAAGGAAACGTACTAAAAAGGAAACTAACTGTAATTGGGATCGTTCAATTAGGAAACTTTCCATTTTCTGGAAACCTACTAATTTGGGAAACTTTCCATTTTGGAAAAGTTTCCATTAAAAGAAAGTTTCTATTTTGGGAAAGTTCCATTTTCAGAAAAACAGTAGAGTAAAGAATTAAAGTTCAACGAAGTTTGGCACAATTTGGTTAAATTGGTAAAGAGTTAAATTGTTATCGGAAACTGATAACTGGAAAATTCTGAAAGTGTCAAGTTGACCGTTTTAAGTAAAATTGGTGATTCACGTAAATCGGTAAATCGACTCTAGGTAAATAAATTAGTTAATGAGACACGTTGGGTGTCCATAGTAATTCAACGAATTATTATGTGACACCCTAACGTCTGATTAAAATGGAAAAGGGAAGTTCAGAAGTTAAGTCGGACTTCCGGTAATTGAGCAAAGAGTCGATAACCGGAAAACCAAGTTAAAAAGGTTAAAGAGTTAAAAAGAAAATTGGTTGGTCAACTTGGTCAATGTGGTCATTCCTGGTCAAACTAGGAATGTTGAGGGCAACATGATTGTTATTGTTTCTTGTTTGCTAAGCTACTCTAATTCTGCAGTGATTTATTGGACGAGGTAGCTTACGCGGTGACATCGGTTCACTGAGGCGGTTCCTCAAAGCTCGGAGCGTACTTAAGGAACAACTATTCCAGGTAGGGAAGCTAAACCCCCTTTGTTAGTGGTTTTGTATATATATGAAAGTGCATGATTTCGTATGCTCATGGTCGATGCCTCGAGAAGTTTTCTTTTATATATGTGATAAATGATTTATGATTGGCCAAGAAAACCCGAGACCAAACGCAAATGATTTTTATATGATGATGTGATATGTTGGGCACCGTTGTCCTGATTTTCGGTGCGTGACCTGAGAGTGACGGGACCTAGTATATAGCACTCCCACGGTGTCGATGACTGTGAACCTCCGGAGGGCAATGCCCTGTTTATTTTAATTATCCCACTTACGCTCGTCTCGTACAGAGTTAAGCGAGACGTAAGTGCGGTGTGCTGTTACGAGAGATTTGTTGGGCATTAACAGTAAATGGACACTCTCCCCACTATTCGTCTTCAGACGCATAGGTAGTTGGCCCCGGTTTGCTGTATAGACAAACCCGCGATTCGGTCATAGAGATTCGTGAAACCCTGCAGACTGTATTGTTCATTGAGCGCTCTGGCCCCCTGTTTTAGCATACTGCATTGTTTTCCTGAAATATATAAAATGCTGAATTTGTGTGTCAATGATTTTCTAAATGGTTTTATTAAGAGCTCAAATCTATACGTGTGTGTGTGTATATATATATATATATATATATATTTGGTTTTATGGTTTTCAAACCTATCATTGGTGGACCTATATGTGAGCACGCGAGGACGACGCTCACCCCTACAACAGGTTGTAGGCAGGTACTGTGTACTGTGACGGGATAGATAGAGAGAGCTGTGTGTGTGGAGCCTCATTCCCTACTCGATGTTTGGTCCAAGTTGTACTCAGTCTTCCTATTTTATCCTTCGGGTCGTTTACCAGACCATTTTACATAAACAGTAAAGGTGTCATCCTGAATTGTTAACCTTGTTTTATATTTTTATTGTTGTCGCTAAAGTTTTTAATTGACCCTTAATTTGTCCACCTTCCGCGAAATTGGAAAATCTCTGATGAATGTTTTAAGAAATTATTTGGTGTCACTCTAGTTAAAGTTTAATTTTATTTTACTTACTAAAAAACCTATGACTTTAGGTTAATAAGTTGTTGGCACGTCCTTCGGACGTGTTAGCTTCTTATTGACTTAAATTTGTGGCTAATGTAGTTTCCCCTCCCGAGGCGCTACAGTAACCAGGAACTAGAAGACTAAAATACCTTACTATGCCATAATTGAGCAGCATATTGATGAAAGTTTTAGAGTCTGATTATCAAACATGAGCCTATTCCTTGCCTTCCATATTGTCATAAAGGTTAACAGCCTAACTGCCAACCACAAATTAAAAAGCTGTAAGAAAAAAGGCTTGTGACAAAACCCAGTCCAAAAATCCAGCAACGAACCATGTGCACCAATTGTAGTTCCAACTGGGCTGCAAGCCAGCCCTAGATTCGTTGGGAGAAAGGACAATGTAAAAATAGATGTCATACCATCTCATCAGAACTATTACAAAGTTGGCATATTGTCACAACCGGAATCCCACTAATTTTCAGCCGATCATTAGTAGGCAGACGGTTAGACAGAAGCCTCCAGGCTAGAAAAGAATAACGTGGAGGAATATAAGAACGCCAAATAGCAGAAGCCCAGTCTCTGGAAATGAAATGTCGTCTCAACAGATTATAGCTAGTAGAAAAAAAAACAACTCACCAGATGTAGAAGACTCTCAAATGATCGTATCAGATTCACTCACTGCTGAGAGACACGTCGCTGAAATTATCTTGTACAAGTCAGGGAATAGCTTCGAGAAAAAAAAGAGGAAAATGCCAAGCTTGATTTGAAATGAAGTGAAACACCCGTAAATCACTAATTCCTGGCAAATTGGTGACTCTCAAAATATTTATAATAGAATCATGGAGCCATTTGTCCTTCCAGAAAGATACAGATCGACCATCACCAATAACCTAATGATAATTTTGGATGATATAAGGAACAATCAACGAATACCTGGCCAAATTGATGACTTTCTGTAGCTCATCCTTGATCTGGACAAGAAAGGATACCGAGACCCATGTAATCCCCACATTGAGTACGAGAAATAAGGGCATCCCATGCCAACTTTAAAATAGCCGCCGAGTTAAGTGCCTTTAGGTCACGAATACCAATCCCACCTTCGTTTTTCAGAGCACAAACCTGGTGTCACGAAATAGTAACAATCTTTCGAGTCTCAATATTACCAGACCAGATATAATTTCTTGCCCATGAACATAATTTTCTGATAAGATGAGTTGGCCACTGATACACTGAAAAACTATGAAGAAGCATGCTCTGGAAAACATAACGTACTAGCTCACTGCGTCCAGCCATTGAGAGAAGCTTGCCTTGCCAGCCCATTAACCTGGACTTAGCTCTATCAACAATAACTTGGAGATGACAAGATGACAATTGCGAGGTTTTCCACAGAAAATAAGAACTCTTAAATAAGTGAAAGGCAGTTGTCCTGCTTGAAATTCCAATATGCGCTGAATTACTGATTTCCGATGTCGATACTTAGCACCAATATAGAATGTGCTCTTCGCTGCATTAATAAATTGACCTTAAGCGGAACTATAAAGATCCAGAAAACCACGTAGCCTGTTAAGAGTGTGTTTATCTCCTCGAAAAAACACCACAAGATCATCTGCATATAATACATGAGAAGGAGGAGTGCAATTTCTAGGAAAAGATATAGGCTTTAGCTGATTAGTCTGAAAGAGCAAAGAAAAGCCTCGGCTAAGAGCCTCCTCTGCTAAACAGAATAGCAAGAGGGAAATAGGATCCCCTTGCCTAACCCCTCTTGCACAAGTAAAAAAAACCCTGCGGAGAACCATTAATCAAAATAGAAAGTCTTGCAGAATGGAGAATGGTACTCACTCACCCAGCCAGTAAATATGGGAGAGAACCCAAAGTTGTTTAAAACCTTGAGCAAGAAGTCCCAATTCAAGGTGTCAAAAGCCTTTGCAATATCTACTTTGATCCTAACAATACCCCTATAAGATTTCCGGTCCAGAAGGTTGAAGCACTCTGAAACTGTAGCAATACTATGAGTAATTCGTCTCCCAGGTAAAAACGCAGATTGCTGGGGAGAGATAATACGCGCAGAAATACTCCTTAGCCGAGTAGCCATGATCTTTGGAATAATCTTGAAGAGAAAATTGGCCAGAGCAATTGGACGGAATTGAGTAATTAGCTGGGCATTTGGAACTTTTGGTATAAGAACTACAAAGTTGCAATTCATGTTGGGATAGATTCAGTTATGCTGAAAAAAAATTGACGAACACAAGCAACCACATCAGACCCAACTATATCGCAACAAGCTTGGTAAAACTTTCCTGTAAACCCATCAGGCCCTGGAGCACTAGAGTCATCCATAGAGAAAACAGTTGCCCTAATTTCCTCAGCTGAAGGCATAGCTGATAGTCCGACATTCACCTCATCAGTCACTAGCGATGGAATAGCTGAACAAACCTGCTCTAAATTTGTAGAAGAGGAAGACACACCATAAAGATTCTGATAAAAAGCCAAGGCATGTGCTGCAATATCTGAAGGATCAGTGAGTAATGTTGCCCCATCTTGAATTGAGGACAAGTGAGCCTTAGTTGCCTGAACTTTTACATAGGTATGGAAAAAAGAAGTACTACGATCTCCATCAGTGAACCATTTTACTCGGGCTCTATCTTTTCAATATCTTTCCTGCATTCTGAGGGCACTTAAGACTGAGGACTTTGCAACAATCTCATCCTCAAATCTATTTTCGGACATACCATTAGTCGCAATATCATGTTGAATGCCAACAACAATGTTTCGGGCAACAACCACATTTTGATGAATATTACCAAAGACCTGCTTGTTCCACTCACGCAAACAGCGCTTCAGAGCCTTTGCAAAGTAATAAACATAGGACAACCACTACCTTGGAAGGAATTCCAACAATTAGACACCACAGTACGAAAGTCTGACTGCTGCATCCACATTGATTGAAATCTGAACGGCTTAGGACCACTCGGAGAAAGTTTAGCAGCTGAGAAAATCAACGGAGAATGATCTGAAACAACGCGGGGAAGAGCAGTGTAACTAGTGAAAGGCCAAGCTTCAAACCAAGACGTATCACAAAGACATCTGTCCAAGCGGATCTCTGCATGCCCACGTGAGCTCCAACCTTTTGACCATGTAAAATATAGACCAGCAGTATCAAGATGAACAAAATCACAATCATCCGACATCTTTTGAAAATCTGCACAAGAGAGATGAGAAGGAGAAGGCCCAGTAGATTTCTCATGAGCTCCTAACACAGCATTATAGTCCCCAACAGCCATCCATGGAATGACAGTTTGTTGTCGGAATGTAATAAGATCATGCCATAATTCCCTGCGTTTGATGTAAGAAGAAGATGCATATATAAAAGAAAACTGGGAAGACTCGTTGTCAAAAGAAACCTGGATAGTAAGTTGTTGGTCTGATCTGGAGATATCTGTCGTGTCTGGAACATGTGTACCCTTCAACAACCAGACATTTGGAAGTGCTGCCCCTCGCTCATTAGTAGCAACTAGCTCTAAATTCAAAGATGACCAAAATATAGCAGGGATTGAGTTAAAATTCACCATAGGCTCAGCAATGCAAACAAAATCGAGCTTGTGAATCTGACAAATATTGGAGAGTTCTGTTTGTGAGTCATTGTTTCCCACTCCCCTGATATTCCAATAAAGAACCTTCATTATTGGTACTTTTTATTTTTTGTTCTCTCCCGCCTTGAGTATGAGATTTCATGCGCTGCAGCTTGAGAAACTTGTAGTTTCTGTTTTCTTTGTTGAGACTTGGAGAGAACCAGAGTAAAACCACTCTCAGTATCACCATCAATTCCTTGAGTTAGCAGCGATATATCCTTAGCTAGAGCCGCCACATGTTCAAACCCTGGAGGGGCCTGGCCAGTAGGCAGCACAACCTGCTTAATTCAATGTGCCTCTTTAACTTCATCATGCCAACTCCGACCACTACCTGAATAATTGATCAAGCCATTCACTGCATTATCATCATCATCACACCTCTCATCCTCCTTATCAGTGACTTCTTCCTCATCTGAAATTCGGGCCTCTAGAGTATTACTCAAAATAGCATCATTAATAGCATTAGACCTCCTGCATGGAGTTAAAATACCTTATGTCCTTCCCTCCATTTGAGCTTCCTGCATTTGATTGTTTACGGCAATGGCATCAGACTGCATCCATGGAGTAACAACACCCTCCGTCCTTACAGCTATTGTAAGGGCAGCAAGATTATTCGCCTGTACCACCATGGCCTTGACACTCCCATTGCATTGATCAACCACATCGGACTGATGTTCATCATTGACCAAATCTGCTATGCGGTTGAGCTCCTCATCAACAACCTCATGGATAGTCTCCTCTACAAACTTGGTGAGTCTCTCATGGACATCATCTTGTCGTACTGTTGCTCCAGATGATTTATCAATGCCCTTCTAGACAACCGCCTTAGGACGGTATACTTGACGAACAATGCCGGTCTTTTTCTGAGGAAGTTTAGGTTCTTGACCTATCGGCCTCCTGTGCCTGCATTGATCCGTCATATGCCCTACCTTCCCACAATAAGTACAAAGGTTTTCATATACCACCTCAGCCGGAAAACAATGAGTTTCCCTCTCAACCATCTCGGAGGTTGGTAGTTCCCCAGCTAAATCGACATCTACTAAGACTCGAGCAAAATATCCAAATTGCCTCTCTATTGTGGCCTTATCAATCTGCAAAGGAGTTCCCACACCCCTAGCTATCGACATGAGATGATGTGGGTGACAATAATCTTGGCTCAGACCATATAATCTAACTCAGATTTGAGCATGAGTTTGTGGAAGAGTGTCACCAGGAACAAAATCTAGTTTCCATTATGATAGACAGAAAATTCCATCTGGCAGAGTACACGTACCACCGCCCCATACCCTGCGCAGGTCCGCCTCTGTGGCAAAGTGAATATCGAAGTAGCCTTTTTTGAGAGGAACCAGTTGCCATGGTTCTGAAACCTTCTAGAAAGCTGCTAACAATTGTTTTAGGATTTCAGTTCTTATAGGCTTTGACCCCTTGCGCAGCAACAGACGTCCAATCAAATTGGTTTTGAATTGCTTCAGTTGTTCCTGGTATATCTCCTCATTGATCTGAACATATATCTTGTCCCCACGAACGACCAGAGCCGGTAATTGACTGAGAGGAATTGCGTTCTCCACTGAGTTGGAGATTACAGATGCAAAGGTCCGAGCCTTCGGTATCCGTTGAGGCTACAAACCAGTCCTTTCTAGGCCGCCCATGAATTTCCAGGGGCAGACCACCTCCCAGAGCTTTTCGACGACATTGCAGCCCTAGGAAAACCCTAGAACGGCGAAAAGTTTTCCCTCGTGCTAGGATAGCTACGCCTATGGTTGAAGCAGAGTGATAATGAATAAAAAAGAAAAGTCGGAAGCCTTAATACAGAGCATGGTTCCCTATCATGGTTTGAGTCTGTAGCAGAACCTCTGCAGCAGCCGTCGTTGGTTGTTCAACTTAACGGGTCCTGCCTCAAAGTTCCTTCCTTGACAGGTATTGAATTGGAGAGAGATGGATAGATCGGAGATCGGAGGATAAGCGAGGGAGGTCAAATCAGAGCGCAGACAATTTCCCCTAAACACCCAGTTCGTTCATTTTGATCGTACCTTCTCCTTCCTAATAACCTTTGTGAACTGCAGTAGCTAAGGTATTCCAGTTCAAAGGGTTACAGTTGCAGGCTAAAGCTTCCCTTGACCCTTGTCACTAAGTAATTCTGGGTTCTTCTTTTTTTATATTTATTATTATTATTATTATTATTATTATTATTTTAGAACTCTCATGTTGAAACGATAAGCTCTGGACTTTGTTCTATGATGTATGTTCAGATGTTCTAATCATCAATTACTTGGTTCTTTGTTGTTGGTCCATCAAATAGGAAGTTGTATGGAAATCTCGACTGATTATTTGATTATTTCCATTGTCTCCATTGATAATTTAGGGACTTTTTGTACTGGATGAAAGGCTTGTTAGAAAATGCCTAAGGGGTCCTTGTTTGAGGCTATGACGTGTAAGCCTTGTGGAAGGAACAATGTGCTAAAAGGCTTGAGGTTTTATCTGTGGATTGAGAACAAAAACACCAAGAAAGTCACCTGAAAGTTTTGCCACTGCCTCACCTGAACTTTATTAAATATGACATGTTCACCTTCATGCAAGTAGTTTGATCTATATATTTGCAGTTAGTTCCTTTTATGATTTTAGTACTACACATTTTCAAGATGCCAGTGTTAGATGAGCCCCAATTCTTATACAGTTATACTTGACAGACTTCAGAACATATGCCTCAGTGACAATATTGCAATATTTGCAACCAAAGAACAAATCAGAGATTGTATGTCCAAATGGTAAAGTTGCAGCAATCAAGAAAATCAACACTGGTGATCAGACTCCTGTTTAAAAGAAACTGGTTGCTAGTATCTGAACTAGTTCTATTACTCATTAAAAAAGGAGGTTAAGAGTTATTTTACTAAGCTAGACGAAAATATAGAACAAAACAGAAAGAAAAAAAATCCAATGGCTGCTTTTGTTGCAGCTTCAGTCGAAAGGCCATGCGTTCTCCCTAGGAATAACCTATTAGACTAAATGATGTTTTGGACATTAGTACTGAAAATGGGGGAAAGATAGCGGCCATAGAGATTAAATCTTATGGTCCACTCATTGAAAGTCTAATGTATGCTTAGGTTTGTACTAGACCTGACTTAGCATTTTCAATAGGCATCATATCTAGGTTTCAATCCAATCCCACTCAAGAGCATTAGATTGCAGGTAAGAAAATGCTTAGGTATTTGCAGAAAACTAAAAGTTATAGTTTGGTTTATTGACGAGTCAAAAATCTTGAT
The DNA here is from genome assembly GCA_951800085.1 of Comarum palustre. Lineage (NCBI taxonomy): Eukaryota > Viridiplantae > Streptophyta > Magnoliopsida > Rosales > Rosaceae > Comarum > Comarum palustre. The sequence continues at coordinate 673,054 of OX637579.1, read as the reverse complement.
TTAGTTGGTTATACTGACTCAGATTTGGCAGGCAACTATCCAGACTCCAATAAGTCAACTTCTGGGTATATTTTTATGCTTGCTGGTGGGATTATAGCTTGGAAAACTGAAAAACAAAATTGGTGAGAAGTTGAATATAGAGCCTTAATGCCATTTTCTTAAAGGTACATTGCAAAATGTCCCTTCTGTTGGCCTACTTCAGTGTGTCTGTTATTGTACTCTCCACCCCTATCAAATTTCACTACTTTAATTTTATTTTCTAGCTGTAATTCTACTTCAGTTTTATAGATTATGAATACTTGAAGGGCTTGTGATTTTTCTGATAACATATAAATATAGCAGTATCTAGAGAAGTCGTATATAAAGATAATGAAGTATACATTTCCACAAATAGTTTTATGCTTATAGGGTCCACATATATTCGTATGAAGTAGTTCTAAGAGATCCTGACTTCTAGTTGCTTTCGTATTTCTAAATTTAGTCATTTTCCCCTTACAACATTATACACAATCAGTCATATCAGAATAATCTAAATCTGCAGGTACAAGTTTATTTTTATCAAGTGTTTTAAGTCTTTCTTTTGATATGTGGCCTAACCTTCTATGCCACAGGTTTCCAGACTGCTGATTGTAAAGGATTCTTTTAGTTAAATGATCTTATTGTTGTGATTCTTAATGTTTTTATTATTTTCAATTAACAGAATTTTCTGTTGTGCAACAGAACAATTTAATTACAAATAATCATTATTGAAAACACCACAACCAATATATTCAGAATAACGAAACAACTTTATTCCACTCATATCAATAGAAAGTCTACAACCAAGCTTAACCAAAAGAGAAACAGAAATCAAATTCCTTTTAAGAGAATGAATGCAATAAACATTGTCCAAATAAAAAAAACTTTCCTAAACCAAGATCTAATTTCAAAGTTTCAATAGCCTTAATAGCTATTTTAGCTCCATTCCCAACATAGACATTTACCTCATTTTTACTTGGGGCTCTCCTCCTTATTATACCCTGTAATGAAGTGGTAATATGTATAGGTGAGCCTGAATCTAACCAGTAGGTATGTGGACTAACATTAATAAAATTAACTTCCAAAGAGAAAATTGAATTCAAAAAACACTCACCCTTCTTTGTCATCTAGGCTTTGAAGCCTGAACAATCCTTTTTCATATGACCAAGCTTTTTGCAGAAAAAACACTTATACTTAAATGTTTTTCCAGCTTTAGCCTCTAAAGATTTTCCAGATACTTTAGTGTTAACAGTCTTCCTAACCTTAAGTTTGTGATTGTTTTTCCACTTGGTCTTCTCCTTCTCCACCAAATTAATTGTAGTGGTGGGTTCAGATTTCTTAGATTCCTTCTTAATCCTAGCTTCCTCATTGACACAGACAGCAATACGCTTATTCAGGGTCCATTTTCTTTAGAGGCATTATAGGTTGTTTTGAGGTTGTTATATGTGGCTGGCAGAGACTCTAATGCCTGTGCCACAACCTGCTCATCCTTAACACCCACTTCTAAATCCCTGAGCTTAGAATTAAGATCCATCATGGTCATGATATGCTCCCTCATTGAACAATTTACAGTAAAATTCATGTCATTAAACTCCTTACTCAGCCTCAAAATCTTAGCCTTATCATTATCTAAGTATTTCTCAAAGATAGCCTTTAAAAATCTCAAGCAGTTTCAAGTTCCTCTATGAATCTTCTAATTGAGTCAATCACGGTGGTCCTAATCAAGGTTTTGGCATTCCTGTTACTATTGTGCCAATCCCTATATATAGGCTCTCTTTTCCTCAGGGCTACTATCAATATCTAATTCATCAGGTTGCTCATCAATAATGCAAAGGTCCATGTCTCGGGTCATAGTCATATGGTTATCTATGTGTTTCCTCCAACTCTTATAATTATTACCATGCAACAACTCTACTTGAGTCACATTCAAAAACATAGATCCTAAAAAAATAAAGTAGTGTAAGACTATATTTCGTTTATGTGTTACTGCAAAAATTGCAAAATTTAAAAGCACTACTAACAAACAATTCTAAAGTACCAGAATGGTATATGCTTTCAATATCAAACAAACAATCAATGTAAATCCCATAACTGAAGTAATAGCTGAAGTAATGTCAAGTAATCCCTTTGTGGGATAAAACTTATCATTCTGAAATTTCTTTATCAATATACTATTCACTACAAAAACCTGGTATCCCATGAAATAGTCTCTCTTTGAAAAAAGTAAAATTTCAAGTTATCAGTATTGGTCTCTGTGTTAACATATATTGCTGTTTCAAAAACAAAATTACACAGTGAACTACTTCTTTAGGAGTCGAAATATAAGTGTAACGTTAAATTTAAAACACAAGGTCCCAGTTTTGTTTAGATCTAAATTGATTTTGTAAAACAATAGTGAAGTTTGTTTTGTGCAACATGATCAAAATCACAAAACTTGATCAATATCTTTATGTTCAATTTTTAACTATAAGAAATGTATCAATCTTAGCTGCATTTTTTAATAAAAAGTAAGTAGGTTTAATATATTTACAACATACAAGAAGATTATCAAGTATTTGTCAAAAAACAACAGCAATTCAAAGTCGGCAAATTCAATCGTGGAACGCAACAATCAAATCATATGTAGCCATACAATTCAAGCATCCATCTCCAGATCCTATCAAACACTCAATTCGTGCACATCCATTCAATCATCATATCAGAAACATATAACAAACTATATATATGCAACTTCATACGAAAACGACCCAAATTGCAGAATTTAAGTTTTGACAAATTCTAGATCAATGGAAACTTACCTTTGCCTCTGCTACAACGCTGTAAATTTGTTAGCGGAAACCAAATTCAATAAGTTTTAGTTTTACGCTCTTCTGGTTGCGTCTGTACAGTTTTGAATCCCATTCTATGTTTTGAAAAGTTCAGTCGCGTTCCCCAGTCCCAAAAACTCAATCCTAATTTTTCTTGTTTTGTCGACGCAAAGAAGAAAGAGATGAAGTATCGACATTAAGATCTAATCATGACAACAAGAACACACATCTCATATCAGTAAGATCAAAAGACTAGAGGACTAACTCGAGGACAAAGTTCATTGAGTTTGACATCTTCTAGCAGTAGTAGAAACACTAAAACCAAGAATTAAAGCCTTATGCACTTCAACACTAAAAATGTTAGTATGAGACTAAACTGAATGCAAAACGTGTTGAGTACATGAGCTTCTCTTTGTATATATATCAGCCCGTTTAACTAGATAAGAGACTCATCCCATTAGGAGTCAAATACCTAATTAATAGTTATTAAGAGAATCTAAAACTTATCACAACTTCTAATATTAATCAGATAATTAATATGATGAGTATCCTACTTTTGCAAGGAGATATGTTTATCTTCAACTAAGTTTTGGGCCACATGAAACTTTTCTTGAGCTCTATGTTTTAGTTGCACGGTTAATATATGAGTTTGGCTTATTTTCCCTAAATTCTGTTTGAAATGGTGGAGTGTTCTAGATGAATCAGATACATGATGTTTGAATTTTGGTTTTGAAAGATCTTATGACATTAGGGTCACTCATTGATTTCTTTTAAAAAATTAAAAAAATATTAATAACTCACACACCATATATATGTTTGTAAGGTTTGAACCCGTGATCTTAAATTTGTAAGTTAAACACCTTAATCAACCAAACCACGGCTTAAAGTTGTCACACATTGATTTCTTTTTCCTTTAGAAGTCTTTGTTTTTGTTTATTTTTCTTAATCATTTAGCCTTGGAGGAAACAATAGCTTAGATTTAGTATTTATTTATGTCATTTTGGTTCTAAAAAGGACAGGAAATGATAGTTATGTTGAGGAACATTTTAGATCGAGTTATAACTTATACCAAATGCAGTGTAACTTTTGTTTTCTTGATAACACAATAATACCAACTAACCTTATGAAAGAGTTATAGTATCTTCATATCAGTGTGTTGCTTTGCAGTGGTTTTCCTTTTTTCTATCCCTTGCTGGAGCTTGAAATCCAAATTTTGTTCACAACTCTGACGCTTGATGAAATACAATTATTTCAAAATGGAAACATCTAGCTTTTCACGTTCCTATTGTTTGATGTTTTCTTCTAATTCCACTGTGGTTTTCACTAGTTCTTTCTAATTTCACTTTTTGTTATTATGAGCTCTAGTAGTGCTTCGACTTCAAGACCTACATCTCTATGAATATAAGACGACCAAGGTGGCATTAACCCGATTGTGATTAGAATGAGTATGCTCTCTAGTGTTTATCACAGGATTGAGCTAACTTGTAGTATGTAGCAGTTAAAAATTTGTGTTGCTGTTGACTGTTGTAGTTGTCAACTTGTGATGTTATTGTAACCTTTTCTGTTGTGAATTTTGTCTTCGGCAAATCATATTCTCTCATCTTGAGTTGTTCAAAAGTTGGATCTTTTACTTGAGATCATAACAGGTTGATGAGTATTCGCTTAGAGAATGTCTTTGGAAGAACAGAGCGGTAGTTGGTACTTGGTAGTGTTTTGCTTGAAAATTGTCGTTTGTCGTTAACAAGCGACATGTCGTTTGTGATTGTTGATTGTTCATTGCATCAAAAATCATCTTTTGATTACATATATATGATGGAGCATTATGTATCGTATCATTCGTATGACTCTCGTTGATTCTTAATGTCGGTTCTATTCTGATTTCCTTTCAAAACCAACGAGCACATACCACACAATCAAAATAAAGTACGCCGTGATCAACAAAGCCGCAGCATGCTTGGTTGTCTGCTAGAATGATGCAAACTACCAAAAAAGGTTGTATTGATATGTAATTGCTTGAAGTGTGGAGGCAGGAAGCAGGATCATATCTGACTATGAAGAGAAATATTTAGTAGAAGGGCTTTGGTCGGCTCATCACGGGGCTAATGCTTTTTGCTTGATGCATATTCTGTCCACCCTAGTACCAGCACTTCTAGGTAAAAGAGCCTTTAGGCGGCATTTGAGAGATATAGGCAGGTCTAAGCGGGTGTCTCCGAGCGGGTTCAGGCTGCCCTACGCGGGTCCAAATGTGCTTAGGTGCTCTCTGGATGGGTTTTGGCTACGTGTCTATAGACCTCTAGGCTGATCAAAGGGTCTCTAGGCGGGTCAATACGGGTCTTGATTGCCCTAGGTAAGGACCTCTGGATGGGTCTAGACGGGTCTGGGCGGTTCTAGACATGTCTAAGACAGTCTTTTTTCAGATTGAATTTGAAGATGCTATATGCAATGTAAAAGGACGATCAATTAGATACTGATGCATGTACGTTGTGTGGGAAACAATACGTACAAGAGCTTCACTGACAATTTTGGATAATGGCAGTGTCTTCTCAGCGATCCATCATCAATTGCTTCTTCATGCAATGCATTTGACTTCAGTAACTCATATGTCCACTATTGCTCAAGAACAACCATTGCAACATTCTCTTTCATGAAGATTTGATTACCTGGATTTTGGCTATCCATGAAGGTTTTGCGCGAAGGTATGCTACAGAAGGGAATAGATCTTCTGAGGATCACCAATACATCCACTGCTATAACGTTTTAAGCTCACACATAAATTGAAGTCGTTGCTTTCAAATTGAAAAACTAGTTAAACTACCAAAGAACGCCCAAAGATCATGAAATGCATAGTAATAAGCTGAGATCATGACTCTAGTGTGGACAAGAACTAGCCAAAATTGTATTCCTGAAACTCAGAAAGAGCATATAATTTTGGCTTCGTATGCCTTTTTATGTTTTTATATCTTTCATGCACAAAATTGATTGATGTTTCCTCTAACTATTAGGAGAATTCAGTGCATGCATTGAGACTTTATGATGATGATCACAGAAAGTCCATGATTATGTAGCTTGAAAGACAAGGGAGCACATATATGATAATAAATTTCATTATATAATAAATCAGTACATGTTGGTAACTAAGAAACAAGAACTATTTCAATTACAAAAAAAAATTACGGGAAAAAAACAAAACAAATGTTTGTTACTGGTCACTCAAAAGCCCATTGATTCTCCTTTCGAATCTCCACTTCTTCCTCAGGAGTGAAGTCATTCTTGATGTTGAAAGTCGTGCGAATCTCTTCAGGAATCTTTTCTTTGATCATGTCTGCCACAGTCTGGCATGTCAAGTCCAGCAGCCCCCGATGTTCAGATAGTTCGCTGCCAATATCAGATTAAACAGAACGGTCTGGTCGACCTTGACGAAATCTTGGTCGAAATTCTTGGGACTCAGACCCCTCATCATCTTTCTTGCTTTCCTTATTATCCTCGGCAGCAACGTGCTTCTTAAGGTACTCGATGACCTTGGCAAGAATGGTGCCTGTCACGTTGGGCAAGGGGATGGCGGTGTCGGCGCAGTCATCCTCCACCATATGTTTGGTGGTCTGTGACTGAACAGCAACAGCCTCTTCAATCTCGAATACATCTCCGTCCCCACTCTTCAGGGTCAACATCTTCTTGTTCTCAGTCGACATGGTTCTCGGGTTTGAGAGTTTGTTTGGCTTTAAAATCAAGAACTTTCAAAGGCTTTAGAAGATTTGGGATGAGAATAAGCCTTGCCCATGCCCCTATTTATACTAATATATCTGAACGTGGATATTCCTATTCTGGTACTGAATTGGAAAACTGCTTCAACAGATGAACAAGTTGCTTAATGCAATTATTCCATTCTTAAAAAAACAGATGAACAAGTTGGTCTAAGTTGCAGAAGAATTGTAAACCAATATTTCCAGTTGTACGTCCACACAACTCGTTTACAACAAAATGAGTTTTTGGCCTTTGTCTACTTAAAAGAATTTTACTCATGAAAGCCGATTCATTCTTTGCTTCTAGAGTTAGCAGTTGCAGTTGTCGAGCCTCAGAGGTATTTTAGATATGTTTTATATGCAATGGACTTCAAAGAAGGAACGCAAATAGAACTTGAAATAAGGTTTTTGGCCTTGCCCACTTGTCTGGAGGTCGGAGGGGATCGATAGATGCAATTACTCCTGAGGGCGATCCTTTGGTATTTCCTGCAGAAATATAATTTACAGAATCAAGCTCATCTTCACATCAAAATCAGCATACAATGCACCTTTTATACATAATTGCGCTATAATTTTTGGGATAGCTAAATGAAGTAACTGGAGTGTCGACTGACATAGAGATGCTAATCCCTTTTATAAGATGCAACAAATGCATATTTGAGTGTGTGTGCAGATTTTACATGAATAGGTTTTTGTTTTACCTCTACAGCATCCTTAAGAGGCCCCCAGCATTCAATTCTGTTGTACTTCTTCAAACTAGAATGAAAATAAACCCGAACTAAGGCATCAAGTAGCTCTGGATGCTCTCTGAAAAGTGGCGAGTCTCCATGTAGCACAGCTTTCAGTACCTGCAGGGGTCATATCATTGATTAAGTCACCAGAATGTCCTTTAGAACCAACAGTGTATAAAAAAATGCAGGCGATTTAGTGGGTTCATATCCTTTAGTCCTAAATATATTTTCCTTTATATTAGAGGACATTTCAACATTACAATCATAGAAGAACAACTTACCAAAGGCATTTCTATGGAAAATATGTGATATCTGAACTCCGCTGCCAGGTCTAGAAAGAGATTTGGACCGCTTACATAGCAATGGATATGCAGACACATTTCACCATTCACCCTTTTCCAGTCTGCAACTACATCATCCTTGCTATACCATCCGTTTAACTGCATTGGAAGTTCTTCTAGCTTTAGCACAACAAGAATCACAACAAATTTTCAAAACCACGTGGGGAAACATATAGAAAGCAGACCTGTTCAAGTTTGATGACATTGGAGATTGTTAAGGTCAAGTTAGCTGTGAAGTCACAATGAGATAGGATGTAAGTTCTTGGGATGATTCCAACATAGTTTTTAATCTCTTCTCCCATAAACTCAACCTTTAGCTTTGAAGCGTCGAATCTTGCTGGACCCAAAAGCCTAGCAGCCTGCCAATTAAAACATGTAAGCATCCATTTGACAGTTCATGTTTTATCAAATGGGCCAATTGAGCTACTTCAACTAGCAAGCAACTTCTATAAATTGAAAGCACTGATAGTACTCTACATTCTACAACATGAAGGCTGAGCACAGCTGTCCAGCCTGCTCTTATAGGTTATCCCAAAGGAAACAAATGCCTATCAAATTTACAAACAAGCATATAGAACTCTATGTCACAAACTTGAGGAATTACAATCCAGCAATTTACCACAGAAAAAAAATCATATTTCTCAAGTAATGTAGATCAATACACAAACTTTAACTTCACAAGGGCATGTCCTTCATAGTTAATGCTCCATTTACCTTAAAATTTGACACTGCAATTATAGAGAACAATCAGAAACTGCATCATTAAAGAGAGAAAATAATGTCACCTCAGAAACAAAGGTATTGTAAGACTCTCTATTGTGGCTGATAGCAGCAAGCAAAACAGAACTGGGTCTTTTTGATGAAGCAAGAAGAAGACCGGTCTTGTTGTTGGGGTTGAAACTCTTCAATGGTGATGGTGGAAATGGATGATAAGCACAATGACAGGCCATGGAAGATGAATAACCCTGTTTTGCTCCTACTTCATTTTTCACAGAAAGCAACCTCCTTCATGTGGACTGTGAGACTCTAACTCACAACACACCCAAAACTCCAAAATCTCTGTCAAGTGGCACTTGCCACCACACAATCTTTTAAATTGAATTGCCTGGTTTTGGAGAAGGGAGAATTAGTGCTTGGGATTGGTCATGAAGTCCAAGTTTGTAACACGTCATCCTTGGCTTGGAGTTTTGATAATGTGATTACGTGGAGGAAGCACTCTAGATTCGACTCATGGGTGCAACAATTTCTGTACAAAACGAGGCTTAGAATAAAAAACGACTCATGATTATCAGTTTTAGATTTATTTTTTATTACACAAACTTTTTAATTAAATTATGACTGTTTAAGTTGTATATATATACGGATCAGTATTATAAAGTTTCAACAAAATCTGTAATCACAATGACATTCTTTTTGACTGTTGATGTAGTTTATTGAATTGGTATTATGGATGTGGTATTGCAAACTGAGGTTTGTGAAATAACTACACAAATTGCAAACTAAAGTAGTTTAAGGTGTGTTACTTTCTGGTGTTCCTGTATTCCTGCAACGGTGATAATGCAGCTAGTTTAAAGCAGATTATTCTCTAGATTGTTGAGATGAGCTCATGTGTTGGAATGAATTTCTATAGTGTTTTTACTTATGGAAAGGTTGTAAATGTCTGTTTTAGTGCTTGGTAAGTATTGAAATTTTACAGCTCCATTGGGAATCAAATAAGCAAAACTATATATGTATGCCACTTGTAAAACAAGGGGGAAGGTCGACGTGAGCATAGTGTCGGTGCTTATATGTTACTATCAGAAGTGCTAATGAAACGAATTATAGGGAGAGCCAAGCATTGTAATCCCATAAGTATGGCACGCCATATGTCATCTGTTCATGATAAAAGAACAGTACATCGTTAAACATACACTAGGAGTTGTCTTGTTACACTTCCACTTCCAAAGTTTTGTTTTGACTTGGTTGACTCGGGGTATTTGGGTTACAACCTAACCTGAGCTGGTATTCCAGATCCCATAAAAAGGTTATAGAATTAGAACTAGATCTCTCTGTCAGATATTTACTTGACAAGTTGCCAGAGCCAATAATAGAAATGAAATAGTAGTCGGTGCTCTTAACACGTTATAAAGACAGACCCACAGACCCAGTTCCGAGTTCTAAGACCGACTTGTAGGCATACAGAATGAAGTGAGCAACAAGTCCCTACAGTACGTTTTCTCAGTCTCAGATATCCCCTTGTCTTTATTTTCATCACATTCTTGTTCTTTTGCATGTTCAAAGATCTTTGCTTTCTGATGTATTGCATCCGCAGAGCTTCCATGTTTCAAGCTCTGTTTCAGTTTGCATTTAACCCACTATGTATTTCTCTCAGTTTGCCAAGCATTGCATGGTTCTAATATTGACTCACCAATTTAGTTTTCAAGCTGCTTTGATGGGTTTCTAGTTTTGACAAATGGGTTGTTAGTAGTTAATGGAAAGAAAGTCTCTTTGGTGAAATCCAAAAGCAAGAATTGAAGATTAAGAAATTTTGAGATTCCTTTGTTAATTGATGGATCTGTTTTAATTGGAATGAAGTTGAGTTGTTCTTGTTATGCTGTCATATGATCTACCTTTTGGTATTGGTTATAATATGCTATAATTTGCAATTAAAATGCACAAACATTCTCACCACAATTGCACATCAAAATTAGCATGGATCCCTATTTGTATGTGTATCTTTGGTTCCTCCATTCAAAAACAGTTCTCTTTTGTTACATGGATAGCTGAGTTTCTTCTTTTATTGCCTTTCTCAGGTGTGTAAAATTTGGGGTTTTATTTTTGCCTCTCAAGATGGCTATGGGGAGGTATTCCCGAGTTGACGGAAAGAATTCACTGAATTGTTGCTCAACAACCAGCCTAGTTGTATTTGTTGCATTTTGTTTGGTTGGGGTATGGATGTTAATGTCATCAGTTGTTCCGATTCAGACTCAAAGTTTATCAACTGAGGAGAATGTGGCTGATAAAAGTTCTAACCAATTTGAAGACAGTTCTGGTGGATTATCGGAAAGTGTAACAAGAGAAGATGACAATGGCAGTCACTCACAGAGTGAAACCAATATTGAAATTACTCAAAATGTTTCACAGGATGAGTCTGTGAGTGTAACAAGAGAGGATGACAATGGCAGTGACTCACAGAGTGAAACCAATATTGAAAATACTCAAAATGTTTCACAGTATGAGTCTGTAAGTACTAGTGAAGAAAAACAGGAGGAAGTGGTATCAAAAGAGGTTTCTGAGGAGAAGGTCGAGTCTGAAAGTGAGAATGTTTATGAGGGAAATCAGCAAGAGAAGTTTGTGAAGGAGAGCTCGGATGAGAAAACTGAGACTGAAGAGGAACCAAAGACAGAGAAAGAAAATGATGGGGATGCGGAAGTAAATGATCAGGGAGCTAATTCTGGAGATGAGCAGTCAAACTCAGAAGCTGGATCAACAGAGCAAGCAGGTGATAAAGCGAGTGAAAATGAACAGACAGAATCAGAGGGTGAAAAAAAATCAGAGGGAGATGTATCTGCTGATGAAAAGAAGCAGGAAGATGAAGTTCCTAGTCAGACTGATGAGGAGAAGGTTGAGAACAATCAAGACAAAAATTCAGAAGAAAGTGATACCAGTAATAACATGGAAAGTGAGAAGGAAACACAAAAGTCTTCAATATCTAAAACTCAGAGCGAGTATAGCTGGAAACTCTGTAATGTCACTGCAGGGCCTGACTACATCCCTTGTCTTGACAATTGGAAAACTATTAGAAAGCTTCCAAGCACAATACACTATGAACATCGAGAGAGGCACTGCCCTGAGGAAGCTTCCACCTGTCTGGTTTCTCTACCTGAAGGATATAGGCGGCCAATTAAGTGGCCAACAAGCAGGCAAAAGGTATATCATCCGTCAAACAGTTATATTTACCTATTTTTCACACTTGTAATTGTGTTCTTGGTGCATGATGCAGATATGGTACCACAATGTTCCTCACACCAAGCTTGCAGTAGTTAAGGGGCACCAAAATTGGGTTAAAGTTACTGGTGAATATCTTACTTTCCCTGGCGGTGGAACTCAGTTTAAGAATGGTGCTCTTCACTACATTGATTTTATTCAAAAAGTGAGTCTATCAACTTTATGTTTCCCCATAATATCTATATGCTTTGATTTGCGAGTTATTTTGTCTGTCATGAGAAATCAAGTGTAGTACTTACATCAGTTAGGATTGGACAAGATCTATCGGACCAAATGAAAACATGCACCTGTGTGTGTTCATACTTTGTGAGATATCTATCCCACATCGGGAAAAATAGGACCTTGCATGTAGTTTATAAGGGTTTGGGCTACTCTCTCTCCATTGCCAATTGGTTTTGGAGTTGAACCCTAGACTACTTTATCACTTTGTTCCTATCTGTGTTTTACGGAAAGCCTGAATGTGTAGTGCTAAAAGTCCTAGTATTGAATTGTGTCTGTGTGGGTGTACTCTCGTCCTATTGTTTTTTTCTCTACACTCCATATAAAACATATTTATCTGTTGTAAGATGTACATCTTTGTTCTAATGTCATTATTAGAACACTAAAAAAAGCATTATTTTCTTATTGAATTTCTTTTTAAAAGAACTTCAGTACTGTTCATTATTGGAACATTCTTGCTGGTTCTTTTCTGGGCTCCTAGAGAAAACTAATTATTGATATTCTTCGGTTTTTTGTTCCATTACCTAAATCTCTGGATATGAAATGTAGAGGGCCATCTGATTTGATCTCTTAAATAGATGCAAAAAAAGCTTCAAGTAAATCCTTGTTTAATCTCATGCTTTATTTTCTTTTGATGGTAATTTTAATTTCATTTCAATTTTCAAACAAGATATTCAGCTTGAATGCTTGATCATCTAACTGTGAAGTTTCAATCTCGAAGGCATAATCTGTAGGTGAAAGTTATGTTCTCAGTTACCTAGTTTGTTGCTTAACCTGAAACTTTGTATTGGTCATGCAGTCTCTGCCTGATATTGCGTGGGGTAAACGAAGCCGTGTGATATTGGATGTTGGGTGTGGGGTAGCCAGCTTTGGAGGATTTCTATTTGACAGAGATATTCTTGCCATGTCATTTGCTCCCAAGGATGAACATGAAGCCCAAGTTCAATTTGCGTTAGAGCGGGGTATCCCAGCCATATCAGCTGTTATGGGTACCACAAGGCTACCGTACCCAAGTTCTGTGTTTGATGTTGTCCACTGTGCACGCTGTAGAGTCCCTTGGCATGTTGAAGGTAATAAATAAATGCATGTTTATATGTATATGTGTATACACTTTTCTCTTATTTTTTTCTTCAACTTGGCCAAGTCTTAGAGATATAATTATGTTACATCTCAGGTGGGAAACTTCTCTTGGAGCTTAATCGTGTTTTGCGACCTGGTGGTTACTTTGTTTGGTCTGCTACCCCGGTTTACCAAAAGCTTCCTGAAGATGTCGGCATCTGGAAAGGTCAACTACTTTTTATTTCTTCCTTTCCTCCGAGGATGTTTGAATGTTACTTTGCTTATATCTAACATGCTCCCCCTTTCTTCCAGCAATGTCTAAACTTACTAAATCAATGTGTTGGGATCTGGTGGTGATTAGAAAGGACAAGCTCAATCAAGTCGCTGCTGCTATATATAGGAAACCATCTACCAATGAGTGCTACAATGAAAGAGCAGAAAATGAGCCTCCTCTTTGCAGTGAATCTGATGATCCAAATGCTGCCTGGTAATTTACCTTTAAATAGAAAGCATCTTCTTTTCTCACACTTCTGAGTTTTACATAAAATCTGCAAATAGCTACTTGAATAGAAAAATATGGAAATTGATTTCGTTAGGAATTTGAAATTTTTCTTTGGTCAAATTTGTCCTACTATTCATTTTCAGAAAAGCAAAAAAAAAGATTGTCAAAAGTAATGACTTCAAATTTGCTTCAGATTATTGAAGTACCTTTCTGCAATGAAGATGACTTCCCAACACTTTTAAGGGTTTCTTTTATTTCTGCATAATCAGGAAAGTACCTTTGGAGGCATGCATACACAAAGTGCCTGAGGATGCATCAGATCGTGGGTCTCAATGGCCGCCACAGTGGCCATCAAGGTTGGAGAAACCACCATACTGGTTGAAGTCTCAGCTTGATGTTAATGGAAAATCTGCCCCAGAAGATTTTATTTCTGACTTTAAGCATTGGAAGAATGTTGTGTCCAAGACATATTTGACAGGGATGGGAATCGATTGGTCATCTGTAAGGAATGTCCTGGACATGAGAGCTGTATATGGAGGGTAAGTAATTATTATTCTGTTGCTACTTACTTTTCTTCACATGGATGCTTCACTACTAATAGTGGGACAATGCAGATTAGAGTTATTGGTCAAGCTGATGTGCTAGATAGACAAAACTCCATTACAGTGCCTTTTTTATTTTTTATTGGATGTCCGAGCCGAGCCTGGCAGGCATACAATTGATTGGATTCATTTCTTTCTTTCCAAATATGAATAGCTAGTGCTGTTTAAAATAGAGTTGAAATCAAGTACTGCAAAAATGGCTTTTGTTTTCTGAGGTAGTGAAAATGGCAAAACCTATTAACTTAATCTTTGTCTTTTTTGTTATTCATTTTTTAGGTTTGCTGCAGCACTGAAAGACTTAAATGTATGGGTAATGAATGTTGTCCCTCATATTGACTCTCGTGACACACTTGCAATAATCTTTGAGCGTGGATTAATCGGAATGTACCATGATTGGTGCGAATCATTCAGTACATATCCTAGGACTTATGATGTTGTCCATGCAGATCATCTCTTCTCTGTCATTAAGAAAAAGTATGTTCTAATTCTAAGAAATTTCCCTTCAGTTTGCTATAAATGTGTATTGTAGTCCAGTCCCAACCCAAGTCATCTCTTATTGAATGTGCTTATCATACTCTGGTCACAGATGCAACTTAGTCGCGGTGATTGTGGAAGTTGACAGGATACTAAGGCCAGAAGGGAAGCTAATCGTATGGGATGATGCTGAAACGTTGAATGAGATTGAGAGCATGGCTAAATCTCTGCACTGGGATATCCGATTTACTTACTCAAAAGACAACAAGGGTTTGGTCTGCATTCAGAAAACGTTTTGGCGTCCTACTGAGCAAGAGACAATTCTATCAGCCATTGCTTAGAGGCTTCAATCTGTGTCTTTGACCGCTGAAGGTTGGTCAATGCCAGCATCAGCCAATTGAGTATTCATCTATTTGCTAAAGCATTATTTTTCTAATATCAAATATTTCTAAGTTAAATTCATTTGGAAATGTGTAATATAGATAGCTACTCTTTAGAAGCCCCTGCATCCCTGTTGAAGCCGAGGGATTGGGCTTACAACTTTTGTATTTCAACATGTATCTTAAATGAATCTCAAACGCATTACTGTAAACTACAGTCACAACTGGTATTCTACTGCTCACACTATCATCTTAGTTAAAGGTCTGCAGCCATCTTTTGCTATCACCCTGTTGTATACATGGTGGAAATGTAAACATGCCTTTATTGAATTTGAATTTCCCCTTGATCACAAATCTGTGTTACATACATGTTATATACAGCTCTTATAAATCTATTACAGGAAAGAAATAATCTACCTTTAATTGTAGAGATGTCAATCCCTGAATAGAGGGAAAATGGATCTGCAATCACAATTCAATTATGATTTTGGTGAGGAGTGATTTGTGTGAGTGAAACACCCCCCTCAAACTGGACGTGTCAGCACGGATAAGTTTGCTTGTAAGAAGATGATATCGTGTCTTGTGAAGAGGCTTTGTAAGCAAGTCTGCCGGCTGATCCTGTGTTGGAATGATGCAAACTTGGTGGCTGTCATGAGATATCTTTTCACGAACAAAATGATAGTTTAATTCTATATGTTTGGTGCGTATGGAACACAGGATTGGAGGTCATATATGTTGCATTTAAATTATCACAGTAAAGCACAATTGAAAATTGAATACGAGCACCAAGTTCATGTAGTAAGTAAGCTAACCATGTCGTTTCTGCACTTGCATGAGCCAGCGCACGATACTCAGATTCTGCACTTGATCATGCAACAGTAGGCTGCTTCTTAGAACACCAACTGACTAGGTTTGAACCAAGGAAGATAAGATAACCAGATGCTGAACGCCGAGTGTGAAGGCAACCTGCCCAATCAGTATCCGAATAACATGTACCATGAACTGGTTGTCTTTGAGGGTTGAATAGAAGTCCTTGATCTAGTGTGCCTTGATGTAGCGAAGAATGCGCTTGATAGCAGTGAAATGAGGAACCTTGGGCGGGCTCATATATTGGGAGATAGAATTTACTGCAAAGGTGATATCTGGACGAATGATGGTAAGATATTGTAAGGAGCCAACCATCTCCTGGAATGCTGTGGGATTGGCAAATAGAGCTCCATCATTTGTAGTGAGTAAGGCTTTGGTAGACATAGGTGTGGATGCTGGTTTGTAGAATAACAGATCAAACTTCTTGAGAATATCGTATGCATACTTAAGTTGATGAATGTGAAGTCCATTCGAACGATGTGTGACATGTAGACCAAGAAAATAGTGGAGGATGCCAAGATCTTTTAAATCAAAGTGACGACCAAGAGTATCAATGAAATTTTGGATGAGTTGCTCACTACTGCCTGTTACCACTATATCATCGACATATAGAAGAAACAATATTGTGTACACACCATGTTGGTAAATGAACAAGGACAAGTTTGCCTTACTGTGATGGAACCCAATTGATAAGAGAAAGCTACTCATTCTTTAAAACCAGGCACGAGATGCTTGCTTGAGGTTGTACAGGGCTTTGTGAAGCTTGTATACGTGATTAGGATGAGATGGATCAACAAAACCTGATGATTCATGTATACATCCTCCTGTAGAAAACCATGAAGAAAGACATTTGTGACATCAAGTTGTCGTAGGGGCCAGCCACGGCATACTGCAAGGGAGAGTACGGTTCGTATGGTCACAGGTTTGACCACTGGGCTATATGTTTCTGCATAATCAACTCCTTGTTGCTGGTGGAAGCCTTTGGCTACAAGACGTTCTTTGTAGCGCTCCACAGATCCATCTGGCTTTCGCTTGATATGAAATACCCATTTGCAACCCACGGTGTGTTGGGAAGTACTTTGTGGAACCAGAGACCATGTGTCATTCTTGAGCAACGCATTGATCTCGGTAGACATGGCGGCACACCACTTCTCATCCTTACTGGCATGTGTATAACATGTGGGTTCGACATTATCAAGTATAGATAAAAGGGCATGAGGTAAAGGGTACCAGATGGTGTCGTCCTGTCGGTTGAAAGTTTAGTGATGCCATCTCTAAGAAGGGTTGTCATAGAATGGGTGGAGGCTGGCGGCACTGGAGGAACAACAGAGGCGGTGTAAAAGGTCGAAGTGGGATCTGGAGTGATCTCGATTGATAACACTGGAGTAAAAAGTATGGGCGTTGTTGGGGGAACATTGGCGGTGGATGAGGAAGGTATTGCAGCGCTGTGTGACAGACCGACGGGTGGGCGTGCTGGATATGGAGCTAATCTGTGGCAGCGGGCATAGGTGAGGATTTAGGGATCTGGTGGAGGCATAGAGGATGGAGGCGGTGAGGAAGATGGAGCTGGTGGTGGTGAGGACGGTGCAGATGGTGTTGAGCTTGGAGGATTGTGTGTCGGTGACAACGGAGGCGAAGAGGGAGGCGAGGCGGGAGGGGAGGCAGAGCTGTTTGTGATTTGTGGCGATGAAGGAGATGAAACAATGATATTGGGTTCATTAAGTGAGCCTGAGTTGGAGGCAGGAAGTGGGCTCGACAGGTGGGCTTGCAGAGGTAGGCCTGGATTAAGTGGGGTGAAGTCCAAGTGTGCCAATTCTTGTGGTGCAACCTGCGAATCTTGAAACGGAAAATTGTTTTCGTTAAATAATACATGACGCGATATATAGACACGACCAGATGAGGGCTCTAGACACTTATAGCCTTTATGATGAGGGTTATATCCTAAGAAGACACAGTCTATACTAAGACTGGAGAATTTGTTAGAGTTTTCATGACCAAGATAGGGAAAACATGAGCACCCAAAAACTCTAAGGGAGGAATATGAAGGAGAAGTGTCATAGAAGCGAAGATGTGGGGTGTCCCAATGGAGTGTTGGAGTGGGTAGGAGGTTGATGAGATAAACGGAGGTGAGGATAGCTTCGACCCAAAGATTTTGTGGAGCTCTTGATGTGAGTAGGAAAGTGCGGACAGTTGTTGCAATGTGTTGATGTTTTCTTTCAGCAAGTCTATTTTATTGAGGTGTGTATGGGCAAGAAAAACGTTGTTGAATGCCCAAAGAGACACAATAATTAGAGAATGCATGATTGACATATTCTGTACCATTGTCACTTTGAAGAAATTGGACCTGACAGTGAAAGATATTTTTGATCATAGCAACAAGTGTTTGAAAGTGACTAAAAACCTCGTTTTTCCTGCGCATTGGATAAATCCATGTGTATCATGAGTATTCATCAGTGAACAACACATAATATTTGCCAGTCACAGATAAAGTGGGAGACTGCCAAACATCACTATGAATGATAGAAAAAGGAAGTTGCAAAAGTATTATTGGAAGGAAAAAGAAGTTTGTGAGACTTGCTACAAGCACAAGTATTACAGAAAGAATCATTGGAAATCTTTGTGCCAATGTTATTTGCTAGACGAGCTAGAACAGGAGAGGAGGGATGCCCCAATCTATTATGCCAGAGAAGAGAGTGAACAGAAACTAGAGCTTGAGGAACAATAGAGGTGGATAGAGAATGAATCGGATAAACACTATCCTTACATGGGCCCTGAAACAATAATTCACCAGTTAGTAAGCAATAAATTTAATAGTATTTAGGAGCAAACAAGAAGAAGACATGATAATCTTTTATGAAGTGAGCAACAAACAAAAGATTTTTACGAATGGACGGAATTTGAAAAACATTATTGAGAGAGAAGGCAGAAGACCCGAGAGAAATAAGAAGGTTACCAGTATGAGATATTGGCATCGAGCTGCCATCTCCCATATAGACATTATGTGGTTCACCATAAGGTTGTGGATTAAAAACTGGCATGGCAGCCATGTGATGTATTGCTCCGGTGTCTGGGTACCAATTTGGATCACTAGAAACATGCGATCCAGCAAAAGGAGGGACTACAACAGTTCCATGAAACCGATGAGGACATTGGGCCGGCCCATGATGACTAGAGTGACAGTTTGGGCACCATTGTGGTGCAGTACCCAGTATGCCTAGTGAACGTGGGGCCCACGGAGGAGAGTAGAATGTCTGAGGGGATTAAGATTGAGGAGCAGACAAAAATCTGGTATCGAAGTTGGAACTGCGACCACGACCTCGACTGCCATAATTCTGGCAGCCTCGACCCCCGTAATTGAAATTTCGGCCATTAGAATGAGGCCGATAGTGCTGGCGACCAGGATTGGCTTAGCTGTGGTGATGAATAAGTGCAGTGGGTGGATGAGACTCTGTTGTACGAGGTTGCTGTACTTCAAAAGCCAAGATTCGAGCCCGAAGTTGTCACGCCCCGATCCTAGAATTATTTTACGGTTGGTTACTTTGGTCTTTTACCATTTAAAGTGACCGTTTAACCGTACAATGATCGTGAAGTTGACTTTTCGTTAAGTCAAGAATTTGGGGAAACTTCCTTCTTGAAAGTTGTAGAGGGCGTCGTTACGAGTTCGTGGACACGTAGCACGCTCAAATCGGAGTTCGTATGAGAAAGTTATGAACAAAAGTATAAAGTTACTATGCGGTAAAACGGCTATATATAGGAGTTACCGGGGTGAAAAATCAGATTTTTCACCCGGCTCTCTCTCCTCTCCCCCGACGGGAACCGCTGCCGCAGCTTCCGGCCGCCACAGCGCCGCCGTCCGGCCACCTCAGGCCGGCGCACCGGTCCCAAAAGTTCGGCCTCCGAGTCTACTTCAATCCTAGGTAAGCTTTCCGACCTAACTCGCCGTAAATCGGGAGAAATTCCGATTTGTTCTTGGTGTGTACAGTAGATTTTCGGGATTGAATTTCTCCCTCCCTAGATCACCAATTGTTGAGTTCTTTATATGTTTAGGATGGGTTTTAGGTGTACTACAATCCCCTAGAATTTGGTAGCTCGATTTGAAGTGTGTAGGGAGAATTGAGGATTTGAAGTTTGGTAGTGTAATTTTTCGGGGTCTACGGTTCATCGAGTTTTTGACCTAGTTAGAGGCCGAATTGGCCTTCGAGTTGAACTAGAAAGTTGTCCCAAATGATGAGACGAAGCTACTGGTAAAATTTGGTGGCGATCGGAGGTCGCCTGAATTTTTGCCGGAATTTCTGCCGGCGGCCGCCGTCGGCGGCGGAGCTGGCGGTGGTGCCGCCACTTTTTGGGCAGTTTTTCATGCCCATTAATTAGTACATATTGTGAGGAGTCTATGGTTAAAATTTGGTAATTTTTGGAGGAGTTTTGGTTAGGTTTTGGAATTGTTCTAGTTTAGTATT
The DNA here is from genome assembly GCA_951800085.1 of Comarum palustre. Classification (NCBI taxonomy): domain Eukaryota; kingdom Viridiplantae; phylum Streptophyta; class Magnoliopsida; order Rosales; family Rosaceae; genus Comarum; species Comarum palustre. The sequence continues at coordinate 652,870 of OX637579.1, read as the reverse complement.
ATTGGCGGATAATTAAATATTATTCCGACCATCGATTATTGCCGGTTAAGGTTTAAGGATTATTTTAAGGACTCCTAAGGTATTGGTGAAATGGTTGAATGGGTGTCCATAGTAATTCAACGAATTAATACGTGACACCCTAACGTCAAGTTAAGTGATAAAGGGAAGTTCGGAAGCTGAGTCGGACTTCCGGTAAATTGAGTTAAGAGTCGATAACCGGGAAAGAAAGTCAAAAAGGTTAAAGTGCTTTAAGAAAGGAACTTGGTCAACATGTGGTCAAATAGGATTTCCTGGTCAAACTAGGAAAAGACCAAGTCGACTGTGAAATGACTAATATAATGATTTGTTGTACAGTCCCTGGTTGCACGTGAGACGGGCTCGACTACGTGTTAGTTCGAGGGTTTCGCTCGAGGAGCTTTCCGAGCAGGAAGAAAGTCGCAAAGAGTACTGTGAGTGGACATTTGTTTTAAATTAAATTGCATGCTTCATACTTTTATTGATTTCTCCTGCATGTATGATTTCCTCCATTTATATGTTTTACGGTGATTTGGGAAAAAGGGGATTTAAGGATTTAAAGGCAAACAAACCGGGAAAGAGGTTCATACCCTTTCCCGTGATTTTAAAGGATTTTCCCGGGGTATGTTATTCTTGATTATCACCGTTTTGGGATTATGGAGGGGGATGATTTTAAAAGGAGAAATTTGGCTCACGGATTTAAAGGGGTTTTCGATTTATTATTCCCACGAGGTTTTACAGGTTTTACAGGTTTTAAAGGGGCTTTGGAAAGGGAAAAGGATTGTATGCTAGCATGGACCCTCTTCGGTTGAGCTGGTCATTAGACCTTCCCGAATAGAGCAGGTCGGGGACCCTCTCTGGTGGAGCCGGTCACTAGACCTTCCCAGATAGAGCAGGTCGGGGACCCTCTCCGGTGGAGCCGGTCATTTGACCTTCCCGGATAGAGCAGGTCGGGATTTCTCGTGGATGAGGTTAACACCCCACATTTAAATTATTTATGTTTGAGCCAGGGCATCATTGATGGTTTATTTGCATGCGGATTTTCCTTAGAAAAAGTAGAGGGAGAACATTAAAGGAACTAGAGCTTTTAAGTTTTATTTTTTGTCCACTCACCCTGACAGTTTTTCAATGTTTCTCCCCTGGGCCCTTCGTTTTCAAATGCCCAGTGGTGCAGGGTTCTCGAGCGGAGGTCGTGCGCGTACAAGAGTCGAGGCATAGTCGATCAATCCGTTGCCGTTGAAATTCTTTAGGGTAATCATCCTAGTAGACTGCTCTGACTAACCCAGTATAGCTAATTAAGTAGGTTAGGGAGCAGGATGCCTTCATGAGTTAGGGTTTGTTGTAGATACTCATGGAAGTGCTGAGTTGGATTATAGGAAGGGTTGGCCATTTCAAGGGGGTTTCGGTAAGAAGTTCCCTTGGGGTGGTCCCCGCAGGATTTACTTCGAGTTAAAGGGATTTAACTCGGGGTGGGTCCTGACAATTGGTATCAGAGCATTAGGTTATCGTTTCCTGTTACTACCTCATATACTTGGTATCACTTAGTGTCTATAGAGTGATGGTCCGACCGCGGCGGATCCATCGGCATTTTATGCTTTGGACGCTTAGTGTTTATTAAGGATATGAGTAGTACTTCCTGATTGAGTTATGGACCGAGTAGTCCTATAAACATTGGAATCTTCAAGACTATGCCTCAGTACGCCGACCTCACTATGAACTCCTGTAAGGAACAAGGTAAGCTCGTAACGTATTTATTTTATGAGTTCCCCAAGGATTAATTGAGATTTGAGTTGGGGATCGAGCTGGAAACTCACGTTGTTTAACGTTTGAGCATTATGTGTGAGTACTCGGTGGTGAAACAGTTAATTCACACCTGGAGGACTATCATGGTTGTTGATAGGGATGTTGTAGAAGCCTAAGACAAGGCCTTGATGTTCGTGTTATGAGGCTCTTAGAAGTGAAGAGTCGTACGAGTTAATGAAAGAGGTTGCATCCTGCCATGGAAAAAAGAGCTGAAGTCACCTAGCGCGATTATCCAGTGAGGATGAATATTTAGTTTTGACGATTGCCACGACGTTGTTGAGGTTCATCATTAGTGTGGTTTCAGAGAAACCAACGGACACTTGAAAGTGGAATGACTCAAGGAAGTTGAGTGTTGTTATTTTTGTGGTTTGGATCTAGTGACTAGTCCATGATGTGGCACTATTGGAGAATGTTAAGGAAGTAAAGGCTAGTTTGGTCACTTGATGCTTTATGGGACAACCACTGAGACTAATGGCGTGGGACAGTCTTGGTGCTGACATCGTTGTCATCAGCTACGACCATATTCTCTTCGCTCCAGCCACCCATGTTTGTGGTACTAGAAATATTCGAATCGTTAGTGAGTCCAAGTGTGACGTGAATTATAGGTGACAATGGTCATTAAGCCATTTATCCTGGAGGCAAGAAATTAAATCGTGTCACCAGATCTTGAGGCTCCTATGAATCATAAGGTGAGTTATCCACCTGCGGTCAAAGTGTTTTAATTAGTACACCTGTGAAGGAGTCTCCAGGTTGGCTGTGTTGGAGACCGATTTTCTGATCGAGAAAGCGTTACTTGGGGTAATTAAAGTTAAGTAGTTCTGGAATTTTAAGGAACATGTTGGAAGTGGCAACAAGCCACCGGGTCTCGGACCAAGGGTGCTTGGGGTACCGGAGATAGTGATACGAGCCTTGATGGACTTGGTATTATTGTGGTGTAGGAACCGGTAGTTGTGCAAACGGCACTGTTTGACGGCTGAAGATGTACATGGGTATACCCCACAGGAGCACGTGTACCCTCCTTTGCTGGGAAGTGGTAGGTTGAAATATGGGTAGCACATGCTGGTAAAACATAATTATTGTGTGCAGCTGTGTGTGGTCAGAATGACACCAGGTAAGTGACTAAGGCTGATCATGACATCATTTTAAGAATTTGTCATGAGAGTTTCATTTATTGAGAACGGAGATTAAGGACGTTTGGTTGGAAGTTTCTGTACAAACGTCCAGTAGATGGCCTAACCATTTAAGTATATGTCGGAAGTGGGTTATTGTTAGTCGCTCCGACTTTTATGCTGGTTAGCGAGATTATTAAGTGTCGTTAGTAGGTGGTTGATTGCATGTTGAGATAGATGCACGAAAGTGGTGAAGTGACAGCAGTGGGGTAAGGTTTACTAGATCAGTGAATTTGAGTGAGAATGTTTGTGGATGCTCAAGCTTAAACCTGCGACCAAAGTCGTCCGTTATGACACTTTGTTTCGTCGAGGGTGATTAACGGAGCTTGATGGCATGGGAATGTGTGCACTCACTAGCTGTGGTTTAATCAATTATTGTAACCGAAGCTGTACTTAGTCGTGTTTGGGGTTCATGAGTTACATCCACTGCAGTGACAGGAAAGATTCTCAATTGTGATCTATGGAGTGAGGATAAAGATCTGGGGATCAATTATTGATGTTAATTTAATGGAATCCTGAGAGGATTAAAGAATTGTTGGCATTGCCATTGTCATGGGTCATTTGAGTAGTGACTTTACTTGTTAGGAATTATTGACCTAGCGACAGTTCTTGGCGCCACGAGTGTAGAGTAGTAGCAAGAAAGGTCATTGGAGGTGACTTTTGAAATTGTCAACATTTCGGTAAGTATGAAGTGCGGTGAAACTAGGTAAGGGTTTCTTTGATGACTCGAAGGTTTTACGAGTCTAAGTGTGGTAATTTTTGTTACTGAGACTGGTAAAGTATGTTGCCAAGTTGAGCAACACTCCATCGAAAATCGTGGAGTGATTAAGCCACGTTCAGATTAAGTTATGATCTGAGGGGATGTTAACGTGTGGCAGTGGATCTTGTAATTTAGGATCTGGAGTGGTAATGTGATTTTCGGTGCACGCAGCTATTTTTCCTTTTCAATTGGAATGGTAAGTGGTTGTGCATCTTGAATCTTACCGAATAGAGGATGTGGTGGATGGTAAACTTGCAGAGCATGGGGGACAGTTTTGTTAGAGACTTTCTAGTTGTACGAGTTGACTCTGTGGTGCGTACTCGCCTAGTGTGGTGATGGCATTCGACGAATTGTGTCTTGAGAACCGGATGCTTGGTGATCAATATGGCTGAGTTCGGTGAAATTAATTCCCGATGCTTGTTCAGGGTTTCCTTTGGATGTGCACCAGTGGCACTAAATTTTATATAGATGTTCGATCTGGTTAAATGTCCAAAGTTGTCGGTTATTACCGGACGATGGGGTAACAGAGGCATCTGGGAATGGAATATCCTTGTTGAGCGGGTAAGGCTCTGGAAATTCTTTTAATGGTAAGTCTATCCCTGATTGCGATACGGGTAATGTGTATTGGACACTCAGATACGGTTGAAGTGCAAGTTCTGCACTATGCGTCATTCCAAGTTAAGGTAAGAGATAGGGAGGTCAGTGGCACCTTACCTATGAATAGTACGGAGATGTATTACCCGGGGTAAAGTGCGTTGTAGTTCCACGAGGTGAGAATTGAGTTGGCGATTCTAATGATCAGTGTGTTGGTAAAATCAAGATTTATCCGGTCAGTATAGCTTTGTAGGCAGTGTGAAGCCTGACAATTTGTCTTCATGCGAGGAGTAAGTATTGTTGGATCTCGATATCTGGAGACTTGTATCTCCCTGATTTAAAGGCTATGGCTTTGGTTTTACGCTAAAATTCATAGCAATTCTTGTCCTGTGTGTGCAGGTGGTTTGAGTAATGATAGAGTAAGGAAAGACAATTACTCTACAACAGGACAACTTGACAGAATGGTTCCTAGAAAGCGTAAACAAGATCAGGAAGCCTGATTCAAATGAGGTGATGGTTCGTGTAACACAAGTTGTTATGGTTTTCTCGTGGGCATGTTGTCATGGGTTTTGACCCCACGTTGTATTGTGTTACCAGAGGATTTAAATCCATTAGTGACATCGGACCTTACTCCTCAGGTGTGGTAATCAGTTCCTGCATAGGGAATGTGGGAGCTGATATCTAAGTTCAACGAAAGAATACGAGTATTCTTGAAGAAATTTTACTCGCGATAAGCGAGGAGTGATTGAATCAGAATGAGTATTAGCAGTATTGTGACGACGTCACTTGTAGTTGGTAAGGACAGTTGTTGGTGGTTATTTGGCTAAACCAGAAGGGATAGGAGGTTGGTTACTGGTCGAAGTCGTTATGTTGTGCAGTTGGATTTTCTAAGATATGGTTATACTCCGGTTTAGGCAACAGGGAATTGTTGCCAAAGGATGTTTTCAGCGTATGACAGAATTTGTCATCTTTTCGTGAAAAACAATAGCGATTTTCGCGAGGATTACAGATGGTGGATCAGTGATAGGCAGTGTCGTATTCCACCTCCTAAAGGAGATGGAGAACAGAAGAATTCAGTGATTCAGTTGATCAATGATTCAAGAGAAAATCATTGTGATCCACGGTAAGACTTCAGATGCTTTAGTTTTGACCTAAGAAGAGTGGTCGGGTGTCAGAAAATGGGGAAGTAGCGGAGGTTATCATCCACGTAGGAAGGAGTGCTACGTTGGCTAGATGTGACACGTGACAAGGTTACATGAGTTTGAGGAATATGTTGGGTATCCTTAGAGTTAATGGATACCTAGTGTCACGTATGTCCTTGTTACGGGAGTAAGTTTATTTCCTTACACCCTATATGAATAGCCTTCCGGCTAGTACTGGGAATCGGCTTATAAGGAGGATCAGTAAGGATGTTGATCGTAAAGGGCAGGTGTTTAGGGTTTTGACAATGCTTTTCGTGAGGCGTCTCAGAAGAGTTCTCAGAAGGAAGTGAATATTGGAGAACAATGTTATTATTTTAAGTGGTACTATCCCCCTTTGTGTTGGACTTTGAGTATAGAAATTTCGAGGACGAAATTTTTATAAGGTGGGGAGAATTGTCACGCCCCGATCCTAGAATTATTTTACGGTTGGTTACTTTGGTCTTTTACCATTTAAAGTGACCGTTTAACCGTACAATGATCGTGAAGTTGACTTTTCGTTAAGTCAAGAATTTGGGGAAACTTCCTTCTTGAAAGTTGTAGAGGGCGTCGTTACGAGTTCGTGGACACGTAGCACGCTCAAATCGGAGTTCGTATGAGAAAGTTATGAACAAAAGTATAAAGTTACTATGCGGTAAAACGGCTATATATAGGAGTTACCGGGGTGAAAAATCAGATTTTTCACCCGGCTCTCTCTCCTCTCCCCCGACGGGAACCGCTGCCGCAGCTTCCGGCCGCCACAGCGCCGCCGTCCGGCCACCTCAGGCCGGCGCACCGGTCCCAAAAGTTCGGCCTCCGAGTCTACTTCAATCCTAGGTAAGCTTTCCGACCTAACTCGCCGTAAATCGGGAGAAATTCCGATTTGTTCTTGGTGTGTACAGTAGATTTTCGGGATTGAATTTCTCCCTCCCTAGATCACCAATTGTTGAGTTCTTTATATGTTTAGGATGGGTTTTAGGTGTACTACAATCCCCTAGAATTTGGTAGCTCGATTTGAAGTGTGTAGGGAGAATTGAGGATTTGAAGTTTGGTAGTGTAATTTTTCGGGGTCTACGGTTCATCGAGTTTTTGACCTAGTTAGAGGCCGAATTGGCCTTCGAGTTGAACTAGAAAGTTGTCCCAAATGATGAGACGAAGCTACTGGTAAAATTTGGTGGCGATCGGAGGTCGCCTGAATTTTTGCCGGAATTTCTGCCGGCGGCCGCCGTCGGCGGCGGAGCTGGCGGTGGTGCCGCCACTTTTTGGGCAGTTTTTCATGCCCATTAATTAGTACATATTGTGAGGAGTCTATGGTTAAAATTTGGTAATTTTTGGAGGAGTTTTGGTTAGGTTTTGGAATTGTTCTAGTTTAGTATTATTGGCGGATAATTAAATATTATTCCGACCATCGATTATTGCCGGTTAAGGTTTAAGGATTATTTTAAGGACTCCTAAGGTATTGGTGAAATGGTTGAATGGGTGTCCATAGTAATTCAACGAATTAATACGTGACACCCTAACGTCAAGTTAAGTGATAAAGGGAAGTTCGGAAGCTGAGTCGGACTTCCGGTAAATTGAGTTAAGAGTCGATAACCGGGAAAGAAAGTCAAAAAGGTTAAAGTGCTTTAAGAAAGGAACTTGGTCAACATGTGGTCAAATAGGATTTCCTGGTCAAACTAGGAAAAGACCAAGTCGACTGTGAAATGACTAATATAATGATTTGTTGTACAGTCCCTGGTTGCACGTGAGACGGGCTCGACTACGTGTTAGTTCGAGGGTTTCGCTCGAGGAGCTTTCCGAGCAGGAAGAAAGTCGCAAAGAGTACTGTGAGTGGACATTTGTTTTAAATTAAATTGCATGCTTCATACTTTTATTGATTTCTCCTGCATGTATGATTTCCTCCATTTATATGTTTTACGGTGATTTGGGAAAAAGGGGATTTAAGGATTTAAAGGCAAACAAACCGGGAAAGAGGTTCATACCCTTTCCCGTGATTTTAAAGGATTTTCCCGGGGTATGTTATTCTTGATTATCACCGTTTTGGGATTATGGAGGGGGATGATTTTAAAAGGAGAAATTTGGCTCACGGATTTAAAGGGGTTTTCGATTTATTATTCCCACGAGGTTTTACAGGTTTTACAGGTTTTAAAGGGGCTTTGGAAAGGGAAAAGGATTGTATGCTAGCATGGACCCTCTTCGGTTGAGCTGGTCATTAGACCTTCCCGAATAGAGCAGGTCGGGGACCCTCTCTGGTGGAGCCGGTCACTAGACCTTCCCAGATAGAGCAGGTCGGGGACCCTCTCCGGTGGAGCCGGTCATTTGACCTTCCCGGATAGAGCAGGTCGGGATTTCTCGTGGATGAGGTTAACACCCCACATTTAAATTATTTATGTTTGAGCCAGGGCATCATTGATGGTTTATTTGCATGCGGATTTTCCTTAGAAAAAGTAGAGGGAGAACATTAAAGGAACTAGAGCTTTTAAGTTTTATTTTTTGTCCACTCACCCTGACAGTTTTTCAATGTTTCTCCCCTGGGCCCTTCGTTTTCAAATGCCCAGTGGTGCAGGGTTCTCGAGCGGAGGTCGTGCGCGTACAAGAGTCGAGGCATAGTCGATCAATCCGTTGCCGTTGAAATTCTTTAGGGTAATCATCCTAGTAGACTGCTCTGACTAACCCAGTATAGCTAATTAAGTAGGTTAGGGAGCAGGATGCCTTCATGAGTTAGGGTTTGTTGTAGATACTCATGGAAGTGCTGAGTTGGATTATAGGAAGGGTTGGCCATTTCAAGGGGGTTTCGGTAAGAAGTTCCCTTGGGGTGGTCCCCGCAGGATTTACTTCGAGTTAAAGGGATTTAACTCGGGGTGGGTCCTGACAGAAGTTCTGTGAAGTTTGGAAGGGATGGTTGTTGAGTGAGAGCGATGCGCAACATCATGTAATCTGATCCAAGGCCATGGAGTGTTGCAAGGACGAGATCCTCAGCAGAGACAAGTTTATCAATGGCTGCCAAGTTGTCTGCAATACTCTTTGCATTTTGAAGACAATCATCGATGGATTGGGACCCCTTGTGCAATTCAAGCAATTGGAGTTTGAGACTCGATGCACTAGCTGCAGATTTCTGAGAGTAGTGGCGAGCCAGGCAATCCCATATGCCTTTGGAGGTATCAAATCCCACAGTAAGCTTTTTCACTTTACTGGTCAAGGTGCTAATAAGCAGGCTAACAATTTGTTGATCAATTGTGAACCACTTTCTGTATTCAGGGTTTGGGATGGAAGCAGAGGGACCGGTTTGGGTAGCGGTGGACATGATGGTGAGAGAAGGCTGAGGAGTAGAACCATCAGCATAGCCTCAGATTTCTTGACCATTGAGATGAGATCGGATCTGCTGAGTCATTGGTTTTGGATGGAAGCCATCAGTGAGAGAGGACGAAGTGAGAAGCAGAAGAGATAAGGATGGGGAAAAGAAGAATGATAGACAAGAAGGAAGAAGACGAGAGCAGAAGGGACGGAAAGAGGTGAGGACCTACCCTACGCTGATACCATATTGAATTTGAATTTCTCCTTAATCACAAATCTGTGTTACATACATGTTATATACAGCTGTTATGAATTTATTACAGGAAAAGAATAATCTATCCTTAATTGTAGGGATGTCAATCCCTGAATAGAGAGAAAAATGGATCTGCAATCACAATTCAATTATGATTTTGGTGAGGAGTGATTTGTGTAAGTGATAGAGATTACTGCTAACACCTTTCCTCTTACCTATCAGAGTTGAATTAGGTCAAATTATAATTAACCCAGTGTTCTGTGATGTTATAGGTGATATTTTGGGTACGAATCAGAGTAGTTGAAAGTTTGATGAAGATGTAACAGTTTGTTGAACGAGTTTAAGCTTTTGCCAGACAAGATAGGTGATCATGTAAGACATTGTGCAGTACTTTGAGTGAGAATGGAGCCTACCACTTAGCGATAGTGTAGTTTCCATCCCTTCCAACTCTTATTGTCCCAAATAAAACTGCATAAGCTTATAAGATTATCTTCCACCCGACATTCTTCCAACTTCATGACTATATATTTCTCAAGCACACATGTACATCAAATTCTTTTATGCAGGGATCTGCTTCTCTGCAATGGCAACTTGGCCCAAATAAGGATTAGTCCCAATCATTATTTTTCTTTGTAATTGGTAGATTGATAGTTACCTACCTTTTATATAGTATATTTTCTTGTCTTCTAGACAGTGCAGTAACTGCAGTCTGGTGATTTGAGTTTTTCATTTTCAAAATCACATAGCAGAGGTAACAGATTTTAAATAATTTATTTTTATTTTTGTCAAAAAGAATAACCTTTAAAGGGTCCTCATATGAAATGAACAATTTGATCGATATTCTACATGTAGAAGAAGAAGGTGGCTAACAGTCATTCAATTTGAGACTTGTAACAAAGCTTACAAAGGTCTGGTTCTAGAACTAACATATGATTTTTGACCCGAGTACGATGAATTAACTTTATACAATTTCTGTTTTTTAAAGTTTATTTTTGGGACAAAATTCTAATATGTTCTGACCTGAAACAATTTCGAGTTTCAACTGATGAGGACCATAGACCCTCTTCATAAAATATACTAAGTATCTCAGTGACACTACTGATGGGCATAACCTTTTTGTTGTGAAAATAATTTGAATGTTGGGAAAATAGCCAACAAAAGTGCCAAGATGCTTCTTTTGAACTTAAAAAAATGTACTCGTCAACTTTTTCTTAGCTTAGTTTGTTTATTTGGTTGTGAGTAATCTAAGAAATGAAAAGAAACCTCCCTCATGTTTGCATGATTGAAATTGAAACAATTCAATGATTTCTTCTATCTATTTAACAAGTTTGATGATTGATTTACCCTCACTGCATGCTTGGCAACAAAGAAAATAATGCAAACCTATCTCACTTGTCTCATAAACTCAGCGAATTAAGTTGGTGAATTCTTCTTCTGGTTAGGTGACAGAGTACGAGTGGCACTACTAATTTATCATCTTTAACAACTCTGACAACAAGGATTTGTTACCAGACATAGAAACAATTTAATTCTTATACCCAACTCAAAAAAGGGGTTCCAATTAAGAACAATAAAATCCACTACATTTCACTTATACAGATTCAATAGAATGAGAACAGCGTGAGCTGCTTAGCCTTGACAGTTTAAGAATTATCAAATACCTCACTGTCTGCCATTGCCACATCTTTTCTCAAACAATCAAGTTGGCAGTCTCCTTACTTGTCTGCTGCCTTCTCTGTAACTGGAGAGTACAAAACTATTGAGTATATATCACTTCTTTTCAATCCCAGAGTGTATTACTATTCAACGATGTTAGGTTCTTGGAGGCACAAGTGCTTGCTCTTCACTCTTGTTGGTCTCATTCTTCTCGCATCATCTTCATCAGAAGCGTCTAGAGCATTACCAAAGGACTTATGGGAACAGATGCTGCCCAAGAAGCTACCTATAGCTACTCCTTCAGCTCCGTCCAAAGGCACCAATTCTGCAACAAAGTCTTCCTCAAAGCCCTTCGAAGCTCATAGGAACCTCCCTTCATCAGAGGGAAAGGTCTAGAAACAGTTTTAGTTTCCATTCTATCTCTCTAACTGCAAAAACATGCAATCCTCCGCACTGTGCTGATCAAACGGAAGCATGCAGCAGCTTATGCACAGAACATACCGTTGTAGATTTCTTTTGGCTTAGTCTGCTGGTACAGATAGGAAAATAGATTCATTATTGGACAGGCTGAATTAGCTAGCAATCATAATTTTGAGACAGTAGCGATATATGGAGCTTCTTTCCTTTCGAGATATATAGGCATTGCTCATGGCCATATATCACTGGAATTATTTTCATTGTACTTTTTCCATGTAGCAATCAACATCTTTATGTAATCATATTTAGTTTCCTCCAAAATATATCTGGTGATGCCCTTGATCAAGACAAATCTATTTCTGAACTACAACTTAATGTGTTGAAGGCCTTCCTGTATAGGAGTATGTCACTTCTATTTCTTGGCAGGAGGGTCTCTATGGATTTTTCTGCCGTAGAAAGCTAAAGTTTCTGACTACATAAATTATTCTGTTCCTTTCTCAAGCCAGTTTTGAATAACAGACATTTCGTTTTGGCCTACATACACCAGAATCCTGTTTGATATCTGTCAGACTCTTAACTGAAATTAACAAAACAAACAGAGTACCTTTTTCTAGCTTACACTCTAAAGAAGCCAGGTGAAAAGCCTCTTCTGAAACAAAACTCACTTCCAGCACAGTGATTAATAAGGTTAAGCCTTCTGAGACAGGTTAATTCTTCAACCAGAGGTAGTAAATCTTCTTCAAGTCTAGACTGATGCATGCAGATACAGAAGAAGTGAGGTAAAATAGTGTAGTGAATAAAACCAAGGTGGTAACCTTTCCTGCTTGACAGTCAAATACAGCGTTTGAAGAGCAGAAGGAGCAGAAAACATTGTATTGACTCCATGAGATTCTCCTTCATCAATTAGGTGCTTTTATATACAAGATGCAAAGCATCACGTTTTGGAGTAATCGAGACACAGAGGTCCGTTTCTTCACTTCCATTCAAATTTGTAATGCCAAGGGTAGTTAGTAGGGTCCTCTTCCCATCATGTGTCATCACATATTCTCCTAGTTGAAATACTAACCAAGCACTGCAGATCTGGCATCACCTCTTCTCCTACAGTATATTTGGAAAGTTGTCAAAACAAAACCAACTACAGGTATGTCCTTTCAAAAAATAAGTATGGCCATGTTGGAGGTACTGAAAAGATGAATTAAAACTCATGCCCTAACAAAACTCTGATTGGTTACCTAAAAGTATAAACCACAGAAAAATAAACTGAAATAGAATAATAAACACTTATACAAGTTCTAGTTCATGGACTTAAAACTTACATCTTGAAACGTTCTGCCTTTTGATAATAATCCACAGCTCCTTGTATGGACTCCTTAAGTTGCTCTGGAACAGTCTCAAATAAGTACCCTTCCAGTTTAGTAAGATACTCAAAACCTTGTGGCAATGTAGTTAGTCCCATGCATCTTTGAAGTTCTAAGAACTGAAGATTTGGCATCACCCCCTTTTCTATTGTTATCTTTTCCAACGATGGAAAATTTTTCAAGCTTAGTAGTGTAAGATTTAGAAAACCTCCAGCGAAGCTTAACTCTTTCCCAACATAGGGTAACACTCTCCAGACAGGGTAGTCCTTCAATGTGAGGTAGCAAGTCTTCTTCGAGTCTGGACCAATGTAGATGCAAGGATGTGAGGCTGTGGAGTGAATAAAACCAAACATGTACCTTTTCCAGTTTTCCTGCCAAAGAAAAATGCTGAAGGTGTGGAGAGTCAAATATAATGAACACAAGAGACAATTGTGGCTGAATAAAATTGATGTTGATTCACCTCACAAAGGAGGAATTATATACAAATTACAACCGAGCCAAAGTAGGCAAGTATATCTTCCTAAGGTAAGTGATAATCCTAATAATAATAGTAATTACAAAATATTACAGAATATATACAAAAGGAAAGTATGACTCACACCAACACTCCCCCTTAACTTGGCGCATACAAATCACGAATGCCCAACTTATCAAGTGAGTCATAAAAAACCTTACTCGAAACTGCTTTAGTCAAAACATCAGCTAACTGTTCTTCAGAGCGAACAAAAGGAAAGGAAATAAGCTTAGAATCAAGCTTCTCCTTGATGAAATGTCTGTCAACCTCAACATGCTTGGTTCTATTATGTTGTACTGGATTATGAGCAATATCAACAGCTGCCTTATTATCACAATATAAATCCATGGATTTCTTTGGTTTAAATCCCAAATCACGAAACCAAAGTAATTCACAAACTCCATGGGCCATACCTCTATACTCTGCTTCAGCACTCGATCGAGCCACAACTTTTTGCTTCTTACTCCTCCAAGTAACAAGATTACCGCCCACAAAAGTGAAATAACCAGAAGTAGACTTCCTATCTGTAATGCAACCTGCCCAATCTGCATCTGTATAACCACTAATATCCAGATGTTTATTCTTTGAAAACATTAAGCCTTTGCCGGGTGCAGACTTCAAATACCTCAGAATGCGAATCACAGCTTCCATATGAGTTTCACTGGGATTATGCATAAATTGACTCACAACACTCACTGCATATGCAATATCTGGCCGAGTATGTGAGAGATAGATTAACCTGCCAACTAACCTCTGATAAAGAGCCCTCTCTGTAGGAATTTGGTCAGGGTACTCAGCTAACTTGTGATTTTGCTCAATAGGAGTATCAGCAGGTTTACAATCTAGCATCCCTGTTTCTGTCAACAAATCAAGCACATATTTTCTCTGGCACAAGAAAATTCCTGAACTCCCCCTTGCAACCTCAATTCCCAAAAAATATTTAAGTGAACCAAGGTCTTTCATCTCAAATTCTGATGCAAGTAGACCCTTTAGTCTTTCAATCTCCTCTGAATCATCACCAGTAATTATCATATCATCAACATAAATAATCAAGGCAGTCACCTTACCTGACCGACGTTTCAGAGACAACGTATGATCAGAGTTGCTTGGTTTGTACCCAAAACGACGCATAGCTTGAGAGAACCTTCCAAACCAAGCTCGTGGTGATTGCTTAAGTCCATACAAGGACTTGTTCAACTTACATACAAATCTTCCTTCTGCGTTTGCTTCATATCCTGGTGGTAGATCCATATAAACTTCTTCAGATAACTCTCCATGTAAAAAGGCATTCTTCACATCAAACTGTTGCAAAGGCCAATCTAAATTGGCTGCTAGAGACATCAATACTCGAACTGTATTAATCTTGGCCACTGGAGCAAAGGTTTCCTCATAATCCACGCCATAAGTTTGAGTAAATCCTTTTGCAACAAGTCTTGCTTTATACCTGTTCACCGAACCATCTGCATTGTGTTTGACAGTGAACACCCATCTACACCCAACAGCTCTCTTTCCCTGTGGGGGTGGCACCAACTCCCAAGTATTATTCTTCTCCAAAGCTTCCATCTCCTCATTCATTGCTTGAGTCCATTTGGGATCCTTGAGAGCATCCTACACTTTACTGGGAACACATACAGAGGATATTTGATTCACAAAAGAAGCATGGGATTCAGACAACAGATGGGTGGACACAAAGTTAGCTATAGCATATTTGGACTTGACATTTAAACTTGGTTCATATTGGCGAGGTGGTTTACCACGAGTGGACCTAGGAGGCAAGACACATATACTATCACCATTACCAAAACTAGAAGAAACATTACTAACCTCAAGATTAGGACTCTCCTCCGGGATTGTCTGGCAAGAGTTATCTATATTTGAGAGGGGTGAAGGGCCTTGATCGATTGCATGTTCTGCCTTGTCGTGCGATCGATCGCTAGGAAGGACGCGATCGCCCGTTGGTGCGCTACTGGATGGTAAGCTACTGGGAGCTTCTGTCTCTTCGGGCGATCGATCGCTAGGACCAATGCGATCGATCGTAGGTGCACCGCTGGAAGCCTCTGCCTCGTCGGGTGATCGATCGTCGTTGTCCTGACGATCGATCGTGGGATCAGAGATTACACGAACAACATTTTCATCCCCAAGTGGCTGAATCACACAAGACTTTTCTTCCAAAAAAGTATGGTTCTCCCCCTGAAGAGAAGGATTGGGAGGAGAAAAATAACAAGCATCTTCATAGAAGGTGACATCCATGGTAACATAAACTTTCTGTGTAGGGGGATGAAAGCACTTGTAGCCCTTCTGATTGACACCATAGCCCACAAAAACACATTTGAGCGCCCTTGCATCAAGTTTGGAACGTTGATTCTTAGGAACATGAACAAATACCACACACCCAAAGACACGAGCAGAAAGATTTGAAAACGAAGGAACTGACACATGATTGGAAAGGACATCATAAGGAGTTTGATTATTGAGAACGGAGGAAGGAAGTCTATTGATGAGATGACAGGCAGTAAGAACTGCATCTCCCCAAAGATACTTGGGCATGTGAGCACTAAACAAAAGAGAACGAGCAATATCAAGAACATGACGATTCTTTCTTTCTGACACCCCATTTTGTTCAGGGGTTTGAGGGCAAGTAGTTTGATGAACAATACCACAAGTTTGGAAGAATTGAGTAAACTGAGAATTAATGAACTCCCCCCATTATCAGAACGAAAGACTTTAATATTGGCTCCAAATTGAGTTTGAACAAGAGCAACAAATTTTTGAAAAGCAGAGAAGACTTCATGTTTATGTTTTAACAAAGATACCCAAGTAAGACGGGTATAATCATCAATAAACAAAACGAACCAACGTTTGCCAGAAAAAGTTGACTCGCGGGAAGGTCCCCATACATCAGAATGAATAAGCTCAAAAGGAACAGAACTCCTAGTAGTACGCAAAGGATAACTAGCACGATGACTTTTAGCTAAGACACAAGACTCACAATGCAACTTAGACTCATCAACGCCCAAAAACAAGGAGGGCATCAATTTCTTCATGACGCCAAAGGAAGGATGTCCCAATCTACGATGCCATAACCATAATTCTTCAATTTGATTAGTAACCCCAGTCGAAATCAAAGCTGCTTGGACTGCCTTCTCCGGCTTCATTCCGGCGAACATGCAATCCAGATGAAACAGACGACCCCTAAGATAACCCCTGCCGATTATTTCCCTGGTGAGGAGGTCCTGAAAAATCACATACAAAGGAAAAAAGGTTACAGAACATCGAGATTGAGTATTGAGCTGAGGCACAGATATGAGATAATGAGACAAATCAGGGACATAAAGAACATCATGTAGTGTTAGAGAAGGGGTGAGACGAACAGACCCTATGCCTAAAACTGGAAAAGAATCACCATTGGCATTAACAACAGAGGAAATAGTAGGTGGGTTAAGAAAAAGGAAGTAACTACGATCATAGGTCATATGGTCAGATGCTCCAGAATCAATAATCCATGTATTGCTACCAGTAAAGTTAGAAATTTGTAAAGCCACTCCAATCTTACCATTACCACCATGACTTACTAACATGGTACCATTACCATCAACGTTGGTGTGGTCTGGGTCTGTCATAGCATAGTACTCTTGATCTTGAACAAGATGGACAGCAGTCTTTCCCTTGGATTTGTCCTGAGGTCGAGGCTTATTAAAATAATTAGTTGGAAAGCCAACCAACCTATGACAATTTGCTTTGATGTGACCTGGATTTTTGCAGTAATTACAGATAACATTAGGAGAGAACCCGGGAGGAGGACCTTGAGAAGAAGGACGCAAAGCAGGAGGCCGATTGCCTGATAATGGCCGATTGTTGGACGAACTGAAAGGCTTTGAATGAATAGTAAGACCTGCAACTTCAGAGGTAACTCCTCTAGTACCCGCCCTTTGAGTTTCATCTTTGCGGATATAAGAAAAAGCTTGCTGCAAACTAGGTGTAGTAGTCCGGCGAAGCAATTCACTCCTTGCATTCTCAAATATAGGATCTAGGCCAGCTAAGAAGACATGAACCCGCATAAGGTCTTGCTCTTCCTTATAAATCTTGATATCATCTGGGCACTTCATGCGACATGGACGCATCTGATCAATATCTTGCCAAATCCCCTTCAATTTTGCAAAATACACAGCAACCTGTCTCCCATCTTGAGTCATACGAGCTGCTTGAGTACTTAATTCATAAACCTCGGAAAAATCCGTTCCATTGAAGTAGATTTCTTTGAGACTTTCCCAAATTTCTTCAGCTGTATTACATACCATAATCATTTGTGAAACATCTTCCGTCATAAATTTGTAAAGAATAGAAGTTACCGAACCATTAGCAGTCTTCCACTTCGAATAGTTGTTGGCTTCAATTGGTGGTTCAGGAATCGAACCATCAACATAGCCCACCTTATCAATCCCCCAAAGGTGAGCTTCCATCATCTTCTTCCAAGTTCGATAATTGGTGCCATTAAGCTTGACACCACCATAGCTGCCAGTTGAATCATCTTTAACAGAGACAGAGATTTTGTTGGAGTCATAAGAGCTCTCACCACTATCAACTTTTGTGAGTACAGGTGAGATTTCGGAATCCTTAGTCATGGTAAATATGCAGCGGAAAGATTAAATAACAAAGATCAAGGGCAACAATGATGCAAGGATCAAAGGACAAGGAACAAAGGACAAAGGGTGAAGAATGATAAGTGCGTTTTACGCCATGTTCTTAATAGATTTTCACCTCCATTTATACTTTGTTTTTGCCTTAGTATGTTTTTATTTTTACTTGTTTTAGAGTCAAGAGGGTTTTTCCGTAGAGTTGTGGCTACTAGCCGTTTTTATACAGAAAATTGCACTTAAATGATGAAAACCGTTTTTGGACTAGCACTTGGACGTTTTATTATGATTCGTTATTTTGTTACCCTGTCAGTTTTGATGTATCTTGTTTAAATGTGCAGAAGACAGGTAAATACGCTTAACGTATCAGGAATCATGATGAACGGACTCATGAATGACAACAAGTGAGGCCACGGAAAAGAAGAAACACTTTTGGACATTGTTTTGCTCTCGGACAGAATCTGCCAGAAAACGTACGTCAACTTTGGAAAATCATATCTCAAGATCCAGAAGGAGTTAGAAGGCGTGCCACATATGGAATTAAAGCTGTGTGTGTCTACTTTTCAACCCCATTTGGATCGCAGCAATCAGAGTTGAGACGAAGGAGGTATGAGCAAAACAGTGGACAGAGGTCAGGCTGCAAAACTGGGCAGAAACTGCCTAAGTTGTCTAACGAGTTTTGGGAGATGATTCTTCACCAAAAGGCTTCCCAAATTTGTCAAGAGATGTATCAAGACCTTAATGAAGTGTTAGGAAGCTGGACAAAAGAAGAAAATACGAAGAAGCATCAAGGCAGCCATATTTTGGTTAAGTGTAAGGTTTCCCGGTCAAACCGGGAAAATGACCTTGCTGGACCTATCACTGGTTTTGGCTGCCATCAAAGCCCAAGATTTCGTACATGAGGCCTACATGAATCCATAAACATGTAGGAAGGTCCAAGGAATCAGAAGAAGGAGTCCAAATTCGGATAAGAAGCTGCATTGAAGGAGGAATCATTGAGCAATAAGGAAACCGAGTTGGAATAGGATTGCCTTTCCTTAACCGAGTCAGCTAGGGTTTCTCTTCAATGTTTCTGTATAAATAGGGTCTGTATAGCTCGTGTTTAGGGGTCCTTTATCAGTTTTAAGTCTTATAGCTAGCCTAGACTCTACCTAAAAACCCTCCACACAGAAATCATATAAGCAGCCGAACCACCTCACTGCCGCAACCTTTCATTGCCGTACTGCCTTCATCCTTTGCCGAATTCCTTCCCCATCCTTGCCGACTGTAATAGGTAGGTTAGGGATGAAAATCCTAAGGTTGTTCATGTATATTTACTGTGTAAAGTTATTGAGTTTATTGATATATGAATTATGGTTTTTGGTTTTGTTTAACATGTATGATTACTTGCTCTTCTTTGTGATTTGTTTGTGTTATGCATGTTGAATAACGATTTAGTATGCATGTTAGGGTTGTAAAAGAAGTTGAAGAATCTGTATTTGTGTGTTTAACAATTGTTAAGTTAGTTAATCCTCTCCCGAGCAGATAATCGAACTTTAGGTTAGCTTGATTGCAACAGGTTAGCTATTAGGGGGGTGTTTCATGTGCCGTGGTATTCTAGGTCGAGTTGAGCGCTAAGACAACTCGGTCCTAGGTGCTACAAGGGATGGTAGGGTGAGAGATTTGCATGTGGAATAGGATGAGTGACGCCATACCTAGGAAACATGTCTCCAACGACTCGTGGACGGTAAATGTTGCTTGATTAGATTGAGCGCTGAGACAGTTTAGTCAAGTAGTCACATAGTTTAGGGTTGAGCGCTGAGACAACTTTAAACACTTGAGAAGTCTTAAGGGTTGGAACTAATTTGCAATTGTGAAAACATAAATAAGATAATTTAACCTTTCATAAAACTATTTGCATGCTAATCGGAGTTTACTTGTTATGTTCTTGAAACGATAAAGTGACCAATCTTGTACATATTTGTTCTTGTTTTATTTTTCTGTTTTGTTTATTGCCGAAACTCATACAAACCCCCCATATTATTCTTTATGTATATATTTGTTTATATTGTGTGACTATTTCTAACTATCTGTTTTGCAGAAATAAGTTCTTCCCTAGTGTCCCCGGTCTAGAACGATCCCTACTTACCAAAGTACAATGATAGGGTTTAAATTGATTAACATGTCATATTTTGATAGGTCAATTTTTGGCGCCGTTGCCGGGGATGCTAAAAAGGATTTATTAATGTATTTATATATTTTTGTAACTAACAATTTCTGTTTTGTAGGTACAATGCCGAGTTTGGCATGCTATGCCGAGCTCACTTGTATATGTTGCCGAGCATGTTTTTATGTTTTTGTGTTTTGTGTAAAACATCTTTTTGTAAAAATTCCATAAGTAGGCCGACATGTTATTGAGATTAGATTGTTTATATGGTTTGTTGTTTTGGAGTGTCTAAAGTGATACATGTCAGGTGGAGCCACTTGTGTTAATCTTAGCCTAAACCCCTCATACGAGCGACTCTTTGTCGGATCCGTTTTTATGAGGTTGAGGGCGGCTTTGATTAACATAGGGTGACTGGTCTAAGGATCCGAGTTTGTTCCTTATGGAATCCGCTCGACTTAGCCAAAAGCTCGGGCCGTAGCATCACTTCGCTTTAGGCATTCGAAAATGACTTAGCATATCTACACTCTCTTCTCGGTTTCTTGTCACTATGGCCGAAGATCTTCCATGTATATGTGCCGCCACCTAGTAATGGATTAGGGTAAAAACCGAATGTATGATTTTTATATATTAAAGTCGTTTTATAATTTCTAAAGTAAAACGTGTCAGGTGGAGCCACTTGTGTTAATCTTAGTCTAAACCCCTCATACGAGCGACGCTTGTCGGATCCGTTTTTATGAGGTTGAGGGCGGCTTTGATTAACATAGGGTGACTGGTCTAGGGATCCGAGTTTGTTCCAAGCTGAGTAAGGGTCGTGTGTCATTGATAAGGAACACAGGTTTGTCTAACTGGATCTCAAGGTCATTGACTGTCATCTCTTCTCTGTGAAGGGGACGATAGAGGGCTCGCCCTCCGTGACCACAAACGAGTCCTGCCTGATTCCTGTAGGGGGTTCGCCCTCCGTGACATTCGTCTTCTGAAACCACGGAATCCGCTCGACCTAGCCAAATGCTCGGGCCGTAGCATAAACCTTACTTTAGACGTTGTAAAATAACTTGATATATAACTATCATACATAATGGTTCGAAATTCACCCTCTTAACTTATAATGGTATATCGGACGAAGCATAACACTACCTTGGGCTGTATCAGTCCATTGCACAGTGGTCTTCCCTGCTCCACGTACCATAAAGTTAAGAGTGAATAAAACAAACTAGCAACTTTTACTTAGGTTGCCGACATATGTGCTTAAGTGACAACTTTTAACTTGTTAATGATTGCCGAGTTACATACTTTGCTTTGTGGCCACATTGCCGAGATTGTACCAATGCCGAGTTTGGCATGCCAATACCAAGCTTGTCATACTTATATATAACTTGTTTTTAATGTCACTTATGTACTTACTAACTTGATCTTGGCCATTTGTGCCATTCTATGCAGGTGAATGAGTGAATTCGACACTTGGATACGCGACAAGAACAACCGATTAGTGCGTGCCCGTGAAGAACTTGCCATTGACATCCCAACTTCATCACAAGCATCACAAAACTCTTCACCAACAACTACTCCAACCGAGCCACTTTCACCCAAGGAATCAATTATGACTTCTCTAAGAGCCGAAAATGGACAGATTGATGGAGCGGAGGTTCAACCAGTGAACATCACATACCCCGCTGCAGCTGTAGGGAAGTCAGCTGATTTTGAATTACGTGGTGGTTTCTTCCAGCACTTGCCAAAGTTTTATGGGTTAAATGGAGAAGATCCTAATAGGCATCTGCAGCAATTTGAGTTTAGCTGTGACACCATGTTACCAAGGGGCGCTGACATCCAGCTTGTCAAGATGAAGGCGTTCCCATTTTCTCTTGAGGACAAAGCCAAGACATGGTTCTTTGCCGTGCCAGCAGGCCGCATCATCTCATGGGCTACAATGAGAGAGGAGTTTCTCTTGAAGTATTTTCCTTCTTCAAGAGTCACTCATATAAGGAAGGAGATTACATCAATCAGACAGGATGTGGATGAACCGTTTGACGTCTACTATGAGAGGTTCAAAGCTCTTGTGGCGTCTTGCCCCAACCATGGCATTCGCCCAGGTATGCTACTTCAGTACTTCTATGAGGGCCTTCGCCCTATGGAGCGTCAGTTTTTGGATTCAGCTGCTGGAGGATCATTAATGGAGAAGAGTAGGGAGGAAGCTACTAACCTGTTGGAGATGAGAGCCACCAACAATCAGCAATTTGGCTCGTTTTCAACAAGGAGAGTCAACGAGATTGGTGAATATGGCGAGCCTAGGGCCATACATGAGCTGAAGCAAGAGTTAAACAAGTTGACAATGGTAGTTTCAAGCCTTGCCAAGGAGAAGAGTATGCCAGTGTGTGGGGTGTGCAGTTTGGAGGGTCATACGTCCGAGCAATGCAACCAAGGAGTGCCACCATTTGAGGACGTCAATGCCATTGGTTACCAAGGCCATTTCGGCAATGCTCAAGGACAAGGGGGTCAACCACGATTCCAGAACTTCAATCCAAGGGCCAACGATCCAAACTTTCGTTGGAACAACAACACAAATGTCCTGAACCCTCAACCTGTTGCACAAGGAGCACAACCTAACCCTTATGTGGCACGGCCTCAAGGCCAATTCCAGCCTAGGCCGTACCAACCCCATGGGTACCAAGGAGGACAGCCGAGTGGTGGCAACAATTATGATGAGATCTTCAAGAACATAGCCACATCGACACAGTCCTTGCTAGCCACAACACAGTCCAACACCAAAGATATTGCGGAGTTGAAGAATCAGATGGGCCAAGTGTTGGATTTCATGGGGAAGTTTAGTGAACAAGGGAGGTTGCCAGGAGGAGTGATCAAGAACCCTAAGAACGAAGACACTAAAGCCGTTGTCACAAGAAGCGGTAAGAAGTTAGAATCACCAACTCCGAAGCCTACCACCACCACTGAACTTGGAGCATTGATTTGGGGTGATGATGATGATGCCATGGATGATATTGGTGCCGAGCATGCAGCCAAGCCAAGCAATGCCGAGCAAGACATAGAGGCTGCCGAGAATGTTGTTTGCCGAGATCAAGGTACCGAGCAACAACCGAAAGCTAAGCCAAGCAAGGGAGACTTGGAAGCAATGAAGAAGAGGGCTCTTGAAAAAGACCCTGCTGCCATGGAAGGAAGACATTCGGCTGCCAAGGATGCAGCCATGCCGAGTTCATCTTGTTGTGTTCCCTTCCCATCACGTTTCACCAAGAGCAAGCAAGCCAAGTCCGACGAAGAAGTGTTGGACGTCTTTCGAAAGGTGAATGTGAACATCCCCTTGTTAGAATGTATCAAGCAAGTGCCCAAGTATGCAAAGTTTTTGAAGGAGCTTTGCACCACAAGAAGACACACAAGGGAGAAGAAAGTGATGAGCATGAGCGAGACCGTGTCCGCCGTGCTACAACGCAAGATGCCGCCAAAGCTTAAGGATCCAGGGAGCTTTTCAATTCCAGTTGTCATCGGCACTACAAGGTTTGAGAAGGTGATGCTTGACTTAGGGGCTTCCATCAATGTTATGCCCTACTCTGTTTACTTGTCTCTAGGTCTTGGTCCATTGCAACATGATGACGTGATTATCCAATTGGCGGATCGATCAAGCAAATACCCTAAGGGGTATGTGGAGGATGTCCTTGTGCAGGTTAACCACTTGATATTCCCTGCTGACTTTTATGTGTTGGAGATGGAGGAGTCTGATGATGATTCTACACAACTTTTATTGGGAAGACCCTTCATGAGAACCGCAAGGACAAATATTGATGTGCATGGAGGCAACCTGACCATGGAGTTTGATGGTGAGATTATTAAGTTCAACATCTTTAATGCCATGAAATATCCAAGTCTCAAGACTGAAATGTATGAAGATGTTAGGGATGCCGAGTCATTTAGAGAGGGAGTTGCCGATTCTACATTGAGGTTTGGTGGCATTGCACAAGGTGCAATGTCCATCGAGCAAGCATAGCAATTAGCCATTGAGCAAGGGGCTGGATTCAACAAGTTTGGAAAACGGGATGAGAAGGCTTTGAAGAATTTAGAGCCGTCCATACTTGCAGTTGTTAATGAGCTTGAGTCTTTACCAACCTATGCAAAGTTTTCTCCAAAGTCGATTCCAGAATCCACAACAAGAATGAAGCCATCTGTGGAAGAAGCCCCTAAGCTAGAGCTAAAAGCTCTCCCCTCGCACCTCAAGTATGTATTTCTTGGAGAGAATGACACCTTACCAGTTATTGTGTCATCACAGTTGACGAAGCAACAAGAAGAGAAATTGATAGCTGTTTTGAAAAGGAACACAGCTGCCATAGGCTGGACTTTGGCAGACATCAAGGGAATAAGCCCTACAAAGTGTGTTCATCGTATTTTACTTGAAGATGGCGCCAAGCCAACAAGAGAGCCTCAACGACGATTGCATCCGCCTATGATGAAGGTTGTAAAGGATGATGTCACACCCCGAATCTTTAGAAGTTAATAAAAGTTACTTTTCACAGGGATTCATGAGTTACCGAGGACCTTTAATTGCGATCGGTAATTCGATAAGTTATCGCTCGAGTTAATTTTCGAGTTTTTAAAAGTACTCCAAATACCTGAATTGATGACTCGATGTGGTAGTACGTGTCGATACGAGTCTCCCGGTATTTTCGAAATATTTTTCGGAGCTTCCGGCTAATTTCTGTGAATTTCTAAAGTTTAGGGAAATTTTGGATTTCTATTCCGGTAAAAAGGAGATTTACCATTTAACCTTTTTACTTTTCACCTTCTTTAAATCTGGACCGTTGGATCTATTCCAGATTGAATCTGAACCGTCTGTTTCAGTATAAATAGGGTTGAGACTTTTGACCGAAGTCAAAAGCCTTAACTCGGTCAACTCTCGCATCTGTCAGCCCTCCCGAGCTCGACCTGCCCTCCACCACAGCTGCCGCGATCTCCGCCGTCCGGCCACGGCTCCGCGCGTGGCTTGTTCCTTTCGACTCCTCTCCTCAAGCCCATCATCCCGGTGCCCGAAGATCAGGCGTTCAGTGAGGTTCGTGAGGAACCCCGACTCGATCTACCCCCTTTCCGACGAGATTTCTCCGGCCTCCGGCCACCGAATCTCCAGCTTGAGGTAGGTTTCTTGATCTCCTCGATGTGTACTACAAGCGTATGTATTCAGTTTCTTCGATTGGTGACGTTGGGAAATCTCCGGTTTAAGGCAGTGGGTTTCCCGTCAAGGTTTACAGCTCCGGCGACGGTCATCTGGGGGTATTGGGTTGCATTTCGAGCTTCTGGAAGCCTTTGACACCATCCCTAGCAGCCTGGTAAACTCTTCTCCCTCCTAGCTCGACTCTGCAAAAATTGATGATTTGTGGGTTTTGGTGATTGACAACAACGGTTGTATTCCTGAGTTGAGACTCTGCAGATGAAGGAGAGGGAATGGAGGTGAAGGCAGAGTAGAAGAGCGGCATTGATACTCTGTTTGGAGTAGAGGAATCTCTCGGCAGTGAGCAGTGGAGGTTTGGGTGCAGGAAGCGGTTTTGGTGCAGCTTTGGGTGTGAAGAGTAATGTGGGAGCAACTTGCTTCATTTTGGGATTTTAGAGGTGAGACGAGGTAAAGAACTCATTCTTGGTTTTGATTTTGGTATTGGAGTTGTTACTGTTGTTGGGATGATAAATTGATGTTGTTTTGTTGTCGTGTTGTCGATAACTTGGTGACGAAGGAAACGGGGAAACTCTGGCGAAATTCCGGCAAGTTATCGGGATCCGGCGAAGATTCCGGTGACGCCGTAAACCGGCAGAATGCCGAAGAGGTAGGAATCGAATCCTGGTTAAGCTATTAGTCAAAAAGTACGGTTAATTCGTAATTGAGACATTTACGGAGAAAATGGACGTAATTAGGAAGTTTCCATTTTGGGAAACCTTCCAAGTTTGGAAACCTGTTAATTTGGGAAACTTTCCACTTTTGGAAGTTTCCATTAAGGGAAAGTTTCCACTTTGGGAAAGTTGCATTTTCAGGAAAATGGTTAAAGGATTGAAGTCCAATGAATGTGACACCTTTTGGTTAAATGGGTAAAGTGTTAAACTGTTATCGGAAATAGATAACTGGAATTTAAGAGAAAATGTTAAATCGGTATATCGACTCGAGGTTATATTTATTGATTAATATGTGACACCCTAACGTCAAGTAAAAGTAATAAATGAAAGTTCGGAAGCTGAGTCGGACTTTCGGTAAATTGAGTAAGAGTCGATGACCGGGAAAGAAAGTCAAAAAGGTTAAAGTGTCATAAAAAGGGAACTTGGTCAACTTGTGGTCAAATAGGAGTTCCTGGTCAAACTAGGAATAGACCAAGTCCACGAGGGTTTGATTAATATATTGGTTCATTTGTACAGTCTCTGGTCGGACGTGAGACGGGCTCGACTACGCGGTAGTCGAGGGTTTTCGCTCGAGGAGCTTTCCGAGCGGGAAGGTCGCAATAGTACTGTGAGTGGACAGATTATTTTATTTAAATGAATGCATGCCCTAATTATTGATAAAATTGCATGGTTTATATGTTTGTTTCGAGTATGATATGTTCCTCGGGTGCTCGGATATTATATTTGGATTTATGCTTATATGTCGGGGAATAGATTTATTTATTTGTCTGGGAAGAGTATTTAAGTAAAGTATTGTTGTGAATTTCCTTTATGGGTTGTCCAATGATTATGCTAGCTAGAGTAGCGTGAGGGCGCTACTAGAGCTCTTAGCTCCGACCCTAGCCTGAGAGGTCAGGCAAATTACGTAGTGCACTATGAGGGTTGTCCATCACCACTTACCTAGAGCTCTTAGCTCCGACCCTGGTCTGAGAGGACAGACACGCCTGAGATGTCAGGTGGATATTCTAAGGGTTGTCCATCACCACTTACCTAGAGCTCTTAGCTCCGACCCTGGTCTGAGAGGACAGACACGCCTGAGATGTCAGGTGGATATTCTAAGGGTTGTCCATCACCACTTACCTAGAGCTCTTAGCTCCGACCCTGGTCTGAGAGGACAGACACGCCTGAGATGTCAGGTGGATATATTAAGGGTTGTCCATTACCGTTTTATATAGCTAGCATAGCGTGAAGGCGCAACCAGAGCTCTTAGCTCCGACCCTAGTCTGAGAGGTCAGACTGATTATGTTTGTGAACATGTCTCTTCCCAGATTCCTTACTTGTTTATCTTATCATGCAATTGTGGAATATTTGGTATTTGTGGGCATGCATAAATGATGTTTAAATCAAAACATTTTTTGGGAGAGCATTAGAAGAAATAGAGTTTTATATTTGATTTTCGTCCACTCACTCTAACAGTTTTTAAATGTTTCTCCCCTGGGCCTTTCGTTTTTAAATGCCCAGTGATGCAGGGTTCTTGAGAGGAGGTCGAGCGCGTACAAGAGTCGAGGCATAGTCGATCATTCCGTTGCTGCTTGAAATTCTTCGGGGTAATCATCTCGGTAGACTGCTCTGACTAACCCGGTTTAGTTAGTTTGGTAGGAAGGGTTGGCCATTTCAAGGGGGTTTCAGTAAGAAGTTCCCTTGAGGTGGTCCCCGCAGGATTTACTTCGGGTAAAAGGGGTTTAACCCGGGGTGGGTCCTGTCAATGGTATCAGAGCATTAGGTTATCGTTTCCTGTTACTACCTCATATACTTGGTATCACTTAGTGTCTATAGAGTGATGGTCCGACCGCGGCGGATCCATCGGCATTTTATGCTTGGACGCTTAGTGTTTATTGAGGATATGAGTTAGTACTTCCTGATTGAGATATGGACCGAGTGGTCCTATAAACGATCGAATCTTCAAGACTATGCCTCAGTACGCGCGACCTCATAGAGAGTTCTTGTAAGGAACAAGGTAAGCTCGTTACGTATTTATGTTTTTGTATTCCCCAAGGATTTATTGAGATTTGAGTTGGGGATCGAGCTGTAAACTTCCGCTATTTAACGAGCTTGAACATTTGTGTGAGTTTTCGGTGGTGAAACAGTTAATTCACACCTGGAAGGCTGTCATGGTTGTTGACAGGGATGCTGTAGAAGCCTAAGACAAGGCTTGGGTGTTCATGTTATGAGGCTCTTAGCAGTGAAGAGTCGTACGAGTTACTGGAAGATGTTGCATCCTGTGATGGAAAAAAAAAGGAGCTGAAGTCGCATAACGCTATTATTCTGAGAGGATGAATATTAAGATTTGACGATTGCCACGATTTTGTTGAGGTTTGTCATTAGTGTGGTTTCAGAGAAACCAACGGACATATGAAAGTGAAATGACTCAAGGAAAGTTGAGTGGGGTTATTTTGTGGTCAATGGATTTTTTTCTAGTGACGAGTCCATGATGTGACACTACTGGAGAAGGTTAAGAAAGTAAAGGCTGATTGGTCCCTTGACGCTTTATGGGACAGTCACTGAAACTGATGGTTTGGGTCACTTTTGGTGCTGACATGGTTGTCGTCAGCTACGACCAGATCCTCTTCGCTCCAGCCACCATTGTATTTGGGGTACTAGAAAGATTTGGATTGTTAGTGAGTCCAAGCATGATTTGACTTGTTGGTGACAAGGGTCATTGGGCCATTTATCGTGGAGGCAGTAATTAAATCGTGTCACCAGATCTTGGGGCTCATGTTAACCATAAGGTGAGCTATCCACTTGTGGTCAAAGTATGATAATTAGTACACCTGTGGAAGGGTATCCAGGTTGGCTGTGTTAGAGTCCGATTTACAGATCGAACGAGTGTTACCAGTTGTAGCTAAAGGTAATTGGGTTTGAAATTTAAAGGAACCTGTCGGAAGTGGCAACAGACCACCGGGTCATGGACCCAGAGTGCTCGGGGTACCGGAGATAGTGATACGAGCTTTGATGGACTTGGTATTATTGTGGGGTAGGAACCGGTCGATGTGCAAACGGCACTGTTTGACGGCTGAAGATGTACATGGGTATACCCCACCTGAGCACGTGTACCCTCCTTTGTAGGGAAGTGGTGAATTGAAATTTGGGTAACACATGCTGGTAATGCATAATTATTTTTGTACAGCGGTGTGTGGTCAAAATGACACCAGGTAAGTGACGAAGGCTGATGATGACATCATATCAAGAATGTATTGTGAGAGTCCCATAATTTGAGAACAGAGATTAAAGACGTTTGGTTAGAAGTTTCTGTGAAAAACGTCAATTAAATGGTTTAATGTCGTTAGTAGGTGGAAGGATGTTTTCTGAGATAAATGCACGGAAAAGGTGAAGGGACAGCAGTGAGCCAAGGTTTACTGGATCTTTGAATTTGAGTGAGAATGTTTGTAGATGGTCAAGCTTCAACCTGCAACCAAAGTTGTCCGTTATGACATTTAGTTTCCTCGAGGGTGATTAACTGAGCTTGATGACATGGGAATCAGTGCACTCACTGGCTGTGGTTTAACCAAGTATTTTAAATGAAGGTGTACTTAGCCGTGTTTGGGGTTCATAAATTACACCCACTGCGGTGACAGGAAATATTCTCAATTTGATCTGTGGAATGAGGATTTGATCTGGGAAATTGAATTTTGGTGTAATTTAATGAAATCCGGAGAGGATTAAAGTATAGTTGGCATTGCTATGGTCATTGGTCATTTGAGTAGTGACCCTACTTGTTAGGAATTATTGACCTAACGACAGTTCTTGGCGCCACGAGTGTAAAGTGGTAGCAAGAAAGGTCATTGGAGGTGACTCTCGAAATTGTCAACATTTCGGTGAGTATGGAATGCAGTGGAACTAGGAAAAGTTTCCCTTGATGACTCAAAGAGTGTTACGAGCCTAAGTTTGGTAGTAGTTGTTACTGAGATTGGTAAGGTATGTCGTTAAGTTGTGCAACACTCCATCGGAAACCGTGGAGTGATTAAGCCACGTTCAGATTAAGTTATGATCTGAGAGGATGTTAACGTGTGGCAGTGGATCTTGTAATTTAGGATCTGGAGGGGTAAGCGATTGAGAATTTTGAATCTTACCGAATAGAGGTTGCGGTGGATGGTGTACTTGCAGAGCATGGGGGACAGTTTTGTAGGAAACTGTCTGGTTGTACGAGTTGACCTTGTGATGTTTACGCGCCCAATGCGGTGGTAGTATTCGATGAATTGTGCCTTGATAACTGGATGCTCGGTGATCGATATGGCTGAGTCTGGTGAAATTAATTCCCGATGCTTTGATCAGGTGTTCCTTTGGGTGTGCACCAGTGGCACTAAATTTTATGTAGATGTCCGGTCTGGTTAAATGTCCAGATTTGTCGGTTATGGCCAGACGATTTGGTAATGGAGACATCTGTGAATGAACCATCCTTGTTGAGCGGGTAAGGCTCTGAAATTCTTTTAATGGTAAGTTTATCCCAGATTGTGATGCGGATATTGTTTAATAGACGCACAGTTATGGTTGAAGTGCAAGTTCTGCACTATGCGTCATTCCAGGTTAAAGTAAGAGATGGGGAGGTCAGTGGTACCTTACCTATGAGTAGTACGGTGAGGTATTACCGTGGTAAAATACGTTGTAGTTCCACGAGGTGATAATTGATCAAGCGATTTTATGTTTGGCTTGTGAGTAAAAAGGTCCGGATGTGTGTTGTCAGAATAGTTACGTGAGCAGTGTGTAGCATGACAATTTGTCTTCATGCGAGGAGTAAGTATTGTGGGATCTCGATGTCTGGAGACTTGTATCTCCCTGATTTAAAGGCTATGGTTTGGATTTACGCTAATATTCACGGCAGTTCATGTCCTGTGTGTACAAGTGGTTTGAGTAATGATAGAGTCAGGGAAGACAATTACTCTACAACATGACAGAATAGTTTCTAGAAAGCGTAAACCAGATCAGGGAGCCTAGTTCAAATGAGGTGACGGCTTGTGTAACACAAGTCGTCATGGTTTTCTTGTGGGCATGTTGTCAGGGGTGTTGACCCCACGTTGTATATTGACATCGGAGGATTACAGATGGTGGATCAGTGATAGTCAGTGTCGTATTCCACCTCATAAATGAGATGTAGTACAGTGAGAATTCGGTGAATCAGTTAATCATTGATTCAAGAGAAAATCATTGTGATCCACGGTAAGACTTTAGATGTTTTAGTTTTGACCCGAGAAGTGTGGTCGGGTGTCAGAAAATGAAGGCAGTTGATATTGGAGGTTATCATCCACGTAGGAAGGAGTGCTACGTTGGTTAAATGTGACATGTGACAAGGTTACATGAGTTTGATGAATATGTTGGGTATCCTTAGAATTAATGGATGCCTAGTGTCACGTATGTTCTTGTTACGGAAATAAGTTTACTACCTTACATCCTATGTCATTAGACTTCTGGTTAGTACGGGAAGTTGGCATTGGAGAGCAATTTTATTTTAGGTGGTACGATCCCCCACAGTGTTGGACTTCGAGTATAGAAATTTCGAGGACGAAATTTTTATAAGGTGGGGAGAATTGTCACACCCCGAATCTTTAGAAGTTAATAAAAGTTACTTTTCACAGGGATTCATGAGTTACCGAGGACCTTTAATTGCGATCGGTAATTCGATAAGTTATCGCTCGAGTTAATTTTCGAGTTTTTAAAAGTACTCCAAATACCTGAATTGATGACTCGATGTGGTAGTACGTGTTGATACGAGTCTCCCGGCATTTTCGAAATATTTTTCGGAGCTTCCGGCTAATTTCTGTGAATTTCTAAAGTTTAGGGAAATTTTGGATTTCTATTCCGGTAAAAAGGAGATTTACCATTTAACCTTTTTACTTTTCACCTTCTTTAAATCTGGACCGTTGGATCTATTCCAGATTGAATCTGAACCGTCTGTTTCAGTATAAATAGGGTTGAGACTTTTGACCGAAGTCAAAAGCCTTAACTCGGTCAACTCTCGCATCTGTCAGCCCTCCCGAGCTCGACCTGCCCTCCACCACAGCTGCCGCGATCTCCGCCGTCCGGCCACGGCTCCGCGCGTGGCTTGTTCCTTTCGACTCCTCTCCTCAAGCCCATCATCCCGGTGCCCGAAGATCAGGCGTTCAGTGAGGTTCGTGAGGAACCCCGACTCGATCTACCCCCTTTCCGACGAGATTTCTCCGGCCTCCGGCCACCGAATCTCCAGCTTGAGGTAGGTTTCTTGATCTCCTCGATGTGTACTACAAGCGTATGTATTCAGTTTCTTCGATTGGTGACGTTGGGAAATCTCCGGTTTAAGGCAGTGGGTTTCCCGTCAAGGTTTACAGCTCCGGCGACGGTCATCTGGGGGTATTGGGTTGCATTTCGAGCTTCTGGAAGCCTTTGACACCATCCCTAGCAGCCTGGTAAACTCTTCTCCCTCCTAGCTCGACTCTGCAAAAATTGATGATTTGTGGGTTTTGGTGATTGACAACAACGGTTGTATTCCTGAGTTGAGACTCTGCAGATGAAGGAGAGGGAATGGAGGTGAAGGCAGAGTAGAAGAGCGGCATTGATACTCTGTTTGGAGTAGAGGAATCTCTCGGCAGTGAGCAGTGGAGGTTTGGGTGCAGGAAGCGGTTTTGGTGCAGCTTTGGGTGTGAAGAGTAATGTGGGAGCAACTTGCTTCATTTTGGGATTTTAGAGGTGAGACGAGGTAAAGAACTCATTCTTGGTTTTGATTTTGGTATTGGAGTTGTTACTGTTGTTGGGATGATAAATTGATGTTGTTTTGTTGTCGTGTTGTCGATAACTTGGTGACGAAGGAAACGGGGAAACTCTGGCGAAATTCCGGCAAGTTATCGGGATCCGGCGAAGATTCCGGTGACGCCGTAAACCGGCAGAATGCCGAAGAGGTAGGAATCGAATCCTGGTTAAGCTATTAGTCAAAAAGTACGGTTAATTCGTAATTGAGACATTTACGGAGAAAATGGACGTAATTAGGAAGTTTCCATTTTGGGAAACCTTCCAAGTTTGGAAACCTGTTAATTTGGGAAACTTTCCACTTTTGGAAGTTTCCATTAAGGGAAAGTTTCCACTTTGGGAAAGTTGCATTTTCAGGAAAATGGTTAAAGGATTGAAGTCCAATGAATGTGACACCTTTTGGTTAAATGGGTAAAGTGTTAAACTGTTATCGGAAATAGATAACTGGAATTTAAGAGAAAATGTTAAATCGGTATATCGACTCGAGGTTATATTTATTGATTAATATGTGACACCCTAACGTCAAGTAAAAGTAATAAATGAAAGTTCGGAAGCTGAGTCGGACTTTCGGTAAATTGAGTAAGAGTCGATGACCGGGAAAGAAAGTCAAAAAGGTTAAAGTGTCATAAAAAGGGAACTTGGTCAACTTGTGGTCAAATAGGAGTTCCTGGTCAAACTAGGAATAGACCAAGTCCACGAGGGTTTGATTAATATATTGGTTCATTTGTACAGTCTCTGGTCGGACGTGAGACGGGCTCGACTACGCGGTAGTCGAGGGTTTTCGCTCGAGGAGCTTTCCGAGCGGGAAGGTCGCAATAGTACTGTGAGTGGACAGATTATTTTATTTAAATGAATGCATGCCCTAATTATTGATAAAATTGCATGGTTTATATGTTTGTTTCGAGTATGATATGTTCCTCGGGTGCTCGGATATTATATTTGGATTTATGCTTATATGTCGGGGAATAGATTTATTTATTTGTCTGGGAAGAGTATTTAAGTAAAGTATTGTTGTGAATTTCCTTTATGGGTTGTCCAATGATTATGCTAGCTAGAGTAGCGTGAGGGCGCTACTAGAGCTCTTAGCTCCGACCCTAGCCTGAGAGGTCAGGCAAATTACGTAGTGCACTATGAGGGTTGTCCATCACCACTTACCTAGAGCTCTTAGCTCCGACCCTGGTCTGAGAGGACAGACACGCCTGAGATGTCAGGTGGATATTCTAAGGGTTGTCCATCACCACTTACCTAGAGCTCTTAGCTCCGACCCTG
The DNA here is from genome assembly GCA_951800085.1 of Comarum palustre. Taxonomy (NCBI): domain Eukaryota; kingdom Viridiplantae; phylum Streptophyta; class Magnoliopsida; order Rosales; family Rosaceae; genus Comarum; species Comarum palustre. The sequence continues at coordinate 619,183 of OX637579.1, read as the reverse complement.
GTCTGAGAGGACAGACACGCCTGAGATGTCAGGTGGATATTCTAAGGGTTGTCCATCACCACTTACCTAGAGCTCTTAGCTCCGACCCTGGTCTGAGAGGACAGACACGCCTGAGATGTCAGGTGGATATTCTAAGGGTTGTCCATCACCACTTACCTAGAGCGCTTAGCTCCGACCCTGGTCTGAGAGGACAGACACGCCTGAGATGTCAGGTGGATATATTAAGGGTTGTCCATTACCGTTTTATATAGCTAGCATAGCGTGAAGGCGCAACCAGAGCTCTTAGCTCCGACCCTAGTCTGAGAGGTCAGACTGATTATGTTTGTGAACATGTCTCTTCCCAGATTCCTTACTTGTTTATCTTATCATGCAATTGTGGAATATTTGGTATTTGTGGGCATGCATAAATGATGTTTAAATCAAAACATTTTTTGGGAGAGCATTAGAAGAAATAGAGTTTTATATTTGATTTTCGTCCACTCACTCTAACAGTTTTTAAATGTTTCTCCCCTGGGCCTTTCGTTTTTAAATGCCCAGTGATGCAGGGTTCTTGAGAGGAGGTCGAGCGCGTACAAGAGTCGAGGCATAGTCGATCATTCCGTTGCTGCTTGAAATTCTTCGGGGTAATCATCTCGGTAGACTGCTCTGACTAACCCGGTTTAGTTAGTTTGGTAGGAAGGGTTGGCCATTTCAAGGGGGTTTCAGTAAGAAGTTCCCTTGAGGTGGTCCCCGCAGGATTTACTTCGGGTAAAAGGGGTTTAACCCGGGGTGGGTCCTGTCAGATGAGGTGACTAAATTGCTAGATTGTGGAGTCATATACCCAATCTCTGATAGTCAATGGGTCTCACCTGTCCAAGTTGTGCCCAAGAAAAGTGGAGTGACCGTGGTAGAGAATGACAAGAATGAATTAGTGCCACAAAGGTTAGTGACGGGTCATCGCATGTGTATTGATTATAGAAGACTCAATGCTACTACAAGGAAGGATCACATGCCTTTGCCATTCATGGACCAAATGTTGGAGAGACTCGCCGGTCATGAGTTTTATTGTTTCTTGGATGGGTATAGCGGTTACAACCAGATCATGATACACCCCGAGGATCAAGAGAAGACAACGTTCACTTGCCCATTTGGTACGTTTGCTTATCGTCGAATGCCTTTTGGATTATGCAACGCACCAGGTACGTTCCAACGTTGTATGTATAATATTTTCTCTGATTACATAGAAGATATCATAGAAGTTTTCATGGATGATTTTAGTGTTTATGGGCAAAATTTCGAATCATGCTTAGAAAACTTAGAGAAAATTTTAAAACGGTGTGTAGACACTAACCTTGTACTTAATTGGGAAAAATGTCATTTTATGGTTAATCAAGGTATAGTTTTAGGGCATATTGTATCTGCTAAGGGAATAGAAGTTGATAAGGCTAAGATTGATATTATGCATCACTTACCCTCACCAAAAACGGTGAGAGATGTTCGTTCCTTTCTTGGCCATGCAGGTTTTTATCGACGGTTCATCAAAGACTTTTCTTTGGTGGCCAAACCACTTACTTCTCTTTTGCAGAAAGATGTGCCATTTTCATGGTCACAAGAGTGCGAGGATGCGTTCGTTCATTTGAAGACCTTGCTGACTCAAGCCCCTATAATTTCGCCACCTGATTGGGAGCAGCCGTTCGAGTTAATGTGTGATGCATCTGATTATGCCATGGGAGCAGTGCTAGGCCAACGAAAGGACAAGAAGCCTACTGTCATCTACTATGCATCACGAACACTCAACGAGGCTCAACTCAATTACACCACCACTGAAAAAGAACTCTTAGCTGTTATTTTTGCCTTAGAAAAATTTCGTTCGTATTTATTGAATTCTAAGGTTATTGTTTATTCTGATCATGCAGCTTTGAGGTATTTGATGACAAAGAAGGATGCCAGGCCAAGGCTCATACGTTGGATACTTCTTCTACAAGAGTTTGACATCGAAATCAAGGACAAGAAGGGGTGTGACAATGTAGTTGCCGATCACTTGAGTAGACTTGTGAGAGAAGAGGATGCCATGCCCGTGTCAGAAACGTTTCCTGACGAACAGTTGTTTCAAATAGACGTCAAGGAACCTTGGTACGCCGATTTGGTGAATTACATTGCAAGCCGTGCCTTTCCTCAAGGGATGCCGAGCCATACCAAGAAGAAGATCAAGCATGACGCTCGCCAATACGTGTGGGATTCACCATACTTGTGGAGATATTGTGGAGACCAAGTCATGAGACGTTGTGTCCCCGAAAGCGAGCATCAATCGATTCTTGATTTCTGTCACAAAGAGGCATGTGGTGGACACTTTGGACCAAAGAGGACAGCTCATAAGGTATTGGAGGCCGGTTTCTATTGGCCAACGATCTTCAAAGATGCGTATGCAACTTGTGCTTCATGCGATCGTTGCCAACGAACAGGTAATTTGGGTAAGAAAGATCAAATGCCTTTAACTCCTATAATTAATGTCGAATTATTTGATGTTTGGGGCATTGATTTCATGGGGCCTTTTCCTTCATCTAAGGGTTTTCTCTATATATTATTGGCTGTTGATTATGTCTCTAAATGGGTGGAAGCAAAAGCCACCAGGACTAATGATTCTAAAGTTGTTGCAGAGTTTGTCAAAACTAACATTTTTACTAGGTTTGGAACTCCAAGAGTTTTGATAAGCGATGGTGGATCTCACTTTTGCAACAAAACAATAACGGCTTTGCTCAAGAAGTATGGTGTCACCCACAAAGTTTCAACGCCGTATCATCCTCAAACAAGTGGCATGGCGGAGACATCAAATAGGGAGATTAAGCAAGTATTGGAGAAGACTGTAGGTCCAACAAGGAAGGATTGGAGTGATCGTTTGGATGATGCTTTATGGGCCTACAGGACTGCATTCAAAACCCCTATTGGCATGTCGCCATTTAGGCTTGTCTATGGCAAATCTTGTCATCTTCCGGTGGAATTGGAACATAAGGCGTGGTGGGCTGTTAAGAAGTTTAACATGGATCATGATGAGGCTGGACTACATAGAAAGCTACAAATCTGTGAGCTTGAGGAGATCAGAAATGAAGCCTATGACTCCGCCATGATTTACAAGGCAAGAACGAAGGCTTATCATGACAAGATGATAAGAGGGAAGCACTTTGAGATAGGACAACAAGTCCTTTTGTTCAACACAAGATTAAAACTCTTCCCAGGTAAGCTTCGTTCTCGTTGGTTAGGTCCTTATATTGTCACTAATGTGTTTCCTTATGGTGCAGTTGAGATTCAAGGCGCTACATCGGGGAGTAAGTTTAAGGTCAATGGTCATAGACTTAAACCTTACTACATCACATTTAAGGAGCACGTAGCAGATGAGGTTAATGTGACGGAACCACCATCAAATGATGAATGACGCCACCTTTCAAGGAGAAGGAGAAAAGTCTAGGCTGATAGACTATAAACATTAAGCGCTGCATGAGAGGCAACTCATTTCAACCGTAGCTGTGGAGGAGCCATCACCGAGAGTTTGAATTTCTTAATCCCTTCACTGCTATTGTTGATATTTTTGTTTATATATTTGTTATGTGGTTTCGATCCCTGCTTAGAAAATTATTACATAATTTTGCGCTTACATTGAGGACAATGTAATTTTCTAAGTGTGGGGTAGAGATTACATAATAAATGTATATTTTATATTGTTTTTGTGTGTTTTTAATTCTTTGCCTAAATTTTTTCAAATTTTGTTAAAATTTTTCAATTTTTGCATTTAATTCCGTCATTTGATGTTACAAAAAAAAATAGAAAACAAAAAAAAATGTGTTATTTTAATTTTTCTTTTTGTCGTGTGTTTTTAAATTTTGTAAAATTTTCTTTAGGTATTTTTATTTTGTTTTTCCGTTAAAAGAAAAGAAAGAAAAAAAAAAGTTGTTTTTATTTTCGAACTTTGTTTTATTTTCTGTTTTTAAATATTTTTAAGTGTTTTGAGTCTTAGGAATATACCCTTAAAAAGTCTATGATGAAATTATCTTTAAAATGCATAATTGAAGGTTTGAATATTTATCTTAAGAAAAATTGCAAGTTTTCATGAATTTTGTAAAGTATGAACACTTGAGATTTTTGAAGAAAAAGTTTACATGTTTTGTTATTTTGTTTCCATAAAAACCTTTGTGAGATTTTGAGCCTAAAATACTTTCTTTTTGAGTGATTAAATTCCATATCCTTTGAAAATTCACTTAAAGCCTCATTATTTTCATTATTCAATAACTATGTGCCATAGCTGTTTAATGGACTCTAGAATTTACTAGAACTTATTTATGTGATTTTCAAAGCATTATAATCATAAATTGTTTGATTTTGAATATGATTGAAATTAATCTCAATTAGGATCACCACCAAAGCCAAAATAAGCCTTTGCCCATTTTTGTGCCCGTCGTGGGACTCCTTAGTAAAACCCCTTTGAGCCTACATTAAGCCTTTTCTTTCATCACCTTTAAACAGTTTCCTGAACTTAGAATAGTTATCTTTCACCTTGTTTTCAAGACTTGGCGAAATACTGTTGATGAAGCTGTGTAAAGATGTTAAAGAACAAGTGTGGGGTAGAGTTGAAGTGTGGGGTGGTACACCATTGTTTTGTAAAGTATATATGCCAAAAAAAAGAAAAAAAATATGTTGTCCGAAATTGGTTGAAAAAGAAAAAAATTTTGCCGAAACTAAAGGAAAAAAAGAGAAGAAAAGAAAAAAAAATAAAAGTTTCGGCTAAAGAAAAAAAAAAAGAAAGAAAAAATGTTTCGGAAAAGAAAAATATTTCTAAGGCATGAGTTATATGGTGTTTACATGATTTGGAGTTGATATTATTTGAGGGTCCAAAGTTGTATATTTGACCCTTGTCCACTGCATGAAGAAGAGACATAAGGAGGATGAAGCTTAAATTTGCTAAGTCTTGATTTCTTACTATCACCACTTATCCAAAAATTCCTACCTTATGAAACCAAGCCCCACTACAACCCTTGAGATTATTTCATGATTCTTAAGATGACTAAACTTGATTTGTGGAGAATTTCATATAAGTAAGCATATGGTTTTGGTCCATTATTGCACTTAGTTATTAAATGAGGTTTTTCCAAGAAAAAAGTTTTTCAAAAGAGCCTTTATTTCTTGAAATATGCAAGTTATTCGTTATTTCTCATCTTTTCTCTTGCATATACTTATGAGTGAAAACCATTCTTCGAGTGAAAAAAAAAGAAAGAGAGTGTATCTTGGAAAGGAGGATCAAAATTTCATTCATGTATTACTTATGATTTTCGAAACTTCTCACTTTTTCATGCTATAATACAAGTTTATGAACTTTTGCAATTGTGTTTTCACTTGAATGTTTAAACTTGAGATTATGCATACTTAAGAATCTGAGACAAAAATTTCTTAAGGGTATTAGAGTTGTTTTCGTTTTTGTTTTTGTTTTTTTTCTTTCAGTTAGAGTCAGTTTGCTAAGGGACTAGCAAAGCATAAGTGTGGGGTAGTTTGATAAGTGCGTTTTACGCCATGTTCTTAATAGATTTTCACCTCCATTTATACTTTGTTTTTGCCTTAGTATGTTTTTATTTTTACTTGTTTTAGAGTCAAGAGGGTTTTTCCGTAGAGTTGTGGCTACTAGCCGTTTTTATACAGAAAATTGCACTTAAATGATGAAAACCGTTTTTGGACTAGCACTTGGACGTTTTATTATGATTCGTTATTTTGTTACCCTGTCAGTTTTGATGTATCTTGTTTAAATGTGCAGAAGACAGGTAAATACGCTTAACGTATCAGGAATCATGATGAACGGACTCATGAATGACAACAAGTGAGGCCACGGAAAAGAAGAAACACTTTTGGACATTGTTTTGCTCTCGGACAGAATCTGCCAGAAAACGTACGTCAACTTTGAAAAATCATATCTCAAGATCCAGGAGGAGTTAGAAGGCGTGCCACATATGGAATTAAAGCTGTGTGTGTCTACTTTTCAACCCCATTTGGATCGCAGCAATCAGAGTTGAGACGAAGGAGGTATGAGCAAAACAGTGGACAGAGGTCAGGCTGCAAAACTGGGCAGAAACTGCCTAAGTTGTCTAACGAGTTTTGGGAGATGATTCTTCACCAAAAGGCTTCCCAAATTTGTCAAGAGATGTATCAAGACCTTAATGAAGTGTTAGGAAGCTGGACAAAAGAAGAAAATACGAAGAAGCATCAAGGCAGCCATATTTTGGTTAAGTGTAAGGTTTCCCGGTCAAACCGGGAAAATGACCTTGCTGGACCTATCACTGGTTTTGGCTGCCATCAAAGCCCAAGATTTCGTACATGAGGCCTACATGAATCCATAAACATGTAGGAAGGTCCAAGGAATCAGAAGAAGGAGTCCAAATTCGGATAAGAAGCTGCATTGAAGGAGGAATCATTGAGCAATAAGGAAACCGAGTTGGAATAGGATTGCCTTTCCTTAACCGAGTCAGCTAGGGTTTCTCTTCAATGTTTCTGTATAAATAGGGTCTGTATAGCTCGTGTTTAGGGGTCCTTTATCAGTTTTAAGTCTTATAGCTAGCCTAGACTCTACCTAAAAACCCTCCACACAGAAATCATATAAGCAGCCGAACCACCTCACTGCCGCAACCTTTCATTGCCGTACTGCCTTCATCCTTTGCCGAATTCCTTCCCCATCCTTGCCGACTGTAATAGGTAGGTTAGGGATGAAAATCCTAAGGTTGTTCATGTATATTTACTGTGTAAAGTTATTGAGTTTATTGATATATAAATTATGGTTTTTGGTTTTGTTTAACATGTATGATTACTTGCTCTTCTTTGTGATTTGTTTGTGTTATGCATGTTGAATAACGATTTAGTATGCATGTTAGGGTTGTAAAAGAAGTTGAAGAATCTGTATTTGTGTGTTTAACAATTGTTAAGTTAGTTAATCCTCTCCCGAGCAGATAATCGAACTTTAGGTTAGCTTGATTGCAACAGGTTAGCTATTAGGGGGGTGTTTCATGTGCCGTGGTATTCTAGGTCGAGTTGAGCGCTAAGACAACTCGGTCCTAGGTGCTACAAGGGATGGTAGGGTGAGAGATTTGCATGTGGAATAGGATGAGTGACGCCATACCTAGGAAACATGTCTCCAACGACTCGTGGACGGTAAATGTTGCTTGATTAGATTGAGCGCTGAGACAGTTTAGTCAAGTAGTCACATAGTTTAGGGTTGAGCGCTGAGACAACTTTAAACACTTGAGAAGTCTTAAGGGTTGGAACTAATTTGCAATTGTGAAAACATAAATAAGATAATTTAACCTTTCATAAAACTATTTGCATGCTAATCGGAGTTTACTTGTTATGTTCTTGAAACGATAAAGTGACCAATCTTGTACATATTTGTTCTTGTTTTATTTTTCTGTTTTGTTTATTGCCGAAACTCATACAAACCCCCCATATTATTCTTTATGAATATATTTGTTTATATTGTGTGACTATTTCTAACTATCTGTTTTGCAGAAATAAGTTCTTCCCTAGTGTCCCCGGTCTAGAACGATCCCTACTTACCAAAGTACAATGATAGGGTTTAAATTGATTAACATGTCATATTTTGATAGGTCAAAGAATCAAAGAACAAAGAGTCAGAGTCCAAGATCGGATCTCTGCTCTGATACCAAGTCAAATATAATGAACACAAGAGACAATTGTGGCTGAATAAAATTGATGTTGATTCACCTCACAAAGGAGGAATTATATACAAATTACAACCGAGCCAAAGTAGGCAAGTATATCTTCCTAAGGTAAGTGATAATCCTAATAATAATAGTAATTACAAAATATTACAGAATATATATAAAAGGAAAGTATGACTCACACCAACATAGAGGAGGTGAAGATAGTGTGTCAACTCGAAGATAGTCCTCTTGATTTGTTACCCATAAGTCTAGGCTGCGAAGAATTGTCATCTCTTCAAGTGCAACACATAGGTCTCATGCATCTCTTTCCATCACCTTTGCAATGCCAAGGGTTATAAGATGGGTCATGCTTGTAAGAAGTGTAATGAAGTTCCCTTCTGATTCAATACATAAAAGATTCTACAACCTTTTCAGCTTACTAATACTTGATGGTGCTTTGAGCCTAATACGGCTTTTGAAAAGCATAGAATCACTCAAGGAACGGTAACCCAGTAGATGGCGCAAGTTGATCAACTTGGAAATACCTCTTGGAAGTACCTCTACATTTGTGTTTCTGAAGTTCAATGTTTGAAGGTTTCGAAGCTTTCCTATGGCTTCTGGAAGTTCCTTAACTAGAGTTCCTTTCAAATTGAGATATTTCAAGTTGAATAAGTACATTAGTTCATCTCGAAGTTTAACAACTGGGGCATTCTCCAAATCTAGAACCCTCAAAAATTTAAGTTCAGAAGCCAATTTTTTTGAGAAAGAGACTGAACATACATCAGTGACAAACACAAGGAAAGAACGAAGTTGTGACAGACCTTTGAAACGTTCAAGTTATCCTTCAACTGTTTGAACTGACAGAAGGCGTGCTCTAGATTCTTCCATTTCTTCTCTGACATCATATACAGCACAAAATCTTTCTTTTTCTCCTATTGATAGAGCAAGCTCACGTATAAGATCATGCATCTTACATGCTGGATTCCAACTGCTGTACCTTTCTTGTAGCATACTACGGGAAACAAGTTCCATAAGATAACCCGCTGCAACTTCTAGTGTGAGCCCTTTGACTTGTTCGACAAATCCTTCAGCAATCCACAATCTTATGACTTTTTTATTGATGATCAAATAGTCTTCTGGGAAAAGTGAACAATAGTGGAAACAATGCTTCAGTCTGTATGGAAAATCATTAAAACTAAGCAATAAAATGCTTCTAACAGGTTTTAGCAATGAATTGTTACTCAAATACCAATTTAAGCTGTTGTAGACTTGGCTCCATTGATCCAATGACTTCTTAGATGACATAACACACCTAAAGCCACAATAACCAGAGGAAGACCCTTCACACTTTTCTACAAGTTCCCAAGCTAACGGCTCAAGATCCGACAAATTTTGTTATGACAAGTGGAGAATGCTTTCTTGCTGAAAAGCTCCCATGCATAACTCTTTTCCAAGGGCTGGATACTGTGAAAATGGCTTTCAACCGCAAAAGAATATGATGCTATGTCTTCTTTTCGAGTTGTGAGCACGATTCGACTTCCACATTGTGCATCCCGAAATGAGAACTAAATTTCTTCCCACAGATTTGATAAAGTAGTCTGATTCAACTTTAAAACTAATTAGCAATAGAGAGAGTAACCCAAACCCTTATAAACCCACATGCAAGGTCTCATATTTCCGATGTGGGATATATATATATATATCTCAATACGCCCCCGCACGTGTGGCGAATCTTTAAGCCTAACACGTGGACAAAACTTGGGTGGTCGTGGAGTTTATGTGGTCTTTGGGCTTCACACGTGTACATGGGCAACCCGCTCTGATATCATGATAAAGTAGTCTGAGGTTCAACTCCAAAACCAATTGACAATAGAGAGAGTGACCCAAACTCTTATAAACCCACAAAACTCTTATAAACCCACAGACAAGGTCCCATATTCCTGATGTGGGATATATATATCTCAACAAGATTGTCTGCAATTTGACGTCAAAACTCGACCAGAGATTCTTTGGAAAGTTAGTGGTTTTGTACAGCCACCTCAAAACTCGACCTCCAATCTTCAGCTCATACACATGATACATGAATTCATCAATAACATCTTCAACATCATACGCCAATTCTCTTACACTTGCCACCCACGTCTCCTCTCCTTGTGAACGTGTTCTCTTGCCCTCAGCATCATACAAGAAGGATCTCATGCTAATCAGCTCCAGCTTGATCCCCGACCCTGGTAATGAGGGATGCTTCGTTCTCAAGGATGCCAACAATTTGGCCAATAACCAATAGATCTATTCCAGCTCAGGCCATAAATGCCGTCTATTTTATCAATTCTTGACTTATTGATAATTATGCACACTGTAAACAAGATATATGCTTTTTATTAAAAAAACAAGATATATGCTTCAAAATAAGAATAAATTCCAAAACGAAAAACGGTAAAAAAAGGACTGAGAACAAGGATACTAAAATTACCAAGTTAGACTACATGAGAAGCGAGAAAGCAATTGCAGATTACATACCCTTTAGTCCGTGATGAGTACTGAAAGCTCCTCGAAGTATGAAAATATTGGTAAATGTGGTGTTGTCACTGTTGTGCTGCTTCAATGCAATTCCACTTCAGCCACCAAATGCCCTCTGCAACTTTACTCCAATCTAAATTAGTTCAAGAACATCGGAATATTGAGACGAAGACCAAGATTAATCAAATGGACCGCTACAGTTTAAAAGGAAACGTTAGCTGGAAAATGAAATAAACTAATCTCAATAACCAGAAGATGGTGTTAATTAGGAGAGAAGCTATGGTACTATGATGCATATCTTACTTTTATTTTATCAAAACGAACAAATATTACAACTTCATGAATCAAATTACAATATTGAGAACAAATTTACCAAATCTATCTACACTGTTTACAAAAGGTTAAACTAAACTATACCATTGAGAACAATTTGTTTACAATTTTGTAAAATGGTTATACATTTTGTAATTAAAATTACTAGAACAAGATTACAAAAAAAAATAACTCAATTTTACAACTTTAACTACAAATATGTTGTCACATTTGTAAATGTAGCTATCACATATGGGTAGGTGTCGTAAAATTTTCAGTTAATTAAAGTCGTCGAAGTTGTTGGCAGTCCCTCGAAAATAAGAAAAATACCATTAAAATCTATTCCATGGCTTTGCAGTCTTTGTCAAACTCTCACCTGCCACCATTCTTAAAGAATTTCAAGAAAAGCAATCAACTAAACCCCTCCTTATAACCAGTCTTTTGTGTTCTTTTATTTTGTTTGGTTTTTAATTGGGGTAAATGTGCTACATCTTTTTTCAGAGGACAGAGTTGGCAGTCTACCTAACTTATCTGCTGCGCACCTTCGTGGTAACTTGAGAGCAGAAAAGTACATCATTTATTCAATTCCTAAGTGTATTACTAATTAGCAATGATAGGTTCTTTGAGGCACAAATGCTTTCTCGTCACTCTTATTGCTCTCATTCTTCTCTCATCATCATCTTCATCTTCATCAGAAGCATCACGAGCTTGCCTATAGAACTTAAGGGAACAGATGCTGCCCAAGAAGCTAGCTATTCCAGTTCTGTCCAAAGGCACAAATTCTGCAACGAAGCCTGTCCTAAGGCATTTGAAGCTCGTAGGAACCTCCATTCATCATCAGGTGGAAAGGTCTACAAACAGTTTTATATATGAAGAGTTCTGGTTCCGATTCTGTCTCTAACTGCAAAAGATATGCAATCAGTGGCACTGTGTTGATCAAACGGAAGCATGCAGAGATTTGAAACCAGCTTATGCACAGATAGGCTAGGCCAGTTGGAACTAGCTAGCACGCCTGACACTCAAAACAAGGAAGTTGAATCTAGTGCATCTCTGCATGGAAATGAGAACTGACGTGCATTAGATTCAACAATCAGCGCAGACGGGCTGATTGTCCTTGTTGAGCTTAAGCCCTATATATTCCAAAGTAAAAAAATAATGCACCATCTATATATGCATTAGAAGGGATCACGAGAAAAGAATTAACTGATCAATTAGGAATTGATGCTTCTTTTCCAGAGTTGCAGAAGTACTTACCAGAGAAAAAGACGACAAGAAAGATAACAGAGAACAAAAACAAGGCAACATATGTAAGTAAAGAAAAACTGTAAAAACAAACACAAGAGATACAAACTAACAACCATAATTCACCAATTCCATGAGCCAGTCCGGTCCATGTTCAATACAGAACATCTTCACATTTTCCTACAAGATATGACTTAGATAATGTTAGGACCAACCAATATCTCGAACAAAAACAAGATATATATAACAGTATAATCGAATCGAAACCAACAACAAACAAAAACAACAATGAAATCGAGATTGAAAACACTAACTTGATTCAGATAGAGGCCTGCTTTGCAGTGACCTAAGACAGAAATTCGTCCCCACTTGTGCTGTAGTTTCGGACGTCGATCTTGAGGATACAACTATCTGGTACAAGTTCTTGCACAAGAACTTGTCCCTGGCGAATTTACTTTGTGTTTCAGAGAAGTCGATTTTGGGGAGGAAGAAGAAGAGACGAATTTGCGATGGATAACAACGACCACAGTGTCGTCTTTATATAAAGTCAAATTCGAACAGGTAAAACTGTTCAAAAGGTTGTAACTGTTACCAACAGTTATTACCTTTGGTTTTATCCGAAAATAATAAAAATTAATAAAATTATTAATTCAAAAATTATAATCAGATTTAATTTTTCCAGAGCCCCAAGGCCCAAGGCCCATCTATGACTTTATATAAATATATATTTAGATATATATTCAGATAGAGGCCTGCTTTGCAGTGACCTAAGACAGAAATTCGTCCCCACTTGTGCTGTAGTTTCGGACGTCGATCTTGAGGATACAACTATCTGGTACAAGTTCTTGCACAAGAACTTGTCCCTGGCGAATTTACTTTGTGTTTCAGAGAAGTCGATTTTGGGGAGGAAGAAGAAGAGACGAATTTGCGATGGATAACAACGACCACAGTGTCGTCTTTATATAAAGTCAAATTCGAACAGGTAAAACTGTTCAAAAGGTTGTAACTGTTACCAACAGTTATTACCTTTGGTTTTATCCGAAAATAATAAAAATTAATAAAATTATTAATTCAAAAATTATAATCAGATTTAATTTTTCCAGAGCCCCAAGGCCCAAGGCCCATCTATGACTTTATATAAATATATATTTAGATATATATCATTTTCTATTGGAAATCCAATAGAAAGCCCATCAAGCCCACTCTAGGCTATTCCACCCATTCACTTGCTCACATGGGTGTTTGTCTATAAACAACCAAGCAAGTAGCTCTTCTTCAATGTGGGATAGAATCCCACACTAAGTTCCAACAGATAAACCATGAACAACAATATTGTTGCATTCTCGGGGTTCGATTGTGACATTGCTTGCATGCACTTCAAACTTTCAACAGAGACGTTACTTATTCTACCAACTAAGAAACCTTCTTCAGCATACCAAAAGGATCAGAAATTGACAAGCCGCCGCGCCTCTGATACTCTGTACTATCCACTTCAACTACCAGCATGACTAACAGTGGGAGGGTTCTCAAGTGCAGCAGCTAATATATATTCTACAACTGTTGGATCGTACCAACAAAACGTATCTTCTACACAAAAGTACGTTTTCCATATAAACAGCAAAATATCCAACTCCAAGTAGACTTAAACACAAACTATATAAACTGAGCAAGAATGCAGGATTGATTATAGTCTCCATAGACATTTCATATATGGTTCATTCCAACCCCCTTGCTAACAAAGTACCTACATAGGATACTTCATCCTAAATATAAAGTAATCGAGCTATTTGTATAATAGAGTCATCAATTGGTCAATAGTCCAATTCATAAAGAATGATCCTCAGCAGTTAGCTCTCGATCAGCCAATCTAAGTCTAAATTGGTATACAAAATGCTCAACGAGGAAAGTGAAGAGATCATATAAAATGCTACATGAATCAATCAAATATGATTATACACCCGCAAACAAACAATCCGAGAACAAAAAATGACCCTTCGATCCGACAACAACAATTCAATCCTTAATTTTAAGCCAGGACAGACTAAACAACTCGGACGCAGAGATACATGTAAATGGGGGCAAAAAAATTGTGGAAGGAACCTTATAGACATCTCACTATCGATGTCTTCTTCCCCTCTGATTTCCAATTTTTAGTCACTGATCTCGGTACTTGACAGATTTTGAACCATTCTTATAACAAGAAGACACAATTCTTAGATATTTTCCTTGTTTAATCGATACGGGGTAGCAGATTCTTACAAAATAAGTGTATATTGATGTGATTTGCAAATGGAAAAGCATACCTGGAGGCGCAGCCAAAAACGCAGAGACAGATAGGCATGCATGTTCCAGAAAACAGCCACGTGTTATGGTCTCTCTAAAATATGTGAAATGACGTGCTAGTCCCCAAACCTTTTAGGTCAACTCAGTCCCGGCAGTGTTAAAAGTCTCGGATCTTATAGTTGAGCAAGTGAGACTGTAAACAGAGTCGAAGGAAGGAGGGTTTCGCCGGAGCTGAACTCGATTCGATCTTCTCTCGAAAATGGTGAAGCCGTCGTCATTGTCATCGTCATCGTCATCGTCGTCGACGACCCAGGACGCCCTGGCCCTTTTCAATTCGCTGAGATCGGCTTACTCTGCCACTCCTACCTCTCTCAAGGTTTCTTCTTTTCTCTTTTTGTATTACAATTCTTCAAAATCTTAACCAAATTTCTCAAATTGGTTTTCATTTCTCGGGTTGAATTTGTCAGGTGATTGATCTCTATGTGGGTTTCGCTGTATCCACTGCCATCATCCAGGTAATGTTCATTTCATGTTTTCAATTCGATTCAATCTTATTCCGGTCATTGTTAGATTGTGGAATTGGAAAATAAAATTATTTGATGTGAAATCGATCAAGTTTTCTGCTTGAATTAATCTCATTTAGTGACCAAGTTCTGATTTTTATGATCTAAATTGTGAGCTTTTTTGCTGTGATCTTATTGGTATCTAGATAAGGGCTTCTTAGACCCAGTTAGAATTGTATGAGAATCATGATTTTCTATTAGGTGGGACCTTAAGTTTTGTTCTTGTTATGACTAGTGTAAGTAAATACAGATTCTAGCATCGCAACACTTTCTCTGTTTCTTAATTTCACTTTAATTACAGTCTCTGGATTAGGTTAATCCATTAATTCCAGTCTCTTATGTTGCTCGTCTTGGTCAGAGTTTGTCAGTGTGATCTTTTTATCAATGAACAATGGCTTGCTGATGCCATTCGGAGTGTTGTGATCTAAATTGAATCTTCATAGTGTTCCATTCTCATCACTATATGGATACAACTAAAAAATGTTTTCAGCCAAAATAAATCCTTGTTCTTAAGCTAATATATACTGCTGTTTTTTAAATCTTGGAGAGTTCATGAGAAAATTGCAAGCCTAGGCATCAGTTGCAACTACGACCAATTTGAGATATTTAGGCATTTTAAACTTATCTGGTTAAGTTAACTTGATGGTCTCATTAGTTGCAACTACGCCCAATTTGAGGTATTTAGGTATTTTAAACTTATCTGGTTAAGTTAACTTGATGGTCTGTGTTACCAAGTATTTCTCTTTTTGGGCAATAGTAATGAATTGACTTTTCTTATCTTGGTAATTGTGGTTTCTTGCAATTTGATATTAATTTCTGGGAGATGATATTATGCTTCTCAACTAGGATTAACGACTTGTTGTTAGTGTTTTTCAGTATAAATGCATATATACTGTTTCATGATTTAGTTTAATCACTGAAGCTTTGTACAACCAGAGTAGTTGAAGGTACTATGTCTCTCTACCAGTCTACCCTAACATAAAAGGAAAGACTTGAAGAAAAATAATAAAACATAAAAATAAAAATCTTCTAATTAATTTTGTGCAGTTGAAAGTACTGTCTCTCCTGCATCAAACTGTATGTGTAGTTTTGTGTTCCATACAAAACTACACAAAACTGATGTTTTCCATAGTTGGTTTTTATTTGCTAGTCTGACTTAGGGAATTGCTCTTGAGAGGCTTTTGAAGCACCAGTTGCTGTAATGTGAAAAGGGACTCGAAGAATCAAATATGTTGAGGTGTTAGTAGGTTTTACAAGTAAAATTATGCAAGTCATATAACAAGGAATAGTACACTACCAGTTATTCAAACAAAAAGTTTAGTACAGTTTTCCTCTACCTCATAGGGTCTATGTTAGCATGCATGGACACATGACATAAATAGCATGATAATTGTCAAAACTTGTTAGGATATAGGCATTCCATGAGCATGACAACATGCAGCAATACATATACATGAAAATATTATTTGTTTAATAGAGAAAAGTCCAAAAAATTGTTTTTGTTGGAGTGTTTGGGCTTTATATTTTAAATTCATAATGTCCTATAGACCACTTTTCCTACCACCAACCCTCGCTTTATAGTGATAATATTTACACGCTGAGCTCATGTTTTATAACTGTTTGATTCAACATATCTACTTCTCTATCGTGTAAATTAGAACTTGATGTTGGTTAATTAATTATTTATTTGATTATCTACTTCGCTGCTGTGACCAGGTAGTCTACATGGCTCTTGTTGGATCATTCCCTTTTAACTCTTTTCTCTCTGGAGTACTTTCATGCATAGGGACAGCAGTCCTTGCTGGTAAGGAGACTATCTAGGTTTTTCTTCTTTGTGGTGTGAGAATTCAGATGAGATTAACTCTGAAACCGATTAAACCGACTGCTTCTTTTGCAGTTTGCCTCCGTATTCAAGTGAACAAAGAAAACAAGGAATTTAAGGTAAATGTTCTTCCTTGCACTTTTGTCCGATGTTTCTCTTCAGACAAACTTGCACACTCTAGGCCGTTTCCGTTCCCACCATTTCTCTTCACTATATGTTGAATACAATAATAAATTCTTTCTTGCACTTTTGCCCGATATTCCTCTTCAGACAAACTTGCACACTCTAGACCGTTTCCGTTCCCACTGTTTCTCTTCACTATATGTTGAATACAATCGTAAATTCTTTCTTGCACTTTTGTCCGATGTTCCTCTTCAGACAAACTTGCACACTCTTGGCCGTTTCCGTTCCCACTGTTTCCCTTCACTATATGTTAAATACAATCGTAAATTCTTTCTTGCACTTTTGGCTGATGTCCCTCTTCAGATAAACTTGCACACTTTAGGTGGCTTCTGTTCCCACTGTTTCTCTTCACTCTATGTTGAATACAATCGTAAATTGTTATACAACAGTTTCCTTTTTCCTTCCCCATCCTCCTTCTAATCGCTTTGTTTCTGAAACTGCAGGATTTAGCACCGGAGCGGGCTTTTGCAGATTTTGTTCTCTGCAATTTGGTGCTGCATTTGGTGATCATGAATTTCCTTGGATGAATTAGCACCTTTTGGCCTTTGATACTTTTTCCTAGAACAATGAGAACTGGATATGATGAACAATTATTATGTATCCGCGGTAGAAAACTTTGCTTGCCATTTTGATTTAATTTATAAATTCACTTGGTAAGTTACCAAGTTATGCAGACCCCATATATGAAAAGTTGGACCTACAATTTTCAGTCATTACATAATCAGGATCTCTCGTAGTGCTGGAGTATGAAACATTCCTATTCCCTTTTGGTCTCAAACTCTCAAAGGTATATGACAAATACAACATATACAGCATTCATGGGGTGTTTCAACTGTGGTTAACCTGTCATCTATAGGCTTCAGCATCCAGTTCCAAGTTTAGCATCATACTCAAATCCCTGCAACTTTCTTTGTCATAAACAACTCTTCTAATTTCAGGTTTTAGCGTCATCCTCAAATCCCTGCAACTTGGCTCGTCATATCGAAAAATCTTCCAGTTCCAAATTTAGCATCCCCATAATTGTGGATAGATTAACCAAATTCATATGCAACATTGTTCAAATACTGGGTGGGAAACGCCCATAATAGATTGCGTTAACAGATACTACAAGAAAACTACGAGCTAAAATTTAGAGACAGAAGAGATGTTGTCGCGGAAGAAATGTCGTCAAGGAACTCCTAGCCCCTGAGCAGCATGACAAACATTCATCGATCACCATTTCAAACTTTTGTTCTTCCATGTCACTGGCAAATATGTTCAATCAAAGCATCTAGCGTCGGCGAGTTTCTCCACCCTATGTGATACGTCTCCACCCATTTGTGGTGAGTTTTGTGAGCTTAGTCTCAACTTCAAAGCTTGCAATGTCTCCTTTTCTTTCCTTCTTTCCTTGTTCAAGCAGAATTTCTCATCAGATCACCTTTCGTTTGAGGAAGATGTGGCTGTAACTTCCTGGCTTTCGTGATTTGGAATGTTCGGAATGGTGAGTTGGGTTACGCCTTTGTATGATTTTGCATCCAAGTACAAAGAAGGAAATTGATTTATCTTGGCTATTCTTCATAGCTTCGCTGCTTGTGAATTAGGTTCTAAGACTATTAGGTGAGTTGTTAGCCTAATTCTAGCTTCAATTACATGCAATCATGGTAAGATATATGCTTAAGCTGTAACGTATAAGTAATAATGTGTGCCTTAAATCATTGTATTCAAATTAATGCACAAAGGTAGATTACCTCTTGATTCTTTTTTTACAAGGCTAGGAGACCTGAAATTAATTACATACAGGTTGGATTTAATTTTCATATGTTACATGAAATCTCTTGTATCTCTTGCTCTGGTACTTGCCATTTGATCTGAATCTTGTCAGCTCCATCCCATCTCCAATAGGTAGTGTTACATGTTCAAACCCTTTCTTTTCCCTAAAAACCTGACCAGGAAACGTAGCTCCACAACCCCTTATAGACTGATGAAGATTGTTCATTACCACTATGCTCCCATTTGGATTAAGATCCATAATCTTCAACAACTTCAAGTGCTCTTCAACCTTGCAGTCGATGACCGCAAAATCAATACTCTTGAACTGCTTCACCACCACACAAGGATCAATACCATAAACAAATTCAACAACACCATCAAGACCGTTTTCTAGAAATAGGGTTTTGCTCATTTTCTCCACATACTCGTGGTTATGATTAAGAAGCTGAGTAATGCAGACGACCAGGCGGCCTCCGGTCTGTTTTGCGGCCACGGCCAGTGAAACAGTCAGCGGCGTTACGCCTTCCGATGTGATCTGTACCATTAACCTTGCTCTCTTCCCAGCTGCCAAAGCTGATACAAACTCCATGCATTTTGGCTCTATGATGCAACTTGTGCTTCCTATGGCGCTGTTGTAGTCTTGACTGTTGTGAACTTTACACTGCATATGAACCTAGTACAGGATGTACGTCATCAGCCATTGCAGTTTAAAATCAAAACGAACTAAATATCTGACAAAAAAACTGGAAGAGATCGAAATTGAAAGTGTGCGCTATAACTTTACCAGGTGAAGAGTGTGGAGGTAAGCTTGCATGGCAGAATGAGGACTCCATTGATCCGTTGCCATCGTGAGTTCTAGAATTGCTTTGCTAAAACAAATAGAGACTGTTTCTTTCAACTTAAAAAGCTTAGGTTCAAGCTGTGGGAGGATCGAGATTTTTAAGTTGTTGAAGAATATCTATGTGATGATGCACATTTATAGAAGCTGGAAAAACTGGTAGTTCTCTGATATTTGTTCTTTAAGGTGATGGGGTGTCTTTCCCCGCCCATTGCGTGATGACATGTGGTGTAAGAAAGGAGGTGATTTGCATGCAGTAGGTTAACTCGTGGCACATTTTGGGAACTTTCATGTGAGGAACTGACCAAAAGAGAGGCAGATCCCAGAGGAATATGATCGGAATTGCTTCTTTCTGGGTCTACTGGATGTGGAGGAGACACTTGTTCTCTCCAAAACACGTGATGGGACTCAAGAACTCCATTGTTAGTTTTTGCTGAAGTCTTTGCTAAGCATACTCCAAAGTCTGCTCATGAAGTCATAATGCTATTGTAATCTTTGGACTAACTCAAGTCTGCTTCTAAAGTCAAAATGATGAATATCAATATTTCGACCAACCAATCTCTCGGTGCGTTTCATGTGAACTCTTACTTTGAGTGAGTTCATGTATTTTAGGGCAACACACAAAAACACCTAACTTAGTTGTGTTTCAATTTTAAGTTGAGAGCTCCTACCATTCTTGTAATGCGACAAAGAAAGAAGACTGGTAAGAGGAAAGCTCCTACCATTCTTGTACTATATATGACGAAAAAGAAGACCAAGAGGAAATAGACTGGTAAGACCAAGAGTACCATTCTTTTACTTAGTTTGGGTCAGTTCATTCATTACTTACTTTCCATTAGCAAGAGGGCAAGAGACACGGTGCATGTTTCATTCACATTGGCTTGAGCCTTGAGGAGGGTTAGTAGAATGCCTGCGCAATTGTCTTAGAAGAAACTTAAATTTATGCACATGGAGAAGCAAACGGCTGCAATACTCAGTCGAAAATCATACTAGAAAGGTAGTTCCTTTATTTTCCTTGTGAACATACAAACATTCTTGGAGTAAGCTTTCTTTACTGGCTTGACAAAATGGAAAGCTACATTACACGAAAGTGTGATCGGCGTTGGATACTTAGATTTCCACAACTCTGGAGTCCACAACACAGGAAACTTGGGGTAAAGAACTAAAGATAGAACTATACCTCAGCTTTATGTAGAAAGTATTATCTTGTAAAATAATAAAATTCAAGAATACATATCAAAACATTTCCCTCTACAATTTGCCACAAGTTAATTAATTACACGGCAGTGAAGCATCTGTCATTTTTTTCTTCTCTTTTTCAAATTCCAAATTACAGTGTAGGACTTCATGGGTAGCGTGATACCCATCACCTAATCAATATCTTTTACAGCATCCTGAAACCAACAACAGCAAACCAGCCAACTCAGCATGGAGAAAAAAATTGCCTTCTTGCCTAACAGTTTCAGAAGAAAACCGTATGATGTATACTACCCAGCTGTTAACTTGGCATCTTGCTTCCACAGTAAAACTAACATTTAGGTACCACATGATGCACTAGATCGAAAAGAGGTGGGAGACACTTGTATAGTTATATTAGAAATATGATCATTAATGTGGTTCTTCTAGGCTTCTAGCATTCGTCTTAAATTTGTCTCATTATGACCAGCATTACAAATAGTAACTAAGCTGGTGGGGTGGAAATGGCTGATTCAGTATTGTAATTGGATTACTCTTGTGAAGCATATTACCTAGTGAACTACGTGACGCTTTTGGATAAGATGAAAAAAAAATCCTAGTACGGAAAATAATGCTTGTCAATGCAGGAATCACCTTTGCTAATCGTGTTACATATGCAGCAGCTAATGCTGTGACCAACAGTCCAGCGGCTAGCGTCAACAGCTGACCATTTCCTCCCGGCAATCCAACATCAGATTCTTCTTGCTGAAACATCAACCAAGAGAATATTCAATAAAATGAAATGAAATTCTGGTAACAGACGGATATAAATCTCAGGAGAAGGAAGCACAAAAACTGTGACATTTAACTCCAAAGTGTCCTTTCTACATATGGAGCAGCAATGTTAAGACCAATTATCAGAAACTTATTTTGGGCAAGGACATAGATAACTGGATGGTTGTAACTATGGGCATATGATAAAGAGAGACTCACTGATCTACCTGTAACTATGAACTGTAAAAAAGTCCATCTTGCCTTCGAGATTACCTTTGAGACCATCTTCTCACCTATTCTAATTAATTCAAATGTTCAATTTTTACCATCACACTCATCACATGCATTATAACATTAGAGCCCAGTGTTGTAGATGAAAGCATTAAACCTATGGATCTTGATGTTATCTGACGGTTTTCAATTTTCCAGACTAGTTACTACATCAACCACAGAACAATATCGAGGTTGATACCTGAATTTCATCTGGTACATATCAATCCATCAGATGAAGTAATAACCCGCTAAGGTTCGACACGTTTTCACTCTACCAGTAGAAGTATATTATCTACTCAGAAGTCAGAACTACCAGATACATCAAAAATTGTGTTACAATTAACATCTTTTGTACTATGGTTACTCCATAGCTTATTTTGATGGATTCTTAGCTAGAAGATAAGCATAGAAATCTACCAACCGTCCAACATCAATATTATATCTAGTAAAAAACCTGAGAGTTTTGGTGATTAAACTAAATGAAGTAAGAGTCGAGAATTCAATAAATATTTTTGTTTGGATCCATCGTGTCAAGGAATGGTTGATATTTTGATTTCCAGTAAGGTTAATTCCTTCTTCATAGTTCATACCCACTCCCCAACCACACACCCCCAGCCCCTCCCGAGAAAGAAAAAAGATATAGAACTTGAGAGAACATGTTAAAACAGGTTTAGCTGACATATAATTACCACAACACAACAGGAAATAACAAGATAAACTCACAATTATGGCTCGCCCAAATGCACCTGCACTCACGTAAGCCCATGTTCCTGGAAGCATCCCCAACCAACTGCAAGAAGATTATATAACCTTAGGACTAGAGAATAAAAGTTTAAAAACATCTTATACAGTTCATGACATTAGAGACTACTACTCAATGAAAATACCAGATGGTCATCATCCTCATTTTTCCAATGGTTTATGAACTGCTTAATAATCTTTACAAACTTGAAAGAAGCCTATATATTTACATCATGAAACATAAAAACTGCAACTGAATAGCACGAAAAGAACTAATATCGTATTTACTGAAAGGCTTACATGACTTCTAAACAAATACAATTATCCTAGGATATGACAGTTCAAGGTAAACCTTTGGGACTCTGGGAACGTGAAGAAGTTTTTAAACCCTTGTGGGAAATTTTTTTGAGTCCCTATGAGAAAAGCTGACAGCAACATGAATGCATAAAGGCATTCAATAATAATTTTTTTAGTCTAAGCAGGTCTGTCAACTAGTGACTAAATGAGTTCAAGCCACAAAGACAGCAACCCCATTTAGAGCTTCTACACTTCAAGCTGGTCCAAAGTAACCCGCCAAATAGAACAATTTGAGCATTCTAAATTACCCGGCCCACTAATTAGGCTGGGAAAAAAATTCAGGCTAAGAGCCTTACAAATTGAGCTAAGCTCAAACAGGTCCTAAGGCTCAGCCAGTTGGTACGCTCAAGAGCAGCCAGTAAGAATATTTGTATAACAACCAACTAGAAATATAGGAAATCAAAATTCAATCAAGAGAACAAGTAGGGTAGAACGAACCTTCCCAAGACATAAGGGACAAACTTTACAGATGTCAGTCCATATAAATAGTTCCCCAGAGAAAAAGGAAGTAAAGGGCTCAAACGGAGGAGAGTGACAACTCTGAAGCCATTTTCCCCGATAGCCTTGTCGATTGCAAGAAACTTCTTGTTTCCCTCAACCATTTTAAGAATACGTTCACGAGCAAAATATCTAGCTATCAGAAAAGCAATGCTAGCAGCCACCTGAAATGGGTAAATAATATCAGTGTTTAAAACCGAGTACAGATAATAATAGTTTAATCTCTGTAAGCTTGTAAAGTAACTAAATTACCGTTCCGCTTATAGAGACTAAAATTGAGCCAACAAATGTGCCAAAAAGAAGACCAGCTGACATGGTCAATGGAACAGCTGGAATCGCTAGGATCTATAAAAACAATATCAATGAGTCAGATGTTGAATAAGACTGTTTAATTATCTACAGACATCTGAAGAGATGTTATGAATAATTTCTTGAGATATTGTATATTGTTATGAAAGACTATGAGGTAGTCGAGTTCGGAGAATATAAGAAAACATTTTTGCAATGTGACAGATGTTGAAAAGGACTGTCAGATTATCTACAGAAATCTGAAAAGATGAAATGAAGAATTCCTAGAAATGTTGAATATTGTTATGAAAGACTAAGAGGGAGTCGAGTTCAGAGCATTATAGGAAAACATTATTTCGATGTGTCCGATGCTGAAATACGACGGTTTGATTATCTACAGACATCTGAAATACATGATATAAAGAACTTTTAGAAAGTTTGAATATTAGTATGACAGACTATGAGGCAATTGAGTTCAGAGCATATAGGTAAACTACATGTCAATGTGTCAGATGTTTAGATAAGACTGTTTAATTATCTAGACATCTGAAATACATGATATGAAGAATTTCTTGAAATGTTGAACATTGTTATGACAGGCTACGAAGGAGTTGAGTTCAGAGAATATAACCAAAAAAGGATTATAGCAATATACTCAAGGAACAGGTATCAGATTCATACTTCCAGTCCTGCATAAGCTGCTACAAACAATGCATATCCTGCTGGACCATAACCTGTGCATCAAAAGCCCTACGAGGTTAGGGATATAGAACTTTTAAGTGAAACCAATAAATAAAAACACAGCAGTTAAGCTTCATATTCTGGTTTTGTAAAAAGGATAACCAAGCAAGGGACAAAGACATAAGGGTTTCACAACAGATCACAAATGATGAGGATGCTATTTTTTTCTTCTTTTACCACCCAGTAGGGCTTGATCCCGGTAAGGCCCATAGGACAAACTCTTATGTCCAAACTTTGAAGAAGAGCTGTTGAAGGGAAATACCATAGCAACAGCTTTATAAATTAAGTAAAGCATGCACTACACCGCACTTTTACCTCAAAAGGAGAACCTCGGAAAATAAAGCATTTGGTCATATGTATATGACTTGCACAACATGATTGCAGAACTGCAAAATTTAGCTATTACAAAAGGTATTTGGAGGTGATGCTAGTTGTACTTCAGTTGCAGTCTCTAGAAACAAAATGCCAGCAACTTCCTTAACATTGTTTCCTTAAGAATTTGGCACCATAAACTTTGACAGGCTATCGCTAACTTGTGGGTTAGGAAACTCTATACTGTTGTTACTTGTTAGCTTGAATTGATTTTGTTTTGCGATATATGTGGCTTGAGAGAATTGCTAGATGCTTTTGAAATCTGAGGATGATCAGGCTCATCATGAAAACCCAAACGGTTGGGCGTTTTTGACAGATTTTCATACTAAGCAACTGGTTCAAAGTTGACGCAATAGATTCTCTTCTTTCACCAATAAAGACTAACCAGCATGAACAAAACTCTAGAGCTCCTAATAATACAGAAACGTAATGAGAGTTCACAACCAACGGAAACACTCGATCAAAGTTTTCAAAGAATGAAGCTAAAACCTTGAAAAGGGTTTACCTTGAATGAGAGTGGTAAACTGATTCAAGAAGGCATTGACCTGATCCTTATACACATACCCAGCGGCGCCAAACCCCCCAACCAAGCCAACCAACAACAGCCCCGCCAAGATAGTCCCTTTGAGCGCAAACCCGCCCTCATCGTGGTCATCACCGCCGCCGCCGCCGCCGTCGTCGATCTTGGGGTTGCTGAAGAGCCACTTGAGGCTCTGCGGCGGAGGGGCGGTGGTCTTCTGGAGGCGGGAGGTTTTGGTGTTGGTCTGCTTGAGAGAGGAGCATGGGGAGAGGAAGTGGAGGCGGTGGTGGTGGTGGTTGGATTTGGGAGAGGAGAAAGGAGATGGAGGTGGCCTCAGAGTGAGGAAGAGGGTGCGCATTTTAAGCGGTGTAGGATAAGAGCGGAGCGGGAGGCTCAGCGCTGCCCATGTACATGTAGTAAAGAAAATCTGGATAAGGTGCCTGACAGCGGTTTAATTGGGAGATGGTGTGGTGCGTTCTGAGTGGTGAACAGTAACGCCCTAAATATGAATCATTGTCAAAGGGCATGGTTTTTATGATTATTGTCTATTCTTTTTTTATTATACCTCTTTTCTTTCTCATTCTTCATCGGAAAATACTGCATCAATACCGGTATTGACACGTGCGTGCATACTCTCATTTATTTATATATTTTTACCAATGTAAATCATAATTTTAGCCGTTCAAAAGTTTAATTATCCAATCAAGATCACATATGAAAAAAATCAATTTGGAAAATGATCGTTTACTCAACCAAATGCTTCAATCAAATGGACAGTTATGGTGAAAGTTAACAGCCTCATGAACTGCCGTCCATTTGATTGATGTATTTGGTTTAGCAAACTATTTTTTTTCAAATTGATTTTTTGCAGAGATGATCTTGATTGGTTAATTAAACTTTTGGAACGGTTAAGATTATAATTTACATTGTTAAAAGTATGTAAATAAATAAGAGTATGCATGCACGCGTCAATACCGGTATTGACGTAAGTATTTCCCTTCTTCATCTCCCTCTTCCTCCATTGTTCTTTCTCATTCACTCTCCCCTCTTTTATTTCTCGTTAAAAAGTAAATATAAAAATGATATACTTGATAAAATGGCAAAAATACTCTTGAAATTTAACGGTGTTAATGGTCAATGTATCAAAATGCTAACAGAATGAAACTTGAGATATGCTAACTGAATCATCTACTTGGGCAGGGGCATGAGTATGATTATGCTCAAAATGGTTAACCGGGAAAGGACATTTCATCTGCTTGAATGTTGCATTTACATTGTTATTAGTTGTTACAACCTCAAATATGATGCTGGAAGTATAATACAATAAATAATTTAAAGAAATGAGAACAGTCTAAGTCATCTGCGAATTACTGCTTGCCAGTTTTTCACTTGAAGATGAGGAACTGGCAGACTGAGACAAATTTCCATCGAGTAACATTTTCATGTCTGGCTTTGGCAAAGAAAACGTAATTTTGTGAAGCTGATCATTTAGACTGGCTTGCAGTTGCTGAGGTGAAAATAGTTCTGGCTTTTCAAGAGCTTTTACTGCTGAGTTTGCTAAAAGACTAACCTGTAGGAAAGGAGAGGGCATAAGAGAAATGAAATTTATCCTTCTATTTGCATGAAGAACTGTTCATGTCATCTTTTACTAGTGTCATCACACATAATAACTTGTGTCCGACAGGAGGAAGATAATGCAGACAACATAAGAGAGATCATTCAATATGCTTATATGTCATGTAAGTACACAAAATAGAGTTGGGCAAAACACAAAATGGCAGACAGTACACAGCACACAAGATAACATTTTGCTGAGTCATCTTGGTCCTCAATACCCAATCTTGTTGCTAGAAGTAAAATATACGAGACAATTAGCAAGATAAAGTAAGCACGTCCACAGCGTACCTATATGCATGATGAATCCTACTGTTTCTTTATCTAGCATTCATGCATCTGCATAACCTATTTTGTATCTACGTCATAAACTTGGAAAGTAGCCGTAGGCAAGTAAGATGACTGTCACATAAGTTAAAACTTAGACCAGATCTGGTAACTTATCTGTTGATGACCGCAACCTAACATATCCAGAAGAGTTAGACATGATAAGGGTTATAGAGAGAGGATGTAAATATAATGTATTTGCTACAAGTCAGGTGTATTACAGTGAAGCCCACAAGCAAACTGATCTTGTATTTTATTTCACAAAGCCACAATCTTTGATCTCACCAAGGACAATGCCTAATGGAAAAGCTGCTAATACATTAAGATGATATCATTTTCTCTCCTTGCACACAGTTTCCTGAATACTGACATCACTTAACTCCAAAATCGGCTCCACTCTTACTTAATATTGAGTTCCAGCTACAAAAATCCCTTATCTGAATCATTAAGATCCATTACCTTAACATGTTGAATATTTCTTGACCTCCAATAGAATAATCCGCACATCTCCTTATTAACTGTTGTGTATATGGCAGTATAATGATCAGGACCACCGATATAGCGCAACAAGTTCCAAGTTAAGTCCTAAATTGGAAAGTTTTAAATCATACTAGTATCAACACCTACACTCATCAAGTACCACATCCTAAACCGTGTCCTAAGCCTGATGACCACTGAAGAAAGCGCGCAAGCCTCATACAGCTGACCAAGTAGCATAAAACTATATACTGATCAGAGCATAATATCAGAATGATGTAGCGAAATGCATAATAATACTAATCATTTAAACTAGCTAGTAGCTGAGATGAGAAATTTCTGGCTTTTCAAGAGCTTTTACTGCTGAACTTCCTGCAAGACTAATTTGTATGAAAGAAGGGGAGGACATAAGAGATATGAAATTTATCCTTCTAGTATGAAGAAATGTTGTTATGTTTCGCAAGTTCCATTCTACATAATTCCTTCTGTTTCACACGAGCACAACCACTTGAGATAAGCATACAACATAAGAGAGATGACTTTGTATACTAGTCTAATGAGAATTAGTTTTAATCCATGTCATCATAAGATTTTGTAGTTCAAAATAGAGAGTTGGGCTAACTACACAACCTCTCACACAGTGCACAGCAGACAAGATAACATTTCACTATGTCGTCTTGGTCATCAGTACCCAAATTTGTCCCTAGTAGCAATATATATGTAACAAGAAGCGAGTAGAATATAGCACGTAGCCAGCTACATATATGTATGATGCATCCTACTGTTTTCTACTGTATCAACTTAACTTCATATATAAAAATATAAATGAACATGTAAGGAATACTCGGACAGTAGCCATAAGCAAGTAAGATGACTGTCATCCAGATAAAATACCGATCTGGTAAAACAAAACTTATCTGATGATGACTGCAACCTAATAAATCAGGAGAGTTAGGCGTGAGAGGGTGATAGACTTATAAAAAGAAGATCCACACATCTCTTGTACTTGCAGGTGTATCTGTGATACACCGGCAAACTCATGTTCTTGTATTCTATCTCACAGGACCATTGCCATTTATCTCTCCATGAGAATGTCTAAAGGCAAATCGTTTGCCATCCTTGCAGAGGTTGTTTCAGAATCCTGGGAATAGCCAACTCCACAGCAGAAATTCCCAAAAGGAATCCACTCCTAGTGACTAGGGAGTTGTAGCTACAGAAAGTCTTTATCGGAATCATTATAATCCATTTCCTATCCCAATGTGTATTCTTGATCACCAATAACACAATCTGCACATTTCCTAATCAACTGAACTTCTTGTGGCATATTATCATGACCACCAATATAGAGCGATTTAGAGTTCTAGGTAACTTGCAAGCTAAGTCTCAATATTCGAAATCACAACAAAAATTATGGCGAAGTTCCTAGCTCCTAGGAGCAAAGACCAGTTTTCCAAGTACCTAAACGGGAACAGCAGAAACATGTTATATAAAACAAAATCTAAACTTTTCTGAAGCATCACTGACCCTTGTCTTTTCAGTAAGTTCTAAATCATAGTAGTATCAACAACTACACTCATCAAGTAGCACATCCTAATTAGCTTCATAAGCCTGACGAAAACTGAAGAAAGTGCGCAAGTCTCATACAGCTAGCCAAGTAGGATAAAACTATCCACTGAAAAGTGATATTGAACAGCAAAATGCACAATAGTTACTAGTCCCAGTAAATATATGAACTATGAAGGGTCTGAAATTTCAACGTACCGACTCTGAAGCCATCTTTACGGCAGCTTTTGCTAGAGGCAGTACGCAAAGCCTAAACCAAACCCCATACAACAACACAATTTAGTCTTGAAATTGACTACTTCAAACAAACATAACAAACTAAATAAACCCCGGCCAACTTCAGCAAAATGAAGTTGAGAAGCTTACATTCCACGGCCACCGGCCAGAGCTTCCTCCGATGGGTCTTTCCATTCATCAATTCTGCAAATTTAAAACTTACCAAGTCAATTACTTAAATACAAATTACAAATTCAAATATACAACACTGAGAGAGAGACATACACCCAACCGTAACGGCGGTCAAATAAGAGGCGTTTGGATTTTGAGGACTCCATATCTGTTACTCTGAAACTGATTTGGGAAGAAAAGGAATATTAAATGGGCCGGGTCGGGCTAGTCACCAATCGGGTTTAATCTTAGACATAAGGGATAAATAAACCTGTCAACTGTTGTTTGACGCTCTCATTCGAACCCTAAGGAAGGAAAATGGCTGCTGAAACCGACGCCAGATGCCAGGGAAATTCTTCTCCTGGTATGAATTTTGCTTTTTCAGAATTTCGTTCAACTTTTATTTGATTTGAACGAATAGATCTTCTATCTTTCTTTGACAATTTCGTGGATTTTGTCAGAAGATTAAATAGTTAGAGAACGTATCTGTTGCTTTAAGATCTGAAAGTTCGTATTGCTCTCTCTAATCTGGAATTTGTTCTCAGATACGAAAGAAGGTTCAGAAATCATCAATCGAAAAGGATCCGAAGGTTCAGGTTGTGTCTTATGTTTTCGCTCCCGTTTTCTTTCTTTCGGTTTAGCTTTTACTATTGAGTTCCACTTTTCTTTTGGTTACAACTTTGACATTGCTTTCTCTTATCTACTACATGCCTTTTAGCGCCTGTTATATTGTGGTGTCTGTCGAATGAGTTCCTACTTCGTAGTTATTTATGTAAGGTTTGGAAAAGCTACACCCCAGTACTTAGTTGATTGGCATAATTTTAAGTGTTTGGCCGCCAAAAGGAAATTCATCTGATACTACCATAGTTTCTTGTTTTCTTATCTTTTATGGGTGTCTACCATACAGGCTATATTCCTCTCGTCTTCAATGGGATATATGATTTGGGAGGACCGGTGGCCAGGGGAGGTGCTTCTGTGGACGAAGGAAAATGTGTGCCCTGCAACGTGTGTTCTAACTCGCACCCCCCTTATTCTTATTGCCCTTACATTCCTTGCTCTATGTGTGGCACGGTTCACGACTATGATCCTTGCCCTTACTCTCGTCATTTCCCACGAGGGGCAACTGTTCCCGATGGATATAAAATAGTTTGTCCTTGCGGTAATTTATTTAATGAGGAAAAGTGGGCTTGTACCTCATGTGGTGGGAACAAGGCAGTGCTTTACGCCAAGCATTGTTCCATTTGTAATGTCTATTATAAGCACAGTGCATATGAATGCACAGTGGACATGGAACTTGCTGCCATGTTTAAATCGGACAGGGACAAGATGCTATCCCGTGTGCCGATTCCCCTTCGCCCTGTCTAAGTGTATATCCCAAATCATCATCAGGAATGACATGTTCTCCAACTGCTCCATCCTGGGTTTGTGGAAACATGAAAAAAGGCAAGGTTTCAGTTAATATACGCCAGAGAGGAGTCAGTTAATATAACTTTGTGTTTAATGTGATTGACAACTTTTTAATAGCTGAAGTGTTTTATTGTAAATAATGGCGTGTGCCTATGTGTGATTTACTGGTGTTTGTTTGATGTGTGACTTACTTTGATGCTCTAATGCTCTTGTTTCTTGTGATTGGCAAAATTTTGTTTTGTTAGTAGTTGTTTATTGAAACAAGCGTGTATTTTGGAGAAGGTTGTCATGCAGCAATAGTCCCTATTGTATGTATGAGAGGTAATGTGGGCTACATGCAATTGGCTATGATGATCCAGGGAAGGTAGTACTCCCAAGTCCAAGGTTATGGTTTCCAGTTTCCGGAGTCCTTATGTGTTGAGTTGGGTAGCTTTTGTCCTTGTATCTGCTAATGGTCCATATCCTAGTCTAGAACTTACTGAGGGTCACGTTCCTCTTGTTTTGGGTGTTGTGTTAAATCAATTCTCATGAGGTTAATACTTATGACGTGGTTAAGAGGAGAAGACTAGCTGCAATTCCTTCTCCTTAATGGTGCATTTTTTGCAAAGGGGGCAGAAAATGTGAATGGTCTGTGTTTGTGCTCCTGTTATCTTGGCTCATTGGGATGTTCTAATGTGATCTTATTCATTCCGGCTGATTGTTTGACTGTTAAAGCTTCAATTTCCTTTTAGAAGGTAGAAAAAAGAGAACAGTCGAAGTCCTTTCCAGTTGTTCACTTGACTGCTTAAGATAAATTTTCATCGAGTACCAAATTAAAATCAAGATTTGGCAAAGAAAACCTGATTTTGTGAAGTTCATTTAGGACTATCTTGCTGTTGCTGAGGTGAAAATCGCTCTGGCTTTTCAAGAGCTTTTACGACTGAGTTTGCTGCAAGACTGACCCGTAGGAAAGGAGAGGGCTTAAGAGAAATGAAATTTATCCTTCTATTTGCAGTGTTGAGGTTATGACCTTTCAAGGTCGTCTCCATGCGCCCGAGAGGTTGGCCGGGGATTATCTTTGGTAGTGATGGCACGATCACCATGAATGGTGAGACCATGTTCCAAACCTTTGCCTTTGGACTTAATAAAGGATGTCCATGCAGGTTATACATAATCTGAATTATTATGTCTCTTCTGGGGTGACCGAGGCGTTCACGCCAGAGCTTGTAAGAGTTAGAGTCCAAGAAGTCATGTTTGACAACTGCATTGGATTCGATGATACTTTTGTGGTGAGGTACATACAATGTTCTAAAACTCGGCCTAGTCGGTCGATTAGTCGATAGTCGGCCGGTCACTGTGATGATTTTAGTCTAGTTGGTTGGGCAAGTCAGCCGGGAGAAAAATCAGGCTAGTCGGTGAAAAATAGGCCTAGTCAGCCTAGTCGGCTCAACTCGGATTAGATCAAAAATAAGAAAAAAAATAAATCTTTTACAAAAAATATATTTAATTATATGTTTTTAAAATAAAAATAAATCTAAAAAATAAAAACCGAGTAGTACTCTCTCGACTACTCCTCTACTCGCTAGTCTCCGACCGACTGACTAACTACTAGCGACTTTTAGAACCTTGGGTATATATCACATGACTGACTCAATAGCTTCTCCAATGTGCGTTTATGTTCGCAAACCTGAGAAGTAACACAGAGGACATGTACATTCTCACTATGCATCTCTAAGTGGAAACCATTAACATGGATGTCCTTGAAGCTCAGTAAAGTCTGCTTGCCTTTTGGTGCATATAGTGTCTACAACTCTGATCAAGGTCCTATTTGACAGAGGATCAAGGTCCTATTTGACAGATGGAACCGAGAAGGTTCACGCCCTTCAATCATAGGTTTAGAGCCGATCATGGTTGTCACAAAAGTTTGACATGACATAAGTTCTGAGAACAGTTGTCGGTCCCTTAGTATGGTGTGGGTAGATCAATTGTCTGCAAGACACTTTATCTCTCCACGAGTCATACCTACAAACAAGGTAGACACATGAGTCAATAGTCACATATAAACATGTGAAAAAGATGCAAAGTAGTGTTGTAATCCTGAGTGCATTCAAAAAAATTTCATGCAGGATGACCTATGTGCACTAAAATAGTCATGACTCCTTCGTTATAATAGGTATGAACAAACCGCGGAAACCTTTGGAAACTAGACTCGAGTAGCTTTTCAGTGATATCAATTTTGCGTTCTACTTCATCAGGAGCTGATCAGAAAGCTCTTCTGAAGTTACTGTCTAGTAGGGGACAGGTTGTCTGTTTTCTGTACAATGCATTGTAGGTGGTCGTGAACATGCTGCTTGGTAGCTGGACACTGGACACTTAAGCATGCTTACACGCAGTAGCTAGTCCATATGGGAACACATATTGCTTGTTAGCTGATACACTAGTTGGCACGGCCACATGGAGCAATGTACACACCAACACACGGTACCTAGCGGTTGTTGGTGCACATGGGTGTGCACAACGCTTGGAAACTGCTGATAGTGCTCGACAGGCAGTGAATGACACTCGGCAGTTGTGAGTAGTGCTCGGCAACTAGTGCACAATGCTCGGTAGGCACTGACAGCTTCAGGAAGCTAATACTTAAGTCCAATCAATGCAAAGCTTGGTATCTAATCTCCATTTGAGAGACTTAAAGCGGCAATTTTAGGTCATGTATGACTAAGGAGAATGTCAATCAATATATCAAACATAGGAGACAAGAACATCGAAAAAGATACATTTTTATTCCAAACACGCTTGAAATGGTTCTACACCGAAATCTCAAAAAATAAATTGTTCAAAAACAACCGAACTAACCCTAGCATACTAACGATGTCTTATTACAAATGCTTTGAAAATGGGAGAAGACTTAAACATAAGGACGACGTGACATCAAAAGTCACATGTTTCCAAGCCGGGGCTCGAATTCCTAAAATTCGCAATCGTTAGATTGATGTTTGTTTTATCATCAACTGTACAATTAGACTATTGTACTTCTTGTATGCAGTCACATGGTTGGCAGATGTTCGCCATTGCTTCGTCCAATGGTCAAGAGATCCACAACGATAGCATTGCCTCGGCCTATCATTTAAGGGCTTTGCGTGTTTCAGAACCGGCTTGAGAGCACCACCCTTAGAACCAGGTGCATCAACCTCTCTCTCTTCCAGGTACGGGAGCGGCCTCTAGAGCCTCTCTTCCTCTTTCAGTTGTCATGCCTTGAGTTGGACTCACTAGCATAAGGTTCAGGACGATCTCGACTCCTCTCTTTAAGAGTTTTCCCACTCTTGGGCCTGCTATAATTATTTTATGGAACTCTGAGTGTTCCGACAGGTATTATGTTGTTTCAATCCAAAAGCTAGTGATCATTTTCTTCTGTCAACAGTTGGGTCGTGAGGGCATTGAACGTGGTTGTTCGACCATTCTTATAATTCAGGCGACACAATTTCATTAGTATGTTTGCTGATTGAAGGAAAGTGAGAAGGGTTTTCTTGATAAGATCATCATCAAACTTAATCACTCCACAGAATTTGAGACGAGCTCGCAAGCCCAGTGTTTCTTTGTGGTACTCCTCCACGATAGTGTAATCTAACATCCGCAAGTTATCACACTGTGCTTGGAACTTTGGTAAAGGAGATATATGGATATTACTGAATCGGTCCGCTAGAGCATCCCACAGCCCTTGTGGATCTTCAACATCCTGATACTACCACCTCATTGTGGTGTCAAGGTGTTAATGTATGAACATCAAAGTCTTAGACTCTACCTTAAGAGTAGGCGGAATGGGCTAAGGTTCACCATCCTGGGGTTCATCGTCCTCGGGGGCAGGAACCGCTGGAGGAATGATGGCATGTAGACAATCCTTGCCAATCAAAGTCTGTTTGACATCTAAGGCCCACCGGTACTATTCTTTACCTTGAGCGTCCTGAATATCAAATTCCACGCGAGAGAATTCCATAATGCTCTGCATACAACAATTCAAGCATGTTAGTTCTTCGGACCAGGTGGTTTTGATGCTTAAATGTAAAGCAGCGTTGGGAATAACTACGCGAACGTATGGATAGTGGTGCACGATGCTCATTCGCAACACAAGCTAACTGTCACATCCCGGTTCTAGAATCCATTTACGGTCGGTTACTACCCAAGTTACTTTGATCTTTAACCATTTCGTAGTAACCGTTTTACCGTGAGAGGTCAAAAAAGTTGACTTTTTGTTAAGTCAGGAATTTGGGGAAACTTTCTTCATGAAAGTTGTAGAGGGCGTCGTTACGAGTTCGTGGACACGTAGCACGCTTAAATCGGAGATCGTATGAAGAAGTTATGGTCTAAAACAAAAGTTACTATTTGGTGAAAAGCCTATATATAGTGAGTTACTAGGGTAAATCGGTGAAAAAGTGAAAATTGGAAAAGTTACTGTTCACTGTCGAAAACCTCCGAAAATCCTGATTTTTCGTCAGATTTCTCCTCCGTCTGGCGGAGTTAGGGCGCGTTCTAGGTACCAAATTGAAGCCTGTTGTGCCATCTTCAAGTTGGTGGTGGTCACCGGAGCCAAGTTGTCGCCGTTAGAGAGAAATCACAGCGAGAAGAGGCGGCCTGAACACTGTTCATCGCACCGGATTTCTCCCTCCTCAGGCCACCTCCCGGTGAGTTCTTTACATGGTTTTGAGGTGTACATTAAACCCCTAGAATTTGGTAGCTAGATTTGAAGTGTGTAGGGAGAATTGAGGATTTGAAGTTTGGGTTGATTTTTATTTCGGGTTTTTGGAATTCTTGTCGATTGACCTAGTTAGAGGCCGAATTGGCCTTCGAGTTGAACTAGGAAGTGGTTCCAATTGACGAGACGAAGCTGTTGCTAAAATTTGGTGGCGATCGGAGGTCGCCAGAGTTTGGCCGGAATTCTTTGCTGCCGGCGGAGCCGCCACTTTTTGGGCGGTTTTTCTTGCCCATTAAATTGTAAAAATAAAGAGAATGCCATTGAAGGGCAGTTTCTAATTTTTAGAGATTTATTTGATATGTTAAGTATTTTTGGAAGGTTCGGTTTGTTAATTGGGTAATTAAAGGATAACCGGTCGTTTAGGGAGAACCGGCTAGGCATGAGAGCGTGATTATGAGTTTGTACGCTAATGGGGTATTAGAAGCCGACTCCCCACATTTTTCGAGAGATGGTTAAGGATGAACGTTAAAGGTAGAGATTGTTATTGTTGCCCTTACTTGATTATGGGTTTAAGACCTGTTTATGTGTTTTGAACAGGACGTGGGGGAGCTCGAGCTGAGCAGCCCTCTGGTAACCGGCAGACCTAGCTGAGTGGACTTTGCTTTTAATTAAATTGCATGCCCATAGACTTTATTTGGTTTCTCCTGTATATGTGATTTCCTCCATTATATGTTTTACGGCGCTTTTGAGAAAATGGGATTTATTGATTTAAAGAGAAATGAGCCGGGAAAGAGGTTCATACATTTTCCGTGATTTTAATGGATTTTCCCGGGATATGAATTTATGATTATCACCGTTTTGGGATTATGGAGAGGGAGGTTTTAAAAAGGGGAAACTTGGCTCTTGGATTTAAAAGGGTTTTAAAGTAAAGGCAGAGGACCGGTTTTGGGTTCCTAGAAAGGTTTTTAAATCCAATGTATTTGGGGTAAAGTCAGGGTGATTTGACTTGGTTTTCGGATTATATTTCCCAAGAGGTTTTAAAGGATTTTAAAGGATATGAATGTATGTATTGCATGCTAGCATGGACCCTCTCCGGTGGTAGCTGGTCATTAGACCCTCCCGGATAGTAGCAGGTCAGGACCCTCTTCGGTGGTAGCTGGTCAATAGACCCTCCCGAATAGAGCATGTCATGGGACCCTCTCCGATGAGCTGGTCAATAGACCCTCTCGTGGTAGAGCAGGTCGGTTTTCTCGTGGATGAGGTTAATACCCCACACATATATGTATGTATCAGCCAAGGGAGTTTTATTGATTTAATTATTCATTGTCTATGAGGTGCGTGCATAAGGTTTTCGTAGAAAACTCTAAGGGAGAACATTAAAGGAATTAGAGTTTTATATTTGATTTTTGTCCACTCACTCTAACAGTTTTCATTGTTCTCCCCTGGGCCCTTCGTTTTAAATGCCCAGATTGCAGTGCTCGACCCGACTAGTCTACTTGGAGGCCAAGCATAGTTACCGCCACTTCCCGCACTATCAGTAGGTTCCGGATTGACCTACTTGTAATCTATCTATGTTTCTACTTAATCTTAGACGCTCTGATACACATCGGGTAGTTTTATTTGTTGGTGAATTCTTAGGGATTTGGAACTCTATGTAACACTTACATTCGGAGTTGTTGAACTATTTGCTGAATTATTTAGATGTGTATCTTGTGGAGGTTGTTGTTTATTGGGAGCAGGATGGCTCCAAGAGATTTCGGATGGATATTGGTATCAGAAGTGTATTGTGGGTTATTGCTGGTTAAGGGTTGTCCACTTTTCAAGGGAGACTATGTCGAAATTTCGGCAGAATCTTCTTTGAGAGGTGGTCCCCGTAGGACTTACTTCGAGTTAAAGGAGTTTAACTCGGGGTGAGTTCTGACAGTTGGTATCAGAGCATTAGGTTATCCGATTCCTTCATACTACTATTTGTGCTTAAGAGTATTTAGTATCTATAGAGTGATGGTCTGACCATGGCGGACCATTAGCATTTTATGCATGAAATACTGGGTATTCCTTGAGTATTTGTAGTAGTTAATCTAGTGCTAATGTTATACATGGTGCTAAATGTTTTCTTCCTCAGTAACTATGCGTCGTGGTCGTAGTCGAGCCCGTAGGGGAAATCCTCCCAGTCCTCCCAATCCTCCAATAGGAGGGGATGAGGGAGCGTCAACTGATGGTTCATTGGAACATTTCTTCAGGCGACTCATTACCTTTGCCTCGGATATTACTTATGAGAAGGCTCGCAGGAATGGAGCCTGGGTTTTCTCCCATGCCGATGAGCCGTTAAATGCTCTTAGCTGGTTGGAGAGTATGGAAAAGATGTTTGTGCAGGCAGAGTGTCCTGAGAGCAAGAAAGTGACCATAGCTGTCCAGTTCCTGGAAAGGGAAGCTTGGCATTGGTGGTTGGACTTGGGCAGAGGCTTGGGCGATGGAGTTCAGGGTATGACCTGGGGTCAGTTTACTGCTCATTTCAAGGAGCGTTATATCAGCCCAGCCCACATCAACCGAATGAGGTTGGAGTTTTTGAATTTGAAGAAAAATAACAGTATGACAGTGGCAGCTTTTGAGCAGCGTTTCAGGAAGTTGGCATTCTATGTGCCTAACTTGGTTAAGACAGATGAGGAGAAGATTTATTACTTTGTCAAGGAACTTGGTGGTATGTTTGCGAGTCAGATGACAGCCGTACCTTACCAGACTTTCCAGCAGGCCTTGATGTTTGCTATGCATATTGAGGCACAGGAGTTAGCAGTTGGGCCCCTATATGATTTTGGTGGTCCTAGTCGAGTTCTTCCTAGGCAGGGGACATATACTTCTGGTTCTGGATCATCTGCTGGCAGTGGTTATAGTAGCCACTCGAGTTCTGGTTCCGAAGTTCGTGGAAGGTTCAAGAGGTTTGGCAGGAGACGTCCTAGGAACCGGGTTGGTGGACGCTCATCTAGACAGTTTAGTGATAGATCTGGTAGCCAGAGTGTGGCCTCAGGTGGCCAGTCATTTCAGGTGGGGCAGAGTTAGCAGCAGGCTGGGGGATGTTATCATTGTGGTCAGCAGGACCACTTTAAGAGAGAGTGTCCTTTCCTGACTCAGAGATCCATGTATGCCCCTACTCAGACCATGGGCCAGTTTCCAGCGGGTGCTTCGGGCAACGGTACTTGCATGTGGGGTCCAGATAGAGGTAATGCTCAGCAGAACAGAGGCAGCAGAGGACATCCCGCCACTACTCATGCTAGAGTGCATGTCATGACTCAGCAGGAAGGTCGTACTTCTCCAGAGGTCATCATTGGCACGTTATTAATCTTTGGTCAGCCTGCTTTTACTTTGATTGATCCGGGTGCTACGCATTCTTTTATGTCGAGTAGATTTTCACTCCATGCCAATGTGCCAACCTCACCACTCCCAGGTGAGTGGCGTGTATAATAAGTGTGTTTTACGCCATGATTTTAATGTGTTTTTACCCTCATTTATACTTGGTTTATTCCTTAGTAATCTCATTTTTACTTATTTTGAGTCAAAAGGGTTTTTCTGTAGAGCAATGACTATTACGTGCATTTATACAGAAATTTGTGCTTAAGTGTTGTAAAACCGTTTTTGGACAAACACTTGGGTATTTCTCTTATGATTCACCGTACATTTACATTGTCATTTTTGATGAATTTGGTTTAATGTGTAGATGACATGTATATGGACATATTATATCAAGAATCATGAAGATTGGACTCATGGAAGACAACAAGAGAAGCCACGGAAAAGAAGTACTCTGAAACGCAAGTTTTGATCCAAGCACAGAAACTTCCAGAAACCCTACATCAACTTTGGAATTTCATATCTGATGATCTAGGAGAAATCAGAGGATGAGCCATATATCATTGGAAAGCTACGGAAGTCTAGTTTTCATATCAGCTAGAATCGCATCAATTGGAGTTCATATGAGGGAGTTATGATCAAAACAATGGACGGATGTCAAGCTGCAAAACTGGGTAGTTTCTGCCTAAGTTATCACACGGGTTTGGGAGGATGTTTCTTCACCAAAATACTTCCCAAATGTGTCAAAGGACTTAAGAAGAGCTTAATGAAGTCATGGGAAGCTGCATTGAGGAAGAAGATTCGAAGAAGTCATCAAGGACAGCCGAAATAACTAAGTAGACAGTTTTCCCGGTTCAACTAGGAAAGGCTGCCTCTACCGAGTTCTTGCAATGGATTCGGCTGCCTAGAAGCCCAAGACTTGTGCAATAAGGTCTACATTGATCCATTAACATGTAGGAGAGTCCAAGAGCAGAAGATCCAAGGTCCAAGAGTTCAAGTTGTGTTCAAAGAGGAATCAACAATCCTTTTCGGAAAAGGAGAGGAATATC
Organism: Comarum palustre; assembly: GCA_951800085.1. NCBI lineage: Eukaryota > Viridiplantae > Streptophyta > Magnoliopsida > Rosales > Rosaceae > Comarum > Comarum palustre. Next base: position 579,432 of record OX637579.1, on the reverse strand, counting down.
TATGCCGACTTGAATCTAGATTCTCTGAAGTTTTCTCTATAAATACACTTGTAATAGCTCTTAGTTTAGAGTCTTCAACCTTTGTAATTTTTAGAGGGCCAAGCTCTACTCAAAAACCCTAAACACTAGAGATACAAAAAGCTGCCGCAACTTTCATTGTTCACTGCTGAGTTTTTCATCCTTCACCGATCATCCTACCTTTGCCGATTGTCTCTAGGTCTTTGGATCTATGTAATCTTTTGTATACTCTATTGTTTTTGTCGAATTTCATAAATATATATATTGTTTTTGTGGTTTTATGTTTCAAGCATGATCATGTGATTCTTCTTTGTGATTTCTTATATATGATTATTTGAACATAACGATTAGATTGCATGTGTAGGGTTTGAATAAAATACTTAACTTGCTGTGTTTATATGATTAGAGAACTTGAATTAATTAATCATCACCTGAGCACATAATCAAACCCTAGGTTAATTTGAATGGTACCCAAGTTAACTATTAGGGGGAGTTTAATCTGCCGTGGTAATTTAGGATCAAGTTAGGCATATTTGATGGCTTGGTTCTAGTTGCTGCATAGGGTGGTAGGGTGAGGGATTTGCATGCTATTAGGATGAGTGACGCCATACCTATGACCATGTCTTCAACCGACTCGTGAACGGTAAGTGTATCTTGTTTAGATTAGGCATATTTGATGGTTTAAACTAGGTGACACATATATGTTTTAGGTTCAGGCATATTTGAAGTTCCTAAAAACACATGAGAAGTCATTAAAGGTTGAAATTAATTGAAGTGTTCGAAATTATAAATGTTGCTTGTTAATCTGATTCATAACCTTACATGTTAACTAATCGGTGCTTTGTGCTGTTCTAAATGTTGAAAGGATTGAATGATCACTTGTATATATGTTTGTTTATTTTTGTTTATTTCTTTTTATTGTTTCAAACCATTTCAAAAATCTCATTCGATTTCGTATATATGTATAGTGTACTAACATTTGTTTTGCAAAATAATAATCCTTCCCTAGTGTCCCCGGTTAGAACGATACCTTACTTACTAATGCTACAATGATAGGGTTTTAAATTGCAGGTCAATTCTTGACAGGTCAGTGTATCCTTGCCTTCTGGGGACACAATGGAGATAAACCGGGTGTGTAGTGGTTGTGAGGTGTTGGTGGATGGATTTGTGTTCGAAGCTGACCTAATTCCTCTGGATATGATAGAGTTCGATGTAATCTTGGGTATGGACTTTTTGGGAGCCCATAGGGCCATGGTGGATTGTTTCCAGAAAGAAGTAGTATTTCGAAGTCCTGTTATGCCATAGGTTACGTTTCAGGGAGAAAGGGAGGTTCTCCCAAAGTATCTAATATCAGATGTGGCCGCTAGGAAATTATTAAGTAAAGGTTGTCAAGCTTACCTAGCGCATGTGGTGGATACTAGTATGGGAGAAGTAGGTTTGGATGATATTCCTATAGTTAAGGAGTTCCCAGAAGTTTTCCCAGATGAATTGCCTGGATTGCCACCCGAAAGAGAGATCGATTTTACGATCGATTTACTTCCTGGAACTGCACCTATTTCTCAAGCACCATACAGAATGGCCCCTGCCGAATTGAAGGAGTTGAGAACTCAATTGCCGGAGTTGTTGGATAAGGGTTTTATTCGACCAAGTTCCTCTCCTTGGGGTGCCCCGGTGTTGTTTGTTAAGAAGAAAGATGGTACGTTGAGACTTTGTATGGATTACAGGAAGCTAAATCAAGTTATTGTGAAGAACAAGTATCCCTTGCCCCGTATTGATGACTTGTTTGATCAATTGAGGGGGTAAACAGTCTTTTTGAAGATTGACTTGAGGTCGGGATACCATCAGTTGCGGATTCGGGAGAATGACATAGCCAAGACTGCTTTTCGGTCACGTTATGGTCATTATGAGTTTGTGGTGATGGCTTTTGGGCTTACCAATGCACCTGCAGCTTTTATGGACCTCATGAATAGGGTGTTTGGCTCATATCTTGACCGATTTGTGATCGTGTTCATAGATGACATTCTGGTTTATTCCAAGAATGCAAAGGAACATGCAAGACATTTGAGGTTGGTCTTACGGACTTTGAAAGAGACTCAGTTGTACGCAAAGCTAAGCAAGTGTGAGTTTTGGCTGGATAAAGTGGGGTCTTTGGGCCACATTGTGACGGCCGAAGGTGTTAGTGTGGACCCCCAGAAGATAGAGGCAGTTGTGAATTGGAGGAGACCCACTAGTGTAAAGGAGATACAGAGTTTCTTGGGTCTAGCTGGGTACTACCGCCGTTTTGTGGAAGGTTTTTTCAAGATTGCGGCTCCTCTTACTAGATTGACAAGGAAAGGTGTGAAATTTGAATGGTGTGAAAACTGCGAGCAGAGTTTTTAAGAATTAAAGAATTGTTTGGTTAGTGCTCCAGTTTTGGCATTACCTGACGATAGTGGTGAGTTTGTGGTTTATAGTGATGCATCTAGACAAGGTTTGGGTGGTGTGTTGATGCAACATGGGAGAGTTATTGCCTATGCTTCTAGGCAATTGAAGTTACACAAAGGAAATTATCCCACCCATGATCTAGAGCTGGCAGCGATAGTTTTCGCGCTAAAGTTATGTTGACACTATCTTTACGGAGCTAAGTATCAAATTTTTACTGATCACAAGAGCCTCCGTTATGTGTTTACTCAGAGGGATTTAAATCTGAGGCAGACACTAGTACACAGACAGACATCAACGGCGTTTGAAAAACGCCATGGAAAGCCTTTCACGGCTTTTTTTGCCGCCGTCCCTTAACGCCGTCTAAAGTGACGCCGTCCTTTTGACCCCTATTTCACGGCGTTTGAAAAACGCCGTAAAATAATACTCCATGGCGTTTGAAAAACGTCATAAAAAAGGATATCAACGGCGTTTCAAAAACGCCATAAAACGGAAACTTCCATGGCAACTAAAAACTCCATAAAATAATATTCTATGACATTTAATAAACGCCATAAAAGTGGATATCATGGGGTTTTCAAATGCCATAAAAGTTTCGATGGCGTTTCTGAATCGCCATAAAATGAAACTTCCATGGCGTTTTTAATCGCCATCTAATTTTATGTATATAAAAAATATAATTAAATCTGGGAAATAACCTTATGCTGATGCATTTTTAATTTAACTAAAATTCAGCAGAAACATCATATACAAATATCCACTCACAAATTTGAATCTACCACATAGTATGACAATTCTAATAACTCATAAGATTCTTACAAACAATATAACTAAATGAGTTCATGAACACAAACACAAAAGCTGTAGTTTACACAAAATGAGTTCATGAACACAAACACAAAAGTACGTGCCCATCATCTACACTTTACCGATTCTTCATGCCAAAATCCTCATCATCTGCACTTTACCAAATCTTTTTGACAACAAACCCAGCCAAACTGCATACCCAAACTGCAAAAGAGGAAGTAAGCAAAATGAAACAATCTCCAGCTCCAACATACACAAAACACCAGTGATCAATGGAAGTAAGAAAGAGGTACAACACCAGAACAGTAAGAAGAGAACAAATTAGAGATTTTTGAATCCAAATAAACAAAACATCATTATGCCTAGTTTCTCTGAATTGATCAACATGTTCAAAGCATAATTTTGCTCAGAGCATTTTCATAACATTTAAAATAGTGTCAATTGAACGATTACGTGCCTACACATTCAACTGCTTATCAACTCAGTATTATAATTTATATTACAAGAAATCTATCATATTATACTGTAATCATGTGCTTCAAAACAAACTCTTATATATGAGATCAGCAGATTGGAACTCAGGAAGCTACGAACTGATATCAAACCAAAGCTTAAATATTGTAAATAAGTTGTAGATTACTTGTCAAAGAGAGTAAGTTCCAAAGCCATGATTGATATGATTACTAGAAGAAAACCAAAGCAACTCACTTCCTCTCTTGTTTGCTTTCAATAATACCCCGAACACAGTCTTATTCCTTCAATTTTCTCAAATATGATGGAACTAACCACTTGATCAACCTATACCTTTAATAAGACTCATCACTTCATATTTCCATCAAACTATCTAAACACTAAAATCATATGGATGCGAAGGGATGTTATTTACCTCATATTCAATCATCAAAGACAATGTATTTGATCGGCCAAGCAATTGTGCTGCCAAGTGCATCCCCAAGGTTTGCAAATTCAGGCTCAGAGCGATAAAATTCTGCTCTTTCCACCAATACTTCTTCAATAGCAACCCTATAACAATCAGGTCCAAGTGTGTACCCATGCACGTTTGATTTTGGATCTACTGCTGAGATGAATCCTTTTGCCACTTCTTCTTTATCGCCATTCCAAGTGTGTACCCTGTTCTAACTCGCACCCCCCTTATTCTTATCGCCATTCCAGTTGAGCAACTTACACTTGTCCTGGATTGAAGGTTGATGGGAGCTTCCTTGTCCTGACTACGAAATATAAAACATAGTTATAGTGACATAGTCATTACCTTATATTGGTTGAATTATTTATATAAACACAGTATTACACAAACACTATTAATTACTCATACCTTTGGAGTTGCAGTAGCTTCTGGACTTGCACTTCCACTTGCATCACATTGGACTTTGGTCTATGTATTTAAGGGAACATAGATAAGCATCCGCATATGACTGTAAAACATATGAGTAAAAAGAAGATATGAAAATGAAAATATACCTTGGAAATTCCCGGTGCATCTTCCCCACTTTCATCATCATCGTCGTCGTCGTCGTCGTCATCTAAGTTCTGGTTCCAGACTTCAATATGTAGTATATAGATAGTATAGTTATGGTACCAACTTTGAACCATCACTTCATTCTCAGTAATCATAAACCAAAGCATAAGTTGGATAGTATTGAACAAACGATTACACATAGTACCCAGTTCACTGACGCTAAGGTAAAAACAACTGACTTCACCCAGTATCGGTTGAGCATGAGTAAACATCATGATCAAATGTACGATTAATTGCTCAATGTTGCTGTAAACAGATTCTGGAAATCAACCAAGTAGTTATGAGCTCACCTTAACTTAGCTCAAACTCAGAATTCAGAAGAACAATTCCCAGACAGAGTCACGGCCTCCAAGCAAGTCAACTCAAACCAGCTTCACAAAATCTGTTCTGAACCTCTGCATGTTGCTCGACCTGGGTTGGGGTGTGACACAAAACCCCAGGTTATCCGATTCGCATCAGATAAGCAAGCTACCTCAATTGGACAGAGAAATCAAGCAGTGGAATCACAAAAAGGGATGTACCGTGTTTGGGGTCGTCGGGGACGAAGGCGATGTCGAGGAGGGAGACTTTCTCCCACTCGTAGAGGGCGGGCTCTTCGGAGTTTGCTGAGAAAGGACACGGTGAGGGCGAGCTAGAGAGCCGGGCCGGTAGCGATGGTGCTACCGATTGCTGCGATGGGTCGTGGTGTGAGGCTTTTGGCGAGAGCTCGAGTCTTTTAGCAAAGGAGTTAAGGCTGAAAAATAAGCCCTAAAAACTAAAGGGGGCTAATTCTAAAGGGACTCAAGGTAAGGGCGCGCACTAGCTCTAAAATTTTGGGTGCGTCCGAAATTTGGGCTCAAATGTCGAAGTGAAAAAAAATCGCCAAATTGAGCATGGCAGCCCAGTAAGACGTTTGCAAACGCAATGGTCTTCAAAATATTTTATGGCGTTTACAAACGCCATGAAAATAATCATACTACGGCGTTTTACAAACGCCATTAAATTGTATGGCGTTTAAAAAACACCATAAACATTTAACGGCGCTTTGAAAACGCCATAAAAAATTTGCAGTCGAAGAATCAATGACGTTTTGGTATAAAAACGCCATTAAAGGTACTTTTGATGGCATTTTACGAAAAACTTCATCTTCTAAATGTCATCAATGACCACATGTGTACTAGTGAGAGAAGGTGGATGGAGCTACTAGCAGATTATGATATTTCTATTGAATATCATCCAGGAAGGGCCAATTTAGTGGCCGATGCACTTAGCCGCAACCCTTCCGTCTCTTTGGCTCATTTGAGGGCGGTTCCGCTTCTCTACGAGTTGCGGGCTACTGTTGTTGAACTTTGGGAAGATGAAGTTGAAGTACGAGAGGCAGTTTTAATTGATGGCTAATTTTCAAGTGAGGCCAGTTTTAATTGATAAAGTGCGAGAGGCACAGTATAATGATCAGTCAATAGTGCGGTTGATTGAGCGGACACTTGATGGGACAACAGTGGACTTCTCGGTTGGAAAAGATGGAACTTTGATGTTCAAGAACAGACTTTGTGTTCCAAAAAGAAATGAGGAACTTAAGTTGGAAATTTTGGAGGAAGCTCACAGTTCAGCATATGCAGCTCATCCTAGAAGCACTAAAATGTACAAGACCTTGAAGAATCATTATTGGTGGCCGAATATGAAGAGAGAGATTGCGGGTTTTGTGAGCAGATGCTTAATTTGTCAGCAAGTAAAGATTGAGAGACAGAAACCTGCTAGTTTGCTTCAGCCTTTGCCTATTCCTGTGTGGAAGTGGGATGACATTACCATGGATTTTGTCTTTAGTTTACCACGCACCCGAGATGGACATGATGGTATTTGGGTGATCGTTGATCGATTGACCAAATCAGCACACTTTCTGCCGGTGAACAAGAAGTATGCTTTGGATAGATTGGCAGAATTGTATGTCAATGAGATTGTGAGACTTCATGGGGTGCCGGAGACTATAGTGTCAGATCGGGATCCTAGGTTTGCCTCCAGGTTTTGGAGAGCTTTACAAGCAGCTTTGGGCACCAAATTGCAATTCAGCACAGCCTTTCACCCTCAGACCGACGGGCAGTCCGAAAGGGCTATCTAGACCTTAGAGGACATGCTGAGGTCGTGTGTGCTATGCAGTTTTCGAGAAGCTGGGATAAGAACGTAGCTTTAATGGAGTTTGCTTACAACAATAGTTATCATTCTACCATTGGTATGTCTCCTTTTGAGGCACTTTATGGACGACAGTGTCGTACACCTTTGTGTTGGAATGAAATTGGTGAAAGAGAGTTGTGTAGTCCTGACTTGATTCATGAAACAAATGAGAAGATCAAGGTTGTTCGGGACAAGCTAAAGACAGCTCAGAGTAGGCAGAAGAGCTATGCAGATAACCAAAGGAGAGATCTTGAGTTCCAAGTGGGTGATTGGGTATTTCTGAAACTATCCCCTTGGAAAGGAGTAGTACGTTTCGGCAAGCAGGGGAAGCTTAGCCCAAGATACATAGGCCCTTATGAGATTATTGAGAGGGTTGGTTCACTTGCTTATCAGTTGGACCTACCCCCTGATTTGGAGAAGATACATAATGTCTTCCATGTGTCTATGCTTCGCAAGTATGTTGCCGATCCATCCCATGTGTTGCAGGAGCAACCGGTTAATTTAAAAAGGGATTTGACTTATGAGGAGATGCCGGTGAAGATCCTTGATTGGAAGGAGCAGATACTCAGGAACAAAACCATTCCACTAGTTAAGGTGCTTTGGCGGAGTCATGAGATAGAAGAAGCGACTTGGGAACCAAAAGCACGGATGAGGCAGCAGTACCCCCATCTCTTCGAATGACAGGTATGTAATTTCGAGGACGAAATTTTTATATGGGGGGAGAATTGTCACATCCCGGTTCTAGAATCCATTTACGGTCGATTACTACCCAAGTTACTTTGATCTTTAACCATTTCGTAGTAACCGTTTTACCGTGAGAGGTCAAAAAAGTTGACTTTTCGTTAAGTCAGGAATTTGGGGAAACTTTCTTCATGAAAGTTGTAGAGGGCGTCGTTACGAGTTCGTGGACACGTAGCACGCTTAAATCGGAGATCGTATGAAGAAGTTATGGTCTAAAAAACAAAAGTTACTATTTGGTGAAAAGCCTATATATAGTGAGTTACTGGGGTAAATCGATGAAAAAGTGAAAATTGGAAAAGTTACTGTTCACTGTCGAAAACCTCCGAAAATCCCGATTTTTCGCCGGATTTTCAACGCCGGATTTCTCCTCCGTCCGGAGGAGTTAGGGCTCGTGCTAGGTACCAAATTGAAGCCTGCTGTGCCATCTTCAAGTTGGTGGTGGTCACCGGAGCCAAATCGCCGCCGTTAGAGAGAAATCACGGCGAGAAGAGGCGGCCTGAACACTGTTCATCGACACCAGATTTCTCCCCCTAAGGCCACCTCTCGGTGAGTTCTTTACATGGTTTTGATAGGTTTGAGGTGTACATTAAGTCCCTAGAATTTGGTAGCTAGATTTGAAGTGTGTAAGGAGAATTGAGGATTTGAAGTTTGGGTTGATTTTTATTTCGGGTTTTTGGAATTCTTGTCGATTGACCTAGTTAGAGGCCGAATTGGCCTTCGAGTTAAACTAGGAAGTGGTTCCAATTGACGAGACGAAGCTGCTGGTAAAATTTGGTGGCGATCGGAGGTCGCTGGAGTTTGGCCGGAATTCTCTACTGGCGGCGGAGCCGCCACTTTTTGGGCGGTTTTTCTTGCCCATTAAATTGTAAAAATAAAGATAAGGCCATTGAAGGGCAGTTTCTAATTTTTAGGGATTTATTTGATATGTTAAGTATTTTTGGAAGGTTTGGTTTGTTAATTGGGTAATTAAAGGATAACCGGTCGTTTAGGGAGAACCGGCTAGGCATGAGAGCGTGATTAAGAGTTTGTACGCTAATGGGGTATTAGAAGCCGACTCCCCACATTTTTCGAGAGATGGTTAAGGATGAACGTTAAGGGTAGAGATTGTTATTGTTGCCCTTACTTGATTATGGGTTTAAGACCTGTTTATGTGTTTTGAACAGGACGTGGGGGAGCTCGAGCTGAGCAGCCATCTGGTAGCCGGCAGACCTAGCGGCATCTGTGAGTGGACTTTGCTTTTAATTAAAATGCATGCCCATAGACTTTATTTGGTTTCTCTTGTATATGTGATTTCCTCCATTATATGTTTTACGGTGATTTTGGGAAAATGAGATTTATTGATTTAAAGAGAAATGAGCCGGGAAAGAGGTTCATACATTTTCCGTGATTTTAATGGATTTTCCGGGGATATGAATTTATGATTATCACCGTTTTAGGATTATGGAGAGAGAGGTTTTAAAAAGGGGAAACTTGGCTCTTGGATTTAAAAGGGTTTTAAAGTAAAGGCAGAGAACCGGTTTTGGGTTCCTGGAAAGGTTTTTAAATCCAATGTATTTGGGGTAAAGTCAGGGTGATTTGACTTGGTTTTCAGATTATATTTCCTACGAGGTTTTAAAGGATTTTAAAGGATATGAATGTATGTATTGCATGCTAGCATGGACCCTCTCTGGTGGTAGCTGGTCATTAGACCCTCCCGGATAGTAGCAGGTCGGGAGCCTCTTCGGTAGTAGCCGGTCATTAGACCCTCCCGGATAGTAGCAGGTCGAGACCCTCTTCGGTGGTAGCTGGTCAATAGACCCTCCCGAATAGAGCAGGTCATGGGACCCTCTCTGATGAGCTGGTCAATAGACCCTCTCGTGGTAGAGCAGGTCGGTTTTCTCGTGGATGTGGTTAATACCTCACACATATATGTATGTATGAGCCAAGGGAGTTTTATTGATTTAATTATTCATTGTCTATGAGGTGCGTGCATAAGGTTTTCGTAGAAAACTCTAAGGGAGAACATTAAAGGAATTAGAGTTTTATATTTGATTTTTGTCCACTCACTCTAACAGTTTTCATTGTTCTCCCCTGGGCCCTTTGTTTTAAATGCCCAGATTGCAGTGCTCGACCCGACTAGTCTACTTGGAGTCCAAGCATAGTTACCGCCACTTCCCGCACTATCAGTAGGTTCCGGATTGACCTACTTGTAATCTATCTATGTTTCTACTTAATCTTAGACGCTCTGATACACATCGGGTAGTTTTATTTGTTGGTGAACTCTTAGGGATTTGGAACTCTATGTAACACTTACATTCGGAGTTGTTGAACTATTTGCTGAATTATTTAGATGTGTATCTTGTGGAGGTTGTTGTTTATTGGGAGCAGGATGGCTCCAGGAGATTTCGGATGGATATTGGTATTAGAAGTGTATTGTGGGTTATTGCAGGTTAAGGGTTGTCCACTTTTCAAGGGAGACTATGTCGAAATTTCGGCAGAATCTTCTTTGGGAGGTGGTCCCTGCAGGACTTACTTCGAGTTAAAGGGGTTTAACTCGGGGTGGGTTCTGACACTAACACATGAAACTCTGCAGCTGATGCGGTAGCCCATCGAACAATGTACATCGCTGACACCGATATCAACTCAAAAAGCACTCAGAAATTGTACATGGATATCAGCAAACATCGTTCGACAGTTGCTCACCGATTGCCCTCGACATCTGTCGGCAGCGAGCCTCGCTTGTGCTCGGCAGTTGGCAGTTGGAAGCTGCACTCGGTAGGACCCGACAGCTATCAGGAGCCAGCGCACAACAGCGCTACAGCTTAGCCTCGCTAGCGCTTGACATCACTCGGCAGCCAGCACACAACAGCGTTGCAGCTTAGCCTCGCTAGATCTCGACAGAAGCCGACTGCAGCTTCAAGGCATGCAGCTAAGCGTGTGTTGACCACCATGTGCACATGTCATCTAGGGTTTTTGAAAAGCAACCTGCATAATCACCGACCCACACATAGAATGGGGATGAAGAAGGGAGGAACCGATTTTATATTCTTGAAGTTATTGAACTTTAAAAAGTTTTAGGGTATTTTGAAAACATACATGTCGAATTGATCTTCACAAATTGTTGAAGATTTCGACACAAAAACAACGGTGACAAGGCGGCATCAGCTAACGATTGGTGCGCGGCAGCGAGCAGGCGGTGCTAGGCAACTGTAGGGGTAGCTGCAGTAGGTAAGGCTGAAGGCAGCCGAGGGGAGGTGCGGCCGATTTAGCGTTTTAAAAAAAATCGATTTTAGGGTTTCTTAACTTTAGGGTTAGAGTTCATGACTTGATAACGTATAGTAGGAGAATATATACGAATGTATTGAATGTGTATTCGATGTTTTAATTTATAGAGACTCACTTAACATATATTGGGTCATTCCCTTACAAATTGGGACAAGCCCATATAATTTAATTTTAATAAAAAAATTAATGAATAATTTTTTATTTAATCAATTTTAAAGATATTAGGAATTGACATAAGCATCTTCGAGTATTATCAAATTTTAACGGTGTTAGTGGTTAGGGTATCAAAATGCTAACATTATGAAACTTTGAATATATAAATCTAAATTTTTAATAATTAAATATAAAAATAAAAATAACATCATATATTTTGAATAATTTTTTGTAATTAATTCATTAGTTAATGGTATAGTTCGGGATATTTGTCATTGTGCAGTAAACGACCCATAAAATTAAAAACAAACCGGCCCAAATGAGATTTTATTTTTGAACTGAGACATAAGGGATAAATAAACCTATCAACTGTTGTTTGACGCTCTCATTCGAACCCTAAGGAAGGAAAATGGCTGCTGAAACCGACGCCAGATGCCAGGGAGATGTAAGAAAGCTAGCCCTCTTCTTTGAGAAACTCGCCGCCTCTTCTCCTGGTATGAATTTTGCTTTTCAGAATTTCGTTCAGCTTTTCTTTGATTTGAACGAATAGATCTTCTCTTTCTTTGACAATTTCGTGGATTTTGTTAGAAGATTAAATAGTTAGTGAACTTATCTGTTGCTTTAAGCTCTGAAAGGTCGTATTGCTCTCTCTAATCTGGAATTTGTTCTCAGATACGAAAGAAGGTTCAGAAATCATCAATCGAAAAGGATCCGAAGGTTCAGGTTGTGTCTTATGTTTTCGCTCCCGTTTTCTTTCTTTCGGTTTAGCTTTTACTATTGAGTTCCACTTTTCTTTTGGTTACAACTTTGACATTGCTTTCTCTTATCTACTATATGCCTTCTAGCGCCTATTATATTCTGGTGTCTGTCGAATGAGTTCCTACTTCGTAGTTATTTATGTAAGAAAAGCTACACCCCAGTACTTAATCGATTGGCATAATTTTAAGTGTATGGCCACCAAAAGGAAATTCATCTCATACTACCATAGTTTCTTGTTTTCTTATCTTTTATGGGTATCTACCATACAGGCTATATTCCGGTCGTCTTCAATGGGATATATGATTTGGGAGGACCGGTGGCCAGGGGAGGTGCTTCTGTGGACAAAGGAAAATGTGTGCCCTGCAACGCGTGTTCTAACTCGCACCCCCCTTATTCTTATTGCCCTTACACTCCGTGCTCTATTTGTGGCACGGTTCACGACTATGATCCTTGCCCTTACTCTCGCCATTTCCCACGAGGGGCAACTCTTCCCGATGGATATAAAATAGTTTGTAATTGCGGTAATTTATTTAATGAGGAAAAGTGGGCTTGTACCTCATGTGGGGGGAACAAGCCAGTGCTTGACGCCAAGTATTGTTCCATTTGTAATGTCTATTATCAGCACAGTGTATATGAATGCACAGTGGACATGGAACTTGCTGCCAAGTTTAAATCGGTCAGGGACAAGAAGCTTGCCCGTGTGCCGATTCCCCATCGCCCTGTGTAAGTGTCTATCCCGAATTATCATCAGGAATGACCTGTTCTCCAACTGCTCCATCCGGGGTTTGTGGAAACATGAAAGAAGGCAAGGTTTCAGTTAATATACGCCAGGGAGGATTCAGTTAATATAACTTTGTGTTCAATGTGATTGAGAACTTTTTAATAGCTGAAGTGTTTTATTGTAACTAATGGTGTGTGCCTATGTGTGATTTACTGGTGTTTGTTTGATGTGTGACTTTGATGCTCTAATGCTCTTGTTTCTTGTGATTGGCAAAATTTTGTTTTGTTAGTAGTTGTATATTGAAACAATCGTGTATTTTGGAGAAGGTTGTCATGCAGAAATAGTCCCTATTGTATGTATGAGAGGTAATGTGGGCTACATGCAATTGGCTATGATGATCCTTGGAAGTTAGTACTCCAAGTCCAAGGTTATGGTTTCCAGTTTCCGGAGTCCTTATGTGTGTTGAGTTGGTTTGCTTTTGTGCTTGTTCCTCTTGTTTTGGGTGTTGGTGTAAATCAATTCTCATGAGGTTAATACTTAAGACGTGTTTAAGAGGAGAAGACTAGCTGCTATTCCTTCAACATGGTTAAACGGGAAAGGACATTATGAGGCTGGACATATGATACATTCAAGGATTTAAAATGAGAACAATCGAAGTCCCCCGCTTTCCTGTTGCTCACTTGAAGACAAATTTTCATCAGAGTCAAATATAAGTCCGGCTTTGGCAAAGAAAAGCTGATTTTGCCAAGTTCATTTAGGACTACCTTGCTGTAGCGGAGGTGAAAATCGTTCTGGCTTTTCAAGAGCTTTTACTGAGTTTGCTGCAAGACACCTGTAGGAAAGGAGAGGACATAAGAGAAATGAAATTTTTTTATTTGCATACTGTTGATGTTATGTTTTACAAGTGTCATCACACATACTATTATGTTATTGAGAATTTACTCTTAATCCATGCCATGTAAGTTTGTAGTTCACAAAAGAGAGCATTTTTCTAAGTCATCTTGGTTATCAAAACACAATCTTGTTGCTAGAAGTATAATATAAAAGACAAGTAGCAAGATGGAGTAAGCATGCCCACTAACACATATGCATGATGAATCCTCCTGGTTCCTACTTTATCTTGGATTCCTGCATCCGCATAACCAATTCATATCAACTTCATAACACATAGAATGTAGCCGCAGCCAAGTAAAATTAAAACTTAGACCTGATCTGCTAACACTTATCTGTTGATAACTGCAATCTAATAAATCCATGAGAGTTTGACATGCTATGGGTATAGCAAGAGGATTTAAATATGATGTACTAGCTAAAATTCAGGCATACTAAAGCAAAACTGATTTTGTATTCTATCTCAGTCTTTGACCTCTCCAGGACAATGTCTAATGGCAAAGCTGCTAATACATTAAGCTGGTATCATTTGTGCTCCTTGCATACATTTTTTCTGAATCCTGGTATCACCCAACTCCGAAGCAGAAATCCTTACTACGCAGAAGTCCTAATATTGGAAACCTAAGCTAAGTTCCTAGCTCGTGGGAGCCACAGCCGGTTACCAAGTAGCTAAATGGACAACAGCAATATCTTATAACAACAATATCTAAAGCATCAACGACTCTCTTCTGTGGTATGTTCTACATCATACTAGTATCAACACCTACACTCATCAAATAGCACATTGCCATCAGTGCAGATGACAAGTGAAGAAAGCGCAAATCTTATACAGCTGACCAAGTAGAATAAACTATTTGCATGGAGAGCTCTTGTTATGTTTTGCAAGTTTCCATTATATATAATGCCGCCTTATGTCGTAGAGGAGCACATCTACTTGAGATGAGGCATACAACATAAGAGAGATGATTTTGTCATCCACTATCTATTGATGAAGTCATAAATTCGAGTCATCAAAAAAATAGAAGTAAAATTAAATAAAAAAAGAGATGACTTTGCATACCAGTCTAATGAGAATTAGTTTAAATCCATGTTATCATACGGTTTTGTGGTTCGCAGAAGAGACTTGGGAAAACTACATGAACTCTCACACGATGCGTAGCAGATAAAAAAACATTTCACTACATCGTCTTGGGCATCCAACCCAATTTTGTTGCTACGAGAATAAAATATGTGATAAGAAGCAAGTAAATATAACATGTGGACAACATACTATATCTATGATGCATTCTGAAGCAGAAACCCTCACAAGGACTTCACTCTTACTTAGAGTACATCTAACAGTTCTTGTATTAATTTTTTTTATAGAGGAGAAAATCACAAAATTTCTATAAAAAATAAGCTAAACTCTAACAACTCTTCTATTTTTATATACAAAATTAAATATTTTCTGTATAATTTAATAAATTTATAGAAATATATAAATTCATTCAAATTAAACCTTAATTATTTGGTTAATTGTTTTAACTTAATGACATTTTGTCAATTTTAGGGTTTCTTAACTTTAGGGTTAGAGTTCATGACTTGATAACGTATAGTAGGAGAATATATACGAATGTATTGAATGTGTATTCGATGTACTTTTTATTTATAGGGACTCACTTAACATATATTGGGCCATTCCCTTACAAATTGGGACAAGCCCCCTAAACCCTAAACTTAACATATATTGGGTCATTCCCTTACAAATTGGGACAAATCCATATAGTTTTCTTATTACATAAAAGTCAAGATAAAGTCCATTAATCGGGATAGACCAAGAGCACACACACACATGTCATATATCTTACAACAAAATTAATATATAGATGCTTGTAAAAAACTGAAAGTTTAAGAAAATATCAAGGATATTTTAGTCAGTGATCACAATAACTCATTGATTTAGGTGAAGAAATGATATTCTCGAGTTTAAACAATAGCAATGAAAAATATTTAATTTTAATAAAAAAATTAATGAATAATTTTTTATTTAATCAATTTCAAAGATATTAGGAATTGACATAAGCATCTTCGAGTATTATCAAAATTTAACGGTGTTAGTGGTTAGGGTATCAAAATGCTAACATTATGAAACTTTGAGTATATAAATCTAAATTTTTAATAATTAAAAATAAAAATAAAAATAACATCATATATTTTGAATAATTTTTTGTAATTAATTCATTAGTTAATGGTATAGTTCGGGATATTTGTCATTGTGCAGTAAACGACCCATAAAATTAAAAACAAATGAGATTTTATTTTTGAACTGAGACATAAGGGATAAATAAACCTATCAACTGTTGTTTCACGCTCTCATTCGAACCCTAAGGAAATAAAAATGGCTGCTGAAACCGACGCCAGATGCCAGGGAAATTCTTCTCCTGGTATGAATTTTGCTTTTCAGAATTTCGTTCAACTTTTCTTTGATTTGAACGAATAGATCTTCTATCTTTCTTTGACAATTTCGTGGATTTTGTCAGAAGATTAAATAGTTAGAGAACGTATCTGTTGCTTTAAGATCTGAAAGGTCGTATTGCTCTCTCTAATCTGGAATTTGTTCTCAGATACGAAAGAAGGTTCAGAAATCATCAATCGAAAAGGATCCGAAGGTTCAGGTTGTGTCTTATGTTTTCGCTCCCGTTTTCTGGAAATTCATCTGATACTACCATAGTTTCTTGTTTTCTTATCTTTTATGGGTGTCTACCATACAGGCTATATTCCTCTCGTCTTCAATGGGATATATGATTTGGGAGGACCGGTGGCCAGGGGAGGTGCTTCTGTGGACAAAGGAAAATGTGTGCCCTGCAACGCGTGTTCTAACTCGCACCCCCCTTATTCTTATTGCCCTTACACCCCTTGCCGTATGTGTGGCACGGTTCACGACTATGATCCTTGCCCTTACTCTCGCCATTTCCCACAAGGGGCAACTCTTCCCGATGGATATAAAATAGTTTGTCATTGCGGTAATATATTTAATGAGGAAAAGTGGGCTTGTACCTCATGTGGTGGGAACAAGCCAGTGCTTTACGCCAAGCATTGTTCCATTTGTAATGTCTATTATAAGCACAGTGAATATGAATGCACAGTAGACATGGAACTTGCTGCCAAGTTTAAATCGTTCAGGGACGAGATGCTATCCCGTGTGCCGATTCCCCTTCGCCCTGTCCAAGTGTCTATCCCGAATCATCATCAGGAATGACCTGTTCTCCAACTGCTCCATCCTGGGTTTGTGGAAACATGAAAGAAGGCAAGGTTTCAGTTAATATACGTCAGAGAGGAGTCAGTTGATATAACTGTGTTTAATGTGATTGTGAACTTTTTAATAGTTGAAGTGTTTTATTGTAAATAATGGTGTATGCCTATGTGTGATTTAGTGGTGCTTGTTTGATGTGTGACTTACTTTGATGCTCTAATGCTCTTGTTTCTTGTGATTGGCAAAATTTTGGTTTTGTTAGTGGTTGTATATTGAAACAAGCGTGTATTTTGGAGAAGGTTGTCATGCAGAAATAGTCCCTAATGTATGTATGAGAGGTAATGTGGGCTACATGCAATTGGCTATGATGATCCAGGGAAGTTAGTACTCCAAGTCCAAGGTTATGGTTTCCAGTTTCCGGAGTCCTTATGTGTGTTGAGTTGGGTAGCTTTTGTCCTTGTATCTGCTAATGGACACCTCCATATCCTAGTCTAGAACTTAGTGAGGGTCAAGTTCCTCTTGTTTTGGGTGTTGGTTTAAATCAATTCTCATGAGGAGGTTAATACTTATGACGTGGTTAAGAGGAGAAGACTAGCTGCTATTCCTTCTCCTTAATGGTGCATTTTCTGCAAAGGGGGCAGAAAATGTGAATCGTCTGTGTTTGTGCTCCTGTTGTCTTGGCTCTTTGGGATGTTCTAATGTGATCTTATTCATTCCAGCTGATTGTTTGACCTCACTGTTAAAGCTTCAATTTCATTTTAGAAGGTAGAAAGCAGTTCTATCTGGTAAGACGTGCTATAATGGCTTGTGTTTTAGGTTACTGGCTGGATGAACAGTTGTCCAAATTTTTACTAGGGAGAAGGGTGGTTAAAAGCTGTCTGATAGTTGGTGCCAAACTGGCTTCATGTTATCTTTTCCCGGCAGTTAAGAATGGCTCCTATCTACAAATGTAAAGCTGCACTCTTCAATTCCTGTTGTCCTACATTCACTATATTGAAGCATGAAAACACTTTCAACATGGTTAAACGGGAAAGGACATTATGAGGCTGGACATATGATACATTCAAGGATTTAAAATGAGAACAATCGAAGTCCCCCGCTTTCCTGTTGCTCACTTGAAGACAAATTTTCATCAGAGTCAAATATAAGTCCGGCTTTGGCAAAGAAAAGCTGATTTTGCCAAGTTCATTTAGGACTACCTTGCTGTAGCGGAGGTGAAAATCGTTCTGGCTTTTCAAGAGCTTTTACTGAGTTTGCTGCAAGACACCTGTAGGAAAGGAGAGGACATAAGAGAAATGAAATTTTTTTATTTGCATACTGTTGATGTTATGTTTTACAAGTGTCATCACACATACTAATATGTTATTGAGAATTTACTCTTAATCCATGCCATGTAAGTTTGTAGTTCACAAAAGAGAGCATTTTTCTAAGTCATCTTGGTTATCAAAACACAATCTTGTCGCTAGAAGTATAATATAAAAGACAAGTAGCAAGATGGAGTAAGCATGCCCACTAACACATATGCATGATGAATCCTCCTGGTTCCTACTTTATCTAGGATTCCTGCCTCCGCGTAACCTATTCATATCAACTTCATAACACATAGAAAGTAGCCGTAGCCAGGTAAAATTAAAACTTAGACCTGATCTGCTAACACTTATCTGTTGATAACTGCAATCTAATAAATCCATGCGAGTTTGACATGCTATGGGTATAGCAAGAGGATTTAAATATGATGTACTTGCTAAAATTCAGGCATACTAAAGCAAAACTGATTTTGTATTCTATCTCAGTCTTTGACCTCTCCAGGACAATATCTAATGGCAAAGCTGCTAATACATTAAGCTGGTATCATTTGTGCTCCTTGCATACATTTTTTCTGAATCCTGGTATCACCCAACTCCAAAGCAGAAATCCTCACTACGCAGAAGTCCTAATATTGGAAACCTAAGCTAAGTTCCTAGCTCGTGGGAGCCACAGCCGGTTACCAAGTAGCTAAATGGACAACAGCAATATCTTATAACAACAATATCTAAAGCATCAACGACTCTCTTCTGTGGTATGTTCTACATCATACTAGTATCAACACCTACACTCATCAAATAGCACATTGCCATCAGTGCAGATGACAACTGAAGAAAACGCAAATTTTATACAGCTGACCAAGTAGAATAAACTATTTGCATGGAGAGCTCTTGTTATGTTTTGCAAGTTTCCATTATATATAATGCCGCCTTATGTCGTAGAGGAGCACATCTACTTGAGATGAGGCATACAACATAAGAGAGAGATGATTTTGTCATCCACTATCTATTGATGAAGTTATAAATTCGAGTCATCAAAAAAATAGGAGTAAAATGAAATAAAAAAAAGAGATGACTTTGCATACCAGTCTAATGAGAATTAGTTTAAATCCATGTTATCATACGGTTTTGTGGTTCGCAGAAGAGACTTGGGAAAACTACATGAACTCTCACACGATGCATAGCAGATAAAAAAAACATTTCACTACATCGTCTTGGACATCGAACCCAATTTTGTTGTTACGAGAATAAAATATGTGATAAGAAGCAAGTAAATATAACATGTGGACAACATACTATATCTATGATGCATTCTGAAGCAGAAACCCTCACAAGGACTTCACTTTTACTTAGAGTATATCTAACAGTTCTTGTATTAATTTTTTATTATGGAGGAGAAAATCACAAAATTTCTATAAAAAATAAGCTAAACTCTAACAACTCTTCTATTTTTATATACAAAATTAAATATTTTCTGTATAATTTAATAAATCTATAGAAATATATAAATTCATTCAAATCAAACCTTAATTATTTGGTTAATTGTTTTAACTTAATGACATTTTGTCAATTTTAGGATTTCTTAACTTTAGGGTTAGAGTTCATGACTTGATAACGTATAGTAGGAGAATATATACGAATGTATTGAATGTGTATTCGATGTACTTTTTATTTATAGAGACTCACTTAACATATATTGGGTCATTCTCTTACAAATTGGGACAAGCCCATATAGTTTTCTTATTACATAAAAGTCAAGATAAAGTTCATTAATCGGGATAGACCAAGAGCACACACACACATGTCATATATCTTACAACAAAATTAATATATAGATACTTGTAAAAAACTGAAAGTTTAAGAAAATATCAAGGATATTTTAGTCAGTGATCACAATAACTCATTGATTTAGGTGAAGAAATGATATTCTCGAGTTTAAACAATAGCAATGAAAAATATTTAATTTTAATAAAAAAATTAATGAATAATTTTTTATTTAATCAATTTCAAAGATATTAGGAATTGACATAAGCATCTTCGAGTATTATCAAAATTTAACGGTGTTAGTGGTTAGGGTATCAAAATGCTAACATTATGAAACTTTGAGTATATAAATCTAAATTTTTAATAATTAAAAATAAAAATAAAAATAAAAATAACATCATATATTTTGAATAATTTTTTGTAATTAATTCATTAGTTAATGGTATAGTTCGGGATATTTGTCATTGTGCAGTAAACGACCCATAAAATTAAAAACAAATGAGATTTTATTTTTGAACTGAGACATAAGGGATAAATAAACCTATCAACTGTTGTTTCACGCTCTCATTCGAACCCTAAGGAAATAAAAATGGCTGCTGAAACCGACGCCAGATGCCAGGGAAATTCTTCTCCTGGTATGAATTTTGCTTTTCAGAATTTCGTTCAACTTTTCTTTGATTTGAACGAATAGATCTTCTATCTTTCTTTGACAATTTCGTGGATTTTGTCAGAAGATTAAATAGTTAGAGAACGTATCTGTTGCTTTAAGATCTGAAAGGTCGTATTGCTCTCTCTAATCTGGAATTTGTTCTCAGATACGAAAGAAGGTTCAGAAATCATCAATCGAAAAGGATCCGAAGGTTCAGGTTGTGTCTTATGTTTTCGCTCCCGTTTTCTGGAAATTCATCTGATACTACCATAGTTTCTTGTTTTCTTATCTTTTATGGGTGTCTACCATACAGGCTATATTCCTCTCGTCTTCAATGGGATATATGATTTGGGAGGACCGGTGGCCAGGGGAGGTGCTTCTGTGGACAAAGGAAAATGTGTGCCCTGCAACGCGTGTTCTAACTCGCACCCCCCTTATTCTTATTGCCCTTACACCCCTTGCCGTATGTGTGGCACGGTTCACGACTATGATCCTTGCCCTTACTCTCGCCATTTCCCACGAGGGGCAACTCTTCCCGATGGATATAAAATAATTTGTCATTGCGGTAATGTATTTAATGAGGAAAAGTGGGCTTGTACCTCATGTGGTGGGAACACGCCAGTGCTTTACGCCAAGCATTGTTCCATTTGTAATGTCTATTATAAGCACAGTGAATATGAATGCACAGTAGACATGGAACTTGCTGCCAAGTTTAAATCGATCAGGGACAAGAAGCTTTCCCGTGTGCCGATTCCCCATCGCCCTGTCTAAGTGTCTATCCCGAATCATCATCAGGAATGACCTGTTCTCCAACTGCTCCATCCTGGGTTTGTGGAAACATGAAAGAAGGCAAGGTTTCAGTTAATATACGTCAGAGAGGAGTCAGTTGATATAACTTTGTGTTTAATGTGATTGAGAACTTTTTAATAGCTGAAGTGTTTTATTGTAAATAATGGTGTGTGTCTATGTGTGATTTACTGGTGTTTGTTTGATGTGTGACTTACTTTGATGCTCTAATGCTCTTGTTTCTTGTGATTGGCAAAATTTTGTTTTGTTAGTAGTTGTATATTGAAACAAGCGTGTATTTTGGAGAAGGTTGTCATGCAGAAATAGTCCCTATTGTATGTATGAGAGGTAATGTGGGCTACATGCAATTGGCTATGATGATACTTGGAAGTTAGTACTCCAAGTCCAAGGTTATGGTTTCCAGTTTCCGAAGTCCTTATGTGTGTTGAGTTGGTTTGCTTTTGCCCTTGTATCTGCTAATGGACACCTCCATTTCCTAGTCTAGAATTTACTGAGGGTCAAGTTCCTCTTGTTTTGGGTGTTGGTGTAAATCAATTCTCATGAGGAGGTTAATACTTAAGACGTGTTTCAGAGAAGACTAGCTGCTATTCCTTCTCCTTAATGGTGCATTTTCTGCAAAAAGGGCAGAAAATGTGAATCGTATGTGTTTGTGCTCTTCTGTTGTCTTGGCTCTTTGGGATGTTCTAAAGTGATCTTATTCATTCCAGCTGATTGTTTGACCTCACTGTTAAAGCTTCAATTTCATTTTAGAAGGTAGAAAGCAGTTCTATCTGGTAAGATGTGCTATAATGGCTTGTGTTTTAGGTTACTGGCTGGACGAACAGTTGTCCAAATATTACTAGGGAGTAGGGAGAAGGGTGGTTAAGAGCTGTCCGATAGTAGGTGTCAAACTGGCTTCATGTTATCTTTTCCCGGTAGTTAAGAATGGCTCCTATCTACAAATGTAAAGCTGCACTCTTCAATTCCTGTTGTCCTACATTCACTATTGAAGCATGAAAACTCTTTCAACATGGTTAAACTGGAAAGGACATTTCATTTGCTTCAAAACTTGTTACAACCTCAAATATGAGGCTGGACATATGATACATTCAAGGATTTAAAATGAGAACAATCGAAGTCCCCCGCTTTCCTGTTGCTCACTTGAAGACAAATTTTCATCAGAGTATCAAATATAAGTCCGGCTTTGGCAAAGAAAAGCTGATTTTGCCAAGTTCATTTAGGACTACCTTGCTGTAGCGGAGGTGAAAATCGTTCTGGCTTTTCAAGAGCTTTTACCGAGTTTGCTGCAAGACTAACCTGTAGGAAAGGAGAGGGCATAAGAGAAATGAAATTTTTTTTATTTGCACTGTTGATGTTATGTTTTACAAGTGTCATCACACATACTAACTTGTGTCAAACGGGATGACCACCATTAGAGATTATGCATACAACATACGAGAGATCAATCAATATGTTATTGAGAATTTACTCTTAATCCAAGCCATGTAAGTTTGTAGTTCACAAAAGAGAGCATTTTTCTAAGTCATCTTGGTTATCAAAACACAATCTTGTCGCTAGAAGTATAATATAAAAGACAAGTAGCAAGATGGAGTAAGCATGCCCACTAACACATGCATGATGAATCCTCCTGGTTCCTACTTTATCTAGGATTCCTGCCTCCGCATAACCTTTTCATATCAACTTCATACATAGAAAGTAGCCGTAGCCAAGTAAAATTAAAACTTAGACCCGATCTGCTAACACTTATCTGTTGATAACTGCAACCTAATAAATCCATGCGAGTTTGACATGCTATGGGTGTATAGCAAGAGGATTTAAATATGATGTACTTGCTAAAATTCAGGCATACTAAAGCAAAACTGATTTTGTATTCTATCTCAGTCTTTGACCTCTCCAGGACAATGTCTAATGGCAAAGCTGCTAATACATTAAGCTGGTATCATTTGTGCTCCTTGCATACATTTTTTCTGAATCCTGGTATCACCCAACTCCAAAGCAGAAATCCTCACTACACAGAAGTCCTAATATTGGAAACCTAAGCTAAGTTCCTAGCTCCTGGGAGCCACAGCCGGTTACCAAGTAGCTAAATGCACAATAGTTACTAGTCCCAGTAAATATATGAACTATGAAGGGTCTGAAATTTCAACGTACCGACTCTGAAGCCATCTTTACGGCAGCTTTTG
This sequence comes from Comarum palustre, assembly GCA_951800085.1. Classification (NCBI taxonomy): domain Eukaryota; kingdom Viridiplantae; phylum Streptophyta; class Magnoliopsida; order Rosales; family Rosaceae; genus Comarum; species Comarum palustre. The sequence goes on along the minus strand of OX637579.1, from coordinate 556,033 downwards.
CTAGAGGCAGTACGCAAAACCTAAACCAAACCCAATACAACAACACAATTTAGTCTTGAAATTGACTACTTCAAACAAACATAACAAACTAAATAAACCCCGGCCAACTTCAGCAAAATGAAGTTGAGAAGCTTACATTCCACGGCCACCGGCCAGAGCTTCCTCCGATGGGTCTTTCCATTCATCAATTCTGCAAGTTTAAAACTTACCAAGTCAATTACTTAAATACAAATTACAAATTCAAATATACAACACTGTGAGAGAGAGAGACATACACCCAACCGTAACGGCGGTCAAACAAGAGGCGTTTGGATTTTGAGGACTCCATTCTCTGTTACTCTGAAACTGATTTGGGAAGAAAAGGAATATTAAATGGGCCGGGTCGGGCTAGTCACCAATCGGGTTTAATCTCATGGCAAATCCGTAAATAAAAACAAATCATACTTTCCGCTTAGCTTCACTCTCTGAGCTTTTGTAGATCGGCGATCATGAAACCGAAGGATCAGATTCCGGCCACAAATTCCGGTAAATTTCTTTTCAAATCTACTGATTTCGTTTCCTAGCTTTTCTTTGTTGTTCGCTGCTGCTCCGATCGTTGGAAAATCTTGAAAGGAAACGAAAATTGTTTATCAATTGAATTGGAGATCTACGAACCTGAATTTTGTTCCTATCGGAGACGAAGAAAAAGGAATTGGATTAATTAGCTTAGGGTTTCTGCTACGAATGCGAAATTTTGGGTTTGAATTAATGTTAGTGGTGGTGATTTCAGCTGGGGTTTGTCTGATGAGAAACGCATGGAGAGACGAACAGCATCCGTCTTTCATAAACTTCATCTCCAATTTCCTCGCTGCAAATTCCTTCCGGCTCAACTTTGCCTCAATTCCAGCTGTAATTTATTTCCTGCTTGGTATTTTACTATGTAGTTTTGAAATGAACTGTTTGCTTGGTTTCGATTGCATTGCAGGACTTCATTTTCAACTGTGGAGGTTCATCAGTGGCATTCATCTTTGTCACAAGCTTGGATCCAACTAATGTCTCTGAAATCTTCTCCAGGTGACCGAATTGTTCTCCAATGATATTCTGCTTGTTCTAATTTTACGAGTTTCATGTGAATTATTGTAATTGTTACAGAACTAAAATACTTAACCAGCAATTTGCACATCTCTATGTTATCTGTACCCTCCCAACCAAGGACCAAAATGACTTGTTTGTTCGCTCTTACTTCAAGTGAGTTCATCTCAAAATTTTTGTTCAAGGAAAATACGTTTAGTGGTGATTTTCAGTGATTATGAAACTGACCGTAGCTGTTCGAACATGTCAAGTGCCGGATTGGAGCTTGGTAAGCCGGCATTTGTTCCGGTTAAAGACTTAGAGATGGGTTTTGAGAAAATGCTAAGGATTGCTTATGCTCGCGGAGGTAAATCTTGTTCTCTTAAACTCAGTCACTTAAGAATTTCCTGTGAAAATTTTCTGAGTAGCTAATTTATCACAGTATGTAAGCGAGAGGATGTCACCACAAAATTGAAAGCTCAGGTTGGTGTAATGTCAACACAAACATTAACAACGTTATGTTTTATACTTGGTTCTGATGGCCTACTATGCATATTTCTTCTGCTAAACATGTTGGGGTTTCTGGTTTGAATAGAGAGAGCAATATGTGCAAACAGCAGGCGTGTTTCGAAGAGTGGTCACATCGATACCAGGAATTGACAATCATGATGCAAATGCGGTAGATTACTCTTCATAGTCCAGGCTTATATGACTTATTTCTATACCTTGTGTTCTGCACTGCGTAACTAAAGCTAAGATTTTTCTGGCAATTTTGATCAGCTTAACCAAGCAGTAGGATCAATTGAAGCAATTGCAAAGGAATCGAAGGAGCATATTCTGGAAAACACAGACCTTTCAGCTGACAAGGCAGAAGTGATTTCAAGGTTTTTCAGGGATCAAAAGTTTTACCTCAGTCCCAAGATCAATTGACAGCCCTTTTTATCTAATGAGCTTCAGATATAATTTGCATGTATTGAAGTTCATTTGAGTGGTAGACGGAGTGCCATTGTAGTTTATGCCTGAGAATTTGCTCACCTACGAACCATGCTTCTATTTTGCCGACTACTCCACTTGTGTATATAATGTAGTTTCTGTTATTGGTATTGAACACTGAGGTTAGAAAACTAAAATGCTGTAATCTCCCATGGTTCCTGATGGGTAGTTCTCAATATAGATAGGCATGTGACCGATACATATATCTTATTACAACTTCATAGTAAAGTTACCAATCTATTCAACAAGCATCTAGAGGAATTGTCAAAGGTAAAAAACTCGCAGCAGATACCAATCTTTGATTTTTATTCACCGAGATTAAACCAACACTCGTACACCCTAAAACTAGCAGCAGATAGAAACCACGTCTCGTAACCAAAAAAACAAAGGACATCTACTTCCATGAACCACGGTACAGCCTAATTCAAAATTACTAGATAAGTTGCATAATCTCCTATGTAGAAACCTGATCGGAAATTTACCTACAGGTAAGAATTATTACATCCACTACAGGATACGGCAGGCATATATTACAAGTTGAAGTACAATTGGTTTGGCCAACGGTAGAAACTATGAACCGTACGGGCGCACACATCAACTATGATGGGGCACCAAGAGATGAGGCAAGCCGCAATACATCACAGAAGACTCCACCGGCTGTAACTTCGGCACCAGCTCCTGGTCCACGGACTATTAGCGGCTGTTCCTTGTACCTTGTTGTTGTGAAAGCAATGATGTTATCCGCTCCTGATAATTGAGCAAATGGGTGATCATTTTTGTATGCTTGAAGCTTCACCTCCCCCTTCTGGTTGACTACATCAACCACTCCAACGTATCTCAAGACCTTCAATATCACAAGTCACAACAAAAAGAACCCTTCAATATCACAAGTCACACCAATAGAAAGAAAAAAAATCATTTAAAAAGAACAATGAAAGGGCGGGTTGGGAAACTGCTGTAAAGCTATAGCTACTATACCATATAAGGTCACTTAATTTCTGGTTTCATCACACACGTCAGACCGAAGCATTCAGAACCCATAATAGAATATACCAGAAAACAATGCAAGTAACAGTGCAGGTCTAATGGAATGATACTATTTTTGAACTTATACAAAAGAGAAATAGTGAGTTATAAGTTAATAGTTTGCCCATTTACATGACTGATACTCAAGCAAACTAGAAATATTCAATAAACATTTCAGAAATAATGTTTTAGATACTTACTTCCCCTGCATCCTCAGCTATCTGTCTTTTTGTAGCCAAGTCATGATCAAACTGTGGAAGTTTCTGCATGAATTCCTCAGCTGATGCACTACCCTGAAAAATTATCCAAGACTCAATGCCATTGTGTTCTTAGGCCCTTGGTAAGGTATGGTGAATAAAGTGAAGGATCAAATTTTTACCTTCAATGGTTCTGGCACAAGGCTTTCAACAGGAATGTCAGAGAGTTCCAGCTTAAGACCAGATTCCCTCGCAAGAATTATTACCTGCATTTGAAGGACACCATCTTACACCGAAGCAATGAAACAAAAATCATGGTAGGTGAGGTACAAGTTTGGAGATGAGAAATAAAGGCACAAATAGGGAACTCAATTTTTGTTGGTAATATTAAAGCATATCTTTGGGGTTCTGACTAAACACAAAATATTGCATTAGCAGCCTAGACAGTCGGTGGACAAAAACCTAGCACACATTACCTTCCTACAAACATCTGTTCCAGATAGATCATCTCTTGGATCTGGCTCAGTAAAGCCTGCCTGCTTTGCCTCAGCCACCACCTCACTAAAGGTTCGTCTTCCTACAAAGTTGTTGAAGATATAACTCAAAGTCCCACTGCAAAAGCAAACCAAAGATGCAAGATTTAAGTTCACTACAGCGTGGGAGTTTCTGAACATCATGATTTATATGGTTAAACAGGTGCTAATAGTGTATAATTTTCAATTTTGATTGAGAAAAGATAAACCAAAAAGTCGTCAGCATACCTGAAGATGCCTTCAATACGCAATATTTTGTCCCCTGTTTCTAGGAGCCCTTGTAATGTATTGATAATTGGCAGACCAGCTCCAACAGTGGCTTCATAGAAGTAATGTGTATATGATTGCCGTTGAAGAGCTCTTAATTTCAAATACTGGACATGAACAACAATTATGTCACAAGTCATGAAAGCTTAGAGTCAATACCCATGCAAAATATCAACAAGATCTCTGCCTACTCAAGTAAAATTTGACTGTAAGAGTAATGAATTTAGACTGGATATTTTCCAAAATATTATATATATATATATATACACACATATATATAGAAGGATGTAGAGCGGACGTCCACACTGCCCTAAAGTGCTGAAGTTTCTTGTTTTCAGGACATTTGGAGTCAACGGCGACCCTACTTGCTGCTGGAAGGACTTCAGAGGCATCCCAAACAGCAACAGCAGGAAGAACACCATGGAGATCGGAATAGAAGGCCAGTGCTGAGACCTCATCCAAAGTTACAAGATCGATCAAGTTTGGCTGGAAACTTTAGGTCGGCGATTCCACCGGCAAGGAGAAGCTCTGTCTTGAGGTCTGGAGTCCGTCCAGCAGCAAGTAGGACCGCCATCGACACCAAATGGCCAGAAAACCAGAAACATCCGCACTTTAGGGCAGTGTGGACGTCTGCTCTCCTCTCTCTCTCTCTCTCTCTCTCTATATATATATATATATATATATATAATTTGTGATATAAAATGAAAGTACGAAATTAAGTACAAAGCTTTTTCGTTCTTTTGCTGCCAAATCCATACAGGGTAACACTGCAGGGTCACAGAAGAGTATACAATATAGTATTGTGTGAAAGAAGTCCAAAGAGTCAAATAATAAAATCCTATGGACATACAAATATTACATTATGCAAAAGCCAAAGACCTTTTTTATGTAAAAGCCAAAGGCCTTTTTTATGTAAAAGGCCTTTTTATGCAAAAGCCATTGTGTATTCAAATAACAAAACTTGAAAATCATTCAGATTACATTATCATGCTTCAACAAGGAAGAAAGTTTGTATTCATAAGTGAGCAATGAGGATTACTAGTAGTATTTTTATTACAAAGACCAAAAGAACTGTGGTCCTGGCTAGCTGAAACTTTTTAAATATGTTCAAGCATCTCAAATGGTACTTACAAAGGTGGATATAAACCAGGTGCTTTGTAATTTTCTCAGTTAAGGCAAACCATATAAACCTCAAAAACCAAACTTTGCAATAATATAATGTCACCTTGATAAAACCTAAGGAGTTTGCCCACACGTACAAAGAATTATTACCTGATCAAGAGGCCCTGAATTCGCCTTTTTGTTGGGGGTGACTACATGTATTCCTTTCCGCAACCAGTCATAGTAATGGCTTGCAATGACAGAGTCAGCTGTGCAGTCAACTATAACGGTATTTGGAATAAAATGATTCCCATGTACATGCTGCACAAATTTTTCCATATCTGCCAGTTCTCCTTTTTCTTTTTGAAGTTCTCTCCATCTAGATAGGTCAACACCTCTGCACCATTGTATGTATATTGAAATATAAATTCCAAGAAATGTGACTACAGAATGCATGATTTCCATTATAAAAGTAACTAGCACACACAACACCATAAGAAGAAACTACAACACACACACACACACACAAAAGAGCGAAGTGATCCAGCTCAATTAAGCCACCATTTGACTTATGAAAATTCGAATTAAAGGACTTAACTTACGTTTCACTTAAAAGCATTTTCCCTATGCCAATAATTCCCATTACACGCAAATCAATGTTAAACTCTTCCTTCAGGGTTGCAGCCTGCAAAGATTAGAAAGGCTTTAATGATATTTACCAACCCAACAAATAAAATTAAAAGGATCAACTTTCCATCGAAGCTTTGTGAATAAGCAGCCCCGTAAACTAAATGTTAAAGACAGCAAATATGGATAATAGACAGCAAAGAAAGACAACATAATCATGCTTGAATAGATCTAATTCATCAGAGTAGCACCTATAAAAATTATACACAAATATGTAAGGCAAAATTTTGTGTGTAATAGAGAGAGACAAAGGTAACTGCAAATCAGATATTGATCTATGCAATTGACTAAAATAGGTAGTACTTAGAACCAGCTTTGTACCATTACATTTTCTACATTCCACACCCTGACTTCTCTATAATTGCAGACTATATATTTGTGTTTCGGGACTAGCTATGAAAACTTCAACTTGTTAAAATCCATGTTCTTTGTGCTAGTAACTATGAGTTAAATTTAACACCACCGTAAACAGAAAACAAAATGGATTGTTGGTGCTATAATTTAAATAATTTAACCAATTTGAAATCTAGCACAGTAATAAAGTCATTGACCATATTAAAATCCTTAAAACTTGTAATAGAAAAGCATGCAATTTGACATATAGATAACATAACAGAATATTGAAAAAAAATGACAACAGAAGAAATTGGCTGAAAGAAGCAGCACCTGATCTCTCAGTTGATCAAGTAATGTAGAACCAATAAGTCCTGGTCCAACAACGCCCATTGCTATAGTGGTTCTTGAAAGATAAAATCTAGAGTGAACCGCCCTCAGGGCCCTGATACAATCCTCCCGCTTTAATACTACTGTAATGTTGTACTCAGAACAGCCTTGAGCTATAGCACGCACATTAATATTTGCCTGCAACGTGGAAACAATTTAGACACCTTATTATTGGGGATTATGGATTTTGAGAATCATTAAATTTCAAAGACTAATGTTTAGAAGACGATATTATCTATGGTTATTTAGTATACTCGTATTATAAATAGATATACAAACAATTAAAACATAATAAAGTTTAGGTTCAAATATCTTGAATATAAAAAAGAAAAATAGCAAACCTTTGCCAGTGCGTTGAAAAGAGTTGCACTAACTCCAGGTGTACTTGCCATCTCCTGGCCAACTGCTGCCAATATACTACAGTTTGGAATGACTTGAACCTGTGAAGGTTAAAAAGATAAGGTTCAGACCCTGGAAACAGTTGCAACATTTGGTTGGGGTGATACTAAATGAAAATATTCGCACTGAGAAGAGAGAAGTACTCAAAATCTCAGTAATGACCTAAATAAATACATACACTATTTGATCATATCAATATCATCAACACAAGCATTTTTCCCCTGCACTACTTACGAGTTATAGTTGTTAGAGATCATGCACAATTGTAGGTCCAATTAGACTATTCGTGCTTGTTAACAGTAACAGTGCAGTCTAGATTAAAGTCTGTAGGATTATCATCCACTCACTACATATTTAGCACTAGGCTCCAACTTATTTTCCTCAAGTGAAATCACTAGTTCCACAACATATTTCAACCAGTCACAAGCACTTATTAACAATACGTTACTAACACTAAAACAAAGAGTTCTGTCAATGCTGCCAATTCCATAATTTTCAAGAAAACCAATGAACCAAATATCAAGTAACTATCAGTAATAATAAGACTAAAGTAATTGTCAGGATGCTATCTGTGATCTGCATTCATTCAATACCAAGTAACTTGATCAAGAAATTTAGTCAAACAAAATCAAGCACCTGAGAAAGACGCCCAGCATTCAAAGCTTCACGGAACCTAGATTGCAGAGCCTCAGAAACAGCTTTTACTTCCTTCTCTGGGACAGCAAAGCATACAGAATGCTCGCTACTCGCCTACAGTTACCCACCACTAAACATCATAACCTTGTCATACTGCTTCAACCAATAATGCACCAGCATTAAAGACGATGAGCTCACCTGAGATATCATAATAACATTAGCCCCCACATCTTTAACGGCAGAAAATATAGCACTGGCTGTACCAGGAACACCAGCCATTCCAGTTCTGAGAGAAACAAAAGGATAGCAATCATTAAGTTGGTTAAAGCATTATCAAAGAGGAAAGGAAATGCCACTACTCTAATGAACAGCTCACCCTTCAACATTTACAAGGGCTAAGTTATCTATAGTCGCAAAACCTCTGACAAAGGATTCCAAACTCTGGTCCACTTCATCCTCAGTAGTAGAAGAGCGACAAATTTTTGTTCCAGGTGCAGAGATGTTGAACACGTTCCTTATGACAATTGGGATGTCATATCGCATTACTGGAATGATGGTGAGTGGATGCAGCACATTTGCCCCAAAATAAGACTACACGTGCACATATACTTCGTATTAAAATTGTGAATGGATCAAATCTCAGAAACGGCACAACCGAATATAGAGGTTTACCATTTCCCAGGCCTCTTGATAAGACAATGTCTTCAGAATCACTGCTTCACTAACTGCAGAAGAAAAGTTTATTAACATTAATTAACTTCATCAGTAGTCAGTAAAATTGCCACATTATATAATGCATCATGATCAGTGCAGGACCCTTTCTACTAAGATAACAAGTTAACATGCCTTTCCTGGGGTCTGCACTATAGACACCGTCAACATCTGTCCAAATTGTAACTTGACTGGCCTTGAATAGAGCACCCATGATAGCTGCAGAGAAGTCACTTCCATCTCTCTTCAGAGTAGTAGGAATATCTTGGGGTGTGCTAGCAATAAAACCAGTAGCTATGATTGTCTTGGATGGATTTCTTGAGTACCATTGTTCAAGTCTCTTCTCAGATTTCTCGAAATCAGGATCAACTTGATCAGAGCTAGTAGGGTTAACAATGAGGACTTCCCTTGTATCCATCCATTTGCAGTCCACTCCATTCTGAAGAAATATAATAAATAAAACAATATATTAGTATACCAGACAACTTGGAACACCGGCAGTCAGTGAACGCTACCAAAAATGATCAAACGGACAATCATCATACCTTTCTAACAACAGATGCCAATAACTGAGCAGACCATAACTCTCCATGTCCTACCACAAAGTCAGTGAATGATTCTGTTGCATGACCAGCTGCCAACAGTAAAGAAGTTAGTCACCAGAGTAGGTTATGTAATATAAATATATGCTCAAAAGTAAACATGAACCATTTGACTTCTGATATTTCTAAAAAAATTACTTCACTTGCCATGTTTAGGGTTTAGGTCAAAGAGCTGCAAATGTTATATTGTGTAAAAGAAATAATATACAATTAAACAATGTCAATAAAATTCCAGTTGAAATGAAATCCTTCAATTACAAAAGACATGTATATATGAGAAAGAGAGATCAGCTTATTACCAATATATATTGCACGAAGCATAGCTTTCAGGTTACAGATGTCCTGATTCAGTGCTGATAAGAAGCTACTAAGCTCATCCCCATCAAGTAATTCAACAGCTGTTGATCTGTGTTTTACTAAAACAGCATCCAATGCAGCCAAATAGGACTCGTCTCGTGATTGAGCCTTGTAGATGAGATCGTACATCATGTCTGTAACCTTAGACATTGCAGAGACAACCACAAACTTCCGCTCGGACTCATCACTAAGAATAATCTTTGCAACATTATTTATTCTTTCAGAACTTCCAACGCAAGTGCCACCAAACTTATGGACAGACCAACTGTCACCTTTCGGAAGCTGAACATTCTCCGGGGATGTTTCTACCGGAGTGTTTACTAATTAAGGAAAGAAAATCAGTTAGAGAAAAAGTAATTCATCCACCGCAATCTTAATGAAAAATTTGAAAATTTGTGGAAGATAGAATGGGGATGAACCTGTGACTGATGCAAAGATGTGGGTTTTAGAAGTCTTTTTCCTTTCCAACCCAGAAACAAAACCCAACCTGCAATAGGCAATAGACATTTCACATTAACAAGCCTTTCCTGCGACTAGAAGATCAAACACTAAACTCTACAAGAAAAGCTCGACACAGAGATTATCAAATCATTCTATTTCTACCATTCAAGATGGTAATAAGTCAAAACTGACTGCTCTAATTTCAAGTGAAGGTTGAATTAACCTACTTTGGTCATGTTTGCGACAAACTAGTTAAGAGAAAATAGCAAACTGAAAGCTTTTCGAATACCTCACAAACAAACTGTCTCAGTTTTGATATGCCTAAGTACACATTAACTTAAAATTTTGAAATTTTACCAGGATCACTAACTCAAGTAAAAATAAAAAATAAAGGTGATGGCAAACTTTAATCGCAAAAATACAACACCTAGGGCACAGTTGTTCTTTCGGTTCTCAATCTAATCAAACCAAAATAAGTTGAAATTTTAATGGCTAAACTCAAGGAAATGATATACGCAGTTTTGTCCAGAACAAAGCAAACAATCAATGACAAGAAGAAGAAGAAGAAGAAGGCAATACCTGCAAATAGGAGAGCGCTGAGGGAGAAGTAATGCGCGGCATTGATTGGAGAAGAAGCCAATCTTCCTGAGCGCGAATGCATTGGGGGACGAACTCCGATTAAAGAACGCCGACGACGACGACGAGAGTGACGCCATAACTCTCTCTCAGTCTCAAAGATGGGGTTTCGTGGCCTCTGTGATTATGTAGGAGGCTGCTGTGCGGCGCGTAGTGGGTATTTAATCTAGCGGCGCCACGTGGTTCTGGTTTATTCCCATGTGCTGGTTTAGAGGTCTGTGAGTACTGAGGACGTTGGTTTTATTCCGGCGTGCTATTTAATATTAGGGCTGATAACCGATAGCTACCAAATGAAAAAAAATAACATTAATTTCAGTTTCATCGCATTGGTATCCGCGGCGCGGTTGAAACTAACAACTAGAGGGTACTTTCGTCTTTTTGATATAACTAACATTTTTTCTCTCGTCGATGTCAAAACACAGTTCCAAAGATGACCTGCAGATTGTTGCCAAAAAAAGATGACCTGCAGATTCTATAACCACTATCAGTCCTATGATATCGATGTTAACAATTCCTTACATTCTTATACAGTTCTTGGGGTTCATAGAGCAAGTCGTACAAAGAGTACTGGTTGCTCTGAGCCTATGTATGAGAGTGGAGAATATCGCAATGACATGTACGGTGATGAGTCCCCCTATTCCAACACGGCAACACCTCAGAGTAAACCTTGCTCTTCTTTCTTATTATTTACATATTTTACGGTTTGGAGCAAATCTTGCTGTTCTTTCAATACTTCATGAATGAATATTTAGTCACTTAAGTAGCTACATTACTAGTTACTAGTTACTTAGTTATATGTAACTATGTAGGTAACTATTAATCTATAGTTACATATCTAGTTTAATATAGTTACATATCTAGTTTACATAATAATTGCAGTGTGCTGCTGCACTGCAACGGCAACACTGCGCTTTTTGTTTTTGTTTGCACTGTTTTGCATTCTTGATAGTTACATGTATAGGTACATGGATAATTATATAGTTACAAGGATAGTTACATGAATATCTATATAATTATCTATATATAGTTACATTGATAGTTACATGAATAGTTATGTGGATATCTATGTAACTATCCATAGATAGTTACATAGATAGTTATATTAATAGTTACATGGATATCTATGTAACTATCTAAGTAACTAAGTAACTTGTAATGTACCTCCATGTAACTACCTAAGTAACTAGTCATGTAACTACCTAAGTAACTAGTCATGTAACTACCTAGGTAACCAAGTAACTAGTTATGTAACATATGTAACTAGTCATGTAACTAAGTAACTACCTAAGTAAACAAGTAATTAGTGATGTAACTACGTACCTATGTAACTAGTCATGTAACTACCAAAGTAACTAAGTAACTACCAATGTAACTACTTAAGTAACAAAATAACTATCCATGTAACTATCTATCCATAACCAAGTAACTAGCCATGTAACTACCTAAATAACTATCTACGAAACTAGTCATGTAACTATCTAGGCAACTAAGTAACTAGTTATGTAATTAACTACATAGGTAACCAAATAACTAGTCATGTAACTACCTAGGTAACTAAGTAACTAGTTATGTAACTACCTAGGTAACCAAGTAACTAAGTAACTATCTAAGTAACTAAGTAATTAGTGATGTAACTAAGTAACAGAGGGTTGTAACCACGCTGTTAGTCTTCCCCGAACTACTATTCGAGTTTAATAACGAAATATTCTCGATTCTGGAGGAAGGTAGAATTAATGTCCTGAGGTGGTAGATCATATTAATACGAGCCACCGGTATGTCCGGAATATTTTTCGGAGCTATGGGCTGTTTAATATGAATTTATTTAGTTTACGGAAGTAATAAATATTATTTACTTTACCGTAAAAAGATGACTTTGCGATAAGTCAAAAATTTAGGGAACTTCCTTCGGGAAAGTTGTAGAGGACGTTAATACGAACTCGTGGGTATGTCCTATGAATTAATCAGAGTTCGTATGTGAAAGTTATTCGGGATAATGTGTTGTTACTGTGCGGTAAAAGTAAATAGTAAAAAATCTATTTACTGTTCACGGTAACTTTTTATTGGCTGATCTGGGCCGTTGATTTTTGGAAATCGAATCTGGACCGTTGGATTTTAAATATATATAGTTGGATCGGGGGGAGACCAGACCTCGGCTCTTCTTAGACGAGTCTTCGCTGTCTCCAGCCACCGGATGTCGAACCACTGCCATCACCACACCTCTCTCCCTTCTATCAACAAAACCCCTAAAGCAACAGCATGGGAGATCGAGTTCGGAGCTATTGTGTGGGCACAGTGAGCAGCGACGGAGCTCGACTTGCTCCTCCTTCGACTAGTTGATTCTTTGCATTCCACCATGGTCGAAGCTGCCTCTTGGTCTCCGGATCCTTATCATGGCCTCAGGTTCGTTAGAGGAGCCTTGAGGAATAAGATTCGATCGGATGAGGGCTCGGTGTTTCTAGGCGAGTGTTTGAATTCTCCGGTGAGCTTCTAGCCTCGATTAAAGTATGAAAGTTGTTCAATTTGTTGTTGTTATTATGTTGTTGATCGAAGAGGAGAGGGAAATGGTCGGAAAGGAGCTTGAAATCGGTCGGCAGGCCGATTGGGGCGGTTAGGGTAATTAAAGGGTAAATCTTTGGATTTTTACCGCGATAGATCTGGTATTTTTATCATTTACTGGGGTTGTGGAAGGATGGAACTGCCCCTGGCAGTTTGGGGGGGTGTGATCAGGGTTGAAATTCTGGAAATACCCCTGATAGTTTGAGGTAATTACAAGACTGTCACTGGGACTGGAATCCCATAAATACTTTTGGCGGATTTGTATATTTACGAGATTGTCACTAAGGCTGAAATTCCTAAAATGTCCCTGGTAGTTCAGATTAATTAGAAACTGTCATTAAGGTTAGAATGACCATGCCGTCCCTGACAGTTTTGGCTAATTCTGAGTGCCATTTGGCAATAGATTAACTTTTATATCCTCGATGAATTTATTATTTAAGTGGATGCCATTATTTTATATATTTATGTGTGGATGTTGATTATAATTATGTGGTTGCTTTATTCTGTTTATATGCGTATGTAGGTTATAGAAATGTATGGTGATATGTTCAGGATAATCCCGATAGTTAGTTGGTCTGTGAACACCTCAGCGGAGAGATTAAACTCCGGTTATGCTTCGGGTGTTTGCAATCCATATTGATAAATCAACCGATATATAGAAAAACAGGATTTATCCGGTTAGGGCGTTAATTAATATAAGAGCTACGTGTGGCTTGATCCCTGATTACAGGGTACGTAGGCAGCCTGATCGGGTTTTGGGTGCAGTCACAAATACTATTAGAACCCTAGGTCTTCTAAAATAAATAGTATGAAATCCTAATGTGGAAATCGGGATAGCCTCCGGTTGTGAGGTCTATTCCGGTATCGTTTGGATTGTTGAAAATATATTTGGGAAAAATGGTTATCCATTCTCAAGGAGGATTTCGAGTAAATCTCTCTTGAGATGGGCCCCGCACGTCCTATCTCGGATTTAGAGAGGTAAACTTAGGTCGGGACGTGACATCCATCATCACTTGTCGTAGAGGAAGATAGGAGCTTTAGATTGGGGTTTCAGATCGTCGAGACGCTTGCACACTTATCATAGAGCAGACTAGATTGTATTGTTGGGTATTTGGCATCGTCGGAGCTACGATTGATCATTTGAAGAGAGATAGAGATAGAGATCGGGAGAGAGATAGAGGATTGAAACAGAGAGAAGGTGAGAGATCAATAGATTTTGAGCGATAAGAGAGAGAGAGATGAACGATAGAAGCGACATATATCGTCTGAAACACTTAATAGTAAAGGTATAACGGGAACACAAAAAAGTCAAAACAACCCTTTCTTAACATTAATAATTATGTAAGAGCATTTTTTTATCAGATTGTATTTGAAAAACAACCTTATTTTAGATCATTAGGGTGCTCAAATAGCCCTTTTTATTATTATCATTTTAACAATAACATGATTACAGAAGTTTATATAGCTAGGGATAATAACAAATTGACCAAAACACCCTGCTCTTTAACACCTATAATTCTAAGTTCTAACACATGTTCATGTAATTTTCTAGGTCATGAACTCTCACATCTTCAAGAAGTCTACCAGAGTTTTGATCCAAGATAGCCTGGGCAACGACTCTAAAAGCAAAGTTTGGCAGAACATGCCTGCTCGCTCATATGCTTCCCTGTTTTGCAGTACATTGCAAAGCATTAGCCATTGTTTTCGAAAAGGTTGTAATCACCAAAACCATCTAGGTTGTTAAGCAAGTCTGTGGCACGGCTTATAGCTGCAGCAGGGTCATCATAGCTTCTAGTGCTGCTTCCTGATCTTTTGAAGAGGAAATGGTGAGATGGGACTTCGTATTCAAGCCGATAAAGCTCATAGCCTGAAATAAAGCAATCAAGGCAAGAGATGACTTCTCCTTGATGAACTTTTCGGTCAAAACCACATTTTGTACAAGCAGGCCTTCTTCTCAGTTTACTTCCTAGTTCCTCTTTTATGGTTTTGGTGTAGTGAATCACCTTATCTGCCTCCAAAAATATTCCTGAACATACAACATTACATAAACAAATTAGGCACACTATAAATCTATTCAAAACAAAAGCATATGCCTCATATGCCTATGTTTTTCACATGTTTATCAAATGTAGACTTAGGCAAAGACTTGGTAAATAAATCTGTCACATTTCCTTCAGAACTCATTTGGTTCATTTGAATGTTAAGAAACGCTTGTTGATGTTGATTGTAGAAGAACTTAGGTGATATATGCTTTGTATTGTCACCTTTGATATAACCAAGTTTTATCTACTAAATACATGCTGCATTGTCTTCATAAATGCATGTAGGTTTATTTGTTGTAGAACTCAATCCACTAGCTCCTCTAATGTGTCCAATGATTGACCTCAACCAAAAACATTCTCGAACAATTTCATGTAGAGCAATGATCTCTACATGATTTGAGGATGTTGTTACAAGAGTCTGCTTAGTAGACCTCCATGATATTGTTGTAGTCCTAATGGTGAATACATAACCAGTTTGAGAACTTTCATTGTGTCGATTTGACAAGTATCTTACGTCGGCGAAACCAATCAACACGTTGTTGAAGGTCTCAACATAAAGAAAGACTGTGGTGACGTGCACGGTGTCGGCCCATGTGCGACGTCGTTGTCGGCGTCCACGACGACAATTCGGTCCCAATTTTGCCCGGGTCTGTGGTTCTCATGTGCCACAAGACTTGTTGCAGACTTATTTGTATTTGTGTAGGGAAAGAACAGTCCCAAGTCAATAATGCCTTTCAGATATTGAAAGACATTCTTTACACCACTCCAATGATGGTGGGTTGACGTCGAGCTAAATCTAGCTAATAAGTTCACTGAGAAAACAATATATGATTGAGTGCACTGAGCTAGGTACAACAATGCGCTTATTGCAATAAGGTATGAGACATTTACTCCCTAAACCTCTTCATCGTCTTCTTTCAGACGGAATTGATCCTTATTGATATCCAAACTTCGACCAATCATAGGAGTGCTAACCAGATACATTTTGTCCATGTTAAATCGTCTGAGCATCTTTTGGACATATGCAAACTAGTGTATCAGAATTTGAGATTTGAAATTTTAGGCTTTTTAGCACCAAATCGGGCTAAACTATTCATCGCAAAATTGGATTGTTTAGAAGCCAAATTGACCTTAGTGTTGAACATGAAAGTTGTTGCGTTAGATGAGATGAACATTTTGTGAAAATTAGGAAGCAATCAGAGTTGGCCGGAATCTGGTGGCCGGTCGGCCGCCGACGGTGGCGGCGCTGTCCTTTTTAGGCAGTTTATCATGCTGATAAAATTGTATAAAACTAGAAGTCTGATGATATAAGTTTGGTAATTTTAGAAGAAATTTTGGTTAAGTTTTGGATTTTCCGGTTGTTAGTGATTTTATCGGATATAAATTGAATAACCGGGCGTTGAGATAATACCGTGTGATGCTAATAAATGGTTTTAAGTAATTTTACCCTAACAGAGGGGTTAAACTTCGGGTTCCCACTAATATTACGAGTGGGAGGGGACGACTGATGATTATAAATGTTGGTTTGACCGTTATGCATTTGTTATTGATATTATTGATCGTGGTAATTGAGGTAACGACCAAAACTATATATTTATATATTAATTTTTATGGTTATTGAGGGAATGAAGCGGATAAGACTAGTGTAGTTGAACTACAAGTGACTTTATCCCTTTCATAGGGTATGGGTATAGTCATAAATATTAGCATTAACCTAAAATGTCTAGTGTGGCAATCACTCTAGTTATCTTTGTTTAGTTCTAATGTACCGAATAGGTGGGGTGTGGTTGGAATATGGGGAGCAAGATGGCCCCAAGTGTTGATGATGAAATATTTTTTGATCATCAAATGTGTTTGATGATGATAGGTAAAGGGTTATCCATTTCAAATTAGGTTGTGGTAATTTTTTTATCTTGGGTTAAAGAGGTTAATTCGAGATGGGTCCTGTCAAACATAAAACCTAACATAATTTAACTCTCACAACGCTTTACACATTTCATTTGTTACCTTCGATTTTATACAGTTTTGTTTATGTAATGCTTATCAAATGAAATAGTATAATACATCAAATCTAACGTAATGCGTTGAATAATGTAGTTAGTCGAATAAATTGCACGTTGAATAAGAGCATCTCCAACAACTCTTTTATAATTTATCTATTATGGAGGAGGAAATTATAAAATCTTTTAAAAAAAATGAGCTTAACTCCAACAACGCTTCTATTGTATTGTACAATTTTAAATGTTTTGTCTATATAATTTATGTATCTATATAAGTATTATATATTTATTCAAACTAAACCTCAAATTTCATGTTAAATTTATGATGTTTTTTTTCTTTTTTAGAAGAGATAGAATT
The DNA here is from genome assembly GCA_951800085.1 of Comarum palustre. NCBI lineage: Eukaryota > Viridiplantae > Streptophyta > Magnoliopsida > Rosales > Rosaceae > Comarum > Comarum palustre. Next base: position 538,718 of record OX637579.1, on the reverse strand, counting down.
AGGCCTGACAAATTTGCACACGACACGAAAACGAACAAAATTATAAGAATTTGGTTTGAGGTTTATAGGTTTGGTTTCATATAGGGTTGACACGATAAAAACAAGATTTATAATGGTTTGGTTTAGGGGTTAAACCGGTAACACGAAAAAAATTCATTAACATAGAGGTATTTTTGTAATTTCTATTTCTTTGTCTACCATATAAAAGAAACCCTAGGGAAATGATGGTGAACTGCTTATTAATTGATGATTCGGGGGTCAAAATTATAAGGAGAAATTCTTCAAGTTTTTACATAGATGTATGGAACTTTATCGTTTGTTATTTTTCTAAATTAAGCTTTTACGATTTTGCTATCTAGCATTATCTTATTATTACATCTCTGGAGGTGTAACTTGACTTTTGAACTGAGTTATTGTTAAAGATTTATGACTTTATTCAACTTACATATTATAATTTTAAGTCTGTTATTTTATTCATAAAGATCTAATATATTTTAGTATTTCAGTCGTTTTACATAAAAATTGAAAAAAAAATATTTATTATAATTTTTAATTTAACGGTTTTTAATAGTTAACACGATAATTTATGGTTTGGTTTTGGTTTTAGCATTTTGCATACGATAACTTAATGGTTTATTATCATGTGGCACGATAAATAGACGAAACCAAATAAATCCAACACGAATACGACACGATACGGTGTTTTGCCATGCCTAGATAGAATGAATTCTATAAGGAAAACAATAAATTTTAGAGATTTATAGATGAATTTACAAATTTTGAGAATTCTATAAATATAGAGAATATGTTTCTCTCTATTCTCACTTTTTGTAAAATAGATGATGCTTTACATAACATGTTGGAGCCAAAATATGATGTTTTCCTCTTAAATTGAGATAATTCTAATTTACATGAGCTGTTGGAAATGCTATAATAAACTACGTAATAAATTCGACCATGTAGTACATTCAACAAATTCTAATAATATTATTTTTGTTGAAAAAAAATAAAAGAATATTTGAGGAAGTAAATAATATTTTGATAAATTAATAAGTAATAAATTAATTAATTAATAACTTACTAAATTTTTATTTTTTCTTATCAATTAATAATTTATAAAAGTTTAACCGTGGTTGATAAGAGGATTTGACTAGCGTGTCTGAGCGAATGAACTTAGTTCTTGTGGGTGTTGGACTTCCACCATTTCTCGCTACTGATTTCCCAACCGCTCAACCCACCTACAACGTCCCCATAAATGTACAATAGACATAACAAAAAGCACAATTTATTAATGAGATGTATTATCGAGAAATAAATTTAACTGTGACTGGCATTGACACTGCAGCTGAACTTACCCCAAACAGTTACCAAAAAACAAAAGAACTGCCCCCAAATAGCAGACCTTTCTGATAATTGGTTTGTTTCACCAACCTTCTCTGCGATTCTATCCAAAGTTCCAAACCTCCTTTACTAGTAGCCCACCCTGTTTACCTCTTTCATTCCAAGTCCAATTCTTCTTGTCACAAAAAGATATCTCATAGGGGAAGATCAGTAACAAAAAAAAGGGAACTCATAGGGTACACTACACATACCCCACTCCTCACCTCAGTAACGTGTCCTTGTTTTATTGGCCATACCCCAAAAAGAAGGCAAAACCCAACCCTGACCTTCCTGATGTTCACGGCCGGCCCGGCCTATGCGCAGGCTTGATGACGGCCCAAGCCATAAAAAATGCATCAAATTTGATTTGTTATGTTTATTTAATTATATTTATAATTAATTATTTATTATATATATAATAGGACAGACATGAAAAAAATAATAAACTAAAACTTTTGCGATCAACGTCGTTCCTCCTTAATCTTCACGACTCTGTTGTTTCTTCTTATTTTCTCCAATTTACACACCAATCATGAACTACAATTACTACCGAAACGTTTTTTTTCCATATCCAAAGCAAAAACTCTATAAATTTGAGGTTCCAATGGGTGTTCTCTCCCATCCAATTCATTCTCAATTTTAAGTCTCTTTGAATCCTCTACATCCTATTGTTGTTATACGATGATCAGACGGTTTTTTCGACAGTCAGTATCGTAATAGGTAACGGTATTTTTCAATTTTAATATTAGTATTGTGTATTTGTCAATTTTTATGTTTGGTGAGAAAATTTGTATATGTTCCAAACCTTAAAGAAATAATCGAGTTTCAACTATCTTAAATCTTTTATTTCAAATGTAAGGGCAACCAAAAAAATTTCGCTGAACACTGATACTCAGGACCGGCCCTGCTGATGTTATCTCCATTCTAGTCCTCATCCTTAGAGTTGAATCAGTTGATCAATACTCTGGCCTCTGCAGCAGCAGCAGCAGCAGAAGAAGACGAGAGTTAATTCATTTCATCATCATATAGTACACAAAATCTAGTGGGTTTTGTTTTTTGGGATTTTAGAAGAAGAAGATAGTAGATGTTTCTTTAAACCAAGCAACTACCTCTCTCTGTTTTTGTGGCTCACCTATAAAAGCGGTCTCTTCTCTTTCTTTAAAATTGGGTCTCTTTTTCTACAAAACAGAGGGGAAAGGAAAGCTCATTTCTTTGGGTGTCTTTAAGGTAGGGTTAGGGTTAGGGATTTCTGATTTGGTACTTCTTAAAATGGAAGGAGGAGAAATTGGGGAATGGGAGGTCCTCCACAGCGCCGGGGAGGAGGACGTGGTGGAAACCCATGGAAGCTTCTCGGCGATTGAGGCTGACGCCGAGGGGATGATCAGGGCTGATTACTTCTCGTTGGAGAATCAGGGGAGGTATAGCTATGCTAAGAGTGAAGCGGGTTCTGTTGAGTCGGATAATCCGGGCTGGATTGACCCGGTTTCGGTGACTACTTATAAGGAATCGGGTGGGTTCTGGCCCGATTCGGCTAGTGATCGGTCCGATGACCGGAAAAGTCATGATTTTGAGTTGAGGAGCGAGTTGGGTTTCGCCGGAAATGAGCAAAGCCCTGTTCTTTCGGAGCCTGTGGGTGAGAATTTGGGGAAAGGTAAAGTGGGTTTCCAAGAAGTTGGGGAAGTTGAGAGCTTTGATAAGGATTTGGATAAGTTCTGGTCTGATTCCGGTGGAGAAAGCTCGGTTTCTGTGAAATTTGACAAGGAGGGCGGTTCAAGTGACTCCAACAAGGAATCAGGAGATGAAGAATCAGCTGAGACTCAAAGTGGTGCAGTGGAAGAAGTGAAAGCGGTGGCGAAATCGGGTGAGAAGAGGATGGTCTTGTGGTGGAAGGTTCCATTGGAGGTGTTGAAGTATTGTGTTTTCAAGGTGAGCCCTGTTTGGTCTTTCTCTGTGGCTGCAGCGGTAATGGGTTTAGTCATCTTGGGAAGGAGATTGTATAGGATGAAGCGAAGGAGCCAGAGCTTGCAGCTCAAAGTTGCCCTGGATGATAAGGTTAGTTATTGAAGTTTATTATTAGCTAATGTGTTTATAGTTGATCTTGCTAAATGTTATTGGATGGCTAAAATATGTCTGCACAATATGTAGCATATACTTATGTTTTGCACGTGTTCATTTTATGGTGTTTCTTAATTGGATGAAAATTTCTCAAGTTGCCATATGCCAGTTTCTTTGCAACATGTGTGAATAGTTGAATCACAATCCTGAGTTTGTACAGTCAATTGTTTTGGTCTCTGTTTTCATAAGTTTATGAAGTTTTTGAAATCAACTTGTATCAAGTTCTTGTCATTCCTTGCTCATTATTCGGCAGGGTATGTTTTTTTCATGTTCCTAGTAATTTTGGTAGAATGTTTTGGTATTTGGTAAATATTCTCTAAAAGGAACGTTGCCAATTTGTTGCAACACAGGTGGTTTTGTTAGTATAGGCTTCTCTTTGTCGATTGTAGATGGCACACTCTTATTCCCATGGCTAGTATAATTTATTTTTCATCTTCAAGTAAAATGATAAAGTGCACATGATTCATTTATAAAATTCATTATTTTCATGGCTTCCTTTCAATTTTGTGTTGTTTTTACATATCCTAGTGCAAAGAAATGCTTCATTCCATCTTATTCAGCTTCTTCCATTGATTTGTGGTTTGTTTGTTGTATTCTAGCACTAGTATGATATTTTGGTCTTGCGTTTATTTAGTTTTTACAGTATTTGCTTGTCTATGCTATTTTATTTCACAATAGAAATAGAATAGTTAAACCTTGCACGATAGAGGTGAAGGGTGAACAAGTGCAAAGTTGCCCAAGCTTAAACATTTACATACAATTGAAGGAACACAAATATCAAGAAAGAGCAGCCACTTTATTGACCGAAACAACTGTGGATTATCTTTATATTTAAATGATTGAATCCCACAAGGAGTCGAATTCTTTTCCACAAGGGCCCAGACTATTTTCCAAACCATCCAAATACTGCCATCACAGTGCAAATCCCCGTGACTTCTATTCTTTTACTTCATATTCTCTATGAATGCACAGTGATTGGCCAATGAACAAAGACAGAACAACCCCGTTCAGCATGATAGAAATTTAGGTAGCACAAAAAAGAAGGAACTACTGTTGTTTTGCAACAGAATACACTAATGTCGTTATTTTTCTTCTTGTTCACATACTTTTAAGAATGTTGGATCAAAGAGATGTTTGTAATATATTGTTTAGTCTATACCTTTAGCAGAAAGTGCATACAGTTTTTGCATCGCTTTTTCCCATAGTAACTTTGTTAAAAATCCATATGCTTTTCAGTAATATTCTCCTTTTGGGTGATTAAAAGCGGTCCATCTTATTTTGTAAAGTCTCTACGGAGTTTTTTCTTTTGTTGGCCTTGAAATGGTAGATTTGAGTTGTTGAATTTGTAGTTTCTGACTGATATTGTTTTGCAGAAGGTATCTCAATTCATGAGTCGTGCTGTGCGTCTCAATGAAGCAATTTCAGTTGTGAGGCGGGTTCCCATTTTACGACCTTCACTGCCGGCTACTGGGGTCAATCCATGGCCTATGATGAGTTTGAGATAGAAAATTCTTCTTATGAAAAATATAGAAAAAGAAGGGATTCTGTCCATGACCAGTGCTAAAAGACCAAGTTCTTATGCTTTGCTTTGTATTAAACCAAACTTGGCTGCTTTGTGTATGAACTTTAAGTTAAAAACCTTTTGCATCAGTTTGTGTAAAATACAGACAAGTTTCAACTAGGTACAAATTTTCAATTTCTTGTTTATGCTGTTGCCTTGTATCTATGCTCTCTTTCTTAATCTGAATGGGTGATGTACTTCTCATACTTGCATCTTACACATCGCAAATTGCAATGGAAGAGTTTGATATGATTCTATCTTAGAATGAATGATAGTTTTGAACTTGCAGTTTTTCTTGGAAGCTATTGAGGTACCGTATCATTTCTGCTTGCTAATATCAAAATGTAGTTTCCTACAAACATTGTATGTACCAAATTTGGAGGTGGAGACAGTATCTCCCATTTTAATGTTGATGAAGCAGTGTTGGTGCAAGAGTTCTGCACTCGGTCAAAATTACAAGCTTGAAAATAGTTACATCAGAGCATGCCAAAGGATTTTCGTCACTAAACATTTGTTGACGGGTAAATATGATCTACTGAATATTGAAGAGGATACTGGAATATAATTTCCACTACTCCTGGGCAGATCTTGTTTGTGATATTACATTTACTGTTGTATTTGCCCTTGTCCTTGCCTCGTCCCATCTCCTCTTCTTGCCTGACAAACTCAGCATGTTTTCCCAATTGTTTCTTGATGTGTTCTATGAGCTTTGGTGGATCAACTATTCCCCGCACAGTAACCATTGAAGTCCCCATGTTTGCTTCCACATTTAGAACACCTAACAATGTCCCAATACTTTTAGTTAACTGAAGAGGTTAGAAATTACAGTTCGGATTGTGAAACTACATCAATCAATCACGTAGTCCTGAGGTAAGTCCTCCACTTAAGCCTACTCAAAATGAATGTCTAATAGAACATTACTGCATTATATGTGAATTGCACTACAGATCTAAGTGAATTGTAGAGAGAGAACGAAGATAGGCTAAACCTTTCAATCCCTCCAAGCAGTTCTTAACATCAGTTTCACAACCTTGACAATGCATCAACATTTTGAGCACGACAACTTTCACCTGAGGCAGAGGCTAAAACTCACAGTAGCAAGATCAAGTAAGACAAGACATGACTTGAGAGAAAGGGATACAATATACAGAACTAGGAGGTTACAGTAGTCAATATTTAGTTGTTGAAACATACCACTTGTTTCTTTTCTGGCTCCTTTCTCTCTTTGTTTTCTGGTAATATTTTGGGAGATATTAGTTCGGCATTTCTGCTATAATTCTTTTGAACTCTCTCCAGAACCTTCAATGGATCAGCCCTTTTCCCTTTTACTACCACTCTGTTGTTTGGATAATCAACCTCAGCCTCTTCAACGCCTGATGAATCAATTGAATGAAAAAGAATAGGAATTATATATGCATGGTTCACATAATCACATTACAGAGTTGGTTGTGTCTACGAATTCTTACCTTCAAAATACTTCAAGCAACTGGAAACTTTATTTTTGCATCCTTCACAATGCATCAAAACTTTCAACACAATTTCTTGATTCTTCTCCGCCATGTTTTGGGGATAGATATGAATATAGGGCATATATATGCATGTGAAGCTGTATTTGTATGTTCTTAGACACAGTTTCCTAGCAAATGACTTGTGGTTACAATCTTGCAAATAAATATCTTGATTACATGACAACTGGCTTGCCCATTTCACCAAATAGAGAGAATCTAATTAGGCATATAAATGAATTTGAGTAAAGAATAAATATCCAAGTATGGCCCTCACATTTTATTTCGGCTTCAGTTTCAGTTTCATAAGGCTGTAATCTAATTCAGACACCACATTAAAATATCATAATGGTGGTGCTCTTAATATCGTACAGAAATAGGCTTTATGAAAGGTGTAGAAAACATTAGTGCTAGAACATGAAGGGATTGTTAACTGCATTCCTTTTAAAGAGACAAACAGGTTGATACCATCTCATTGATGGGCATTTAGCAAGTCCATGTTCATAGTCCTGTTAAATGTGTCTTTACTGGCGACATATGAACAAACACGTATCTGCAATATCCTGCAAACTGCTCTGCCTTCTCTTTAAACAATTTGTCATATCAACAAAGCTGAATTCATTTCTGTACGAGCAATACTATCATCTTCTGATGATATGTTACAATCTGGATTAGATTATATAGATGGAACTGAAAATGTAGCTGTAAACAGCAGCTTAGAAATACTAAACAGATAGTGAACAGAAAATAGCAAAATGATTCTACTCAACAGCAGCTTTAGCAAATCTGCAGTTTATTCTCCTTGTAAAACAAAACATTGGATAATCTATTTAGTATTCGTTTTTATTCATTGTTTTGTATAAACAGGCACAATGTCATACAATGTTCTAATAACCTTAAATTGTGTGCTTGGTTACATCAGATGCCTATAGGCCACCACTGAGTGGAGGTATAATGACCAACTCGCCTTTGTCTTCAAGTGCCGACTCAGGTGCCTTTACCCTGCAATGATAACATCTTCAGTGGTAACTTACAAGATGTGGAGAAACCTCCCTAGAAACATAATATAGGAAAGCAAAGAAAATGACAACTTGTTTCTTAAATGGCTAGTGCTTATTACTTGCTTCACCTTTTTAAGAGTCTTTTTCTAGCATTTTTTCAAGCATTACACAGACCCCAACTCATATCACGATCCTGAGGAAACCAATGTCCAACTTGTCTTAACCTCTCTATTCCTATCCTCAACTGATGCTGGAATATATATATAGTTTTTCTTAGGTAAGAATGTCCTTATCTTGAGTTTGGTAAGGATTTCTTGAATTGGTCAACTTTTAGATCATATTTTCTCATCTTAACCGTTCATAATTTAGATATATATGTATAGATTATCTCTGCAAAATTTCAGCTCATTTGGAAATCGTTAGGGCATTCAAAACTGTAATTTTTACAGAGAAGAACACGAACGGTTCCGGTTGAACAGATTCGGTTCGTTCATTGTATTTGTACGTTTTCAAGGTCTTAACGATTACCAAATCAGTTGAAATTTTTGCATAGATAATCTATATATATCTAGATTATGAACGGTTAAGATGAGAAATTTTAATCGAAAAGTGGGTCAAATTAAGAAAATATGCACCAAATTTATGGTAAGGACATCCTTAGCCAAGAAAGTCTATATATATAGCCTCATTCCAATGAGGAATCCCTTTTCTTGACATATATGAAGGATGAAGGATGAAGGATTACACCAACTTTTTGATTACCAAATCACATCGTCACCGGCTAATATATAGATTTATATATATATAGATCATCTCTGCAAAATTTCATCCAATTTAGTGATCGATAAGGTGCTTAAAACAGCTTTTCACATGGCATTTTCTAGAGCTATTCTCATGGCTTGCTTGGAAGTTTTTGACAAAATAGTTGATTCAATATATAAGCTATGATGTCATAAAACAATGTTCCATCACAAAACGATAGTGAGTGGTTGACAGGAGCTCATTCTCAAGTTGGCATCACAGAAGATATACGCCTAGTTGAGGCTTTCTCTTCTCATTGCTTTCACTGGACAATGCCCGGCCGCGCCCTTTTTTTCTTTTTTGATGACAGCAGGATCTTGAGAACAGAAAATAAACTGCATTAGTTGCCATTAAATCATTAATAAGCAAGTACCATCGAATTCTATTGAGTCAACTCTCAAGATATGGACTTCACAATAACTGAAAACCTGGGTTGCAGTTAAGGAAAATCTAGGTACTCTTGTTTTGATTTCAACGCCTCATATACAGACAACAAATGGTACCATAACTACCATTGCAGTTGGCTTTGTATGTTCAGCACACAACATAAATCTAACACATCATCAGAATCGATAATATGGCAGCAACTATGGATGGCAGCAAAACATTTCTGGCAGTACAATCCGAAAATTCTTGTATGCACCAAGGTGTAAGTGAACCAAATATTTATTAGGAAATCTCAGCCGTTGATAATTATACTTAATTTTTATTTCAATAAATAAATAATATCATAAATGTAATCTAACCGTCTATTTAAGTTAGTTTAAGTACACCATGATGCACCCAAGACGTTCTGAGTATAATCATTAAATTAGTCCACATAAGATACATTATATGAAAAGTGGATAATCCATTTGGTATTCCTTTTATTCATTTTTTGTACAGACAAGTACAAGGCCATACAATGTACCTTAAAATGTGTGCCTCGCTACATCAGATGCATTTAGCCACCACTGATTGGAGGTATGATGGCCAACTCATCTTTGTCTTGCACAACTGCCGACTCAGTTGTGTACTCTTCATTAAGAGCAAGCACCATGCAGCCCCGGATCTCTTCCAAGCTTGGAAAAATGGAAATTAGCTTATTTAAACAATCATTGGCTGTACTGCCAGATGATACCTCCAGTGGCATCTCAGTGAAGCCAGTAAGGTCCCGAGCCCTGGCAAAAAACAACACCTTCATCTTAACATACGAATCCTGAATCCTCGTAGTTTTAGGGAACATAATTACGGACTTCATTTCTTCTTGCTTGGAATCCATTTGTAGAACACCCTGCCTCATGAATTAATTGTTTTGAAACATGTACCCTGCATAATAACATATTCAGTTATAATTTATAAGATATGGAAAAACCTCCGTACAAAAATAATATAGGAAAGCAAAGAAAATCACAACTTTTTGCATAAGTCGCAAATGCTTATTAGTTGCTTCAATATAAATTAAACCATGAGCCGATGCCAATAACAGTTTTGACACTTTTCAGATTTGACCCTACAAAGTCCAACATTTGGAGGTTAAATCTAAAAGAAAGGGTAAACCTGTGGACCTTAATTCATCAACAAGATAACAATTCTCTTAAGTCTGGACCAAGCAAATCATTCTTGCCAATAACAGTTTTGACACTTTTCAGATTTGACCCTACAAAGTCCAACATTTGGAGGTTAAATCTAAAAGAAAGGGTAAACCTGTGGACCTTAATTCATCAACAAGATAACAATTCTCTTAAGTCTGGACCAAGCAAATCATTCTTGGCATTTGAAAGCCTATATCTTCCCGTGAATGGAGCTTGTTCATCCATAATGCATAGTTGAAAATGCATTCAAAACCATGATGAACCAATTATATGGCGGTTACACACCTATTTAAAAAATAATAATTATATGCGAATACACCTGATAATGATTGACAAGGCTTAATACATCATTATGCATGTTTCATGCATAAGTATTAAACATCAGTAGAAACATATCTGGAATTTCCCTACAACAGAAAACTCAATAGCAATTAGCAAGTTACCGATATAGTTGAATAACCTCGGGGTTTTCTATTACATAATATTCCAAACTAATCCACAAAGCTATTCAAGAATTACCAACAAAGCTTCTATTCAATTCCTACATCACAAAGTTCATCGATCTTTCACTTCCAGTTTCAACAGAAAGGAGGTGCTATCCCTTTGCCTTTTTAAGAGTCATGTTCTAGCAACTTTCAAGCATTACACAAACCTCAACTCAGATCATGTTCCTGAGGGAACTAACTTCCAAAACTTGTGTAACCTCTCTATTCCTATTCTCAACTGAGGCTGGTATATATATTACAAAATGTAGGCCTCTATCTCGGCTTTAGTGGGCAAAGAACCAGCCCTTGTCCTTGTCATTTTCATTTGTGCGAACCCAAAGAGAAAACAACCAATTAATTACAATGGCAAGCAAAGAAAAAAAGAAACAAGCTTTCACTCAATTGATCTATAATCCTAATACTCTCAGCAAACCGTTAAACACAATTCTAGACTTGAACTCATACTCTAAACTGGACTCTCACGCCAAGTAGCAACATAAACCGAAACTCATCTATAGATACGAGTCCGAAAACGTTACCATAACAGAGTTTTCTATTGACAATAAAGTAACCCAGAAACAAAAGAGACTTTATATTTGTCAATAAGGTTTCTATTGACAAATTACCATGAATCAATAAGTCCTGGAATATGATTCATAAAATCTTTGCTACTGATCAAGTATTCCAAAATAGTCAACGACCCTACAAGTGAAATGTAACCAACAACTCATTTGAACTACGAAAATCACAAAATCCCAGAGAGAAAGAACCACCAGCTTCATCCTAACTTAGAGGACTTATGCGGAAATAAGATAATAGATGTAACATTTTCAGGAAAAGATACAAGCTTTACCTTTCGCCAATACTTGAGAAGCTTCAGAGGAAGAGAGGCTCGGAGCTGGGCGTTTGGTAGATTGGATTCTATATTTAAGGGACAGCAAATTCTCAAGTGCACCGTTTTTGCCATGTGCGTTACTGCACCGGAACATTACACCGGGGCATTAATCCTTTACGGCTTCAAAATAAAACCGTTGGATTTTAAGAACGGTAAGGATTGGAGGAGCACTATATATTTGGCACACTTGAGTTTACTGAAAGCATTTGGGCACCCAGAGAAGCTCTGTCCCAGTCTTCAATGGAGATCGAGCTCGCAAGTCGTTGAAGAAAGACGACTGTTATATGAGCAAGCGTCCTTCACACTGATCGGTGAGTCTCCATTTCCATTGATTTGGGGGTTTAGAGTTTAACATTGATTTGGGTACAAATTTGATGAGATATGGAGTAAACTATTGTAAACTCCCTACTCATGCCCAACTGAGGCTGGTAATACAAAAGAACCAGTCTTTGTCCTAGTCATTTTCATATGAGCATAACGGAGTTTGAGCAAGAGTGCAAGACTTGCAGGACTTATCCGGAGACAATGGATGCAACATTTTTGAGGTTTTTACCCGTAACTACAATTATTAAACAATATTAAGTTAATTACTATTAGCTACACTTTTATAACTCTAATTACCAATAGTAAGCTAGCTTCTGATATTTACCATTCGCCAATAAAACTAACAGCGAGGGTTTAACTGTCGTTTTCCTTAAAATCAGATCTCTCTCTCCCTGCCGACGAGCCATGGAGATCCGGTTTCGATCTACCCAGATTTACAGCACGGTTCTCACGACGTCATTGTCCTCCTCCTCCTCACTTGTCGACTCTAACTCCAACCAATCTTTGTGGCAATCTTGTCCTCACCAGACGACGGACGACCTTCTTGCCGTCATTATCGTGTACTCCAAATCGTTGTTGGTTTCCACACAGTCATCATCGAAATTGTACGGAATGCTGGTGATATCGAAGTTGCGACACTTCTGCGGGCTCTGATAGGCAGAGGATTCAATTCTCTATGGCGGCAGGGTCTACTATAGGCATGATGAGGCGGAGCACTCATCTTCGTCAGAGATTTCGTAACGGTTGAGAAGAAGAGGTTCTTCTCCTATTTTTTTTTTTTAAGAGATGGGAATATTGGTGTCCTAGGTGGTGGTATAGGCTACACTAATTGTGTTGAGTAGGGTAGAAAATTACTAAGAGTCAGTAGTTACTCATTTATTGTGTTGAGTAGCATCAGAGCTTGGAAAAACTTTCATTATTTTTCAAACTTTTAAGTTATGTATGATTTTTTGTAATCATATTGAGGGTTAGTAACTACTTTGCGTCAGTAAGTTTTTATATATTTGCATGTAGACTTGTAAATGCATCAGATCTGGACTTAATTGACCTAGATCTGGATCCGTAATAGAAACTTTAGATCGTGATCCGACCCGTTACCCGTCGGATCCTTAATAGCTCGATCCAAATTCGATCTGGCGGGTTAACGGATACCCGACCCGTTAATCCAATCAGTTTATAATAATAAATATTTCAATTTTAAATAATAATTTCATAATTTTATCATAAAATGTACAATGATGAAATTTTATAATAAAATAAAGATTTACATCAAAAGTTAAATTACATATCTAAAATATTCTTTAACGGTAAACTAATATAATTAAAATAATTTGACCTCCAATGTTTTTAGCATAAATAATATTGGTATTAACAACTTTCAACTTCATCACATCATACTTTAGAGACAATTTAGATATGACTATTTAAATTATCTAGATAATTATCATATTATTTAATATTAATTAATAATTTTATATTTATAAAAATATTATTTAATTATTTTAAACGGATCCGGGTCCTTAACAGATCAGATCAACAAAGATCAGGATCGATCCGGTCCGTTTAGTAAACGGGTCAAATTTTCGATCCAAACCTGTTTAAAAACCACGAATCCGAAGCGGGTCCGGATAAGATCCGGTCCATTTACAGATCTATTTGCATGGATGGTATTGCTAGTTATTGTCAAAAATTGGATAATGTTACTAACCTTCAATAGTTTATATTGTAATGTTCGATACTCAGTACTGTAGTAAAAAATCTCAAAGGTGTGTATACACGCATATATAAAATAGTTTTGTAATAGTTTTTTAGTCCTACTAAAAGTCAGTACTCATATATTATAATATTACTGACACTCAGTAGCACTGTAAAAAATATAACGAACAATGACTTCTTAATACTATTAATGGTCAGTATTCATATATTATAATGCTACTGACACGCAGTATGCCGTACAAAAAATATAAAATGACAATTCTGTAATTTACTAGTTAACAAATTTTATTAGTTAAAATGGATGGAAAATGAGTTATTGGTAAAAATAAAAGACATGTTTGCAAGTGGTAATTATGGTCTCAAAAGTGTATCTAGTGATAATTATGTAAACAATATTTACCATTAGCAAAGCCAATATCTGTTTAGCCCATCAGGAAACTAAAGGAAGCGAACGAAAGAAACTGGTTGTTACCAATACCACTACTAGGAAAATTATCAAAATAATCGTTGTTGCTTATACTATCACTTCAATTCCATCAATTTCCAGTTTCGATTTAGGCTCCGGAGCTAGTGAACCGACAAGCACTAGTCTCCGATGACGGAGCGAGAGAAGCAAGAGAAGAGAGGCTACATTTGAGCGAGAGAAACGAGGCTACGTCGGGGCAAGAATATTGAGGCTACGTCGGGGCAAGAATATTAAGGCTATGTCAGAGAGAGAGAGAATCGAGGCTATGGTTGAGTAAGAACAGCAACAGAGCGAGCGATTTGAGTTGTCTAGTGAGGGTTAATATCAATTTGTTTTCTATTTGGGAGTTCATTTCTTCTAATTTGCTGAGGGTCAGTAGCTTTGAGACTAAATGTTTTCTCTTGTTTGTTGAATGTAAATCTCTTATTGATTTATAGGGTTTTTTATGTTTAATTTGCTACTGTATCTCAACAGTCTTACGTGCTACTGAGCCTCAGTACCATTGTTTTGCATATCTTACTTACCTTAGTAGCATTAATCTAGTTTTGTAGTTCAGTATTCTTAGTTTTTGCATATCTTGCAATACCTCAGTAAAATTGGTATAATTTTGTAGTTCAGTATTCTTAGTTTTTGCATATTTTACAGTACCTCAGTAAAATTGATTTAGTTTTGTAGTTCAGTATTCTTAGTTTTTACATATATTATTTGTTCCTAAGACTGAGTTACTCATTAGAGAGAGTCACACTCTCGATCAAGAATAATATGATAATAGAGGGGGAGGTCATAAGCATCTATACCGTAAAATCGATTTTTGACGGAATGAAAAAGACATATATGGTAGAATCGTAACTATAGAATACGTCCTTAATGTGCCTTAGGTGTTGATTTATTCCTATTAGAGTTCCTTCAGTTATCATATATTTGCATATGGTACTGTAACTCAGTACTTATATAGTTGCATATGTTACGGACTTACGGTACTTAAGTAGTATTGATTTATAACTATTAGAGTTCCATCAGTATCATATATTACGGGTCGCTATTCCCATCCAAGACATAATAGCAAGGTTTTGGAGGCCATTGTGTCTATTAGACTACTGAGAGCTGCAACTAATGCTCTTAATGATCCCATAGAGTAAAGAGTTTTGTACAGACTATCCTCTTAGCCTGATGATGTGTAAAATTTATGAGCACGAAAACGGTAAGAAACAACCACTTCTTGTGTACTTTGGATTCCTTATTGGATTTGAGCAATTTATGAGTATGACAAGAGTAGATTGCCACACACTACTTTGTATGTATGTGAAAACAACATATCTTTGCTTAATTTTCTGTTGCACATATAGATAGAGTATATGTAGATAAGACAATCATTGCCCCAACAAAATTATGGTTGTTCTACTGCTGTCGCTCTATTATAAATGTTGTTCTATTACAAAAGCATGCCAATCATGCTTTTGTATTTGTTTGATCATGTGTACATATATTTAGAAGTAGTATGCCACTTAATTTACTGATCTTATCCAGTGTCAGTGTCAGTAGTTTTATTAATACTCATAGATATGCACATCTTGTACATAAATGATAAAGAGACATGTAGATACAGGTATTGAGAATGAAACATGAGAAAGACGGAAGATTATTTTGATAAAATTATAAATTTTAAACTAACGGAAGAAGAAATACTGCCTGTAGAGCATCTGCAGCGGTGTCTGTCTCCTCCCTTTGCTCGTGTTGCTTCTCTCTGCTCGTGCTCTCGAGCGAGCAAAGATTGCTCGTGTAAGAGCATTTTAACTCGATCAACGAGCGATCGTCGCTGCAGGATCCGACTCCCTCTCCTCTGTTAGTGCTACTCTTACAACTGCTGCATATGAGAAGACGGCCTGTCGATGGGAAATACTTTCCCAAAACTGTAGTAAGTGGTAATTGTGTAAACATTTTTAGGAAAAGATAGAAGCTTTACTGTTGGATTAGAGCAGCGGTCAGGATTTTGGCACCCAAATTCCAAAACACAGAAGCTTTGTCCCAGGCTTCAATGGAGATCGAGCTCGTTACTCGTCGATAGAGAGACAGTTGGGTGTTCCTCATTGGGCGGTTAGCCGGTAATGTGAGCAAGCGTGTTTCATCACTGATCGGTGAGTCTCAATCTCCATTACCAGGTACTGGAATTTGGGGGTTTATAGTTCTACGTTGATTTATGTGGACTAGAAATTTGATGAGATTATAACTCACTGCGTTTCCGATCACCATGTTTTAATCAATAATTTTTGTTGATGATGTTTGATTTACCTATGAAGCTCTTTGCTTTAGAATTCTTAAGGATGTTGTCTGATTGTGTGTTATAAATTGGTATAAAGCGTGTTCCTTGTTTGATGACCGGTGTTCTTTATGATAATTATTATTTTTTGCTTCTATTGATATTGGTGTAGCCATGAGTAATAATGAGAATTTTGTTGATGTTGAGTCGGGCGAAGAAGAAGAAGACTATTGCAACATGAACCCAGAAGACTTTGAAACCACCAGAGAAACGTATGGAGCAGATGGCCCTTTTGAGTACAATGGGAAAAGTTTTCGTGAGCTGACGCTCAAGGACTTTGATGGGACTTATTTCGATACTGTTGAGGATGCTGAAAAGTTCTATGAAATTTATTCTGCTGCACTTGGGTTCCGGATAAGGAGATATAGGTGTGAGAAGGACCTGTCTGGCACTATCCGAAGGAGAGGGTGGGTGTGTTCTAAAGAAGGTGAAAAGAGACCAGCTAGAAAGAAACAAGTAAGGGCGGCTTCATGCAAAACTCGTCCACCCAGGTCCAGCATGAGAGAGAAATGTATGGCTGCATTTTGTATTAAGTATTCTGAGGAACTCGCTGCTTATTATGTGAAATATTTTACTACTCAGCACAGCCACGAGTTATTACCAGAGTCTAACAAGGCGCGATCGCTTCTTTCTCATTGTGTTGGCAAGAAATTGGATTCGGCACAGGCAAATGCAAATGCTGCTCATGAGAATCACCCATCAGGTGGAAATGACTGTGGGGGTTCAACTACAGAATTGGATTTGGCGCACACAGTTGGATTACACAAAGACAGAGACTCAATCCAAACGTCTGATTCATTTGCATATCACCCATCAGGTGGAAATGAGTTTGTGGATTTAACTACAGAATCAGATGTGGAACAGGGAGTTGCAAGGCGCAAAAGTTCCGTTAACTCTGCTGCTGCATCTCAGCATATGGTCGAACCAGGATGTGGACATGCGTTTGTGCGTTTAACTAATAGATCGGATTTGATGCAAGCAATGGCAATGCACAAAGACTCGATCACAAACTCTTCTGCATATGAGTATATAGTTCATCCAGCAGGTGGATATGAGTTTGTGCATTTATTGAAGAGGGAGTTTTATAATAGGGTGGATATAGAACGCCTAGAAGCTTTATTGAATGGTGACACAAAAGAGGCAATTGCCTTTATGAATGCAAGGGCTGCAGAGGATCCCGAATTCTTTTGCAAATTCTGTGTGGATGAACAAGGCAGGCTTGGAAATTTGTTTTGGAGAGACTCATGTTCATTGTTGGATTACACTAGGTTTGGGGATGTATTGATATTCGATTGTACATTCAAAACAAATATTTACCAGAGGCCCCTAGCTGTGTTTGTTGGTGCAAATAACCATCGAGGTACTGTATTATTTGCATCTGCAATACTGTTTGATGATACCATTGATACCTACAAGTGGGCTTTGCGAACATTTTTGGTTGTGATGAAGGACAAAATACCATTATCGGTTTTGATTGACGGGGATGACAAAATTCAAAATGCCGTAGTTGAAGTTTTTCCCAGGGCCCGACAGCGTCTATGTTCATGGCACATCGAGAAGAACTTGGCTACAATCATTCAAGACCCGGATGTGGTTAAAGCTTTTACTCAATTTTTATACAATGCTATACCTCCAGATGAGTGGGAACTGGGCTGGAAATCTATGGTAGAGACTTATGGGCTGCAAGACAAATCATGGATTAATATGATGTACCACAGGCGCAAGACATGGGCAGAAGCATTTTTCAAGGGTCATTTTTTTGGTGGAATGAGTAGCATGCAACGTTGCCAGGGGATCCATAGGAATCTGGAGACTGCGGTAGGTAAGTTTGACAAGTTTTGTGAATATATTCCCCGAATGGACAAGACCTTGAGGAAAATGAGAAACACTGTTAGTGTTGATGACTTTAAATGCGAGAACTCAAAGCCAGACATTATTACTCACATGCGTTCTTTGGAGCAGCAGATAGCTGACATCTTCACTCATGACATCTACTTGCTGATAATGCACCAGATAGATTGGGAGAGAAAGTACATAATCACCAAGTCTGAGCCATATGCAGGACGGGACGGTAAAGTGTTTCACCTGACCCAGTATGACTTGCCGCACAGGCATTGGACTGTTAACTACCACCATAATATAAGCAAAGTGTGGCTCTTGTGTTCATGCAAACTATTTCAGTCAGACGGAATCCCTTGTGCCCATATATTTTCTGTAATGAAGGCTGAGCTGATATTGAAGTTACCTGAGACCTTGGTTCTGAAGCGATGGACATTGGATGTTGGCAAGCCAGTGAATTTTCATAACTTGTCTGACAGGAATTTGCAAATGGTAAGGTATGCATCCTTGGTTTCCGAAATCAGAAGTTTATTTTTCCCAGCATCTATAACTGAAGAAGGAACCAAGATGAAAGGTGAAATTGCCAAGCTGGCCCGTGATCACACCGAGAGCCAAACCCGTAGTGGATTGCAGAATTTGATACATCGTCACCAACTTCATGTTGGATCAGATGCCCACAGCTTGACCGGTATTTCAGTTGGCATCAATGCCGGACATTACGCTCGCAGTCTTCATCCGGGTGAATTCAGAACCTACTTCTTTTGAACTAGAGTGCAATATATGCTGCCGTTGTTTTTGTGCAACTACATGTCCTTGCCCTCCTCCATTTCATAAGGCTTCACAGCTTTTATATTCTGACATATGCCCCAGACCCTGAGTGCCTGACAGATTATGTAACATTATTCAGTGGTATACTTGTATTCTGGTTATTTATTCCTAGTGCTGAAGGATTTCAAGTGATCTCTTGAGCTTGAGCTATTTAATCTCGTACTGTTTATGATCCTACTTGTATACAAGGAAAGCTTTCGGAAATAAAAGTTGACACCGTTTGGGGTAGTTTAACTACAGTGACGTGGGTGTAGGTGGTGAGTAAGCGAATCTAAGAGTATTGAATCCTTTGAATGCGATGGAATAATCGAAAGCGAAAGTATTGTTAATTGAATTTTACAGGGGAATACATGCACTAGTGACAACTACAGATTGTCTAAACTGAGAAAAATCAATATAGAATCCAGGACTTGTATTGAGAAAGCCAACATTCAAGTACCGGGTTTCTTAAACGTTCCCTACTTGCCTAACATTACAGCACAACATATCCCAACATATCCACCCAGCCCTAAATGACTGCAGGCCATCTTTTCTGTTGCTGTTATTCATGTGAGACTGGTCTCTGTTGAAATCAAGATGAAAGGGAAAGGATTCAGAAGCTGAATGGGTAGAGATGCTTGCTATCTTTACATGAACTTGTCCCCTCTCTGTTATGTTCATCACCGAATTGATAAACCAGGAGGCTGTGAAGCTGAGATTGTGGGTGGTAGAGGCAGCAAGCATTCTTGATTTCTGGGTGTGAGATTTTGGTATTTAACCCTCACTTTTATTATAGGCTATGAAAAGTCAAAACTTTAAAGAGCGAGTAATTCCAGAAAAGAGTAAGTAATGGGAGATGACAAGACAACGTTATTGTTCATCGTCTCTGCTCAACTTTCTCTTCCGTTTCAGAACCAGATGCTCCTTCTCCCATCAAATTCAAAACCCACAATGTATGTACAAGCTTTTCACCCACAAGGCATTTCACAATGCACATTCAAACCCAGAGACTCTTCTTTCTGCTCTCATTTCTGCTATAAGCTCCTGCCATTCTGTCTCCTACTGCCGTGCCATTCATGCATGTGTGATCAAGTCTTATGATTACAGCGATGGGTTCATTGGCGACCAGCTGGTTTCGTGTTATGCCAAGATGGGTTTTGCTGAAGATGCACTTAAGCTGTTTGATGAAATGCCCAACAGGGACTTGGTCTCCTGGAATTCTTTGATTTCTGGGTTTTCACGAAAAGGGTATGTTGAGAAATGCTTGAATGCTTTGTTTAGGATGAGGTTTGAAATGGGAATAGAACCCAATGAGGTTACGCTTATATCTGTAGTGTCAGCTTGTGCTAGCAGAGGAGCTGTTGGTGAAGGTATGTACATTCATGGACTTGCAGTGAAATTGGGTGTGCTGTGGGAACCAAAGCTTGTGAATTCTCTGATTAATGTATATGGAAAGTCGGGCTATTTTGATGCAGTTTGTCGTTTGGTTGAGACTATGCCGATACAGAATATAGTGTCATGGAATTTAATGATTGCAATTCATACTCAAAACGGATCTGCAGCAGAAGGATTGAATTGTTTTAATCTCATGAGAAGGGGCGGTGTTTATCCGGATGATGGCACTATGGTGTCCTTGCTTCAAGTTTGCCAGAGTTTAGGTCTAGGGAAACTAGCGGAGGGTGTCCATGGTTTAATTATCAGGTGTGGTCTTAGTTCAAGTGTCAGACTTGCAACCGGAGTTCTGGATTTGTATACGAAGTTGGGGAGATTAGATTATTCGATCAAGGTTTTCAAGGAGTTTATCAATCCAGACAAAGTAGCTTGGACTGCAATGCTTGCAGGTTATGCTACGCATGGGTATGGACTAGAAGCTGTGGAGATCTTTGAAAGCATGGTTAGGAAAGGTTTGCAGCCTGATCACGTCACCTTCACTCATTTGTTAAGTGCTTGTAGCCATTCAGGACTTGTCAAGGAAGGGAGAAATTACTTTGACATTATGTCTCAAGTCTGTGGAGTTGAGCCTAGGTTGGATCATTATTCATGCATGGTTGATCTTCTGGGTCGCTCTGGGCTGCTGCGAGATGCTTACGAGCTGATTAAACGAATGCCAATGGAGCCAAACTCTGGTGTATGGGGGGCTCTTTTCGGTGCTTGTAGGATGTATGGTAACATTGAGCTTGGGAAGGAAGTTGGAGAGAGGTTATTTGCTTTAGAGCCATTGGAATCCAGAAACTACATCATGCTGTCAAATTTGTACTCTGCAGCTGGTTTGTGGAGGGACGCTTCAAAAGTGAGGGCTTTGATGAAGGAGAAAGGTCTCGCAAGAACCCCTGGATGCAGTTTTATTGAACATGAAAATAAAATTCATCGCTTTGTTGTGGGTGATCAGTCTCACCCCGAATCAGTGAGGATATATTCCAAGTTGGAAGAAGTAATTGGAAAGATCCGGAAGGCTGGATTTGTGTCTCAAACAGAATTTATTCTACATGGTGTTGAAGAGGCAGTGAAAGAAGATATGATCAGTAAGCACAGTGAGAAATTAGCCATTGCATTTGGCCTTTTAGTGATTAATGCTGCCATGCCAATAATTATTATCAAGAACCTTCGAATTTGTGGTGACTGTCATGGGGCTGCAAAGTTCATATCATTGATTGAGAAGCGAACTATCATAATTCGAGATTCTAAGCGGTTCCATCATTTCACTAATGGTATATGCACTTGTGGAGATTATTGGTAATCCTGTGCATCATGCTAGCAGCTGTTTGGCACAACTGTCTTGGTCTAAATCCCTCGCCCAACTCCTTTACCAGGTTTTCTGTCTTCCTTATTAGTTCCCATGTCAAGACACTTGCCAGTTATTGGTTCTTCTTAGAAAGGTCGAGGTTGAAGATATTGGTCAAACTGGCAAGCGTTTTAGGGTACAATGCCTGTTTAAATTGGTGTCCAAGATCAAGTGTCTTCGACGTTTCTTAGATATGCAGGGATTTGACCGGTCAAGGCATTGTGGCCAAGCTCAAGGTACAACAATTTTGGCGCCAAAAGAAAACTTAAGATTGATAGAAGCAAACTTCACAAACACGTTTGACCCTATCAACCCATTGTTCGGTGTGAAAATGGATTTTCTTAGAACAACCAAGCTTGAGGCGTGTCAGTACCTATGAGTCAGGTACAACCTTGATTTTTGACGCTTGTTCGCTTTCTGACTTCTCTTTAAACGATTGTCGTACAGACGTTGGTCAGATCTGCATTTAGGTTCTTCTTAGACCTAGCTGAAGAGCAACTATGATTTTTTCTACTCCTCTTGCGAAGTGGATGTTTCCTACTCAGACCGGTGTGGTTGAGCATAGCTATAAACAAGAATCATGGTGCGTTCGCCAAAGGATCCTCTGACAAACTGGGGATATTTGCTAAGGTTATTCACCTTAACAATAGTTTGCGGGTATTTGCCAACAGGTTGGTCTTTATGAAATGGTGGTGAACTGTTTGCTCACGGATGAGGTTTTAATGAGTAGCAGCGGGGAATACTTACGGATAGGGTTTTGGTGGTACAAAAAGACTCGAGGAATCTTTTTGGTAGAGGTGCTCCATGGAGGCTTGTTTTGTAGTGTGCAAAGGTTGTATTGATTGAGATGTCGATTCTTCTCTTTTCCTGTGCCTTGACCCCTTTATATAGTAGATACTAAGGTTTATTCTTCCTTGTGGACCAAGGTGTATCAAATCTTATTCAGATCTCTGGAAGATCCTTTAAGCAACCACAAATCTTTGCTAAGCATGACTTAAAACAGGAAAGAAAAACATTAATAATAACGTAGACCGTAAGAATAGGTCCAATAGGCTCTCATGCAAATCATTCGCCGGAAATTATAATTTTGGCCCAAACATTATCTCTAGGCCTTGAGATTGAACCCAAGCCCATTTATAAAATCGATAAGAGCTAGAAACCCGGTCCAATTTCTTTAAAATAATAGAAACGCTGCATCGTTTCTCCCTTTGCCGTCGTGCACCTTCTGAAAACAACGCTTCATTTCAGAAGAACATATTTGATTCCTCTAAATACCCTAAAGCCAAATCTCATTCTCATCCTTTCTTCTGCATCATGACTGACATTCCAACCCAAGAAATTGTCATTGATGACAAGAATATATCTGAAAACCTTAGAGTCATTGCTTACCCAACTCACTCCTATCTGGAATTGATTACCAGAGCCACCGCTGGACTTGGTCCATTCATGAAAAAGTTCCCAGAAGTCCAACACTACTATCATGAATCCAGGATACCAATCTTCCTCTTTCAAAATGATTATGCAGATGTTACCTCCTGGCAGAAGCAGAGTGATTGTCCAGCTAGAATTGGAGTCTGGCCATTTCCAAGGGATCAAATGATGCATTGGTACCAGAATCGTAGAGCTCTCGATCTGGATCGATGGAGACTGGCAGGAATTGCGGATGCCATCGATCTAAGCTTCAACTTGAACAGTCGTGACGCGAATCGACCCCCAATGATGGCTGCCACCTGTTTATGGAATTCTTACAACAATACCTTTAATTTCAGGTTTGGTCAAATGGGCATCACCCTACTGGATATTTATGCAATTACCGGTTTCTCAGTTACTGAGGAAGCATATCAAGAACACCTCTTTGAAGATGCAGATGTTTTTCATACTACCAACCCGACTACCTAACACACCTGTCCTACAAAGGGTGTGTTGGACATTTCTATGCTTGCGCAGATGAGCAGAGTGGAATTGCATTCCTCGACTTCTTGCTTCACAAGTTTATGGCCTGCACAACAACTCAAAAATTAACCAAGACCTGGGCACGCACTGCAACTCTTCTCTTCAATGGGCACCGTCTTGGTCTGGCTCAAATGATATTGAGATTCCTTTATCGAGCACTGCACAAATTGTCCCTTCACCAACTGAATTATAGCGATGTATATGGTCCCCTTTGGATTCTAGACCTCTGGTTGCAGATTTACTTTGTTCAGTTCAGAGATGATCATGTTACTGACTTCCCAGCGAATCAAGTGTTAGGGAGGGCGTTCGCTAATGCTTCATCACCTCCATCCATTGGACATGCCCGATCTTTAGAGTACATGTTCAACTTGGATGCCACAACCCTAGACTCTGGTCTCCTTGTTCTTAATCACAAATATCCTTAAGCTCTGACGAATGAGTTTATGTGGTCTATAACACAAACTCTTGAAGGGCGAACATTGTTCAACTAGTCTATTTCTCTTATGGATATTCCTCTATCCAAGCTTTGAGCACTATGCATCCAACCATTTCTGTCGTCAACTTGGCCTTCACCAGCGTGTGCCTTACCCTCTTACTGACATCATCAACTGTTACAGCTCTTGGCGAATAGAGAAAGCACCAAGGCAAAAGGTTGGAGATCCTCGCTTCCAATCAAGACTAACTCCAACCAAGGCCAGGGTACACAGTTTTGAAATGCTATTTCCTTCTAATGGTGTTTTCCAAGAATATACTCATTGGTGGAGCTTCCTTCATGAAAACAATCATAGAAGATTCTAACGAAGATATTGAACCTCATCCAGTAAGTTCTCTTTTAAAAGATATTTAGTACCTCCAACGATGTTTATCTTATTGAGAACCCTCCACTGATGTGTAAACCTGCTGCAGCTAACTCGTAAGCGGAGAAGCATTACAACGAATACCTCCTCATCACACCAGGCTTCAATCCCAAACCTCCTCCTCGAGTTTGGGAAGCAGAAAGGCGAATAGCAGTAGACGCCGTGCTGTGTAGTCTATTGCCTCCATCTAACACTGTTCCTCTCCAAATGCTGCGTCTTTCAGAGGTTGAAACTTCTTCAAATCCTAACTCTGAAACAGAAGCTGGAAGCTCCATGCTAGAACATATTCCAGTGAGTCCAATGAGAACAATAAAATGATCATCCTGGCAGGAGTTGCTCATGATGTAGCGAACAATCCAATCCCACTTTCCTCATAATCTCCAAGGACAATCCCAGATGTGAGACCATTAGATACTCATACTCCACATGTAAGATGGTTACCTGATGATTTATTTTAATTATTAGTTTTTTTATAGAAAAAACTCATCATCATGCTTCTTTGGCGTCTTCTAACAGGAATCAGTCCCGGAAGAGACCGCGAATGCACCCTTAACAGCTCAAACCTCACCAGGTGAAGCATAGGAAGATGCAGAACCCTCCAAGACACCAACTTTACAGGTATAATAGTTTCATTCCTCACAAAGTATCTATTCCTTTTCAGAAACTCATAGTTCTATTTCCAGAAATCAACTCCCTTACCAATCGCGAATGTGCCTCAAGTTGATATTCCTAAACCTTCAAATGCATCTATGACTTCTGAGAAGCCTGAGGATATTCCCCCTTCAACCTCAGTTACCCCACAAGGATCTTCTCATACTATTGAGGTCTGTATACTTCTCGTATCTTGTTATACCACGAATTGTAGCCATTCCTAAAATCTAACTGCTCAAGTCTTCAATTTTCAGATATTAACGGCTGAAGAAGGGCTTACTCACAAAACTAGTGGATCAACAAATGCAGCTGCCATAATTATGCCTACTGCTGACAAGTCCCTAAAAGAAAGTCTACAAGCTCTTTTCGAGATTTCCACCGTTAATCCTGGAGTAGTTGCAGCTAAGGAATTCCTGACGAATCTCGATGCTGTTGACATCACCTTGGAGGAGAATGAAAATAAAATCATTGAAGCCATCTCATCCCTCAGAGGTCATGTGAATGAAGAAAAACTGGAGCTCCTTGATAGTTGTATGCAAATTCTGCCTTCAGAAATTAACAACTGGGAGTCTGACGAAAACGATGCCAAAGTCACTAGCGAATAAAGGAATCAGCTCCTGAAAACCTTTTCTAAAGTATCCAACCAGCTCCAAGCTGAATATCAAGAAGTTACCGTGATCGCGGACAAACGCATAGCGGAACTGGAAACTCTACTAAAACAAGCACGTGAGGAGAAATAAGCCAAACTTTCTGTCATTCAAGCGCGAATCCCAAAAATAAAGAAGCTAAAAGACCAGCTAGCACAAGCAGAAGGCTCCGAAAAGAAGGCCAAGGAAAAAGCTCTATTGTCAACGGCTGATCTCGAGAGAATCCAAATAGACATTAGGTTTGCTGGCAAACTTCTGTAAACAGCCCATTAGGCCTGAATTCTCCTGAGTCCTTGTTGTAAACGGCCCAGACCTCATTTCATTAATTAAAAACCAACTACTTTGATTCTCTTCTAAATGCATTTTCTCGGAAAATCACAACGCTAGATCTCAAATTAATGCTGAGATCCTGGAAAATTGTGAAACACAACAACTTTTGACCAAAATAAATCAAAATTTTTTTTCCAAAAATTCCGAGATTCATCCATCCTCTATTATAAATTGAGGAACTCAGCATAGTTCCTTTCATTCTTCACAACATCTTTGTAATGGCTTTTTTCTCTCATCTTCTTCTTCTTCTTAAGAAATTCTTTTCACCAGATATCAAACTCTCTGAGTTCCTTTTCTGAGTCTAGTGGCATGTCCTCAAACGTTATATAAGTTTAATGGCATGTCCTCATGTCCTTCCTCAAAGTGTAACTACTGTTGTAGGATCTGCGCGAATGTGTGACATCCTCACAACGTAGTGCATACAAGGATAATAGAGACTGCCAACTTGTACCGCCCCATTCTGGCTTGTGTTTGTTCCTTAATCAGCACATGTTCTGCCAGATGGTATATATGAGTCTCCAATTCTCCAGCTGCTTCTACTATCTTGTACTTCTTATGCTATATAGCGAATAACAGTAGGACTTGTATTATGGTATCAGAGCCACTATCTGACTTCTTTATATTGCAAATGTTCTTGGCCACAAAGCCAAATATAAATAAAAACACTTGACTGTTTTTACTTATCTTTGTCTATATTAGAACAAAAATTGGTTTCCCAATTTTAAACCACAAGTGTTGGTTCAATGGATGAAATTGCAACTCAAATAGTTACAGATCGAATGAAACTCTCAAAGTTTAAAAAAATGCAAAAATTTCAAAAAAAATATCAAATCCAGATGGTATAGTGTTGCCCCCAGTTTGATTTGGTTGCCGAGAACGGGTTCCAGAGAAAGCTAAACCAAACAAACTAGTCATTTGTACCATGCCCCTAGGTCAAAAATGTGTTAGAGAAAGAACAAAGTCTTGTCTGGAGGTTGAACAACTGATGGAGGATCCTCATATTTCTAGATACTAGGAAGATATTTCTTCAAATGGCGACCATTAATAGGCACTAGCAGAACAGTGTTTGGGCAACGAAGCAATTTCGTCGCTCAAGATCTTAGGGGACGAAGGGTCGTCGCAAGAAGTCTGTCGCTCAAGATCTTAGGCGACGAAAGAAATCTCTGTCGTCGCCTAAGAGTGAGACCTTAGGCGACGACACAGGCGTCGTCGCCTAAGAGTTAAGTTAAGGCGACGACACACATTTCGTTGCCTAAACAGCTAGCCGTCGTCGCTTAAGAGTCTCGCTTTTAGGTGACGAAACTTGCGTCGTCGCCTAAGATCTAGACTCCTAAGTGACGAACAATTTTCGTCGCTTAAGAGTCTTCCTCTGAGGCGACAAAATTGGCATCATCGCTTAAGAGTCTAGATCTTAGGCGACGACCCCAGTTTCATCGCCTAAGTGTTCTACCTGGGGCGACGATACGTGTATATTCGTTGCCTTATATTTTTTTTAAAAAAAATTAAAAATCTCTAAGGCGACGAAAGTGGTATATTTCGTCGCCTAAGTGATCTTAAAACGACGAAATGGTGCAAAAGTCGTCGCCTAAACCTCTCTTAGGCGACGAAAAATACCTTATTTCGTCGTCTGAAGTATTTTCTGTATTTTTTATTTAGTTTTGTTAATTTTTATAAATATAAACAATAACACAAAAAATTTTAAGAATAAAAAAACAAATTTGCAATAAAATTTGCACCACAGAGACTAGTCAGTTGTAAACGGACATCAGACATGAGCCCACTATGCCCATCTGGAAGCCCTAACCCATCCTGCACTTGTTCCTCATCATCAAGTGGATTTTCTGCCACGGATGTGATACACTGGAATATGGCTAGTAACCTCTCCATTGGGAATGTCCCATGTCCCTTTATGAGTAATTCTTGTTCTGCAGTTTCCTTCTGTTCCATTGACTTCTCAGAAACCCTGATAATGAAGAAGCATTATTTAAAAGAAATCAGTGCCTACAAACAAAAGAAAATCATAATGATATTAAACTGGTAAAGGCTTAATCAGAACTTGCTAAAACTTTCTTTTAGGACAATTGCAAAGTGAATCTTACATTCTTACGCTTTTGTACTAAAGGTAAGTCATGTCAGAAGTTTCTACAGAGGGTTCTTGCATACAACCAAATGGAAAGAAAGACTAAAGCATCGGTTAACTATAATGTGGGATATATTATAACGGGACCAGACAGGTGGATATGCTTCTTTTCATTCTTATAAAAGCACATATTTAAGCTTAGTTTGGCCAGACTTCTAATGAAAAGAGCACAGGCTTAAATATTGTAACGAAACTAGATTTTGGTATCCTATTTCAGTAGCAGGTCACAACCTGAAATTTTACGACTGCAGCCACATAAACTATATTAATATAAGGAACTTTGGGCTTGTTAGAATGATCTTGGATTTCAGAGAAATAAAAAATACACTTCCTCTTTCGTTTACGATTATTAGAACCACCAGTAGAATCAAACAATGATGCATCTAGGGTAGCTGGATTTCTTGAAGCAAGGAATGCTGAAATAAGAAGATACTTGGCAGAAGTAGACATGTGAAAATCTAATTGGTCAACAAGTTCATAACCTCCGGAATTCCTGGTGCTACCCCTTGGCTTTCTCTCCGTAGCTTCAACTTCAACTTCGTCTGGTAATTCTACTGAAAGGCCTTAGTACGACACTAGCAACAATAATAGATTCAATGTTAGATAATACATAAAACAACATAGGAGAACTTGACACCAGATCATTGAAGCTAAAGGACTCCTCCAATCACAAGGTCATCTATAGTCAGTTGCTGCTGACTACTTGCATTTGTTTCGTTAACTACGTTGTTTGAACATTTAGCCAAAGCGGAGGATCGGGTTGTTCTCCTTGTAATTTGTGGACCTTCTTCTTTAACCATGTCTGAATTCTAGCCAAAACAAACATAAGATCATAAATAAAATGCAAGCCAGCACAACAAGTAAACAACAGTTAAAGTGCAAACAAGACCAAGAATCACTGAACAAACACAAAGCTGCAATGATATTGCAGGCAAAAAAAAAACTTGCAATAATGATAGAAAATGTGGAAACAATACTTGAAAAAACATGCTAAAGCAAAAGCTGGATCCCCATCAGTGCGCATATATAAAGACAAGGAAATCTACTTATTTCGGATGAAACAGAAATTAATTATCTGGAAAAGACAAATGATTAAACAAGGAAACAAATGCGTTTAAGTACCGCAGAAGCATCATTTGGGCATGGACTGCTTGTATCTGTTTCTTCAACTACAGTTTTAGCCAAAGTGGAAGATCTGGTCGCCCTCCTAGTATTCTGTGGCCTTTCTTCCTAACCATGTCTGATATCTGGTTGAAATAAACACAAGTCTAATCAATGAGAATAAGCTCGGATAAACTTTCAAGATTAAATTAGTACGCAATCACAATGAAAGCCGACATTGCACCACCGAAAAGTGGGATGCACTAATTCTGGAAGACAGTCAATTTGTAGCGACCCAACCCAAAATTTAAACCAACCATTTTGACTGACGAATTTAAAATCTCAATACGAAATAAGTAAAAAGCAGTTGCTGTAAATAAAAATACAATATGTTTACATCAGAACCAAATTAGCAAAAGAATCCAGAAAGGATTCCAAGTGCTGTTACAAACAAAAATGGTTTTCTTTTACAAGAGTTGAACAAAATAAGAAAATACTACTCTACACTGCCCACAACCAAATTCTTCTGAAACTGAAACTAAAAGAACCTGCAAACACAAAGAAGCGAGGAATGAGCAAAACACACACTCAGTGAATGACTCGAATAATAAGCAACATTTTTTTCTAGAAAATCACAGCCACAAGTTTCACACAAAGCCACAACAATATTGAGGCACTTTCTGAGTAAGCACTTAAATCAATAACATGAGGCAACTATACAAACAGTAGGTTTCCATACCACATGAAACACGAACAACACAATGATCAACTAACAATTCCACAAGCTGCCACTACAACCTCAAACTAGGAAAGGAATGCCACTGCAAATCAAAGTACCACACAAGGATAGAACCACCTCAAGTCCACTTACCAGATACAATATGGGAGTGCCACTGCAACCCGTTAGCTAAAAATGTAATGCTACCACAGCCACTGATCGTGCTGTCATGGTCACGTCATAATAGAAATGTGCACATTGCTGGTACCACTCTCCTACCGGCTAGAGGATTCTAAATACACTAAACAGTTTTCGTAATCCCACTGCACAAATCGGGAAATCACACATAGACATCATAGCACCACAGATACTATGAAATGCACTCATGAACTCAAATTACAACAGCAAGAAACAAAGCAAACAAACTCAATTCACAAAACTAATCATCACATATTTAAAAGACTGAACCACAAGGACAAACTAAACTGAAGAGCTGTATTAACCACCAATCATAATAATAACATAATCAAATCAGCCATACAGTACGCTCATTTAAGAATAGAAGATAATTGGTCGTCAAAACAAAACAGGAACAAACTCTATCACCTTTGAATCAAATCAAGCATATTAGCAGAGGAACCCAAACCCCTCGAGACTAAATTACAGGCCCAAATCACAAACATGCAACAATAAATTCATGCTTAAACGTCAAGAAATTCAGATTAATAGAGAAGAAGACTAAAATCAGAAGAGACTCACCAACAGGCAAACTAATCAAAGATAGTAAACAACCCAAATGAAGCCCATCACATCTGAAAATAAAAGAAACCCTCGAGCTTCACTCTCCTCAAACCCATGAACTATAAGGATATATCTAGAAAAGGTAAAACGTAGTACTGAAAACTAAAATAGAAATGTAAAGGCAACAACAAATTGATTCAGACATAACTCAAACCAGGGAGGGATTTTAAGAACATTAAGAAACCCGAACTCTTATACTGAACAACTGGTTCGATCATTAAGAAACCTCGGTATTGTTGCACATTGATCAGTCTAACCTCCCTATTCCTATTCTCCACCTTGTCTATTTAAGTGGTCATTTTCATTTGAGCATACTCAAAAGCAAGACTTCCAATTTTCTTTATCATACTCAAAATTTTGGAATTGACAAGTTCCAATGAATCAAAATATCGTTGAATATGATTCATAAGATCTTTGCTACTGATCAAGTACTCAATAACAGTCGAATGGACATTTTTAGGAAAGGACATGAGCTTTACCGTTGGATTATAGAAACGGTTAGGATTGGAGGAGCAATACGCTTCGGTTTCTAAAATCATTTGGCACCCAAATCCCAAAACACAAAGAAGCTCGATCGAGCTCGCTAGTCGTTGATAGAGAGACAGTTGGGTTTTCCTCATTCGGGGTTTGGGTGGTTACGTGAGCAAGCGTTCTTCATCACTGATCGGTGAGTCTCAATTTCCATTACCAGGTACTGAAATTTGGGGGTTTAGAGTTGTACATTGATTTGTTTATAAATTGAAATCCATTATATGTGGACTGTAAATTCCATGTGCTTTGGGTATGGACTCTACTCTAATTGATAATTTTGGTGTTCATGTTTGGTTTATCTTTGGGGTCTATGCATAAGCTGTGAAGCTCTTTCATTAACAATTCTTAAGTATGTGGTTTGATTGTATTAATTATTTGGTGTAAAGTGTGTTGCTTGTGCAACATGGGGTGGTCAGGTTGGCAAACTCGGCTCTCCAAGTTGGGGCGAATGGCAGGTTGAAACCCCCACCTGAGTTCGAATCCCAGCTTAGTAAAATTCCATATGGCCAGGGCCAAGACAGTTGCTCGAGCTGGAATATTCTCCGTGGTTGTCAGCTTTGGGGGAAACCACCGGGAATACCCTAAAAAAGTGTGTTGCTTGTGTGATGAACTGTGTTGTTATTGTAGAGTTTGTTATAACATTATTTATTTATTTTTGCTTATGTTGATATTGTCAGGATGTTATAGGTTGTTGTAGGCATGAGTATTAATGAGAATTCCGTTGATGTTGAGTCGGGGGAAGAAGACTATTGCAACATGGAGACAAAAGACTTTGAAACCAATGATGAAATGATTGGAGTTGATGGCCCATATGAGTACAATGGGAAAAGTTTCCGTGAGCTGACGCTCAAGGACTTTGATGGGAGTTATTTTGATACTGTTGAGGATGCTGAAAGGTTCTATGAAATTTATGCTGCTGCACTTGGGTTCCGGGTAAGGAGACATAGGTGTGAGAAGGACCTGACTGGCCTTATCCTAAGAAGAGGGTGGGTGTGTTCCAAAGAAGGTGAAAAGAGACCAGCTGGAAAGAAAGAAGTAAGGACACCTTCATGCAAAACTCGTCCGCCCAGGTCCAGCATGAGAGAGAAATGTATGGCTGTATTTGGTGTCAAGTATTCCAAGGAACTTGCTGCTTATTATGTGAAAATTTTTACTACTCAGCACAGCCACGAGTTAGGAAAGTCCCACAAGGTGCAATCGCTTCTTTCTCATTGTGTTGGCAAGAAATGGGCACAGTCAGTTGCTGTGCCCAAAGCCAATGACATGATCTAAACCTCTGCTGCACAGGTGAATCACCCAGGAAATGAGTGTGTGGGTTCAACTACAGAATTGGATTTGGCACAAACAGTTGCATTATCCACGGACAAAGAATCAATTGAACCCCCTGCTGCATATGCGTATAACCCGTCAGGTAGAAATGAGTTTGTGGATTTAACTACAGTACCGGATTTGGAGGAGCGAGTTGCAAGGCGCAAAGATTCCATCAACTCTTCTGCTGCATCTCAGCATATGATCGAACCAGGATGTGGACGTGCATTTGTGAGTTTAACTAATAGATTGGATTTGATGCGGACAGTGGCTAGGCACAAAGACTCAATCACAACCTCTACTGCATATGAGTATATAGTTCATCCGGCAGGTAGATATGAGTTTGTGGAGTTAATGAAGAGGGAGTTGTATAGTAGGACGGACATAGAATGCCGAGAAGCTTTGTCGAATGGTGACGCACAAGCGGCAATTGCCTTTATGAATGCAAGGGCAGCAGAAGATCCTGAGTTCTTTTGCAGATTCTGCGTGGATGAGCGAGGCAGGCTTGGAAATTTGCTTTGGAGAGACTCATGTTCATTGTTGGACTACACTAGGTTTGGGGATGTATTGATATTCGATTGTACATTCAAGACAAACATTTACCAGAGGCCCCTAGCTGTGTTTGTTGGTGCAAATAACCATCGAGGTACTGTATTATTTGCATCTGCAATACTGGTTGATGATACCATTGATACCTATAAGTGGGCTTTGCGAACATTTTTGGGTGCGATGAAGGACAAAAAACCAATTTCTATTTTGACTGACGGGGATGAAAAAATACAAAATGCCGTAGTTGAAGTTTTTCCCAGGGCCCGACAACGTCTATGTTCATGGCACATCGAGAAGAACTTGGCTACAATCATTCAGGACCCGGATGTGGTTAAAGCTTTTACTCAATTTTTATACAATGCTATACCCCCCGATGAGTGGGAACTGGGCTGGAAATCTATGGTAGAGACATATGGGCTTCAAGACAATTCATGGATTAATATGATGTACCACAGGCGCAAGAGATGGGCAGAAGCATTTTTTAAGGGTCATTTTTTTGGTGGAATGAGTAGCATGCAACGTTGCCAGGGGATCCATAGAAATATGGAGACTGCGGTAGGTATGTATGACAGGTTTTGTGAATATATTCCCCGAATGGACAAGACCTTGAGGAAAATGAGAAATATTGTTAGTGTTGATGACTTCAAATGTGAGAACTCAAAGCCAGTCATTATTACTCACATGCGATCTTTGGAGCAGCAGATAGCTGACATCTTCACTCATGACATCTACTTGCTGATAATGCACCAGATAGATTGGGAGAGAAAGTACATAATCACCAAATCTGAGCCATATGCAGGAGGGGATGGCAAAGTGTTTCACCTGACCCAATATGACTTGCCGCACAGGCATTGGACTGTTAACTATCACCATAATATAAGCAAAGTGTGGTTTTTGTGTTCATGCAAACTATTTCAGTCAGACGGAATCCCTTGTGCGCATATATTTTCTGTAATGAAAGCTGAGCTCATATTGAAGTTACCTGAGTCCTTGATTCTGAAGCGATGGACATTGGATGTTGGGAAGCCAGTGAACTTTCATAACTTGTCTGACAGGAATTCGCAAATGGTAAGGTATGCATCGTTGGCTTCCGAAATCAAAAGTACATGTTTCCCAGCATCTATGACTGAGGAAGGAACCATGAAGATGAAAGGTGAAATTGCCAAGCTGGCCGGTGATTACATGGAGAGCCAAACCCACAGTGAATTGCAGAATTTAATACATCGTCACCAACTTCACGTTGGATCAGATTCCCACAGCTTTACCGGTATTTCAGTTGGCATCAATGCTGCACATTACACTCGCAGTCTTCCTCCGGGTGAATTCAGAACCTACTTCTTTTGAACTAGACTGTAATATATGCTGCCGTTGTTTTGTGTAACTACACTTCTTCTGACATATGCCAGACCTTGACAGATTATGTAACATTATTCAGTGGCATAGTTGTATTCTTGTTTAATCCAAGTGCTGAAGGGTTCAAGTGATCACTTGTTGAATTGAGCTTGATATACAAGGAAAGCTAATGGAAAAAAAGCTTTATAGATTAACATATAGTGAACTAACAACCAGCAGAGTGAGTAATGGGAGATGATAAGACTACTCTTCATCGTCTCTCCTTAACTTTCACTTCCAATTCAGAACCCATCAACTTGAAAATCCTGTTAGCCCACCATGCATCTCACGCTCTTTACCCACAAACCATTTCACAATGCACATTCAAACCCAGACACTGTTCTTTGTGCTCTCATTTCTGCTATAAGCTCCTCCCCATTCACGCATGTGTGATCAAGTCTTACGATTGCAGTGATGGGTTCATTGGCGACCAGCTGGTTTCGTGATATGCCAAGATGGGGTTTTTCCGAAGATGCACTCAACCTGTTGGATGAAATTCCTAAGAGGGACTTGGTCTCCTGGAGATTTCCGGGTTCTGTATGTTGAGAAATGCTCGAATGCTTTATTTAGGATGAAGTTGAAATGGGAATCGAAGTCAATGAGGTTACGCTTAAATTGTCTCAGCTTGTCTAGCAGAGGAGCTTGTTCTAGCATTGAAATTGGGTTTGTTGTGGGAACCAAAGCTTGTGGTGTCCTTGCATCAAGTTTGCCAGAGTTTAGGTTCAGGGAAACTAGCAGGCAGCAGCTATTTGGTACAATTGTCTTGCTCTAAATCTCTTGGCCTACTTGCTGTTATCAGGTTTTCTGTTTTCTTATAGCATGGCGGTGCAGTTATTTGTTTCCCATGTCAAGTCGAAGCCAATATTCAAGTACTGGCAGCTGCCCAAGGAATTGACAAATGGTAAGAATGTATTTCATTTGCTGGTAATGTATGCAGTTTCACAGGACATTTTGTGCTAAATAAATAGGGCATGACTAACAAAAAACAATTCCTGTTACCTTAACAGGAAAGTTCATTGCCATTTATCATTTCTACAAACATAAACTCTACAGAACATACAAGATAAAGAAAGATACATTGTTTTTTTATTTCCTTCTCTCCTAATATCAAGTAAAATTATCCTAACTTATCGCTCCACGCTCTTTTATTTCCTTCAAGCTTCTTGTGCTTTTAGTCACCAACAGCAAGCCTACAAATACTAAGTTAGCATGGCAATGCGGTATGACGCTGTTCTGACTTACTACCTAGGCCTTCTTACATGCAGACAGTGGAGAACCGCAGAGACAATCGTTCCCCCAAAATGCTGAAGCCGGAAACTTGGTGGCCGGGAGTTGTCCACACAGATGGTTATAGCTCAAGTTCAGTCTGTCAAGCCCAGACACAGCCTTAGGCACCTTCCCGAAAACCAAATTCCTCAATATGTCCAAGTGCTTCAATGTCTGCACAATCCTCAAGCTCTCCAGATTGAACTTCAACTTGTTCCCAGAAGCCCAAAAACCCACCAAGAAATCAGTCTTGTTCAACAATCCAATCGGACTACCCGTAATCTGATTCCAAGACAAATCAATGTAGTCATAGTAATATGTCTGCGCAGGCTTCCAATCCTCCAGCTTCATCTTAATCCCGCAATTTGCAAGTTTCAGAGAGTAAATGATCGGCGACGAAGTAACCCATTTCGGAATCTCCTTCAGATGGAACTTGTTGTAAGATAAATCAAGTGACTCGATGCCCTTCACCTTCAGCTCTGGGAATGGATCCACAAGTTGATTATGGGAAAGATCGAGATTGAAGATCTTGGTCAAATTGGCAAATGTCGTCGGAACAGTGCCTGTTAACATATTGTGACCAAGATCAAGTGTGTCGAGGGTCTTGAAGTTTCCTAGAAACGCTGGGATTTGACCGGTCAATGCATTGTGGCCAAGCTCAAGGTAGATCAATTTTGGCGCCAAAGCGGAGATTGAAGCTGGGATTTTCCCGGTAAATTTATTGCGGGAAAGCCTGAGAATTCGGAGCTCGGGAAATGAGGCGAATAAGTCGGGTATGGGACCCGACAACCCGTTTCGCTCGAGACTCAGAAAGTTGAGCTTTTTGATGTTCCTGATGCCGCTGGGGATCGACCCGGTTAGAATGTTGCCGCCGAGTTTGAGCTGAGTCAACTGAGTCAGCCTGGAGATTGAGCTCGGGATGGGACCGGTGAACCGGTTGAAGTAAAAGCTGAGTGCTACTAGCTGGGTCAGGTTGCCGACGGAAGCGGGTATCGGACCCGAGAGCTTGCTGTTTTCCAAGTAGACGTATTTGAGATTGGGTAGTCGGAACAGGAAAGCCGGGAAAGGACCGGTGAGGTTTCTGAGGTCCTGGAAATAGATGCCGTTGAGGAATGTGAGCTTGGAGAGGGAGGGAGAGATTGTGCCGGATAAAAAGGAGTTGGGCTTGTCGGGTTGGCCGTAGAGGGACAGCGTTGCGACGCGGTTGTTGTCGCAGTTGATGCCGAACCAGGTGCAGCAGTCGGTGCCTTTCTTCCATGAGGTGAGCATCTTGGATGGGTCGGCCGTGATGCCTGACTTGAAGGCGAGCAGGCCGGCTTCGTCGTCCGCGTGGCAGGCGGCGGAGGTCGGGGTGAGGGAGCGGAGGGTGAGGAAGAAGAAGAGGAGGAGGGAGAGGTGGTGGTGGTGCTTCATTGTGTTTTGGTTTCTGAGATTGTGGTTGTGAAAATGAAGAGGTGAGAGGGGGTTATGTAGTGAAAGAAATGAGGAGGGTCGAAGCAGCTAAGCATTGATTGACCGAAAATTTTAGTAGCAGATCCCGAGAAGTTGAATATGACAAGATTAAGTGCAGTGTATGAGATTGTGAGCTGTGATTATAATGGGGCACGCACTACTGAAATGGATTGGTCAGACACGGCGGCTCGGCAGTGGTCGTAGTTTGGATCGAAGTCTAAGTGTTTCTCATGTCATAATGTGGCTTCTGGTGAGATAGGGTTCTTTCTACTGTTCTAGATGACACATGAATTGGGTTGTCGGTTGGATCATGAGGTTCAATTTCTATTATGGATTGGATGGCATGAAGTTAGATATTTACCTGAATTTCCAAATTTGGATTCTTGGTCGACCAACGTCACTTTATCTCCAGATTTCGTTACTCATCAGAGTTGGGTCTTCATTTTGTTTTGGGATTAGGTGATGTATTTTTTTCTTTTCAGTAATGAGAGTCATGTTTCTATGTTTATTGGTGTGTAATTTGTTTTGGAAGACAGTGTGGGGTCTGCTCTTAATGCAAGTGCAGTCTTCTAGAGATGGATTGGGTTGTGGGAGCACCTTGAGGACACGTTTACTTTCCCCTAACGGGAAACAATCCTCCCTTTGTGCACAGCAAGTGTTGTTTACTTTTCTATCCGGATTGAAGTCTTGTATGGGTCTCATCTAAAGCTTGAGAGGAGAGAATTTTTTGTGCGTCGGACTCACCAGCGGGCTAGTGCGACCAGCCAATAAACAAGCGACACGTAGTCAATTTTATCCACGCCAGCAAGCTGACGAGACACAGAAAAAAGCTCTAAATTTATGTTTGGATTTCAGTTATCCCGCCAGTTTGAGCTAAATTAGGATTTTTAGGTGTTTTACTAATCTTGAGAACAACAAAACGCCTCATTTTTCTCTCACAATAATTCATCATCTCCCATTTTCTTCCTTTTCCAAGTTCATGACCGCAGACTCGATTCATGAACAGAGATCATGCTCTCACCTCATCTCTCATGAGAAGTAATTTGATTCAGGTACAGTATGTTAGATGACTGATATATATATACACCACATTGTAATTGAACAGAATCAAGGGAAATTCATTTTTAACATAGTATTATCCCTTTTTGAGTTTGGGTTCGATTGTTTTAATTTGGCATGATCCTTTTATGTTAGGTGTGAACTTGTAATTGACGCAAAGAATTGATGAGTAATGAAGAAGTTGTATATAAACTGAAACTTTATAGTGGTTGTATATAAACTGATAGTAAAACTGATCCTTTTGATTTTGATTACTCAATAACTGTTTGATATGGTGTTTGTGCCATTGGTTTTTCTAATCAAGTAATTTTTATGATTAACTAATGATCACTGATACTTAAAAGTCCTACGTAATTGACAAAAAAATGTTTGAACTTATTTTATTTTGTAGAGTTACAATAGCTTGTGAAAGAATGGGGCAGTAATTGAAGACATTGAAGAACTTAAATTGGGAACTCAAGTACACTCAGATGAGGAGGCTTACAATTTATATTATACCTATGCTTTGAGGAAGGGTTTTAGTGTTCGTAAAGGACATCTTAGAAGAGAAGCATCAAATAACATCCGGTCACGAGAGTTTATATGTTCAAAGGAAGGGTTTGCACAAGACCAGGATGTGTTTGAACCGACCAAACACAGGAAGTTGGAAACAAGAGTCGGTTGCAAGGCTATGATATCTTTTGCTGTGAAAGATGGGATATGAAAAATATCACATATCAATTCAGAACATAACCATGAGCTTGCAAAACCCGAATAAAGACGGTTTTTGAGATCATAGCGTAAAGTAACAGATGCATGTGGACAAGTTCTCACCTCCATGAAAGATGGAAGAATAGGACCAACAAAATCATTTTTCTACATAGCTAATGAAGTGGGTGGTGCAGAAAATGTTGGATACACTAAGAAAGATGCCTACAACTACTTGCAAAGGAAAAAGAATGAAATGGTAGAAGCAGGTGGTACACAAAGCTTGTTGAATTACTTTAAGCGCAAACAAGGTGAGGATCCTAACTTTTTCTACTCAATGCAATTGGACCAATATAGTCGAATGACAAATTTCTTTTGGAGGGATAGTAGAGCAAAGTCAGATTATGATTGTTTTGGTGATGTTATATGCTTTGATACAACATTTCGTACAAACAAGTATAATCTGATTTGTGCTCCAATTGTTGGAGTTAATCATCATTGGAGAAATGTTATGTTTGGATGTGCTTTTCTATTAGACGAGACTACGAAGTCTTTTGTTTGGTTGTTCGAATTCTTTTTGGAGTCGATGGGAAATAAAGCAAAAACTATTTTTACAGATGAAGATAAAGCAATGGCAAAGGCAGTTGCAATAGTGTTTCCAAGTGCAGCCCATCGATTATGCAGTTGGCAAGAATGCTGGAAAGAATATTGGTAGTTATCTTGGAAATCCAGAGTTCAAGAAGCAATTTAACCATTGTTTACATGGGTGCAGTTCTGAAATAGAATTTCAGGTTTCATGGGATAACTTGATTAGTAGATATAATCTCGAAAATAATCCTTGGCTAGTAAAGTTGTATTCACTTCGACAAAAGTGGTGTGCAGCATTCAATATGGACACTTTTCGGCAAAGATTAGATCAACACAAAGGAGTGAAAGTGCAAACAATGTGTTTCAAGGAATTTCTACACACACAATGGAGCTTATAAAATTTGTGCATCACTATGAGAGAAAGATTGAAGAGATGCGGTTAACAGAGTTAGAAGATGAATACCGTAGCAAAAATGGTGCACGCCGTCCAAAAGTATATACTAAGATGTTAAAGAGTGCTGCAAAGGTTTATACTAACAAAATGTTTGAGCTTTTTGAAACAGAAATCTATGGTTGTATGGGGAGTTAGACTAAAAGAAGTTTTCAGCATGAATCAGGTTTATATATATGAAGCAATTGAAGATGGTGGTAAAAGTGTGCACAAGATTGAATACAGCTCTACATCCTTGAGTATATCTTGTTCTTGTAAGTCATTTCAGTCTCTTGGGATCTTGTGTCGTAATGCTCTAAAGGTGTTTGATACAAATGATATCACCACTTTACCAACTCAGTATATATTGAAGAGGTGGACTAAAGAAGCAAAAAAGGGGTTTGTAGTCAGCAATAACATAAGTGGAGGAACAAGTGAGAACGTAAAGACTGCTAGAGTGTTGCGCCTTAGCGAATTGATGCATAAAGGAAATAATGTGTATGAAATAGCCTCATTGACTAGTTCAGGTATTAAAATTGTCAAGGATCTGTTAACAGAAGCAATGAAGCGCCTTGAAAAAGACAAGGACACTCTTTACATGTTGGGAAATCTGAAGAACTTTGGTGCAGAGTCTGGCTCTAGCATTTCTGGTAATGAGACACTAGTTTTGAACTCACCAAGTGCAAAGACTAAGGGAATGAAAAATACCAGAATCAAAGATGCGATGGAGACAAACCAAAGGAAGAAGAGAACAAAAGGGACATATATATTTTATATAGTTCTTAAGTAGACTTATATTGACATGTTCTTGTTCAGTGAATTTTATATAGCTGCTTTTTTACTGGTGTAGAACAAGAAAACCAAGAAAACAATGATCCAAAAGCTCCAATTAATGTGTCTACATTCAGTAATTATCAGTTTGGAGTATCAAAAGGCCCAACATTCAGTAATCAGTATGGAAAATCTAATACCCCAACATTCAGTAATCAATTTGTGGTACCTAACACCATATTTTATAATCATGTATGCATTTTGAAACTTTATATGTATGTGTTTTTATGTACCGAGTATTCATACATATTCTCTTTCAGGGAATTGCAAGTTTTCCTTTAAGACATCCTTATCCATATGTCAGTTATGGTCAGATGTCTTTCTCAAACCAGGTATATGTATATCTGAAATCTTAGTACAATACATTTTAATTGGCTGTATTGAAACTAAATGAGTTCTATATTTGTAGAATTCAACTTACACAACTACAGGGCTGAATCTTACACCAAGTGCGACTTTAACTATTGATCATACAGCTAGACAACAACCTCAGTGAGGATAGATCTGTGTTTTGATATTATCTTTTTGAGTTGATGATATTGAAACTCAATTACAGTATAGTTACAGAAGTTATATCGTTCAGGTTTCATTGATGCAGCATTAAGAGGGGCATTTTATGAGAAGTCGTGTGCAGGTTTCATTGACGTAGCAACTATGAACAACATTTTATAAGAACTGAATCGAAGACATGTTTATAGCTGATTTTGATTGAATAGCCCCCATTTGTGCTACATTCAGTTTGATCATTGTTAGATATGGTCTGGAGAGGAATTGATGTCAAATATGTCCTGCAAGATGGTTTTATTAGGTTTGTTTTGGAATTTGGAGTTTTATTATAGTAAAACTTGTTGTATCTGACATGTGTCAGATTTTTGTATATGATTACATTAGATCATTAAATATATCTTGGTTACTAGTTGTTTTTTTAGTATAAAAGTTATTAATTCAAGTATGTTTCCATTAGCCTTTTTTCTTTCTCAATCTTGGACACAAACTAAAAGGTAATTATGCAACAAAATCCAGAGATAAAGCCAAGCCTCTGATCAAAATATGATCATAGTCACTCAAGGCACATTATACTGAAAGAAAATGGAAGAGAATGAAAAGAGATGTCAAATGAAGCTTTTGATTGCTTGTAATTGTAACAACTAACAAAATATGAAATTACTTGTGTAAAATTTAACACAATGTATTATAAAAGTACTAATCGGAGATAATAGATCGATACAATATAAAGTGCTTCTCAATGCAGCTTCGGCAATCTCTTTCAAGTGCTTTCTTTCCTTGTATTTATACACACAGAAGTATCAATATCCAACAATGCTAAACGACAACAATAATCCGCGTTTTTTATTACTCTTTTGTTTTCCCTATGTCAAGTTTACACAAGCAAAGAAAATCAGAACATAACCAGAACAAAACTGACAATTTTGCATGTTAGTATACTTCATACTTGCTATTTACCTTACTTGCTATTTTCCTTTATCAATTATCACACAAGCTCTTTTGAGGCAGAGCAATCAACCTCTAGAAATAGTAGTGGAAGAAATCAACACATAGTAAGGTCTGGATAATCCTTGTTATCCAAGCTGTAGCAGAAGAACATGAGTATTATTGAGATGTTCATATTTAGCCAACACAAGAGAGATTTGGAACTACTAGATCCTTGTGACAAACAAATATACTAAGTATGTACTCTGAAAATTATGCAAGACTTTCAGGTGAAATGCACACACCCTCAAATCAATAGATAAAAACAAAATTGCAATAGAAATTTTTCTGACATCTTTGAGCCACAGCCAATCATTCTACTCTTCTCCACATAGCTTACGCGTGCACTCTTTCCATGAGAAAGCATGTAAGATGCCTATATTGACCAAAAAAAGCCACCTCCTAAACCTCAAAAAGATTGGGATTCTAGGAAAATTGACTCACCTCACAAATCTCAATTTCTAGATCCAAACCAACTCATTCCCATGGTCTTCTTTTCAACTAAAACTCTAAATCTCTCCACTCCATCCCATCCACACGACACTCACAGAGAATAAAAGATCGAAGATAAGAGGTTCTATAAAATTTAAGCAAGAGAAAGATAATACCTGACTGATGAGAATGAACTAAATGTATTGAGAATGATATATGTTTGTGAATCGGGTCAAGCATGATCTCTGCTCGTGAGAGATCGGGTAGGAGGATGGTCTCTGTTCGTGAATCGGGTCTGCGGTAATGAACTTGGAAACAGAAGAAAATAGGAGATGATGAATTATTATGAGAGAAAATGAGGCGTTTTGTTGTTCCCAAAATTAGTAAAACACCTAAAAATCCTAATTTAGCTTAAACTCGGGAAGATAATTGAAATTAGAGCATTTTTTTTCTGCGTTTCGTCAGC
Source organism: Comarum palustre (assembly GCA_951800085.1). Classification (NCBI taxonomy): domain Eukaryota; kingdom Viridiplantae; phylum Streptophyta; class Magnoliopsida; order Rosales; family Rosaceae; genus Comarum; species Comarum palustre. The sequence goes on along the minus strand of OX637579.1, from coordinate 495,470 downwards.
TTGCTGGCTTGGATAAAATTGACTACATGTCGCTTGTTTATTGGCTGGTCGCACTAGTCAGCTGGCGTGTCCGACGCACAGAAGATTCTCTCGCTCGGGAGACACTCCTCCATTTTGATTCCGGACCATCGACAGAGTATTGATTCCGTGAAAGGGCTAAATGACTTTTCTTTTCCAAAATTGTCCCTAGAGTTTTCATGCTAAACCAAAAACACCCTTTCACTCTCTCACCATCAAAACTCTTCATCCTAACCTATTTGCCTGCAGCCTCCATCTTTAGTTTCTCACCGTCTCATTCGTTCACTCACTCTCATCTGCAACTCGTTAACTCACTCACCTGAAGTCAATTGGATAGTGGTCGAAGTGTAATCTTATTGAAGGTGTAATGGTAGGAATACATTTTCATCTAATTAAGATCGCGGTGAAAAATAATTGATCAAATGGGAAAAGCAAGTTCATCAATAATCATCAAGGTATGTCACACGTCACCTCTAGTAAAGTTCAAACTGGAGCTATTGCTATAAATATAAGAAGAATCAAACTTTAAAGTACTCAAACAACCCATTTAAACACTTAGCATGCAACTTGAACTTGAGCTTTTACTATAACTTAAGCATCAAGGTATAACTTAAGGATACACCAATAGTGGAGGAGTTGCATCTCTCACGTCATGCACCTTATTTGAGCTTTCAGGTGTTCAGTTTTATTACGAAATAGAAATAGTCCTTGCCGAGTCGGTTCTATACCATGTTCCCGAATCTAGCTATGCAAATTAATAATATTTCATTCTCGGTTTCTAAAGAGAGAGACTCTCTTATTTGGGAATACTCTTCCACATGTGTTTTTACTTTTTCAGATGGCTACGATCTAGTACATCAATACTTTCCCATGATAGAATGAGTCTTTCACTTATGGAAGCATTTTATTCCATCTCGGTATATTTTTCTTGCTTGGAGACCCTTTCACAATAAGCTCCTAACATATGTTCAACTTCAAAAGTGTGGGATTCCCTTAGCTTCTAAATGTTCACTCTGTTCTGTGGGATGTGTGGAGGACTCAACTCATCTATTTTTCACTTGCTCATTTGCTCAGCATGTTTGGCAATGGGTTACTTGCTGCTTTGGCACTTCTATATGGTACGTTAGAGGATCTACGGACATCAATATCAAGTAAGAGATTTTCACCTCAGTTAATGAATTTATGGCTTGCAGTGTGTCTTTACTCTTTGATGCAGATTTGAAAGACACGTACTCGTCTTGTTTTGACAATAAATTGCTTTCTTTGCGGTGTATTTATTGTTCAATCAAGGCTTGGATTAAGTTTCCATCCCTTTATTTTCCTGGTCGGGTTTTAAGAAAGTTGGATTCTAAGTTGCTTTTAGAGTTAGCTTGGTGTGCAACCGGTTGCGAAATTAGTGCGGCCTCCCTGTTTGGTTCTATCGGTTCCTCCAATGCGTCTATAAATTAAATTGAATACTGATGCTCTAGCTAAAGGTGGTTTGAGTCTAATTGATTGTGCTGGTATTTTTAAGGGAGAGGGTGGTGCTTATATTGGAAGTTATTGTTGCAAGTTAGATACTGGTAATACTTTTTATTCGGAGCTTATGGCTGTTATCATTGGAATTGAATTTGCATATCTGTAAGGTTGGCATTACACTACCAGGATAAGCACTTTAGCCGACGAAATTTTTTCGTCGGCCTGTTCACCATTTTCGTCGGCTAAGAAGTCGTCGGCTATATTTCGTCGGCTATGCTTATAGCCGACGAAATAAAGGCAGTCGTCGGCTATACTCCAAACCTTAGCCGACGAAATAATATAAAAAATTCGTCGGCTATGATCCACACCTTAGCCGACGAAATAATATAAATATTTCGTCGGCTATAATCCAACACTTAGCCGACGAAATAATATTAATATTTCGTCGGTTATAATCCAACACATAGCCGACGAAATAATATTAATATTTCGTCGGCTAAAATTTTTAAAAAATAAAAATTAAATAGAGAATAGCCGACGAAATTAGCACACTTTCGTCGGCTATAATACTTTTAGCCGACGAAATTAGCACACTTTCGTCGGCTAAAGGTTGTTGAAAAAAAAAAATAGCATAGCCGACGAAATATGGTAAATTTCGTCGGCTATAGTACTTTTTATACTAGAAACCCAAACAAAATTTATACATTACCATCCAAGCAAGCTGCAAATTACAGAAACAATTTTATAACCAACAACAACACACCATCTAAAGTAACATAAACATTTTGCATTAAATTTTCAATTCATAAATTGTTCATAAAACCTAAAAAGTAAATTAATATTTGTTCATAAACCTAAAAAATTAAATAAATAATTGTTCATAAACTTAAAAAACTAAATAAAATCGATATCGTCTAAATCAATATCTGCTCCAGGATGAGGTTGTTGGGGAAGTTGGGGAGGTTGCGGCGGCTGAGGTAAGACAATAGGCGGGGGCATGGGCGGAAGCGGAAGTCCCTGCTGCTGTGCAGCTATAAAATCTTGCATGTACTGGTACATCTGCTGCTGCTGTGTCTGCTGGGCGGCATGGGATGCTATAGTGTACTCCTGTAGAGCGGCAGTATATGCTGCTTGGGCGGCCTCTCTCGCGGCAGTATATGCTGCTTGGGCGGCCTCTCTCTCGGCATTATATGCTGCTTGGGCGGCTTGTTGTTCCCGTAACATCTGAACTTCCGCCTCAAGCTGAGTCGTTCTGCTGCTGGTCGAGGCTCCTTTTTTCTGAAACCCAGGAGTGGTTTTCAGTACCCCCTCGCCCTTCTTTCCCAGGCCCCGACAGTAGAAGTTATTTCCTCGCGGTGGGAAGGCTGTGCCCATGATCCTGGCCCCAACGCTGAGATCCGAACTGTCGATCCGGGACATGGCTTCGGACATGTCCTCCTCTTGCGTGTCAGGCCATGTCTCCCTGACTATAGCAGCCATCACCTCGTCACTAGCCTGCCTCACCCTCGCCTAATTTGATAGGAAAAAAAAATTAATTAACATTTTAAAATATATATATATATACATATAATTTACTAAATTTTAAAACGTAAAACGACTTACAATATCCTCCTGGGAGTCGGGATATGCCCTCTCGTACGTATAGACGTACTGGTTGACCTCTGGATGTTCCCTGGCCGCCTCCTCCATCAACGATGCGAACGGTCTAGAACCGGCATGATGGTTCCTCATGTTGCGTTGCCGGTTTTGAGCGTTCACCCGGGAAACGGCCTACAAAGGAATCGAATTAGTAAAATATTTTAAAACGTATTAAATATAATTCAATATAATAAATAATTATTTTTAATTACCTGTTTATGTGGGTTGTTGAATTCCGATATCAGAAGCCAACGCCACTCGTACTCCCTGAACTGGAACTCAAGGGGGGTGCCGGAACGTTCGTTCCCATGTGTAGTCCAGTGGGTCCGTAACTCGTTCTTCCACTCCTTGTACCTGTAATACGCCAAAAAAAATATAAATATTATAAATTAAACATAGTTTTTTTTGTCCTTAACTTTGCAACGTACCTTCCCCCGTGCACAACGTCCGCCCAGGTGTTCCTCAGGTACTCGGGAACGTCAAACCACACCTGCATTTAAACATTTATTACTTTAGACGTTCATAAATCTACAATGTAATAAATAATGTTAAATATGAATTTTGTTATACTTACCGACATGGCGTTGTGGACCATGTCCTTAACCTCCTGTGGGACCTCGCCCCAGTCTGACCACAACATAGGGACTCTATCCCTAATAAGCGCTCCCACGCGGCCAGAGTACATCCTCGTCTTGCCGCCGGATACTACGTTCCCATCCTCGTCAGTATCAATGACGATCCTTCCCGATGTACTCACTGTCTTCTCGAGAGCTTTCCCCGTGACCGGACCTCTCTTCTTCCTTGTCGGCTTGGCTCCGACGGTACCTATCATAAATTGATGATTAGTAAATTAATTTTATTATAACATTATAACATAACAAATTACTTATATAATCATTACCTGAGGGCGTTGGGGCGGATGCGACGGACTCCGACTCTGTCGCCGACGATGATACCCTCGCAGAGATTAACTCTGTAGCAAACGGCACGAACAGGTACACCGCTGATGGGGTCACCTGGGGGGGTAGTGGATAAATCGGCGCCCCTGAGTCATCGACTGCAGGTATTGCCGGTATGAAGCGCGGAAGGAAGAGGAGAGGCGGCGGCATCTGTACCCCGGAAGACCCACCCTCCGATGCACTAGGGCCCGGTGCCGGTGCCCTACGTATGTCAGGCATACGTGGTGCAGACACCTCCGCCTGAGTCGGAGGCCACAGCTGCCTCGAGGAGTGAGGGCCGCTGGGCTGCCTGGAGGAGCGCGGGGCGCTAGGCTGCCTGGAGGAGCGAGGGGCGTCCTGCTGGCCAGAGGAGCGAGCGGCGCTAGGCTGCCTGGAGGAGCGAGAGGCGTCCGGCTGGCCGGAAGAGCGAGGGGCGCTAGGCGGCCTGGAGGCGGGAGGGCCATCTGGCTGCCTGGAGGAATGTGTCGGCTCCAGAAGAGACGCCCGTCGGGCCGTCATTGGGCCCTGAAACGAACCTCGAGGGTTGCTAGACGTTCCCTCTGACGATTCACCCCGGCCCTTCGAACTCTTGGATCTGCTGAATAATCCTTTCATCCTAAATAAAATAATTAATATTTTGTTAAATTAAAAATGAACAATATACCAAATAAAATAAAAAATGAACAATATACCAAATAAAATAAAAAATGAACAATATACCAAATACACCCAAATACACCCAAATATACTAAATACACCCAAATACATCCAAATATACTAAATACACCCAAATTCAATAAATATACTAAATACACCCAAATACATCCAAATATACCAAATACACCCAAACATACTAAATACACCCAAATACATCCAAATATACTAAATACACCCAAATACACCCAAATATACTAAATACACCCAAATACATCCAAATATACTAAATACACCCAAATACACCCAAATATACGAAATACACCCAAATACATCCAAATATACTAAATACACCCAAATACACCCAAATATACGAAATACACCCAAATACATCCAAATATACCAAATACACCCAAATACACCCAAATATACTAAATACACCCAAAATACATCCAAATATACTAAATACACCCAAATACACCCAAATATACTAAATACACCCAAATACATCCAAATATACTAAATACACCCAAATACACCCAAATATACTAAATACACCCAAAATACATCCAAATATACTAAATACACCCAAATACACCCAAATTCACCCAAATACAACCAAATATACACCCAAATTCAATAAATACACCCAATATAATTCAACATTATCACAACATAATACAATTCAACATTATCACAATATAATTCAACACAATTCAATATAATGCAATATATTGAAAAAACAACCCAAATTTGTTCTATAATACAATATAAACATGAAATTGCATACCTAATTGGTTTGGGAGATGAGGGAGGCGGAGTGGAGGCCGGAAACCGTCGAAAATGGCGAAAGAAAATCGAGAGGAGAGGGAGAAACCGTCCGGCCGAGTTTGAGAAAATGGAGAAAGTGGGTTCTGTTTCTCTGCAATCGAATATATAGTAAGAACTATAGCCGACGAAATTTTTAAGTAATTTCGTCGGCTATAGTTGGACTATAGCCGACGAAATTACTGTGACTGTTAGTAATTTCGTCGGCTAAAGTATATTTTATTCATATTCCGTAAGTTCATGCACAATTTATTTGTTTTATCTTGTGAAACGGAAGACCGACCGTCAGATATCATCATTATGTTGAAACATGTGTGAGGGTAAAATTTCAGCATCATCGGACACACGGTCGGGCTCGATCCGCACGGTCAATCCCGTTGGTCAAACCCCTAACACAAACAAACGGTGATTTGGCCACCTAAAATACGTATTCTGTCCGGACCGTCAACTACAAATAGTTTCATATCGAGGAGACGCAGCTAGTGGTATAAAATTTATAAGAAAAATAACCGTCGGAGATAGGGCGTCCTCTATGGCGAACGAATAGAAAAAATGCAATGACCGCAAGTATTGGCACCGAAACTTATCGGAATTACGTGAAATTTCAACCGTAGACATATTTCATCGTTCCGGTCATATCTTATCTCACGACTTTTTTTTGTTTGAAGCATCTACGTATAGTTTGTTTTTAAAACGGAACATTTACTTAACACTTAGTCAATTAGTTATACAACATTAGTAGGCATACTTTGATTGTGACAATCCATCTTGTGAAACGGAAAACCGACCGTCAGATATCATCATTATGTTGAAACATGTGTGAGGGTAAAATTTCAGCATCATCGGACACACGGTCGGGCTCGATCCGCACGGTCAATCCGTTGGTCAAACCCTAAACACAAACAAACGGTGATTTGGCCACCTAAAATACGTATTATGTCCGGACCGTCAACTACAAATAGTTTCATATCGAGGAGACGCAGCTAGCGGTATAAAATTATTATTTTATTCATTTAACTTTAGCCGACGAAATATTAGGGTATTCGTCGGCTATACTTTAGGGTTTAGGGTTAGGGTTTAGGGTTTAGCCGACGAAACATGTTATATTTCGTCGGCTAAAACTGTCAAATAGATAAAAAAAACAGTTGGTTTAACCGTACCCATAACAATTTCCTGCATATATAACCAACATTAAGATACATTATGAATTGTAGAGCTTGTACCATATGAAACACATCAAATTGTAGTACAAATTCAAATAACTAAGAAGGCTCGTAATCAGAATCATCCGATGAGTCTTCTTCGGTGTCAGAATTAATTTCCGGTAATCTATGCATTTCTACATCACAAGAGTCGTCGTCTGTTCTTGATTTGGATCCACATCAATAAGGCGAGCGTCTAAATCACGAATTCGAACCGAACGACCCGGTTTAAATTATTAAGGCGAATTGTAGAGGAGTCAGGAATATCTATTGCACTGTGTTCTTGATATGCAACATTTTCTTCCTCGTCTTCGGCCTCTCCAAGTGTAGCCGCCCGGTAAATGTTTCGAGGTGCACAAGATTGACTACTTTCCACGCGTCACCCTTAACAAGGTCATCAAGATAAAACACTTGTTTCACCGATGTCGCAAAAAAAAGGGGTCATCTTCGTAACAGCTTGTGCCAGTGTTCACCGATAAAATCCCGTACTGATCAATCTTCATGCTCTGCGAGCTTCTAGTATCAAACCATCTACACTTGAACAGGTGCACGGTCATGCCTTGCCCATAAACGAGTTCCACCACTGAATCAAGAACACCATAATAATCACTCCATTCCGGCCACCATGCGCCATAACCCCAGAATTCTGTGTTCTTCGTCTGTTGTCTCTCATTTCACATATAAATTGCACGCCATTGACCTTGCACATCGGGTAAACTCTTGACATTATCGGCTTCATAGCTAGAAGTCTTAGTTCGTGAGACCAATTTGGGTGACCATCAAATTGAATATGGTTCATCTGCAACCAAAGATTCAATGTATTATAAATATGAATAATTATGCAATCAAGGAGACTTGCAACATACAAAATTGAAGAATTACATACCCAATCGCCAAAATAGTTCGCGAACTCCTTGTTGTGGTAGTCGAGATCACCTTGAATGTCTGGACAGTGTAGATGGATGTCTTTCCAGTATTCAACTTCTTGACAGTTAATCAATACCCACCAATGGGCTATGACGAGCTCATGGGGTTGCAACTTGTAGGACTCTGGTAAAATTCCATAAACTTCAACATCATTTGAGACTATGGAAAGGTTAAACTTCGGTTCATCAACCGGCATGGTTTGTGGAGTTTCCTTCAATGCTCCTAGATACAACTTCATGTAGGTGACGCACTCGTGCGCAATATATGCTTCTGCTATACATCCTTCAGCGCGGATTTGTTAGCCACATAAGCTTTGTAGTCTCCAAGTTGTCTGTAAATAAATAAATTTGTTGTCATATGTTACGATTATACAATGAACATGTACAATAAAAACATTAGGTGTCAAAAACATACCTTTCCATAGGATACATCAAGTATAGTGTACTGGACCGGTAAGCAACAATTGCTCGGGAAGATGGATCATCAGGTGCGGCATGATGTCAAAAAATTTGGAGAAATATTCTCTCAAATTTACACATGATATAAATAATGTCC